>JAVRXN010000011.1:80000698-81200698 GCA_033556935.1 Timema podura
ATCATAGGTTGGATACCTCCTTCTAGAACTATCTTTCACCGTCCTAGTCTAGATAGTCCCTTCTAGAACTAATTTCCACCATCCTAGTCTAGATAGTCCCTTCTAGAACTAATTTCCACCATCCTAGTCTAGATAGCCCCTTCTAGAACTAACTTCTACCGTCCTAGTCTAGATAGCCCTTTCTAGAACTAGATTCCACCGTCTTAGGGCCAGTTTCATAGTCAGATTTAGTACGCCTCAAGTGCGGCGCTATACTAAATAGAAGACGTCACCTACCTGAAATTGAATGGAATGGGCCAGTTTCATATGCGAAACTGGCCCATTCCATTTTGGTCTAGGTAGGTGTCGTCCTGTATTTAGTATCGACTCGCACTTTAGGCGTGCTAAATCTGACTATGAAACTGGCCCTTAGTCTAGATAACCCCTTCTAGAACTAACTTCCACCGTCCTAGTCTAGATAGTCACTTCTAGAACTAATTTCCACCATCCTAGTATAGATATTTCCTTCTAGAAATAATTTACACCATCTTTATCTCTTCTCCTACTTCACGAGTGTGTGTGTGTGTGTGTTAGTTTATATTTTTATCGACACTATGTCTTACGGTAGGCCGTCATATCTGATGGAGTGATGGGTCTTTTGTTTTACCTATTGCGTACCCGTCCATCTAATTAGCATTTATCCATGGTAATAGGGCAGGGATGAAGAAAGCATTATTATTATTATTATTATTATTATTATTATTATGTGTCCTGATTTTCGACAGATCATTAACTACCTTATCCAAATTATCCTATGGCCTTATCTCTTAGAACTTCCAACTAAATCTTTTTTTACGAAATAAAAATGTAACATATAATAAAAACGGTACACGTACAGCCTAATATTTTTGGTCAATACACTAATTTAAAAAAGGAAACATACACACAAGTGTATGTGTATGTGTATATATATATTTAAGAAAGAGAGAAAAATAAAGAACTAACATAATTTTGTCTGTTCGAGACCTCAGCAAAGTTTCGATAAGGGTAAAGCAAAGACGTTGAAGTCCTTAAGGGCATGTTCGTGCCAGGCATTTCAGCAAGCCAATCACAGAGCGAAGCACGATCGGACTCGGCGAGGAAGACAACTAAGAGGGAGAGACAAAGAACAGTAGGTAGATAAAAAGTCTGTTAAAGGGAGCGAAGCTAGGAGATAGCCCTACAAAACAAACAAAAAATAAAACGTGGAAAAAAAAGAGGTAAAGGCAAAAAAACTAAAAAAAAGGGGTAATGTTTAGAATGTGATGAAAGCACAGAAGATGTTGGAAAGCGAGTCCGGCCAGTGAAGATATATTTTGTAAGCCTCCCCCCTCTTACGTCACACCTTGTATCGAACAAAAGAGGGGGTGTAGGGGTTGGTACGAATATGGTCCATTGTTCTGTTACACTTACCCAGATGCGACACTTCACAGAAGAGAACCGAAGACTTCAATAGCTTCTCTTCATTTCCTTTTCTTTACATTTCTCCTTCTCTTTGGAAAATTCTAAGGATGCGAATAAGTATTGTTTTACACATAGCCTACAAGATCTCTCTCTTTTTTTTACTTTCTCATATAGAGAAAGTATTGAAGTGGTGAATTAAAAAAAAAAATTCTGTACGTCGATTTCGTTGTTTGCAACTAGAGTCTGTTCATAATATTTGTTTTTTATCTGGATGACAATTCGAAAATCATATGTTTAGGTTTTGGGTTGCCAACACTTGTAAAAGATCACTGTTTTCTTATATATGTTAAGTTTTTTAATTACCTGTTATATTTTACACTTAAAACAACGTTAACTTAAGTTTTCTGACACTGTTTCATAACTTTTAATAATTTCTTTCTACCCAATCTGAAACAATATTTTAACATAATAAAAAGTACTTATTCCTCATTTTGGAACGTTATTGATTATGTGTAATATAGTCCATAGATTAAAACCTTTTAATACAGGCATCGTATTAACTTGGAAAAGAGAAAATACTTGTAGCTTTTTATATACATAAGAAATTTTTTTATGGTTATTTTATCGTATTTCAACATAAATTTAACTGAGTAAAATATTTGTATCCACTGCGTGGGTGCATCATTGTAAATAACTTGTTTCCGTCATGTTCAACAATCACGTGGTTTAAATTCATCGGTCGCCATTTTGAAGCTATGTTCGTTAGACCTTTTGGGGAAGTGTTGTTAGTAATAATATTTTTGAGTGGAATAAAACGATAAATAAGCTTTTTGCCCGACCTCAAATAAATATATAAATACTATTAGACTAAATTACTGTGGTTAACTATCACATTCATATATTACCATCTGTTTTCATTACAGTTATCCAAAGTGATAGATGTCAGCTGTTGGCGTAGGGATGTATTAGGGACTATTTTTAGTAACTTTTTGAACTGTCATCCAAATAAACTAAGGTCGTGAATGTATTTTATATCTACCTAGATCCACTATGTCCATCCGGCTTTCCTCCATTCCTGTCCCACTATCTGTCTATATATCTGTATTCCAGACTACAGTCGTAAGGTTTGATATTCAAACTCAATATTTAGATATTGTATGGTGACAGCTTGAGAAGAAATTGCTGTTTTTAATTTTATTTACAAAATTAAAAGTAATTTATTGATGATCAATTTTTAAAATTTGGAATGATTCAAATATTACTTAAGTCAAGAGTTAAATATCCTTTGCTTCGACCTAGACATCAACAATAACCTTCGCACCTTTGAAAAAAAGTATATATGATTAAAAATATTTGAAATATGACAATGACATATTTCGATAAATAATCACTTTCATAGCAGCTAATAAACAGTATAATTTTTTTTATCGCCGCGTCTTACTACCTGTTCGGTTTACACGCATATTATAATGATAATTACTCTAATGTAGTAGGAATGAGTAAGGAAACTTTTTTAGAAGTAATCTACCCGCCATTGCGTGGAAGGAGAGTGTTAAACCAATTAGTAAAACCATCCTCTAACCCCGATCTCCCTGTGATCAGCAGGCAAGTATTACAAGAGAGTGACGGCTTAGACTATTTGGCCAGTGATGCCGGTAGCACGTTAGTTAACGCAATTATGTATTAACTACGCTAATGTGTGAAGGGATGAGTAAAGTTGAATTGAAAGGAAGTGTAGCCACATTTGCTTGGAGGGAGAGTAGAAAATAGATTTATGAAAACAACTCCATCACACCGGACTTTGTTCCAAACTCTGATCCCTTAATCATCGGCAGAACAGTATATTTTGAAGATAGACGCTCTTAAGCCATTCTACCACCACTTGTCACATTTATAATAAATTAATGTTACATTTATTTAATACTAGCAGTCCCGCACGGCGCTGCCCGTGACCCACTGTAGTGTAAGAATTATTTAAGCCCCCACCCCCCTCCTCCCATGGCGCCCGATTTCATTTTGAAACGTAATTCTAAACCAGATTAAAAATATGTTCTTACAAATTTGTTAGAAATAGCCTAATTAAAAAGTTAATTAAAAATTTAAAAATCCAGCTTTGAGGTGCATTTGGAGCTACTTCCATCCATCTTTGTTAAAAATTTCAGATCTCTGAGTGCCGTAGATTTGGCTGGGCATCGCACACAAACAAACAAACAAACGCACAAACACTCCCTTTTATTATTATAAATAATTTAACTTAGTGGTAGAACACCAAGCCACATAGGCACCCGAATAAAACCTAATCTAATTTAACGTCTACTGCTAAGTATCTATAACTATTTAGGGTCGTATCTTAACCAATAATTATGTGTCCGAGCAAGGACTTCCGGTGCGAACACGCCACGTGGTATTACAAGTCTATATAAAGTTAGCAGAGAGCACAATATACATGTTACTTACCCCTCCCCTTTTTCACCCCTAGTTTGTCTCTAAAATGCGCCTCACTCGAGGGTAAATACGAAGCAGGACCTACACCCCCCCACACCCCATTGCCATCCCCCTCAAACGATACAAACGGACAACACGT
The DNA here is from genome assembly GCA_033556935.1 of Timema podura. Classification (NCBI taxonomy): domain Eukaryota; kingdom Metazoa; phylum Arthropoda; class Insecta; order Phasmatodea; family Timematidae; genus Timema; species Timema podura. The sequence goes on from JAVRXN010000011.1 coordinate 80,004,705, forward strand.
GTGTGTAGTGTAACGAGCAAAAAGGACAAAGTTGGCAGATACTACTGGTCTCTGAAGTTGGTAACCCTGTTTTAGCAGTTATACAGGTGGACAATGGCTGACACCAAAATTGAGCTTTCTAGTTCACGACGGTTGATAAATTAGGGAAGAGAAACACAACATTCCTTCCCTAGAGTGACAGAATTTTAGTGGCCGGAGGGTTGGGGGAGGGGGGTGGGGGAGAAGGAATTTAGACAATCTGCTCTGGCAAGCTGACACCTCTCCAGCCTTCGTGTCAGCTTTAACGACACATTCTGTTGAGGGAGAAAAACAAAAAAAAAAATTAAAGGGACAGCACGCAATTAGGGTGAACTATTCTAATCTGGCTCCCATAACCCATACATCCCTCCCCCCTACCCCGACCTTCCATACTTCTTAAAATCTATTTAAAAAAAACAAACTTTATTACGTTTGTAGTTCAACACAAAAGCACTAATTTCAGGTCACATCTGCTTCAGAGTTGTTGTAGATTTGGAAAGAAAAAGTCATGGGTGATTAGGCAAGGCAGCTAGGGGGAATTATAAACGTGGGTAGTTTTGGAAAACCATACAGAAGGGGTCAGAAGCCTTTATCAAGTGGTTCAAAGGGGAAAAGGGTTGGGGGGGGGGGGTGGGAGTGAGCAATATACAAGTTAAGCCTACATTCCTCAAATAATTTCAATGCCTCTATAATAGCAAACATTATAACTTTTGATTAAAACATTTTCGTCAATTAATGTGCAACTGACTATAAATAATCCTGATTTTTGGAATCGGAGCTATTTGGTATAAAGTTAGAATAATTAAGTTGTTTAATTTACAATTATAGTTAAAGTTATTATTATGAAGATAATTGGATTAAATTATATTGATAGAAAAATATTTCCTTGGATGCTACTATTCTAACATAGATAAATAAAACTAATATTTCCCCTAAAAAACATAGAAAAATCAAAAGGTATTTTGTAAATATCTCACTACTAAGCAAATTGAAATTGTTTGAAAAATAATAAGTAACCAAATTAATTACAAATGGTGATTAAGAACTATTAAACTAGTTCTTTTTATAATTGTTGTTGATATGATAACTTAGAGTAGTTTGATAAAAAAAATAATATTGGGTATAGATGAGATTTTAGAAAACTTTCTAATAATTTGAGTAAGGAAAGTTGATTTAAGATTATAAATAAGACTTTAAATAAAGTAAATTGAGAATTTATTGACGTTCCCTCTTCCCCCCGCCCCCTTCCGTAGCCTTCTAATGTGATAGTAGCAGAGACCACGAGGGGTGGAGGACTACGTATCGGTTGCAGTGATTCGGTTAGATTGAAAATCGGATTGCCGGAGTTCGGAGTCAGCTTAATACTGTGTATAAAAAATTTAGTGATACGGTGCACCTCACACACTTTCTTTCTCTTTTATCTTATAATAGAAACATTTACTAAAAACTAGTAAGATTTATGAAACGAAATAATATACATTGTTGCAGAAACACTTCACCAAAGAGTATACATGAAATGATACACACAATTACAGAAACATTGAGAAAATAGGAATATATCTGTCCACCAAAGAGCATAACAATCAATTTCAATTGTCAAAGATCTCCATGAAGATATATATGTTTGCTTCTAGCTCAGAAATTATCGATTTTATAAAAACATATTCCAGTTCAAAGATTTTAATTTTGGATAGTGCTAAAACTTTTTTTTTTAAATTAGTCATTTATAATCTCAAATAGTTGTGGAGGTGTGATCAAAATTGGAAATTTCTGCTTATGTATATTACCCTTAAAGTCATTTTTATAGGGAAATTAAGATTTACATTTTGAATAGTTAAATATGTAATTAAAAAAAATTTCTTGGGAATCTTTTGAAAGCCCTAGTTTTAGCCCGATCGGTAAAATTATTTCGCTCTTTCTCGAGATACAGACAGATACAAATATGGCATTGCAAAAACATTTATTTTTTTATGTTTCAAGGGGTCATGAAACGTTGACATTTATCAAATTCTTGAGTTAGAATTTGTTGACGATCCCAATATTTCTCGCTCCGAGGGGTCAAGAAACAGTAAAAGTCACATTATATTTGAAGAGAGCATTTCCTAGGCTAACAAAAAAACTTTCATTTTTATAAAAAAAATCAAATTTAATTTTCTTCTAAATCAATTAATTAAACTTTCTAGCACATTCTAAAATGTCCAACCCAACAAAGACTTCCGTCCGGGCACGAAGGGTATTCTCATGGAATCCTTAAAGTTAGAGATCCGGGTGGAGGTTGGAAGCTATAAAAGAATATAAAAGTAGAGGAAGGCTTCCCCCCCACCCCATTCTACCATCCCCTTAACTCACGCCCTCACTTTTCATTGGCTTGAGAGTTTCGTGCAGTGACCGGCCATTATTCAAGATGGTGTGTATGTGTGTGTGTGTGAGGAGGGTTAGGGGAGGGGGGTGGACTCATTAGCCAAGTAGAACTCACAAAGAACACACAGAGAAAATTTTGTATTACGGTAAAAAAAAAAAACAAAAAAAAAATACGACCAAAAAAAACATCAACCTACATGAAGGGGGGTAGTTTAGTGATTCACTATAACCAAGTTCTTGACATTTATTACCCTTTCAAACATAGCTTCAGCTTATTAAAAAAAAATTGAATTTTAAACCTTCGATGAAATGAAAAAAATAAGATTAAATAGGTTTAGTTACTTAAAACTTTTTAACTTTGATACAGACTAAAGTAAATTATTAAATATTTAAAAGATTTTAAATAGAGGAGCATTATATTTATAAATATATAAGCTTAATATATATATGCCTTTTATATAGTATTATAATATATATGGATTTAGTACAATATTTATATATGCCTATTATATATTATGTGTATATTATGTGCCTACTGTGTGTACCTTTTATATATACTATATAGTATATTATGTATACACATACCTTTATGTATCAGTGGTGGTTTATAGGTTGCTTTTAGGCTAAGTACATAATTCAGATTGACGGCACTCTACTAGACAATCGTTTCCTCTAGGACCGTACGCAGGGTTTTTGTAATAATCAAATTTTTTATGAGTAGGTATAATTAACTGGGTAACAATACAGTAACCTAATATAGTAATATAGCAATGGTGACCCATAAAATATTATTGAGATGTTTCCTTCAGCAATAGAAACAAATTGAATATTTGTATTTTATTGTGACGGTGAAAAATGTAAGCAAAAATAAAATTTAAATAAATGGTACGGAGCACCGCACAGACTTTCTCTCTCTTTCTATAAACTCGTAAGATTTCTGAACGGAATAATGTACATTGTATCATCACCACTCCACATAAGAACACGCATAAAATAATATACAATGATATATAATCAATGAGAAAAGAGGCGCATCTTTGTCCACCTAAGAGCATTTCAAACAGTTTAATGTCTTCCATAAGGGTCAAAACTTCGTATTAAAATTTTGATTTCTGGTTAAAATTTTAACATTTTATAAGGTGTTGCAGATCTTCAAGTCATCGTATTGATATTTAATTATTCATTTATACATTTTGACCAATAAAAAATGTAAATATTGACTATTTAGTCTAAAATGGAAATAGATCATTGCTATGCAAACATTTCTCCTAAGAGATTTAAGGAAAAATAACATACTTTTTTTAGATACTTACTTATATTTAATTACTCTATGGCATTGGAGTATTATTGCGTTAAGACTTAAGTAGTATATGTTTACAACTAAAGCTCACAAAATTGTATTAATATATTTGCAAATATCTCAGAAACTGCTGTTTTTATAAAAATATGTCAAATAAAAGTTTTTTATTTCTAATAGTCCTACAATTTTGCAATGATAAGTTGTTTAGTTTCTCCAATAGTTGTGGAGATACGGAAATTAACGCTTCTGTAATGTACCCTAAAAATCATTTTCATAGGAAAATGAAAATAGCCAGTTTATTTATAATCTTAATCAACGCCTAGATACGAATTTTAATCAAAATCGTTTAAGCAGATTTTGAGAAAACCAAATTTTTCTCTTTTCGTCCTTCAGTAAACTACCCTTAATTTTAAGTTTTTATAGACACACAGAGAGACGGCATTGCAAAGACTATTTTTTAGGGTTCGGGGGGTCATGAGACGTCGACATCCATCAACATTTCAGGTTATTTTTTTTTTTACGGTCGCAATACTTAAACTTTAATGTCCAAAAAGTTAAAAAAATTCATATAATTGCGTATATATTGAAAGTTATTGATTTTATAAAAATATGTTTCGGATAAATTATCTGTATTATAAATATATATACATATTTGTAATGCTAAGTAATTTCATATCTCAAATAGTTTCGGAGCTATTTAAAAAAATGTAAATTTACGCATCAGACCGGAGCCCTTAAAGCCATTTTGCCGAAATATTGAGGGTAGCCATTTTGTTTGGAATATTTATTAATGTTTATAAATGAAATTTAATCAAAATCGTTGGAGCCAATTTTGAGAAAATCGACTTTTTCTCTTTTTGCCATTCAGTAAACTACCCTTAATTTTAAGTTTTAATAGACACACAGACAGACGGCATTGCAAAGACTATTTTTAAGGGTTCGGGGGGTCATGAGACGTCGACATCCATCAACATTTCAGGTTAGTTTTTCTTACGGTCGCAATACTTGAGCTTTAATGCCCAAAAAGTTAAAAATATATATATAATTGCGTATATATTGAAAGTTGTTGATTTTATAAAAATATGTTTCGGATAAAATATTTGTATTATAAATATATATACATATTTGTAATGCTAAGTAATTTCATATCTCAAATAGTTTCGGAGCTATTATAAAAAATGTTAATTTACGCATCAGACCGGAGCCCTTAAAACGATTTTGCCGAAATATTGAGAGTAGCCATTTTGTTTGGAATATTTATTTATGTTCATAAATGAAATTTAATCAAAATCGTTAGAGCCGATTTTGAGAAAATCGACTTTTTCTCTTTTTGCCCTTCAGTAAACTACCCTTAATTTTAAGTTTTAATAGACACACAGACAGACGGCATTGCAAAGACTATTTTTAAGGGTTCGGGGGGTCATGAGACGTCGACATCCATCAACATTTCAGGTTAGTTTTTCTTACGGTCGCAATACTTAAGCTTTAATGCCCAAAAAGTTAAAAATATATATATAATTGCGTATAGATTGAAAGTTATTGATTTTATAAAAATATGTTTCGAATAAAATATTTGTATTATAAATATATATACATATTTGTAATGCTAAGTAATTTCATATCTCAAATAGTTTCGGAGCTATTATAAAAAATGTTAATTTACGCATCAGACCGGAGCCCTTAAAACGATTTTGCCGAAATATTGAGAGTAGCCATTTTGTTTGGAATATTTATTTATGTTCATAAATGAAATTTAATCAAAATCGTTAGAGCCGATTTTGAGAAAATCGACTTTTTCTCTTTTTGCCCTTCAGTAAACTACCCTTAATTTTAGGGGTAGATATCCAATTCCAAAAACCCCTCGGGGCAACCCTATGAAAACCCCAGATATCAAGTTTCAGCTCAATCGGTAAAATAGTTTAGGCTCTAGTTGGAGGTACAGACAGACAGACAGACAGACAGACAGACAGACAGACAGACAGACAGACGGAAATTCAAAAACCACTTTTTCGGATTCAGGAAGTCATGAAACGTCAAAATTCATCAAAATCTCGAGTTCGATTTTTTTGACGATCACAATACTTTCTCTACCTGTAAGATAGAGAGAAAGTAAAATAAATGGTACGGCACACCGCACAGACTTTCTCTCTCTTTCTATAAACTCGTAAGATTTCTACCACAGAATAATGTACATTGTATCATCACCACTCCACATAAGAACACGCATAAAATAATATACAATGATATAGAATCAATGAGAAAAGAGGCGCATCTTTGTCCACCTAAGAGCATTTCAAACAGTTTAATGTCTTCCACAAGGGTCAACACTTCGTATTAAAATTTCGATTTCTGGTTAAAATTTTAACATTTTATAAGGTGTTGCAGATCTTCAAGTCATCGCATTGATATTTAATTATTCATTTATACATTTTGACCAATAAAAAATGTAAAATTGACTATTGAGTCTAAAATGGAGATAGATCATTGCTATGCAAACATTTCTCCTAAGAGATTTAAGGAAAAATAACATACTTTTTTAGATACTTATATTTAATTACTCTATGGCATTGGAGAATTATTGCGTTAAGACTTAAGTAGTATATGTTTACAACTAAAGCTCACAAAATTGTATTAATATATTTGCAAATATCTCAGAAACTGCTGCTTTTATAAAAATATATGTCAAATAATTTTTTTTTATTTCTGATAGTCCTACAATTTTGCAATGATAAGTTGTTTAGTTTCTCCAATAGTTGTGGAGATAAGGAAATTAACGCTTCTGTAAAGTACCCTAAAAATCATTTTCATAGGAAAATGAAAATAGCCAGTTTATTTATAATCTTAATCAACGCCTAGATACGAATTTTAATCAAAATCGTTTGAGTAGATTTTGAGAAAACCAAATTTTTCTCTTTTCGCCCTTCAGTAAACTACCCTTAATTTTAAGTTTTTATAGACACACAGACAGACGGCATTGCAAAGACTATTTTTTAGGGTTCGGGGGGTCATGAGACGTCGACATCCATCAACATTTCAGGTTAGTTTTTTTTACGGTCGCAATACTTAAACTTTAATGTCCAAAAAGTTAAAAAAATTCATGTATAATTGCGTATAGATTGAAAGTTATTGATTTTATAAAAATATGTTTCGGATAAAATATATGTATTATAAATATATATACATATTTGTAATGCTAAGTAATTTCATATCTCAAATAGTTTCGGAGCTATTTAAAAAAATGTTAATTGACGCATCAGACCGGAGCCCTTAAAGCCATTTTGCCGAAATATTGAGGGCAGCCATTTTGTTTGGAATATTTATTAATTTTTATAAATGAAATTTAATCAAAATCGTTGGAGCCGATTTTGAGAAAATCGACTTTTTCTCTTTTTGCCCTTCGGTAAACTACCCTTAATTTTAAGTTTTAATAGACACACAGACAGACGGCATTGCAAAGACTATTTTTTAGGGTTCGGGGGGTCATGAGACGTCGAAATCCATCAACATTTCAGGTTAGTTTTTTCTACGATCGCAATACTTAAGCTTTAATGTCCAAAAAGCTAAAAATATATATATAATTGCGTATAGATTAAAAATTATTGATTTTATAAAAATATGTTTCGAATAAAATATTTGTATTATAAATATATATAGATATTTGTAATGCTAAGTAATTTCATATCTCAAATAGTTTCGGAGCTATTATAAAAAATGTTAATTTACGCATCAGACCGGAGCCCTTAAAGCGATTTTGCCGAAATATTGAGGGTAGCCATTTTGTTTGGAATATTTATTAATGTTTATAAATGAAATTTAATCAAAATCGTTTGAGCCGATTTTGAGAAAATCGACTATTTCTCTTTTTGCCCTTCAGTAAACTACCCTTAATTTTAAGTTTTAATAGACACACAGACAGACGGCATTGCAAAGACTATTTTTTAGGGTTCGGGGGGTCATGAGACGTCGAAATCCATCAACATTTCAGGTTAGTTTTTTCTACGATCGCAATACTTAAGCTTTAATGTCCAAAAAGCTAAAAATATATATATAATTGCGTATAGATTAAAAATTATTGATTTTATAAAAATATGTTTCGAATAAAATATCTGTATTATAAATATATATACATATTTGTAATGCTAAGTAATTTCATATCTCAAATAGTTTCGGAGCTATTATAAAAAATGTTAACTTACGCATCAGACCGGAGCCCTTAAAGCGATTTTGCCGAAATATTGAGGGTAGCCATTTTGTTTGGAATATTTATTAATGTTCATAAATGAAATTTAATCAAAATCGTTAGAGCCGATTTTGAGAAAATCGACTTTTTCTGTTTTTTACCTTCAGTAAACTACCCTTAATTTTAGGGGTAGATGTCCAATTCCAAAAACCCCTCGGGGCAACCCTATGAAAACCCAAGATATCAAGTTTCAGCTCAATCGGTAAAATAGTTTAGGCTCTAGTTGGAGGTACAGACAGACAGACAGACAGACAGACAGACAGACAGACAGACAGACAGACAGACAGACAGACGGAAATTCAAAAACCACTTTTTTGGATTCAGGAAGTCATGAAACGTCAAAATTCATCAAAATCTCGAGTTCGAATTTTTTGACGATCACAATACTTTCTCTACCTGTAAGATAGAGAGAAAGTAAAAATCACACAATCATTCGCAGCACTCGACCATTCATGGCAAATCAATACTACCAGCTTGTTCAAGCCTATACATTAAATTTCAGGTAAGAAATGCTTTCAAATATCGTTTCTCGCTGGAATCTAATAATAGAACCGTTTTTGTTTTCGTCTCATATTGATATTGTTTTCTCTAACGTAAATTTATTTCTCAATGAGAGGGGTTCTGACCTCCAGACCACACTACCTCCTTCCCCCCACACGTATGACCCCAGTTTCCTCGCATTCATTATCAAATTACCTATTAGTAAACATTGCACAAACTATATATACAGGATGTTCGGAAACTCATAGCCCAAATTGCACATATAGCTTGTTTGAACCAAAAATCATACAAAATCCCTCTACACTTACATACAGAAAACTATGCTAATAACATTAAATTGTGTCCAAAATTTCGGGTCCAGCGCCGGGATAGCAGCGCCGTTCAAGCATGCGTGTACAACAGGTTGCATAGGAGCTAGGCGCGCGGCACTGCACACCTCGACATCTTGGAGCACGGCAGCAGAACATTTCACAATTAATAGTAAACAACACACCAGTTCATGTAGAAATGTGAATACGAGGATCACCATTAACGGCCCTACATCACAGAAAGTTCTTTCCATTATGACATGTGCAGTGCCACGCGCCTAACTCTTATGCAACTTTGTTGTACACGCATGCTTTAACAGCTTTGCTCTCCCGGCATTATGTGCTGAAACTTTGGACACAATTTAATGATATTAGCATAGTTTTCCTGATGTAAGTGTACAGGGATTTCGTATTACTTTTGGTTCAAACCAGCTAAATGAGTAGTTTGGGCCATGAGTCTCCAAACATTCTGTGTACATATAACTCTGGGGCTACGATCATCGATCGTAATGGAATAATCAGTTAATATACATTTGGTCTGTAAAATATATTTTTTACTTTATCCATATGGATAAATATTTGTATTAGTAGAAGTTTTCAACCCCCAGGCTATGATGAATGTACTGATGTTTTATGTGCCCCAAAATTCAAAATAATGGTTTTTAATATTCTGTCTGTCCATCTGTATGTATGTCTGTTCTTGAGGCTACAGCCGGAACTATTTGGTTGTCTATAACTTATGTCATAACATATGTCTATAACTTATAGTGGACATGCGAACTAAATGTAAGGTCTATCTAGGCTTGTTTGCCGGTGAATATAAGGTCGGACCTCCGACTAGATCCTAAACTATTTTACCGTTCGGGATAAAACTTGGTATCTAGGGTTTTCATAGGGTTGCCCCGAGGGGTTTTTGGAATTGTATATCTAACCTTAAAATTAAGGGTAGTTTACTGAAGGGCAAAAAGAGAAAAAGTCGATTTAAGATATTAAATTACTTATCATTACAAATATGTAGATCTATTTATAAAACAAATATTTTATTCGAAGAATATTTTATAAAACCAATAACTTTCAAGCTATACGCAAATATTTATATTTTTTAACTTTTCGAAAACAAAAGGTAAAATATTGTGACCGTAAAAAAATCTAACCTGAAATGTTGATGTATGTCGACGTTTCATGACCCCCCGAACCATAAAAAGTGGTTTTCGCATTGCCGTCTGTCTGTCTGTCTGTCCATTTGTCTGTCAGTCTGTACTTCGGGCGAGAGCCCAAACTATTTTACTGATTGGGCTAAAACTTGGTATATAGGGTTTTCATAGGTTTACCGCAAGGAATTTTTGGAATTGAGTATCCAACCCTAAAATCAAGGGTAGTTTTACTAAGGGCTGAAAGAGAAAAAATGTATTTGATCAAAATCGGCTTTAACGATTTTGATTAAATCTCATTTATAAGCTTTGATCAATATTACAAACCAAATGGCTACTTTCAACTTTTCGTCAAGATGACTTTAAGTGTTCCGGTCTGATGCGTAAATTATAATTTTCAATTTTATCTCCGTAAATCTTTAAGATATGAAATTACTTATCATTGCATATATGTGGATCTATTTATAATAAACATCTTTTACTTGAAATATATTTTTTTTAAACCAAGTTTTTAAACACAATATATATAAAATATATATATATATATATATATATATATTTCTTTTAACTTTGCCAACACTCTAAGGTAAAGTATTACGACCGCAAAAAAAATCTAGCCCAAGATGTTGATGGATGTCGGCGTTTCATGACCCCCGAACCCTAAAAATTGGTTTTTTCAACGCCGTCCCTAAAATTAATAACAGTTTACTAAAGGGTGACGTAAGAAAAATCCCATTTTCTCTAAATAGGCTATAACGATTCTATCTCTCTCATTTTAAACTCAATAGTCAATAATTACCTATTTTAATAGTCAAAATTTATAAAAGAGATATTTAATAGCAATGCGATAACCATAAGATGTGCATCCCCTAACAAAATGACGAAAATTTTAACTGGAAGTCAAAATTTTAATACGAAGTGTTGACCCTTGGGGACCCAATATCAATATTTTGAAATGATCCAAATATACAAATGAAGAAGTTAATTCTTTAAAAATAAAATTATGAAATTTAAAACCATGAATAAAAAAGTTTTACGTATGCCTAGCGCAATTTATTCTCGGGTTTGCTATATTATATTACGAATTTTGAATAAATATCTCCATTTCTAACACAAATAGAGCGAGAAAGTTTGTGCGTAGTTCTGTACTATTTATTTTAAATTGAATTCCTGAAAAAAAAAATGGACTGTTCACTAGAATCTTGTTAATCCGAACTAATTGGGACCGGAGCTTGTTCGAACTAGCGATAGTTCAACTTAAGCGAGAGATATATATTTTCACCAATTTCAAATTACAGTTGAATGAGTTTAATCAAATTTTAATTTATTTAAATGAATATAGCACATAATATGTAGTGTAACTATTGTGTCGACCCCATCATGTAAATATTAAACATTTATTATCAGATATCACTGTTTAGAACAATTTTATTTTAACTTTTAGATTGTTTACCAATAAAATATATTTCAATTGACTTAAAATTTCTCCCCCCATTTTCCGAAAAGTGTGCTAGGATTATCCGTAATTTTCCGACTACCAGGGTTCGTTCTAATGGGGTCTTACTGTATTCAACTTTCACCAGCCCATAAAGACCGAGGGGTTGTCCGTTCTACCTCCGAGCCACTTAGATTCAATCAAGTTATTCCGAGTCAGGTGTGGCCTTGTAATAGAAGGACGGGCAGAGAGAGATAAAAGGAAGGCGCTCACTCTATCATAGCTTTTCATCAATCAACCTGTCGTAGCTTCAGCCTTTTACAATGTGAAAACCTTTATGTTGGAAACTGGGACGGTTTAAGGAAGGAAAAAAAACCACTCTTTTTTTTCGATATACTCCCAGATTAAGAATTTGTTAATTTCTATAGATTGCTTTGTCACAAATAAACTGCGTTCAATAAGTGATAGTTTCAAAAGTTATTGAATTCAAGGTCCCAAAAGAGAGTAAGGGTAGTTTATATCAGGCCTTTATGCCAGGATCACATGATCAACCTAACTTTAACTTAACGTAGCTTCACTTAACTTAAGAAAAAGACGTGTGATCACGATTTACGTAATTAACGTAACAACTCGAGCCAAAAATCTGCAATCTAGAATAGGTACCTATGTATTTTGATCTGTGATTTGTAATAAATATATATCATGAAATTTTTTGATAAATTTTAGCTTTGATATTTTAGTTTAATTATTTTGTTTCATTCTCCGATCACTAGAACTAAAGCTAAAGAGTAAACATTGGTCATAATACCAGCAAATGAATTACTAAATAGCCCTGTTGACGCCACTCCCATAATGATTGGCTGGCTATATCACGTGATACCCTTCATGTAACGTTCACTTAACGTGAAATACCTCCTAGGACATCTATTAAGTTAAGTTAATCGTGATCCCGGCATTAATCCACAATGAACCTCTCTTTAACAGCAACAAGTCTTGCCACAATCTCAGAACACGTGTAGACTTTTTTTTTTACTGATTTTATTTTAGAATTTTGGTTACTATTTTAAAGATGAACATATATTTTATTTAATGCTAGGCCTATTATAAAGGATTATTTTAAATTAAATTACAAACCAAAACTTGTAGCTATTTAATCTAGTTTATTATTATTATTATTATTATTATATTATTATTATTATTAGCACCGCGTCTTACTACCCGTTCAGTTTATACGCACTTACGCTAATGTGTAATGGTAGGGTGATTGTGAGATGAAATGGAGGACCTACAGTTTAACGTGGGATCCGAACCACGGTGGAGGCCTGGCATTCCTCACATTCACAATGTGATAATACAGTCTTGTCAGAGGTGAAGGAAGGGTTTGGCAATCAGATAAATCTGTGCCGGGACCGAGGATTGAACCCCCAGCACAGAAGTCCTTACCCCTAGACCGCAGGTCACCTGTTACCTAGTTGAAGGTTCTTATTTCAATAGGCACAAATAAATATAAGAGTGTGCCAAATCCACATTCCATAGTGACCAAATCATATCAATACAATCTTTTTTTACTACATCAAACCTGTATCGGTGGCCGAATGGTCTAAGGAGTCACTATAGCAAATAGACTTGACCAATAAACAGGAGGATATCATGGTTTAAATCCTGGCTGTGTGTACCGAGAGTAAATTATCATAAAAAGTTTTACCACTCTCCTTCCACACGAATGCTAGTACACTTACTCTTTATTTAACCATAATCATCCATAACAAATTATTGTAGCCAGTTAATATGTGTAATATGTGTTACCCGAACGAGTAGTAGTGAAAAAAAAAGAAATAATAAAAAACATTTCTAAAAAGAGTTGTAACTATTAATACCAAACCCGCCTCGGTGGCGTAGTTGGCCAACGCGCTAGTCGTGTTGAGCTTGACTGCCGAGGACGGAGAGATCGAAGTTCGAATCTCGGTCGGGTGAACTGGGGGTGGTTTCTCCTAAATTGTTTTCCACTCTCCCTCCACGCTAATGCGGGTTCACTTCCTCTAAATTCAACCCTCCCAATTCCTAATCCATTAGCGTAATTAGTACTTAAGCGTATAATCCGAACGGGTAGTAAGACGCGGTGCTAAATGAAATATTAATACCAAGATTTCTACAAATTCGCTTTTTAACTCTGTATATTGGAAAGTTGAACGGAATATTTTATTAAACGGGAGATCCATAATCTTGTAAGTTTAGTAGCATCGTTTTTATTAGGTTTAAACATTTCGAGCTGAAAGTGACTAATGAGATTTTCTTTTCTTTTAATAATGCCTCCTTATCTCTGCCGGATGGACAAACTCGTTAGTTCCTTTAGTCTGAATTCACAAAATATTTTCTGAAACTTTCTCTCGATGGCTCTACGAGGAAATGCTGAAGAAGGCAGAAATTTGGTACAGATAGTTTTATCTGGTTTAACCTTAAAGTCTATTCGCTGATTATTGGACCTTTTGGAACAACTGTGAAGATTCAAAGACTAGGTCATGCGGCTTTTGACAGTTATATCGATTTTTAAGGGTACCGTATACCGGATACTCGATCAGTATTATATACGCTTAGAAATACCATTTAATTTAATAATCCATTTGTTATTTTAAAATTTAGCTTATACCAAAATAGAGAAGAAACGTATCAACAAGTCCCTAAAAACTTTAAAAAAAACTACATTATAGGTTTGTTAAATTTAATAAAATATATATGTGAAATTATATTTATTTGATGCGAACTTTATGAACCGACTGATTATACAAGGACTACGACCTATAAACTAACTTAACTCTAAAACCGACACCACATCCAGTCCCCCCGGACGTTAATTCATCACTCTGAAAGAGGAACCAGCATTTTATCAATGATTAATCTTTTAGCCATTCCAGGAATCGAACCCAGGACTCTGAGCTCAGTAGGTAGGCAGGATACTGACCAAGCAAAGGCTGTCTGTAAAAATGCAAAAGTAAAGCTTATTTACACGAATACACATATCTATACTTACTCATAACAAAAAGTCATTTTTAATAGTAACATAAAATGTAAATTTAAGAAATTTGAGTTTTCTTACAGAGGTTTTTAAGATTCAGAATCTTCATTATAATAAGAAATACTCCATTGTGAAGAAGTGCCTTCAATTAAGTGGCCCTCTTATGGCAGCCGCCTAGGTCAGCGAGAAAGTATAAATCGTTGCCGCCTAGGTCAGCGAGAAAGTATCAATCGTTGCCGCCTAGGTCAGCGAGAAAGTATCAATCGTTGCCACCTAGGTCAGCGAGAAAGTATCAATCGTTGCCGCCTAGGTCAGCGAGAAAGTATCAATCGTTGCCACCTAGGTCAGCGAGAAAGTATCAATCGTTGCCGCCTAGGTCAGCGAGAAAGTATCAATCGTTGCCCCTAGGTCAGCGAGAAAGTATTAATCGTTGTCGAGCTGCGAGGCTTAAAATTCAATGGTCTGTGTCAACTAGAACTACATCTATATTTTGTCTACGATTATACTCCCTTTCGTCCTTAACCTACAAACACCCCCTTTGTAATGTCAATAAGTAGGAGGGGAAATAAACCTACTAAACTTCCTCATCTCAAGGTAAAGAAAGAGGAAAGCTCTCTCCTAGTCCTCAAATATCTTAATATTTTATGTTGTAAGTCTATCAAAAAATTACTGTATTTGCAAGAGGAAGGTTAAATCTAGAGCTCTTTATCATCAAGCCTACTCTTATAGCTCCGTAAATATGATTAAAGAGTCCCTGAAAAAGAGATAATGTCACATTTTCACTCATTTGTTTCTATTAATAAAGCTCAAACTGTAGGGTTGTTAAGGACAAAAAAGCCATGTTGGAATCTTTCATCTTTATTTTGGGTGAATCATATTTTGAAATAACGCATAAAATAATTAAATGTTGAGTTAGAACCGAACGTTTGTGCAGCAATATCTCCCTTACTTAGGTGGCCTTAAGATTGGCGGACAAAATATTCTTCATTACAAATACTATGAATTCAAGAGCCCAGCACAAACAAAGAGACCATTAAAAGCCCGCTTTTGTTCAATTATTTTTTTTAGCACCGTGTATTACTACACGTTGGTGTTGTACGCTAATGACTTTAGGGATTAGGAAGGTTATGTTTCAAGGAAGTGTAGCCGAATTTGCGTGAAGGTAAAGTAGAAAACCATTTTGGGAAAACCACCCTCAATAAACCCAACCGAGATTCGAACCACGATCTCTTCATCATCGGCAGTCTAGTCTACTGCGAGAGTAGCGCGTTAGACCACGCGGCCACCGGAGCGGGTTTCTGGCCGATTAATCGAGGAATTATATCCAATATAGCACAAACCATAAAAAACATCTGAAGTGCAGTTCTAAGAATTCATTTGACAATTTTTCTATAAATGAAACAGTAGTTGATCAGTGTCATCAAGCACATATTAACAAATTCCTTTCATTTTTATGAAAAATGAATAATTGGAAATTATTAATTGACAATGACACATGAGAGCTCGCCTTTAGGTAGGGTATAAATCTCGAACCAGACGTCCTATCGTAGTGAGGTAACCTGCAGTCTTCATTAAAAAATAAATAATACGGAGCACCAAACAAACTTTCTTGTTCCTTTAAATTGTATTTATAACTTGTAAGCTATGTGATACAAAATAAAATAAATGGTTGTAATTGGCTAAAATAACATCTCATTTAATCGATGAGTCTACATTAAAAATATACAATATTACACTGATACAAAAGCATAATATTGGATTTGTGAATTTTAAAATCCTCATTTTACAAAGCTCTATTTAACAAAATACATTTGCCTATAGCTCAGAAAATATTGGTTTTAAATGATATTATTTAAGATAAAAAATGTTTATTTTGATGATTACTACAACTTTTATATTCATAATTTATTTATTATCTTAAAGAGTTGCGGAGATATGACCAAAAAATGTACATACGTTTCCGCTTTTGGTTAAGTACCCTCAAAGTAGTTTCTATGGAAAACGTTATAGGCACCATTTTGTTTGTAATAGTAAAGAGTGTCCAGATACGAATATTAATTTTTTTTTAAATAGTTAGAGCTTATTTTGAAATAATCTCTTTTCCCCTTGAAGTAAACTAGGCAACCTTAATTTGGGGAGGGGGGGGGATAGTTAATTCCAAAAACGCCTCTGGGGAACATTACGTAACTCCTAGCTACCAAGTGTTTCCACTAAATCCACTCCCTCAGACTATCACCATCACCTCATCTTATCAAGACGTGGAAAGAGCCTCCACGGAAAGGATGTACGATTAGTACATTCAATCATCCTTTGGACATCAGTACATTAGTACTGGCTAATCTTTCCACTATAGGGCTACGAATGATGTAGTCCAGACGAGGTATATATTAAATATATGTATTAAACATACATATATATAAAATGTATATATTTAATATAAATATATATATCAAATATATATATATTTAATATAAATATATATATATATCAAATATATATATATATATGAGACAGATCACATTGTAAAAACATTTTTTAATTAAAAGTGTAGTGAAACGTTAACAATATAGGCCGACATCAAAATTTCGAGTACAATTTTTTGACAATCACAATACTATCTCTCGTTTTGTGTTCACAAGAAAGTAAAAAGTAGAATCGAGACCAGTAAAACTCTATTAAAACAAAATGCAAAACTAATGAAAAAAAAATTATTATTTTTAATGAAAAATCATTTAACTGATGTCATATTGGTGCCGTGTAAAATTAAATGTTAGTTTCGGTTTGTGAAATGTGTCTGCAAGAGATATAAAATAAATGGAATAAAAAGAAACGTAGATTAGCGCGTAAACACATAAATTTCATCAAGGGCTGTCTGACCTGTCCAGACGTCGACACGAGTCGAAACTGTTAAACAATCGAGGATTAAATCCAATAAATAGTCGCAGGTGTTTTGCAGTGTAACGTTGAATTTAAATAAATCTTTACATTAAAAGAAAAATGAATTCAGTATTTCTTGCACATGTTCTCATTGTCAATTTTGTTTTTATTTGTTCAATAAAGATCATTAAAAATGAAAAAAAGTAGAACTAATTTTCACTTTTAATTAAAGCTTTAACTAATGATTCATTTTAGTGAAATAAGTATTCTGATGTTAATTTTGTATTTATTTTCAACCAAGCATTGAAAATTAACACAAAATGTAATGAAAGCGTTAAATAATGATTCATTTCATTATATTTAATCATTATTTAATTTTTTTAATGATCATTACTGAAAAATGAAAACAAAATGAACGGTAAGAACACGTACAAGAATTACTGAATTTATTTTTCTTTTAATGTAAAGATTTAGTTAATTTTATTTATTTATTCTGTCATTATTCTCATGAGCCTTGGCTCAAATTGGGATGATACAATATTCTAGCTTATTTGAATTTTACAAGAATATTCCAATATATTATTTTACAATTTTGACTTAATAGCTTAACAGTACAGTTGGTTCAAGATAATACAAAATACATACGTAGCATTTAATTATTTAAAAAAATCAACGCTACACTGTGACCACTTACGATCTTGTATTGAATTTAATCCTCAATTAATTTATGTTTATTTAATATATTTTCTAACTCATGCAATAACTGTATATATATTTCACTAACCCCATCTCGCAAATTAACTTTTATACGGCGCTATTTCAATGATTATTATTATTAGCACTGCGTCTTACTACCCGTTCGGGTTATACGCACTTACGCTAATGTGTAATGGTAGGTGATTGTGAGATGAAATGGAGGACCTACAGTTTAACGTGGAATCCGAACCATGGTGGAGGCCTGGCATTCCACACATTCACAAGTTGTGATTAATACACGTCTTGTCAGAGGTGAAGGAAGGTTTGGTAATCAGATAAATCTGTGCCGGACCGAAGGATTGAACTCCGGACCCTCAGCACAGTAGTCCGACCCCTTACCCTAGACCATCAGGTCACCTGCTATTTCAATGAATGAAACTGTAATTGATCAGCATGTGAACAAGTTGCCTTCATTTTTATTTTGATGAAAAATGAACGATTGGAAATGTTTAATTTAAGATGACAGGTGAGAACTTGCCTTAAGTCAGGTGTTACATATTTGTGGGACGGGATCTAAGTAAAGGACAGTTTAGTTTGAATATCTGGAACCACAAGTTGACTGATAATATTGCTTTTTTTTTTTAACAACACAATTTCAAACAAGTCCGTTCAAGTATTATCAAGAGATAACTTATAAAGTAGGTCAAGCGGATATCCTCCGGCTATTGTTTTACCTTCTTTTTTGAAATTTCGATTAAACTTTTCCTCTATATTGAGTGATAAAATATATAAAAACTTCCATAACAGCTGATGGTTTGGATAATGGCTGGTGGTCTCACAGTATCAAAGAATGATAATTTTTTTCTTCCCTCATGATCCACGTCTTACTACTCGTCTTTGGATATCTTTTTTGTATATTAATTAGTTGCGGATCAGGAAGTCAGAATTTATAGAAAGTGTACTTGCATTTGTGTGAAAGGAGGGAATAAAACAAGGGTTAAAACACTTCCGTACAATCATACGCAATTATAATTTCATCATTTCAGTCTCCAAAATTTAGACAACACGAGACTGATTCCTTTACCCACGTGTCCACAATATGGGGAGGAAAGAATATATTTATGATACATCTAAAATAATACATTAAGGATAAGTATGATGTAGTTTTAGTTATTATTTTAATGATAACCTTCTACCTGAATCTATGAACATTTTTTTTTTGCAATTATGTTTTGATATTCATTCGGGCTATACGTTTATATACTAATTACGATAATGGTGTTACGAACTATTGGAAGCTTAAAATAAATATCCTTTAAACAGAAGATGACACGGTTGAATTTGAATAAAATGAACTCTGAAGAAGAGTAAATTAAAAAAACTGCTAAGCAACCAAAATACCCAGGGTAAAGAGTATATTTAACAGGTATAAGTATAAGGTAGTACTGTAAGTATTTATTATGATGGAAATTTTCCTCAAGATTGGGAAATTAGCTTCATTAAAGTAATTAAATCTTGCAGGTTACATTGGGAAGGTTATGAAATTTTAATGGAAGAAACTAGAACCGCTTTCAAGGTATTTAATGGTAAACCCAATGGGAAGATCTAGACTCAGATGGGAGGATAATATTAGAATGGCAATTTTGAGCACTTACACTTCCTATAATATTAAACCTCTCCAAATTACTGGAGTACAAATATGACTCAACACATTGTCATCCAACAACTATTTCCAGCCTGTGGCTTGGTCACTTTCGTAAATTACTCCAGATTCCTCTATCCTTACTCTATTCTTTCTCGTTTAATGTATACCATTATACTCCCCTCACTTACATACTTCATGTTATCTGCTTCTCCAATCTCTTTATTGACCTCCCTTTTTTCCTTCTTTTCCCTACATACTTCATTTCCATCATTTTCTTTAGCATCCTCTCCTTATCAATCCTCATTACATGCCCATACCATCTCAGTCTTGCTTACTCTACTATCTCATTTACTCCAACATCCTCATTACATGCCCATACCATCTCAGTCTTGCTCCCTCTACTATCTCATGTACTCCAACATCCTCATCACATGCCTGTACCATCTCAGTCTTGCTCCCTCTACTATCTCATGTACTCCAACATCCTCATTACATGCCTGTACCATCTCAGTCTTGTTTCCTCTACTATCTCATGTACTCCAACGTCCTCATTACATGCTCATACCATCTCATCCTTGTTACCTCTACTATCTCATCTACTCCCTGTAACTACAACTCTTTTCCATCTAGCTTAATTCCTAATCCTTTTTCTCCTCACTACAGTTAACAATCTCCTCACAAACTTGATTCCCATGGCCTCCACTTTCCTACTCCTGACTATACTGTAGCTTGGAAACAAGGTCAAATGGAACACATGCTTATATAAACCTTCCCCCCCCTTGTTTTTGTGTCTCCTGTCCGCCACTGAAATGGGTCCCACATGTAATGGTACGCCATGTATTTATATGTATGTCAGAGATACGGACGTAACTAACGAAATCACACAAATCCAGGATTTGGTGTTTAACCGCAGAATGGGAGGGGTGAAGGGGGGGGGGAGGGGACCGCATGTTGATGCAGACATTGTTTTGTATTAACCTCGAGCAGAGCCACACATGGTTTCTCGTATGGTCAAGAGAGAGGTCTCGATTTGTTATCCGACAGTTTTATACACGCTTTCTCTCACCCCCCCACCACCAATGTTGTCCTTGCCACTACAAGACAACACGTGACATGTTTCCTCACCTGTCACATGACCCCAGGGTGTGACGTCAAACACTTTCTTCTGCTTACATGGACATTAAGGTGCTAAAATAGTTGAACATAAATTCATAAACGCCAGAAACCCAAGTGGGTCTGAAACATCAACCGGTAGCAGGCCCAGTGGTATAGTGGTCAGTGCACCTGGATGCTAGCCTGGGGTCCCAGGTTTCGATCCCCGGCTGATACCTTGCGTATTTTTCTCCAAAGGGTAACTATCCCAACGGTCACCCGGGTTTGGATAGTCAGACTTAAGTTAGGTTTAGTTAAGTTAGGTTAAGTTAGTGTTTCCACTGGTTCCACACCCTCATACTCATACTTACTATCACCATCACCTCATCTCACTGGGACATGGAAAGAGCCTTCACGCAAAGGATGTACTATTAGTACATTCGGGCGTCCCCTGGGCAACAGTACATCAGTACTGGCTAATATTTCCCCTACTGTGCTACGAATGATATAGCCTAGACGCACAATATTATTACTGTCACCTAGTGGTAATCCAGCAGTAGGAGAACAAATAGGAGAAGAGAAAAATGTAAGTGGCAATACATATGTGTTGTGACCTAACCTCCACCCTTATTTAATGGCATCATTCATCACATAGATCCATTCTACGCTCCTATACCGATTACCTTTCGTTTCGTCCATTTCATGCCATCACAGAACTACTATACCTGTGATGTTGTCATATCCATGTCATGCCATCGTAGTACTTCTAAATTATTATTTTTTGGTCACCTCGTCTCACTACCCATTCGGGTTATACCATTTTGTACTAATTACGCTAATGGATTAAGTATGAGTAAGGTTGAATTTAAAGAAAGTGTACCCGCATTTGCGTGGAGTGAGAGTAGAAAACTATTTAGGAAATTAACTTTATTACACTCGACAGGGATTAGGACCACGATCTTCCCATCATCAGCAGTCTAGTTTATTGTGAGACTGACGCCTTAGACCATTCTGTCACAGAAGCAGGTCTTCTATAGCTGTGACAACGTTGTTTCGTCCATGTCACGTCATCTTATTACTAATATAGTGGTGATGACATCACCTTCCTAAGCGCTACCCCTGGAATGTATTAAAGTAATGAAATTTGTGCTCTAGTTATTGTTTCGTGATATCGAGGGGGTTTGTGGGGCTCGGGAAACAAGAGGGGTGACTGGGGGTAAGGGGGGCGATCAAATTATGTTTACGTTCCCGCGGGAGAGACACTTGAAATATTGTTTTGATCAAAGCGTTTATTAAATTGAATAGGATCCAAAATAAATTGAACCAGCAATTGAAAAAAAAACACGTTAAAACAAAGTAACCATTTAGTAGCTTAAATAAGCAAAAAATTTTTCATAAACATTATATTGAGGTAATAACAATTGGTATTAACATAAATACATTTAATTAATATAGTTAAACATGACAGTACGATATAAACATGGTGTTACTATAAAACAGTCACATTTATAAAACATAAATTACAAAAAAATCTCTGTGTTAGTGTATTTAATCATGCAGTACTATAGTAAAACTTACACTACTGAAAAAATATTGTATCCTTAGAAGAAATATGGCATTATTAAAAATTGTTATCGCTTTAAAATATAACATAAAACATAACAGAACTATTAAAACATGACAATACTATAAAAAATTTAGTACAATAATAAAACATAACTGTACTATAATAAAATTTGATAGTGCTATAGTAAAACAAAACATGACATTACCATAAAATAATTATAAAACTACAAAACATAGTGTTATTATTAAACATAAATGGTACGGAACTCCACACAGACTTTCTCGCTCCATTGTTTAAAAATTGAGATTTTTACTCAAAACTCATAATATATTTGAAACGAAGTAATATACACTAGCAAACCCGAGCACAAATTGCGCTATACTTACGTAAAACATTTTTTGACTCACGGTTTTGGATTTTATAAATTTTATTTTTAAAGAATTAAAGTCCTCATTTGTATGTTTGGCCTAATAAAAAAGATAGATATTGGCTCCACAAAGGTCAAAACTTCGTATTAAAATTTCGATTTCCGATTAAAATTTTCGAAATTTTATTAGGGTTACACAGCTTTAGGTCATTGCATTGCTATTAAATTACTCATTTATAAATTTTGACCAATAAAAAAAGGTAAATATTGACTATTAAGTCTAAAATGATAGAGATAGATCATTGCTGTAGAAATATTTCCCCTAAAAGGTTGAAGGAAAAAGAACATCCACTTTTTTAAAGACTTACTTATTTACTTACTATATAGCATTAAAGAATGATTACGTTAAAACTTAAGTAGTATCTTTGTACAACTAAATTTCACAAAATGGTATTGGTATATTTCCCCATATCTCATAAACTATTGGTATTGTAAAAAATATATTTCAATTAAAAGCTTTTTAATTTTAATAGTAATATAATCTTTCAATGTAAATTATTTCGTATCTCAAATAGTTAAGGAGTTATGAAAATTTCCGCTTATGTTTGATTTTTTGTCGATCACAATAATTTCTCTACCTGTAAGGTAGCGAGAAAGTAAAAAAAAAAAAAAATTGTAGTACTATACAAAATGGCAGTGTAATGATAAAACATAACAATATTATAGTAAAACATTAAAGTACTATCAAAATAAACCTAAAACAAAAGTTTTTAAAGCATTTGCATCTAATCCATATACATTTCAAGTCATATTAATTTATTTTGAAAATCAGAGACTAACGGGTCACCTTACCCTAGACGGCGTGTGGGTGTAATTATGAACCTCTATGCATAAACGATGGGCTAATAGAGGATTTGCAACTTGTACCTCCTAGTTTAGAATATCTTAACGAAAGATCACGAGGTAGCCTATTATCTTAATTATTGTTCTCTTGTATAACCAAAGCCATCTCAGGCGGATATGGTAAGAAGAAGAGAGGAAGGTATTAAGGGCTAGAACAGGGACGGGGAATCCGTGGCCTTTTGATATCTTCGGTGCTTTCTTATGTTAATTATGCAAGTTAATCATCTATAAACTATACATTCTCAACCGGCGTGTTATTTCAATTAATAAAAATTAAAAATTGCTATTTTAAAAACATAATTTAAAATAAAATGGTACGTCGCACCGCACATAATTTCTTTCTCTCTTAGCTTAAAATAGTAATATTTATGAAACTAGATAATATACAATGTAGCAGAAACACTAAACCAAAGAGCATAAATGAAATAATATACACTGTTGCAGAAACAATCCATCAAAGAGCATAAATGAAATAATATACACTGTTAAAGAATTATTGTGAAAATAGGATCCACCAAAAGTATAACAAACAAAATAATTCCAATTAAATGCTATCTTTTGCCATTAAATTGAAAGAGGCTTAATGGGGAATAATGATGACCTTGAACTATCAAATTTTCCTATTTAACCCATGCAGTATTAGCCAGATTATACTGTATATGATTTTGAACAACTATAGTATGCATGAAGTGTGCAGCGTAGTGGCTATTTTTAAAAAAAATCATTTTTGGCGTATCGCATTATTGACGTCAAGTTCGGTCCCCTGAATGTAGACTATTCGCTTCTCTGGTTGCACAGAATGTCAGCCAGGGTACACCTATGGAGGTTATCTACACGTACCTAAAATAAAATGAGATTATAGTGATTATGGAGCTGTGGGCCAGTGAGAGTCTTTAACCTAACTCGAGCCTAATTTACCTACACCTAACGACCTTTCGGGTAATTCCTCTTAAGATTAAAAAAATACCCAAGGTACCATCTGAGACTCGAGCCCGGGAATCCAAGGTTCGTATCCAGGTGCATTGACCCTCACACCACGGATCAGGACAACATAGGGATGAATCTAGTGGAAAGCGGACTTTTAGTGCCAGATGTTCCCCACCCCTGGTATAAGATATCGTTGCCTGAAATAGCACGGAACATAATAAACGTGGAAATGGTCGCGCAACGACAAGTGTTACTGTAACCATCCGTTTTATAGTACCTACGGGTCGGTTCTAGAAGAGACGCCTGGAAAAGTTCTTGAAACATGTTATACACACCCATAGAAAGAACTTGGTTACAATATAATTATGTATATATAGGTGCTTATACTTTTTCCCCTAAAAGGAGTTTAGGGAAATTTTACTTTTTTATTTCCGTTGGGAAATCAATTTAATTTAATTGTAATATTACGTTCTTCTATTGTTCTCATTGCCACTCTTTCTACCATTCGTTTGGACTGCCCTAAAATTGCATTCACTCATACAAGGGCACAGGAAGAGGAAGGTGGAACGCCAATTGGTGTTCACGTAGTATAAGTTGTCACGCTCACAATATACGGGATATCCGGGAACAGGGAGGACGAGGTTCGAATCTCGTCTGGATACTTTATGGAGGGGTCTTTAGCACACATCCAAATAAACTAATTATAACCATTTCTCTCAAAAAGACTTGACGGCCAATTATGGGGATATCAAGGTTCGAATCCTGGTCGGGTGTACTGAGGGTAGTTTCTCCTGAATGTTTTTCACTCTCCCTCCAAGAAAATGCAGGTACATACTCTTTATTCTCCCTTCCTAATATTTATTAAATTTGCTCAAGTAATCTATATATATGTTCATATATAGTAATGCATTTATATATGTGGATTTACATAAATATATGATTATACGAGTATATATGCATTTATGTGCATATTTATGTACAATGTACCGTACAAATATGCATGCAGCCCGAGAGGGTGATGAAGAAAAATACCATAGATCACCAGTCTACTCTTAAATAGGTATAAATAAATTTTCCTACTAATGGACGTAAATGACAAAAAGAAAAATATACTAGAACTATCTCAACGTATCCATACGTCAAGTCATTTATGTTATACACAGCTATATCTATTAATAACACTATTAATAAAAGAAAAAATATATATCAATGCTGACGACGAAAAAAGTTTTAGTAAATACAAAATTTCAACAAATGTTATTTCTTAAAAAAAAAAATCGAGGTATGGTGAGAAAAACGCAATCTCTTGGTAGTACATCACTTACTTGTTTGGAATGAGGAGACTTGTATATCACTTACTTGTTTGGAATTAGAGGACAGTTGTTTTATCTTGTTCCACTAATCACTCAGTTAACAGAGCCAACCTAAGGAATATACAGGTTGACGACAGGTTAGAATAGTCCAGACTCTGAGGTGATGGGTACAGTGTTTAACTATGGCGTTGTCTGTATACACTTCTGTCTGGAGGATATGTAGCTTGGAGCTGTCCTTGTTCCTGGTATAGCGTGTGATGAGGTGGACTGGATAGAACTAGCTCAAGATAGGGGTAGGGTGTAATGAGGTGGACTGGATAGAACTAGCTCAAGATAGGGATAGGGTGTAATGAGGTGGACTGGATAGAACTAGCTCAAGATAGGGGTAGGGTGTAATGAGGTGGACTGGATAGAACTAGCTCAAGATAGGGGTAGGGTGTAATGAGGTGGATTGGAGAGAACTAGCTCAAGATAGGGGTAGGGTGTAATGAGGTGGACTGGATAGAATTAGCTCAAGATAGGGGTAGGGTGTAATGAGGTGGACTGGATAGAACTAGCTCAAGATAGGGGTAGGGTGTAATGAGGTGGACTGGATAGAACTAGCTCAAGATAGGGGTAGGTTGTAATGAGGTGGACTGGATAGAACTAGCTCAAGATAGGGGTAGGGTGTAATGAGGTGGACTGGATAGAACTAGCTCAAGATAGGGGTAGAGTGTAATGAGGTGGATTGGAGAGAACTAGCTCAATATGGGGATAGGTGGCGCACGTTTGTAAGTGCGGCATTGACCTTCCAGGATCCTGAGGTCATAAAGTAGATAAGTATTAATATTTGATCGTCATCATCATCATCATCATCATCATCATCATCATCTCATCTTACAGGGGTGAAGTAACCGAATCTACATGCTGTCCCAATCTCATAAGATGGTTACATATCCACCTCTGCCAGAATCTACATGCTGTCCCAATCTCATAAGATGGTTACATATCCACCTCTGCCAGAATCTACATGCTGTCTCAATTTCATTAGATGGTTACATATCCACCTCTGCCAGAATCTACAGGCTGTCCCAATCTCATAAGATGTTACATATCCACCTCTGCCAGAATCTACAGGCTGTCCCAATCTCATAAGATGGTTACATATCCACCTCTGCCAGAATCTACATGCTGTCTCAATTTCATAAGATGGTTACATATCCACCTCTGCCAGAATCTACAGGCTGTCCCAATCTCATAAGATGTTACATATCCACCTCTGCCAGAATCTACATGCTGTCCCAATCTCATAAGATGGTTACATATCCACCTCTGCCAGAATCTACAGGCTGTCCCAATCTCATAAGATGGTTACATATCCACCTCTGCCAGAATCTACATGCTGTCCCAATCTCATAAGATGGTTACATATCCACCTCTGCCAGAATCTACATGCTGTCTCAATTTCATTAGATGGTTACATATCCACCTCTGCCAGAATCTACAGGCTGTCCCAATCTCATAAGATGTTACATATCCACCTCTGCCAGAATCTACAGGCTGTCCCAATCTCATAAGATGGTTACATATCCACCTCTGCCAGAATCTACATGCTGTCTCAATTTCATAAGATGGTTACATATCCACCTCTGCCAGAATCTACAGGCTGTCCCAATCTCATAAGATGTTACATATCCACCTCTGCCAGAATCTACATGCTGTCCCAATCTCATAAGATGGTTACATATCCACCTCTGCCAGAATCTACATGCTGTCTCAATTTCATTAGATGGTTACATATCCACCTCTGCCAGAATCTACAGGCTGTCCCAATCTCATAAGATGGTTACATATCCACCTCTGCCAGAATCTACATGCTGTCCCAATCTCATAAGATGGTTACATATCCACCTCTGCCAGAATCTACATGCTGTCTCAATTTCATTAGATGGTTACATATCCACCTCTGCCAGAATCTACAGGCTGTCCCAATCTCATAAGATGTTACATATCCACCTCTGCCAGAATCTACAGGCTGTCCCAATCTCATAAGATGGTTACATATCCACCTCTGCCAGAATCTACATGCTGTCTCAATTTCATAAGATGGTTACATATCCACCTCTGCCAGAATCTACAGGCTGTCCCAATCTCATAAGATGTTACATATCCACCTCTGCCAGAATCTACATGCTGTCCCAATCTCATAAGATGGTTACATATCCACCTCTGCCAGAATCTACATGCTGTCTCAATTTCATTAGATGGTTACATATCCACCTCTGCCAGAATCTACAGGCTGTCCCAATCTCATAAGATGTTACATATCCACCTCTGCCAGAATCTACAGGCTGTCCCAATCTCATAAGATGGTTACATATCCACCTCTGCCAGAATCTACATGCTGTCTCAATTTCATAAGATGGTTACATATCCACCTCTGCCAGAATCTACAGGCTGTCCCAATCTCATAAGATGTTACATATCCACCTCTGCCAGAATCTACATGGTGTCCCAATTTCATAAGATGGTTACATATCCACCTCTGCCAGAATCTACATGCTGTCTCAATTTCATAAGATGGTTACATATCCACCTCTGCCAGAATCTACAGGCTGTCCCAATCTCATAAGATGTTACATATCCACCTCTGCCAGAATCTACATGCTGTCCCAATCTCATAAGATGGTTACATATCCACCTCTGCCAGAATCTACATGCTGTCTCAATTTCATTAGATGGTTACATATCCACCTCTGCCAGAATCTACAGGCTGTCCCAATCTCATAAGATGGTTACATATCCACCT
Source organism: Timema podura (assembly GCA_033556935.1). Lineage (NCBI taxonomy): Eukaryota > Metazoa > Arthropoda > Insecta > Phasmatodea > Timematidae > Timema > Timema podura. The sequence continues at coordinate 80,033,207 of JAVRXN010000011.1, forward strand.
CTGCCAGAATCTACATGCTGTCCCAATCTCATAAGATGGTTACATATCCACCTCTGCCAGAATCTACATGCTGTCTCAATTTCATTAGATGGTTACATATCCACCTCTGCCAGAATCTACAGGCTGTCCCAATCTCATAAGATGTTACATATCCACCTCTGCCAGAATCTACAGGCTGTCCCAATCTCATAAGATGGTTACATATCCACCTCTGCCAGAATCTACATGCTGTCTCAATTTCATAAGATGGTTACATATCCACCTCTGCCAGAATCTACAGGCTGTCCCAATCTCATAAGATGTTACATATCCACCTCTGCCAGAATCTACATGCTGTCCCAATCTCATAAGATGGTTACATATCCACCTCTGCCAGAATCTACATGCTGTCTCAATTTCATTAGATGGTTACATATCCACCTCTGCCAGAATCTACAGGCTGTCCCAATCTCATAAGATGTTACATATCCACCTCTGCCAGAATCTACAGGCTGTCCCAATCTCATAAGATGGTTACATATCCACCTCTGCCAGAGTCTACATGCTGTCTCAATTTCATAAGATGGTTACATATTCACCTCTGCCAGAATCTACAGGCTGTCCCAATCTCATAAGATGTTACATATCACCTCTGCCAGAATCTACATGCTGTCCCAATTTCATAAGATGGTTACATATCCACCTCTGCCAGAATCTACAGGCTGTTCCAATCTCATAAGATGGTTACATATACACAGCTGCCAGCAACGTGTTCAAAGAGTGAGCCCAGGACCGGATTGAGGCATGTGCCAAGTGTGCCACGCAAAGGGAAGGCCCCCCGAGGTCAGGGTCCCCCACCTGCCTGGCAAATAAATCACTTTGACTTATATTTATTTTGTGATACTTCAATATTTTTTTTGTTTTGTTTTTTGTAAAATTTATCCCAAACTAATCTAGAAATTCCCTAATAAAAGGGCCCTGGTAACCTGGTATCACGTGCAGTCCGACAGTCCGTGCTTAAAAATTAACGCAAGTTTTGCCTTTGGCAAACCGGATATACTAAATATCTGCAGACGGTACCGTTGACTTTTGACAGAAAAATAAACATTGATTTTCTATTGACAATAATTTAAGTTAAAATAGTAAGATTATTAGTATTGAAGAATTAACTAAATACAACGTGATAAAAACGCAAACAAAAACTCTTTAATAATAAAATACTTTTTTACTATATTCTACTAATACTATTACTACTTTATCTGCAAGCGGTGGACTACATAAAATGTAATTACACTGAAATAGTCTATAATTAAATAATGTCCAGAATTATTATATTATTAGCTATTAATTTACAATATTATAATCCATTCAGTATACAAAAGACTGTATAGTTTAACAATTACTATATATTAATAATTAAAATGTTAGTAACTAACTGCTAAACGTTTTCAAAAAAAGTTTGTTTCAAAATAAAATTATTCATGTATGATACATATCTAAGATTCATAATCATTCATTGGGGAACTAACTTCTAAGGGCCCCAAGTTCTAATTGGCACAAGGCCCCCAAAAGTGTTAATCAGGGCCTGGGTGAGCCCACGTCCAAAGCAAATGAGGGATACTTGTTGTAACCGAGTCGAGGAGGGAGTTTTAACACCTGCTGGGATGTGCCCACCTAATGATATGCAACTTGCTGTACATGTACGTATTTAGAGCAGCGTACTCAAGGCGTTGTTGCGTTTAGCTTTAAATTTATTTTTATTTAGCACCGCGTCTTACTACCCATTCGGGTTGTACACTTAAGTACTAATTACAGTACTGGATTAGGAATTGGGAAGGTTGAATTTAGAGGAAGTGGACCCGCATTTGCGTGGAGGAAGAGTGGGAAACCATTTAGGAAAACCACCCCCAGTTCACCCGACCGAGATTTTAACCTCGATCTCCCCGTCCTCGGTGGTCTGACTCAACACGACTGGCGCGTTGGCATTAACTTACATTTAGTAATACAAGATTACTTTTCTGAGTATTTTTAACTAGGATTTTTTTTTTTACCCATAGATACTGTGGTTTAAGTTTAGGTGGAGCATTTAGAAACATCCTGTATAACACGTGTATATTTTTTTTTATTTAGCACCGCGTCTTACTACCCGTTCGGGTTATACACTTAAGTACTAATTACGCTAATGGATTAGGAATTGGGAAGGTTGAATAGAGGAAGTGAACCCACATTTGCGTGGAGGGAGAGTGGAAAACCATTTAGGAAAAACCACCCCCAGTTCTCCCGAGCGAGATTCGAACCTCGATCTCCCCGTCCTCGGAAGTCGGGATCAACACGACTAGCGCGTTAGCCAACTACGCCACCGAGAACACGTGTATACATGTGAATATCACGTCATTCAGATGAAGTAGACTTTTTTCGACACGCAACCCTGTGGTAATGTGGACAAAGTCGTCAGACTAACCTTGCGCTGGTTTTCTGGTGAGGGTTATGCCGGAATTTAAATCCCGACTGTGTCGACTGAGGTATATTTTTCCTCCTCAAATGACTATAATCCTTTTTCCAGGGAAATGCGGATACGTTTAGTCTAAATTTTACCTTTCTTATTACTACCCGCATTGGTGTAAATATACTATAGGTCCTTATGTATACTGAGAGGCATTAAACGTAAATATGACTAGAATTGTTTATGCAATGTTTTGCCTCAGAAGATGCCTGGGTTCAACCGCAACTAAGTTGAATCGGGCCTTTTTATAATATTAATTTTGGATTCAAAATTATATATTAATACATTTCCTTGATTACTTCTTTCTTTATTGTATATTTGATTTTTTTTTAAATTCCTGTTTTTACGGAGATCTAGAAATTATTCACGTATTACTAGCAGAATAACCTGGAAACGTTTTTCTTTGATTCAGACAGAAAATCTCTTAATTTTATTTACTCCAACACAGTTTTTAATACATTTAAAAAAAATCTCATCTAAAATTTAAAATTACATCTTTGAGGTACACATTTTTACTCACAGGGGATACTAATTTTAAAGTTTCAGACCTCTGCATTCGGTAGATATCAAGCAATGCTCATGATAGATAGACAGACAGACAGACAGATAAACCCTTTATTTTATTAATATAGATTTCAACCCCCTGTTGCTAGTGAAATTAATACATTAAAAAGGCTGAGTATGTTACCATTGTTACTAGACAATGAGTGAAGAAATACAAAATAGATATTTAGGTTATATTTCAAAATAACATTTAAAATTTAAAAACAATGTAATTTTAATCAACGTTACGGCAATCATTTTTATGAAAATTTAAATATATTAATTGGAGGATTAAATTGATTCGCTCTCTATTGGCGTTTGAGGCTCGAATTTCATTGCACCCTCAGATCCTAACTGCTTTGTTATTCATGGGGGGGTTGTATTTAGGGGGATAGGGGGAGGAGACTTGGTTGTAGGGTGTACTGGGTTTTATGTGGCAATTAAAACAACAGGGCGCCGGGAATATTGATTACTGTAGAATTACTCAAACCACGAGTGGAGTTGGTTACAATTTCTAGATCTTCCTTGGACCTTCTTCTTGGTTGCTATAGCAGTTATAATATGTCATGACTCCGATATAGTGATAAATAGTACAGCAAGATTTTAGAGATATTGATTACTGGATAATCACCTAAACCATGCATGGAGATAGTTACAATATCTAAATCTTACCTCGACCTTCTTGGTTGCTATAGTAGTTATAATATGTCATGACTTCGATATAGTGGTAAATAGTACAGCAAGACTTTAGAGATATTGATTGCTGGATAATCACCCAGACCATGCATGGAGATAATTAGTTACAATATTTATATATTCCCTGAACTGAATTCCCAGAAGCATAATATGTCGTGAATCTCCAATGTATTGGTATATAATGCAGAAAGTCTTTATGGATAGTAATTTCTGGGGAATAAATAAATCAAATATGTGACTAAGATATCAGAAGGTGTATTTTTCCTTTATATACCCGAGTTCGTCTGTGAGTCATGTGCTGTTACAAGTTGGCTCATAAAGGGTTTTATTTCGTTGGTAGGCCTAATAATATTGCTAATTTTGTTTGGTACTGAGTCCTACTGCCCGTTCAGGTTATACGCTTATCTACTAATTACACTAATGAGTTAGGGATGAGGATGGTAGAATTTAGAGGAAATTGTACCACATTTGCGTGGAGATGGTGGGTAAAAAAACATTTAGTAAAAAAACCCTTGCAGAGTAATAAATCATGATTTTAACCCCATTCTCTCCATCATCGGCAATCTAGTCCTTTGAAATAGTGACGCCTTAAGATCCTTCAACCATCGATATGAGTAAAAATATTATTAATAATTATTATTTCAATTTTCTTTATTCTAACGCTTACCTACAGTCACAAGACCTAGGAACAGCCAGAACTGAAAAACACATAATAATACAATGGCTCGCGATGATAAAATATAAAAGAAGACTATTTATAAAATACTAGCGGACCCGACAGACGTTGTCCTGCCCGAACGTTGGCTTTTCGTTTGGGTGGCATAATTGATTTCGATAATAAAACAAATACTATGTGATCATCACAATTACAAATTCACAATGAACTCCAATTAGTGAGTAACACAAATATTACAAATTCAGTGTTTGTCAAGACAACATACAAAATAAAACATCTTTTCATTTTTGGCATTTCGCCCACAACTCCACAAATATCAGCTGTATCGAAAAACAAACATAACTATGAACTATTCTCAGAAGTTCAATTATTCATGAACTTTTCAGAAGGTTTTAACGGTCAATTATTAATATTATATTCATTATTATAAATATTTTGGTGGGGGGGGGGGGTGAAATTTTGAGGTTATATGTTCTGATATGCAAAAAAAAAAAAAAATCCCTAAAAAATAAAAAAAAATCCTAAAACCCGATTGCAGCGCCACCTACCGGGTCCAATTGTGAATTTAAACCATCCATGGACCCAATCAAACACACACAAAAAATTTCATCAAAATCGGTCCAGCCGTTTAGGAGGAGTTCAGTGACATACACACGTACAGAAGAATTATATATATTAAGATAAACAATCAGTTAAATTATTAATTGGAGACTAAAAAGCTATAAATTGAAGAAAAATAGCTAAAAATAAAAACTCGGGTTCGATCCCCAGGACTTCCAGGTTTTTCTCTGACACTGTGTGTCTGTAACAGGGTCAAACCCGGCCTCACGAGAACTAGAAAACTGAGATTAACGGCCGTAGGACTCGTAGTGCTGGCCACATGACACCCTATATACACATAAGTTGTAGCTATCTTCACCAACAGATACCGTAAAAGTAGCAGCTCCGGTCTAGGTAACTGAGATTAATGGCTGGAGGTTTCATTGTGCCGACCACATGAAACCCTCTATCCGCAGATGTTGAAAATATATTCGCCAACAGATGGTGGCTGCTTGGTTAGTATGGCTCGATTGCGGGCTAATGCAATGGAGTTTTATTAATTTTATGTTAAAAATTGAATTTAGAAATAGTAATAATATCAAAAAGTTGGTGTATCCACCATTGAAAGGAGCTACAAGACTATTGGATCAACCCAGCTCTACGACATACATGGGGTCTTGTTAAGAAATGAGTTCGATTTAAATTATAGCATTCAAATCTGGAGAATTGTCGGTACTGCCAATCAACGGGCCAATAAGGGATGATCTCTCGCAGGTTCAGAACCTGTTTGAACCGGAAACGTTGACAGAGAAGACCTCCCCAACCCTCTCTTCACTAATCACAATAGGTTAGTGCATGTGCTTACTAATCTGAAGGTATCTAGTTCCAATCCCTTGTGAGACCTTGACATTATTTATATGAATTTTAGTTTTGAGTTTATTTTCGCATGTAGGTGAATTAGGAGTCTAATATAATGCTTACGTTATTAATACAGTTCCATCGAAAAATATGTTCAAAGTTTAGAAAAAAAAATATATAGACACCTATTATTTAAAATAAACAAAAATTGGTTCGTTCTAATCCAGGGTTTCATCTTTCAAAAGAATCTTTATCGTGTGTTTTACGGTATTCTCGTAGTAAATAATTACGTTTGATAATATCCACTTTCATTTCTGTTGAAAGGCTTTCTACGAGTTTGTTGGTATAAACTTTTATTGGGGACGGGTTGGGGGGGTGGGGGTAATAATTTGGTTGATAGAGAGATAAAAAATGTTGTAGGTCTAATGCCCCCAAAAAGAGAACAGTTGAATAAAAAATGACTCGACCCTCAACACTAAACAGCGTCAATATTGGTTATTATTTTAGAACACAGTTAACCTCCTTGACAAAGTCCACCCCCTTTAGTCAAAATTTAAATATGGGAAGGATGTTTAAATATTTAGTAAGTAACAGAGCTGGGAAAGTATAGTATCCCTCTCTATCCTTAAGGATGGCGTTTGAATCCTGACTGAGCTGAGTGTGGGGCTTTATTTTACTAACAATTTTCATACATAAGAATTTATCAAACTTTTGCTGGTCACTTTACCCCATCAGGGAGCAGTGCCTAACCTAAAGTACACATTCTCGCTCTTAACAAAAATAAAATGGCTGGAATATCTACCAACTTGTAAGACATAAACCGTTATTCCAAATTTAAACACGGCCTTAGTGGCGAGCTAAATAAAACCATGGCATTCTTATAAAAATTTAATGGCAAAATATTTATTAATTTATTATTGATCAGATTTATAATTACAATTATTTTTAACATTAATAATATTCAGTGGTATATATGTTACAGGAAAAGTAGATTCTCCAGTAAGAGTCGACTTTACCTAGGCCGAGTCGACTCTTACTGGTCTTTTTAGTAAAAGTTGATTAAAAGCGAAAAGTGATGAATTTAGATCAACATTTACTAGTCAGAGTTGATCGTACCTAGGGAAAGTATACTCCTATTACCTTGAGTTAGTAAAATTGACTTTTTGCAAGGAAATGGTCTACTACCTAATAAAAAACAAATAAAAAAGCAAAACCTCTATAATACAAAGAGAGATATAAATATTTATTATTTATTACAGCAAGGTAAAGATTTGTGACACTTTGAGTTGCAGAACTAACCTAACCTAACCTAACCTAACCTAACCTAGAAAACAACAGTAAACAAATAGAGCTGGGATATTCAAAACAAAGATGTGCGCGCGAAGTCGCATGTGGAGAGCAACATCGCGGAATCAACTTTTACTAAACCCCAGCAGGCATAGTTAACTCTTCCTAGTAAAAGTTGATCTGTTTATTCTCTATCAACTTTTACTGATACTTTTAGTAAGAGTCGACTTTACCTAGGCCGAGTCAACTCTCCCTAACAATCTACTTTTCCTGTGACATATACAACGCGTAACCCTGGATCTACGCGAACTACGTCCTGAGAAACAAATAATACATAATGGTGCCTTTCATTGAAATATACCCTACCCATGCTCCATTATAGCAGCCATTTAAATTAAATGATCATTGGTATTGACATTAGTATGTTATAACATATGTTTGATGATTTAATTTGTCCAATCATGTATCCCCCTTTCCCCTAACTTACTTTATGGCATTAAGAACTCGAAAGTTTATTGCCGTACTTACAAAAGTACGCCACCTGTCCCTATCTTGAGATAGTTCTATCCAGTCCACCTTATTACAGCCAATCTCTATCTTGAGCTAGTTCTATCCAGTCCGCCTTATTACACCCTATCTCTATCTTGAGCTAGTTCTATCCAGTCCACCTTATTACAGACAATATTTATCTTGAGCTAGTTCTATCCAGTCCACCTTATTACAGCCATTCTCTATCTTGAGCTAGTTCTATCCAGTCCACCTTATTACACCCAATCCTTATCTTGAGCTTAGTTCTATCCAGTCCACCTTATTACACCCAATCTTTATCTTGAGCATAGTTCTATCCAGTCCACCTTATACACCCAATCCTTATCTTGAGCTAGTTCTATCCAGTCCACCTTATTACACCAATCCTTATCTTGAGCTAGTTCTATCCAGTCCACCTTATTACACCCAATCCTTATCTTGAGCTAGTTCTATCCAGTCCACCTTATTACACCCAATCCTTATCTTGAGCTAGTTCTATCCAGTCCACCTTATTACACCCAATCCTTATCTTGAGCTAGTTCTATCCAGTCCACCTTATTACACCCAATCCTTATCTTGAGCTAGTTCTATCCAGTCCACTTATTACACCCAATCCTTATCTTGAGCTAGTTCTATCCAGTCCACCTTATTACAGCCAATATTTATCTTGAGCTAGTTCTATCCAGTCCACCTTATTACAGCCAATATTTATCTTGAGCTAGTTCTATCCAGTCCACCTTATTACACCCAATCTTTATCTTGAGCTAGTTTTATCCAGTTCATCTCTTTACAACCTATTTCTTTCACGTCTATTCTAATGTATTATTTCACTTTAAAGAGGTAAAATAAATAAAACATGGAAAATACAAAAGTATAAAATTATATTTTGGTAAAAATAATAATTGAGAAGCACTTTATAAAAGTGAAATAATATAATTTTTGATAAATCACGGTAGATAAAATAGAACTTAAGACGATTTTAAACTAAAACATTTATTTTTCATTTACTGAGCAAAGTAGTTCACGACTGATTATAGCTCGGCCATTTAAAAAAATAAAGATGTGAGTGGCCTATGCGTGACACGCACACTACGTCGTTATTTTTTGAGTCAATTTAAGGCTCAATTTGTATTTAAACTTAGCATACATAGAATTGGGCGGTCAAAAATTAGAGATTAAGGGAAATTAATGTTAGTAGGGGGAGATTTAGAAATAAATAAACCTAATTAGGTTGATATCCCCTAAATGATGTTGCGTTTGGATTTGTAAAACACCAATGCAAACAGGGAAATATAAATGAGCAGCATGGCCGTCGTTTAGTAAATGTGTTACCAGATTGATATCTACCAACAGTAGCGAATTAAATGCCCAATGTAACAGCAGATAGCTGAAATGAAACAAACCCTCTGATGGAAGGGTAGATTATTATATTATTAGGAATTTGATAATTTTACCATTTTACCATTAGTATTGTACAAGCAAAATAGGATTTATGATGTTTATTTTTAAGATCGATTAAATAGCCAAGCTATAGTATTTATTAACTACTGTTATACTGGCGTTTAAATATAATATTCTTTGAATTGAAAAATGACACATGGTCAAGGAAATCGAACCCGTAACCTTTGACTTAGTACGCCAATGCTCAGATTCTTCCTTAAAATATCAATTAAGAATGGCCCTGATCATAAGATGACTCCTAGATAGCAGAGTGGTTAGAACATTGACGTACTAAGACAAAAGTCCCGGGTTCGATTGCCTTATACAGGTGTCGTTTTTTAATTTAAAAAAATATTATATTTATATTTACTTTCTCACGACCTCACGGAGAGAGGAAGTATTTTTATCCACACAAAATAAAATCTAACTTTAAATTTTGATAAATGTCACACGTTTCAACTTTCATGACAAACTGAAACTGAAAAAAGATTGTTTTTTCGATGCCTTCTGTCCATATTTCGGCCTAGAATCAAAACCATTTTACTGATCTGAATCAAACTTAGTATCTAAGCTTCTCATAAGGTTCCCCCTTGAGGAGTTTTATTTGGAATTAGATAACCAGCACTAAAATTAAGGTTAGTTTACGTAAGGGCTGGATATAACTAGCTCAAGATTGGGATAGGGTGTAATGAGGTAGATTGAATAGAGCTAGCTCAGGATAGGGATATGGTTAATGAGGTGGACTGTATAAACCTAGCTCAGGATATGGATAGGGCGTAGTGAGGTGGACTGTATAGAAGTAGTTCAGTATAGGGATAGGGTTAATGAGGTGGACTGCATAGAACTAGTTCAGGATAGGGATAGTGTTAATGAGGTGGACTGTATAGACCTAGCTCAGGATAGGGATAGGTGTAGTGAGATGGACTGTATAGAACTAACTCAGGATGGGGATAGAGTGTAATGAGGTGGACTGTATAGAACTAGATCAGAATAGGGATAGGGTGTAGTGAGGTGGACTGTATAGAACTAGCTCAGGATAGGGATAGGGTGTAGTTAGGTGGACTGTATAGAGCTAGCTCAGGATAGGGTGTAGTGAGATGGACTGTATATAACTAGTTCAGGATAGGGATAGGGTTGTAATGAGGTGGGACTTTATAGAACTAGCTCAGGATAGGGATAGGTGTAGTTAGGTGGACTGTATAGAGCTAGCTCAGGATAGGGATATGTGGCTTACTTTTGTAAGTGCGGCAATGAACTTTATAGAGTTCTTAATGTCATAGAGTAAGTAAGTATACAAAATAAAACAAATTCAATTGAAAAGTAAATTGCTCTTTCTCCTAGCAATCCACTTTGGCCTAGCTGATGTTAGGGGAGAATATATTCATCTTCATTGTGAGAGCATTCGAGTTCATATTTCTTCCACCCTGCCAATATTTTCTAAGGTGAAGTGACACAGCAGATGCGCTCATAAAACAGGGTACGATAAACTGCATCTAGGCGGAGCTAGTGTCGCTATATCATCAAGGGGGGGGGGGAGAGAATAATTGAGTCAGAGAAAGGGGTGAGATCCACATCGTTAAGTTTATTACAACTTCTTCCTTCATTGCGACCAATTTTTTTTAATCTTATTTAATCTGCTAAGCCTTCCTCGGATGTGAGTGTGTTGTCTTAATATATTAAAAGTAATTCCGGTAAAGTGACACCATTAATTTAACACATATGGCATCTAAGAAGTCACTTTCGAAATTAACTGGACTGCCGTTGACGGGAAGATCTTGTTTCGAATCCAGATCAGGCGTACGGGTGAAGGTTTTCCCACTCTCCTCCCCACATTTCCTCTTAATTCAACCCTCCTCAAGTCTATCATAGCTAGTAATATGTGTTGTTATAAATATTATTATTACTACCGCGTCTTATTACCCGTTCGGGTTATACGCAATTAGGCTAATGTGTTATGGTAGGGTGATTGTGAGATGAAATGGAGGACCTACAGTTTAACGTGGGATCCGAACCACGGTGGAGTCCTGGCACTCCACACATTCACAAGTTGTGATTAATACACGTCTTCTCAGAGGTGAAGGAGAGTTTTGACAATCAGATAGATCTGTGCCGGGACAGAGGATTGAACCCCGGACCCCCAAAACAGAAGTCTGACACCTTACCCCTAGACCGCCAGGTCACCCTGTTATAAAATTTAACAAATCCAGGGAATACCCGCACTGATGACCACGTAGAATAAGGGGTGATTATTTTAAGAAACTGCTTTGCCTGGAAAAGGGTAACCAAGCTACGAATTTCGGCTCGAAAGTATATCATTGACGAGTTATTTATCCGGGTACTGTTATGGTTTTAGGCTCGTTTGTAAGTCATGTATCGTGTATCTTTGTGTTCAGTGTTTGCGCATATACATATAAAGCTAATTTATTACAACAGTTCTTAAACCTTATATTTATAGGAAACCCCCTTTCGAACACCAACATTGATTGAAAGTCACTAAAATTTGGCATTCTAGAATTATGTTGGATTTGATGTATTAGCTAAAAATTCAGTCTAGAAGTTCACGAAAAGCTTTCATTAATACTCGCTCGTATTATTGAATAGTTTCTCTTAACATTATCAAACAAACGACTAAGAATGTAAATAAATTATTAATCATTTTCTTTTTGCCATTGTGGCAAAATGAGCTACCCGTTTTCAAATAACGAGCTTCCTATGAAAATCAGATTGTAGATGTATAGAGATTTTACACGCACGGATAGAACTGTTGTCATTCCAATAAGTATTTATTGCCTCGGTTAAGTTTTTGTCTTACAAATAAATAAAAAGTTTATTAAAAACTTTACAGACAGATTCAAAAACGATTTTATTTGAGTTAGTTCTTTTATTTTATTTTATTTTAAATTCTAGGACTATATATCTTTCTACTGAACAGTTTCCAGTAAACAGAATACCATCAAAAGTCACAAATCACGAAAGCTTTGCCATTTCTCTACCGTTATAATGTTTATGAATGAAAGCATTAACTTCCAAACAGACTTTATCAGTTATGCGCTATTCAATTTATTCTTAAAGGATACAGCGATATGTGTTCTCATTTATATTTTGAAAACAAATCAAGACACTCACTAAAAAAATTGTAAACAACCGATTCCGTGTGAATTGTACATTGTAATTCATTTATAAGTCATCAGTTTTTATGTTGGATATAACGCGTTTTCATTTAAGCGAATGCATGAACTTCTAGTGATCCTGCCCTACCCCCAGGTCTATCCTCAGGGCGCAGTCCGTGGGAGGTCCTGCTGATTGTTGTATTGTACGTACAAGTTTGTTGAAAGTTTTCCAGGGGGGGATCCTTTTCGTCCTGTTTTCTTAAGGGGGTCAACCCATGGTAATGGAGGAAGAGTCAAGGATATGGCTTGAGAAATACTTTTTTTTATATTTTCTACGTCTCTTTCTTGTCCCCTTGCTTTACGTTTTAAACTCATTTCATTCTTTATTCTGAGTGTGTCTTGTTTGCCAAGAAATTGGGGGGATGGGGGGTGGAAGCTGTGGCATTTTTTTTTTTTTTACGCTTTAGAAGAAAACACAACTTTTTTTTTTTCATATTTGTAGCAATGAAAAAGTTTTAAATGCACTGAAAAGATTTTATGAATAGAAAGAAAAAAAATTGAGATGAGAAATATCGCCCCCTCTCCACTTTTAAATTATTTCAGTATCACTTTTTATTTTTTAATACCATGTCTTACCACCCCCTCAGGCTATACGCGTGTATTTACTAATTACGTGGTGGGGATGAGGAAGGCTGAATTTACGTGGAGAAGTGAGTGGAAAACAAATAAAATAATCTCTAGATTTGTTGAATATCTGTCATGAAAACAGTGGAATTTGGTGGTACACTTTGATACACTTTTTAAATTACGTTAAAAAGGTTCATTACTTCCTTGTCACTGGCAAATCTTGACGTTGAGTCCGCGTGTCCACCGGTGCGGGTAACACAAACGTTTGAATAGCGTGTCGGGATATGAGCTTCATCTTCCAGTAATTAACTAATTAATTATTTTAAGATAGTAATTATTGCGGTTTTCTCTAAGGTTGGAATGCAATGGACGCGAGAAAAGGAAGTGTTGCAGTTTTTATAAACAAAACTTTTCTTTGGCAAAATAAATCAAATATTGCTACAATACAGACATAAAGTTGAATTTTTTTCACTGGTGATTCACAGTTGTTTGATATCTGTCATGAGAAAAGCGGTATTAGATGAAAGATTTTTTAATGAACAAAAACGTCATCATTAAATATTTGATTTTTTTTACAAAAAAAAGTTGATATATAAAATATGCAAAAACATATTTTTATCGCGTCCCTACACCCCCACCTTAAATTTTATGAACGATAAATTATAGCACGTATATTTGGTAGAGTGGTGAGGGTGTTTGACCAAAAGTCTTGAACCACAAATTACATTTCGGGTTTTACCGAAATGAATTCAGTATTTGGTTAATGATATTACCCACATTATCATCTATTCAAACCACTCGGTGGTCTAGGGTAAAGTGCTCGCCTCAGGACAAGATGATCGTGGGTTCATATCCAGCCAGGGCCAACGGATTCCTCTTGAACATAAAATTCCAGTACCACTATAGTTATAGAAATTTAAAAACTTGATCATTTATTTAATTAAATATTTAATTAAACTAACTAAAAATATTATAAAATCATATTTCAGTTGACTTTTTTTTGTCCTGGATTGGTGAGTGAGGTGGGAGTGGTTGACCTATACTAAAGCCAATATAACTTAGTGTTTTTAACAAAGAACTAATAGCTCACGAATTTTCCGGAACAAATAAATTACTCGATTAATTTAAAAGCACTACATCCCAAATGATTAAAACATATATTTTGGTTTGTTAATTTTTTTCTGCTAGACCCATTCGTTGGTCATGTGAGCTAAGACTTTGAACTTTCCTGGCTCCAGTTTTCTGATAACGGGTCGATTGGGGTTAGATTTCTAGCCAGGTCTACCAAAAGTGGTTTTCAATATCCTCCACACACAATTGCGGGTACACTTTCTCTTAACTATACCTAACTCACCTATATCTCACTTGCGCTAATAAGCGGACAGCCTGGATTGTTATTAAAACAAGGTGCACGAAAAATAAAATTCGTTTGAGCTATAAACTTAAGCAAGAATGTGTATTTTTACTTTAATTATTTTACTTGCAATTGTTTCATATTTCATGAAAAAAACAATAAAATAATACCATACTTTCTTTTTAGAAGCAGTTTTTTTTGTAGCTTTAGTAGAAATACTCGTATATAACCAACACAAAAAACACTTAAAACCACCATTTTGGAAAATTCCTTTTATGAGTTAAAACTTTGTTCAGGTAAGAAAACTTTTATTACAAAAAAACGTAGATTAAAGTTTTAGGACAAAAAAACTCACAAAACATGTATATTATATACGGCTTAGAAGTAGGATCATAATTAAAAATTTGCTGGTAGAAGAGTAATATTATGTTGAGCTAAGACAGTAAATGAAGCTCCAATAAAACAATTCAAGTTTCACTTTCTTTTAATCATGTGTGGTATCAAACATTTAAAATGTATCGATAAAATTATTATAAATTATTGTTAGTATTATTATAATTATTATAAATATTATTATTAATGAAGGCTTGCTTAAAATTTTAGATAAATATTAAAAAATATCCACCTTGCTTGGATATTTATCATACCATTTAATTTTTTTTTAATATTTGTTGTACAAACGTGAACCAACTATGAAAGTCACAAACTAATCATGGTAATTAATAGATTAATATAAATCTTTGATATAAAATATCATCTTGTCAACAAACTGAGTACACAAACTAACGCAACAAATTCACAACACAATATATACCTAAGCATATTCCTAAAATAAGATAAATAAACTGATAAACATTGTTACTGAATTATGTTGGAAAAACGAGCATCACTATTCATAAAAAAAATACAAATAAGTACATAATCTTAACATAATGTTAAATTTCAAGGTTCAAAGTTCAATCGTTCTAAAGATACATGAGGGAATTTGGAAAGTCTTATATCACAATTTATTCACCCATTTTAGGTCAAATTTTACAAAATCCCGTTTTATCTCTTGCCTAGTGCCTAAAAGGAACCTTCCTGCAAAGTTTTAATTTTTTAGGCCCAGGGTTTGGTGAAATACGGTGATGCGTGTGAGTGAGTGGGTTTTGCTATATATTAGACAAAATTATCGGAAATAACAGGTAAAAATTCAATAAAGTTTATTCTTTATTTGATTTTTATATAATAAAACTGTACGGCATTACAAGGGATGACTATTTTTCTTTATATAGTTTCAATTTTAAATTCCTATAATAGCTTGTACTCATACAATTAATATTTAAAAGTAGGAGCTAAATATGGTATTTTATATACAATTTTTTACCAATTATCTGATACTGGTCTTTATCCATGAATATCTCAAAGCTTATAGTAAAAAGTGCATAGCGTACAGTGTACAGTTAATAAGTAAATTAAAAACCGCTTAGGTGGCTGCGTGATCTAAAGCGCTACTCTCGCAGTAGACTAGATTGTCAATGATGGGAAGATCAAGGTTCGAATCTTTGTCGGGTGTACTGAGGGTGTGTTCTCCACTTTGCCTCCACGAAAATGCCGGTACACTTCCTTTAAATACTCTCCCTATTCTCTAAAACCATTAGTGTAATTAGTACATAAACGTATAACCCGAACGTGTAGTAAGACGTGGTGATAAAAAAATACTCCTTAGACCGTTCTGCAACTGAAGTGGTTGAGCTTCCGGGTAAAGAGAAAGGTTTAGAGAAAGAACAAAACAAAAAAAAAATATTTTATGTTAACATATTTGATTTGATTAATTGAAATTTAAGAAATAAAATTTAATCATTAGTCGATGTTATAATACTGTTTAGTAGTTGTTTTAAAAATGAATATATGCTGAAATATATCATATTAATTGAAATATTTCACAACTTTCCATTATATTATATAGGCGTGTTATTCCTTCACCAAAAATTTTGGAAGATGCAAAGGTTATTATGGGTTTTGAAGTCGAGGTGAAATAGATTTGGACTTCGAATTTGACATTTCGAAGTTTAACACACCCCTTTAATAGTATATACACCAACTCTTCCCCCCACCCCTTCCCATTACCTATGAGTAAAATGTTATCATCAGGGACCATAATTTGATGGCCTAAAAATTATCTTTAAAAAATTCTAACTTATGGTTTTAAATTTTATAAAAAATACGAGTTAAAAATATTTAAAACTATTAATAAATGCACATGACTAAATTAAACACGCACTTTACAAATGTAGATTAGAAAATATGCAATGAAAACATTGGATTTAAAAACAAGTTTTTTTCGATCTGCTAAATGTAATATTGATCTACAAATATATGCTTCAGAAGTAATAGTTACCCCCTCCCAACGCAACCCTCTCCAGTCTAGTTAGAGTCTCACCAGGAATGTGTAATATCTGCTTCAGAAGTAATAGCTACCCCCTCCCAACGCAACCCTCTCCAGTCTAGTTAGAGTCTCACCAGGAATGTGTAATATCTGCTTCAGAAGTAATAGCTACCCCCTCCCAACGCAACCCTCTCCAGCTTAGTTACAGTCTCACCAGGAATGTGTAATACCTGCTTCAAAAGGAAAAGCTACCCCCTCCCAACGCAACCCTCTCCAGCTTAGTTACAGTCTCACCAGGAATGTGTAATACCTGCTTCAGAAGTAATAGCTACCCCCTCCCAATGCAACCCTCTCCAGTCTAGTTGCAGTCTCACCAGGAATGTGTAATACCTGCTTCAGAAGTAATAGCTACCCCCTCCCAATGCAACCCTCTCCAGTCTAGTTGCAGTCTCACCAGGAATGTGTAATATCTGCTTCAGAAGTAATAGCTAACCCCTCCCAACGCAACCCTCTCCAGTCTAGTTGCAGTCTCACCAGGAATGTGTAATACCTGCTTCAGAAGTAATAGCTACCCCCTCCCAACGCAACCCTCTCTAGTCTAGTTACAGTCTCACCAGGAATGTGTAATACCTGCTTCAGAAGTAATAGCTACCCCCTCCCAACGCAACCCTCTCTAGTCTAGTTACAGTCTCACCAGGAATGTGTAATACCTGCTTCAGGAGTAATAGCTACCCCTCCCAACGCAACCCTCTCTAGTCTAGTTACAGTCTCACCAGGAATGTGTAATACCTGCTTCAGAAGTAATAGCTACCCCCTCCCAATGCAACCCTCTCCAGTTTAGTTGCAGTCTCACCAGGAATGTGTAATACCTGCTTCAGGAGTAATAGCTACCCCCTCCCAACGCAACCCTCTCCAGTATAGTTGCAGTCTCACCAGGAATGTGTAATACCTGCTTCAGAAGTAATAGCTACCCCCTCCCAATGCAACCCTCTCCAGTCTAGTTGCAGTCTCACCAGGAATGTGTAATACCTGCTTCAGAAGTAATAGATACCCCCTCCCAACGCAACCCTCTCCAGTCTAGTTGCAGTCTCACCAGGAATGTGTAATACCTGCTTCAGAAGTAATAGCTACCCCTCCCAACACAACCCTTTCCAGTATAGTTGCAGTCTCACCAGGAATGTGTAATATCTCCTTCAGAAGTAATACTATACCCTCCCAACGCAACCCTCTCCAGTATAGTTGCAGTCTCACCAGGAATGTGTAATACCTGCTTCAGAAGTAATAGCTACCCCCTCCCAACGCAACCCTCTCCAGTCTATTTGTAGTCTCACCAGGAATGTGTATTTTACAAACTAAACAATCAAAGAGGATATAAAGTTAATTGACCACATTGACTTCTTATTCCGACAACTATGGGTTGGAAAAATATATGTTTGAGTATTTATGGAGCTATAAAATATATATTTCTTAAATTCATTTCCAGCCTGTTGCCTGGGTAGTAGCTGTATTCAAGCCATATATTTCCCACTATCGGCTGGCTAGGCCTGTTATAGCTTCATAATATGCCTTATAATCTACCGCAAGACTAGGAAAGACACAATATCCAGTCCCCGGCCGTTAATTCATCACGGTGAAAGAGTAAACTCATATTTCACTAATGATACATGTTTCGGCCATGCCGGGAATAGATCCCGGAACCCTGAGCTCAGTAGACAGACACACTACCTACTTAGCTAAGGTGTCGGATTTATAAAATATTGATATTTTAAAATATAATTATTTATCATAAATGCCTCAAAATGAATCAAAAATACCTATAAATGACCAGGATGTCATGAAAATAGGTTATGTACGTATGAGCATTGTATGTGATGAAAAAAATTAAATGACTCACCATAAAAATCCTGGCCCTGGTTAACCACAACAAAATATGTTAGTACAGTAAAACTATTTTAATTAGAAACCAAAGTGATATGTGAAAAAATTCAAACTATCCAAAATTTGAATTAACTATTTTTTGTGTGTGTCTACGCAACTATTACATAATACATCAATAACCTCAAAATATACTAGATATAAGCACATACATCTTATAAAAAATATGTTATATAAAACACACATACACAATAAATATATACCTACAAAAAAAAATGAAAACCTGAAAAAATGAACATACAAAAATCGCAGAGTTTATTTAGAACGTGCAACGTGAAAGTTTTCTCCTTCCCCATTGGGCCACACGTGATTACACGTGATTACATTCTAACACAGAGGCTATAAAATCCTCGCCAACACATCCCTTAGTCTAGAAAACTTTACTGAACATTCTTGGCATATGGGTTGATTTACTGAAGATCGTTAAGATAGGTTTGAAATTAGTACTAGCTCGAAACTTACCTAACAATATAGGCTTCAATTATTAATTCAATTTATTAAGATATTTCCTTATAAAATTCGAATCAAAAGTCACTTTTACTTTCTCTCGACACCTCGGAGAGAAAGTATTGTGATCGTAAGAAAAAATTGAACTCGAGATTTTGATAAATGTCGACATTTCATGTCCCCCTGAAACCAAAAAGGTTGTTTTCCAAATGCCGTCTGTCTCTATGTCTGTCTGTCTGTACCTCAGGCTGGAGCCAAAACTATTTTACTGATTGGGCTAAAACTTGGTATCTGGGTTTTTCATGAGGTCCTCCCGAGGGATTTTTGGAATTTGGAATTTGGAATTTGGAATATACAACCCTAAATTTAAGGGTAATTTACTGAAGGTCAAAAAGAGAAAACATTTATTATTTTCAAGATTCACTCTAACGGTTTTGATTAAATTTTATATCTCAACACTTTTTATTATTATAAACAAGATGGCCATTCTCATTTTCTCATGAAAATTACGTTGAGGGTACTTTACATCAGGAAAATTCTACAATTTCCATAATTTCTCCACAACTATTTGAGATACGTAATAACTTATCATTATAAAGGTGTAGTGCTCTTAAAGATACAAAAATTTTATATAAAATATATTTTTATAAAACCAATTGTTTCTTGGCAATAAGCAAATATAAATACTTTTTGATTCTTATGTTCTTTGGTGGAAAAAGATGTTTCTCTTTTTCTCAATTTTTCTGTAACAGTATTCCTAGTTTTTAATGCCATAGATTAAGTAAGTAACAGTGTATATTATTTCATTTATGATATTTAGAGTAATGGTTCTACAACATTGTATATACCAATAATTTCGTTTCACAAATATTAACGAGTTTCTAGTAGATGTCTATTTTAAGATGGAAAAAGTCTGTGTGATGCACTGTAACATTTATTTACCGTTGATTTAAATAGGAAATTTATGAGAAATCATGATGGTTTCGAACTATCCAATTTTTCAAACTAAACAATATCAAATTAGACATATTATATTGTATTTTATAAAATGCTCTTTCCTATGAAAGTTAGGGCCAGTTTCATAGTCAGATTTAGTACGCCTCAAGTGTGGCTTTACACTAAATACAGCCTGACACCTACCTAGAACAGGATGGAACTGGCCCATTCAATTCGAGTTTAGGTAGGTGTCGTCTTATATTTAGTATAACGCCGCACTTGAGGCGTACTAAATCTGGCTATGAAACTGGCCCTTAGTAAGTATCAAGTGCGGTGCTATACTAAATATAAGACGACACCTACTTAAACTCGAATGGAATGGGCCAGTTCCATCCTGTTCTAGGTAGGTGTCGGGCTGTATTTAGTGTAGAGCCGCACTTGAGGCGTACTAAATATGACTATGAAACCGGCCCTTAGACTATCCACGCCATTAGTTTTCGAAGCGAATTGAAACAAGTTTCCTTTTGTGTTGATCAAAGTTGTATTCGCCATTCGCACGTCTCAGATCCTACTTTGAGGCACAACTTGAAATGAAGCGTTCATTTAGGTAGTAATTCAGATAAAGTTATTCCTCCAGGACTTTGATGTAACGTAAGAATGGGTGCATCTTATATATATAGTCACGTTACCAAGGACAGACATTGTGGTGTGGAGACGAAGGTTCTATTTCTAGGCTGCTGGACCGTTTAGAAGTCGACTATTCCCACAAGTTATCACGACTGTTATCGAGAGTTTTATTTCGGGAGCATACGGTACAGTCTCTGACAAAATGTATTGAGCTTTTATGTTCATCAGACCTCGTAAGGTATGATTGTCAAATATCATCTTGTCTGATATGACGGGTAACGGGTAGGTCGGGGTTCGAATCGCAACTGTGTAAACTGAGGGTGTTTTTTCCTAAGGGTGTTTTCCACTCTTGAATGGCTCTAACTTGTATTTTTCTTCCAACACAAACTCCCTCCTCCTATTAGTGTGGATAATATAACAGTCCGGAGTGGGTGGTACGACTCGGGACAGACACACAAGACAAGATGTTTGTGTGAAGGAGAGAGAAACAAGAACCAAGAGAGAAATAGGACAGAGAGAAAAAGAAAGACAGATAAATTAGGACAGAGAAACAAGGACAGAGATAAACAAGGATGGAGAGAAAATAGTACATAGAGAGAACCTAGGACAGAGATATAAACTAGGACAGAGAGAGAAACAAGGACAGAGAGAGAAATAGGACATAAAGAGAAACTAGGACCGAGAGAAACATGAAGATTGAGACATTGAGAAATAGAAACAAAGAGAGAAAAACAAGGAAAGATAATCTAGGCCAGAGAAAGAAACAAGGACAGAGAGAAACCAAGACAGAGAAACGAGGACAAATAGAGAAATAGGGCATAAAGAGAGATAAAGACAGAGAGCGAAACAAGAACAGAGAGAGACATAAAGACTGAGCCATTGAGAAATAGAGACAAAGAGAAATAAAGAAACCAAGACTGAAAGTTACACAAAGAAAACAGACGGATAGACCAAGGGACGAGACAGACTGAAAGAAAGACAGCGATACAGGAATTGATAGACAGACAGACAAAGACAGACGGATACAAAGAGGAAAGACAGAAAGAGAAACAAAGTTTTCCCCTCGACGATACCAGTACCCAGAGAGTGAACAATGTCGGCACAGGCCTTTGAGGGTGCACTGATTAAAGAACACCTTTTGCAACCCGGTAACTTTGAACAACGACAACAATCCTCCTTGCACTCGACATAAAGGTGTGCCACCCCCTCCCCCGACCCCTCGGCCCCCTCGGACACAAAACATGACGGCTACACTTTCATTGTGTTCCAGTGTTACTTTACGAAACTAGCTCTATGTGGACCTTAAAGCATCGAACAACTTGTTCTATAGTCCGTTCGTCGTAGGAGTGGTTGTTGACGGACAGATAGCAGGAGATTTTTTTATTGAAAACATTGCCTGAGATTCACTAATGTTAACCTAATGTGGAAATAATGTATTATTCTCCAAGTAATACTCTCGTGTTAGACTAGATTGACGATGACGGGGAGATAAAGGTTCGAATCTCGGTGTGTTCTGAGTTTTTTTTAAAACAAAATAGTTCTCCAATTTCCCTCCGTACACATGCGGGTACACTTCTTCTAAATATAATCCTCCCTATCCTTAAAGCCGTTAGCGTAATTAGTACATAAGCGTGTTACCCGAACGGGTAGTAATACGTGCTGATAAAAAATATTAATACTTCCCTAAGCATTAGTGTATAGTTGGCTTTTCTATAACTAATTGAAACAACAAAATATATTAATTATAATTAATCTATAATGTTTTCTGTTCGTGGTTGTGGCAACAATTATATAATATTATAGTACATGAAATATGAAATAATAAATTAAAAAGTCCTATATTCACTTCAAAATAAATATATAAATAAATGTGTTTTTTATATCTTAGATAAAATACATACAATATACTCATTACAAAAAAAAAAAGTATTTATTTTTTACACATGCGCATAAACACAACCTAACACAGTTTGTATGACGTCATCAACTACCTTGTTTTGACTGTTTTTCCACAGTGATTTATGAAGAGAACGCAGCCTTTTAGAAGTTTTTGTTTGTCGAGAATTGATCTGGTAACTTTTGCTAGCTGTCATGGCGAATGGATTGTAGTAAACATTCATGAGTTCTGCCAGACGATGTGCATCAACAACACATTGCTACAGTAATTGTTATCATTATTATTATTATTATTATTATTATTATTATTATTATTATAACAACTGGGTTGTGTACGTAGTTCCACGGGGGGAAATACATATCATGATATTATGCTAAAAAAAGAAAGAATGTGTTACACTTAACTTTATAACATTTCTATTTTTTATTATTTATTTAAGGTATTTAACGTGCATCTTCTGGAACAACTAATTTTTTTTTATCGTATAGCATATATAACCTGGAGAGACATGACAACAATTTCTGTCGCCTGTATGTAGACTATTAGCCGCTCTAGTGGCAGAGAGCTTTACCCAGTGTAGAATATAGGAGCTTGTCTGTAGACTATTAGCCATTCTAGGGGCAAAGAGCGTTACCCAGGGTACACCATAGGAGGTTGTCTACACGTTGTACAAACAGTGAGATAGTGTGAGTATAGTAATTGTGAATTTGCTGAGCCATGGTGAGTCTTAACCTAACTAAGCCTAACTAACCAAACGCTGGGATCCGTTGGGATGATTCCCCTTAAAAGAAAGATACCTAAAATATCAGCATGGAATTGAACCCAAGACCCTTAGACTCGTAGTTAGGTGCACTGACCATTGCGCCACGAGGCCGGTTAAACTACATATAGCTTCCAGGGTTATTTTACACGCCACAATCGACATGGGACCGACGGATTTACTTACCCTCCACAGAAAGTTGTGCTACGGATTTTCATCACTCGAGAAAAATGCGTCAACATCGGCTAGCATCGACTCCTGAGGCAAGCACTTTACCTCTTAACCACTGAGGTCAACAAAATTATATCTAAAACAATATATAAATATTTAACGGCTTGTTTAACTTCATGTTCCTTAGTAAAACACATATAGACTAGAATTTTTTAGGAAAATGAGAAAATGTTTGAAGCACACAAATATCACCAAAAAATTAATATCGAGAAGAATTTTTGTTGAAGCCTTCAAATAAAGAGTATTTTAGTGTAGAGTAATTTTTTGAGAATTGAACCTGAGGATTAAGAAACCTTTACATGATGGTATAGTAAAGATCATTTGAGGTGAGAGCACTTATTTTTGAAAACTTAGTCTTAAATTATTTTAGATTATTTGAAGAAGCAAATACGATTGTTTTATACCATGGTCTAGTGTGACTTAAAAAAACATTCAAAAATAATCTTTCTAATTCTTGTTTAGTGAGAAATTTAACAATGAGAACTAAATATGATTTTTGATAAAAATTAGTTTATAAGTTGAATTTTTAAATAAATATTTATTAAACAAAATTAATCAAATTAGAATATAACTATGTATTGGTCTTCAATTACTAGTATATATAATTTAGGTGTATTAAAAAGATGTTTTTCCGTTCATTTTCAAAGAAAGGTCCATCTTAAGGATGCCATATACCAATGAACTTAACCACTCTGCAGACATTCAAACATCCTGGGCTATTTAATAAGTGAGTCGTTATCTAAAAATATGGTCCACACCTAAATTGAGATAAACGGTATCAAAATGAGAACCAAGAACTACTTTAAGCTCTATGGCACTAAACATTTTAAAGTTTATTGCCGCACTTACCAACGGATGCCTTCTATTCCAATTTTGATATAGTTCTATCCAGTCCACCTCAATACACATTATCTCTATATTGAGATAGTTCTATCCAGTAACTCTCATTACATGCTATCTTTAGTTAGTTTTATCCTGTCCACCTCACTACACCCTATCCATATATTGAGAAAGTTATATCAAGTCTACCTCACTACACCCTATCCATATATTGAGAAAGTTATATCAAGTCTACCTCACTACAATCTATCCATATATTGAGCTAGTTATATCCAGTCTACCTCATTACACCCTTTCCACATATTGAGATCGTTATATCCAGTCCACCTCATTACACCCTATCCACATATTGAGATAGTTATATCCAGTCCACCTCCACTACACCCTATCCATATATTGAGATAGTTATATCAAGTCTACCTCACTACAATCTATCCATATATTGAGCTAGTTATATCCAGTCTACCTCATTACACCCTTTCCACATATTGAGATCGTTATATCCAGTCCACCTCACTACACCCTTTCCATATACTGAGATAGTTATATCAAGTCTACCTCACTACACCCTTTCCATATCTTAGTTATATCCAGTCCACCTCACTACACCCTTTCCATATCCTAGTTATATCCAGTCCACCTCACTACACCCTTTCCATATACTGAGATAGTTATATCAAGTCTACCTCACTACACCCTTTCCATATCTTAGTTATATCCAGTCCACCTCACTACACCCTTTCCATATCCTAGTTATATCCAGTCCACCTCACTACACCCTTTCCATATACTGAGATAGTTATATCAAGTCTACCTCACTACACCCTTTCCATATCTTAGTTATATCCAGTCCACCTCACTACACCCTTTTCATATACTGAGATAGTTATATCAAGTCTACCTCACTACACCCTTTCCATATCTTGAGCTAGTTATATCCAGTCCACCTCACTACACCCTTTCCATATATTGAGCTAGTTCTATCCAGTCCACCTCATTACACGCTATTTCCGGTCCATTCTAATGTTATCCTTCCATCTGCCTCTAAGTATTCTCAATGGTCTCTTCTCACTGGGATTACCAGACAATACCCTAAACACGTTTATTTCCTTCCATTTGCAATGCATTATAAACATCCAATTTTAATTTTTTAATAATTTAGGTAATAGTGATAAAAATATAAAATCAACTCATTTCCAAAGATGTTTTCACGTGAAATGTTACATTTTTAAATATAATTAAATGGTTGGAAAAATAAATTCATCCTTCCTTAAACAAATAGTTTTTTTTAACAAAGCTACAGCCTAATTATTTTTAAGTAGTTGTGGGTATTTTTTTTTTTTGTGGTTTAAAGTCTCATAACAGCTATTTCAGTAGTAAATACTGCTTTGTGAGAATATTTCCGTTCAATTTTGTGGCGCCTTTCGCATAGGAAATGAAAGGTTATCTTTAAGACATCTACTTCCATCAAGTCAATATCTATCGGTTGGTTAGTGGTATGTTGGCGGGTTGAGGCAGGGGAGGGAATATCTTTGATCTTATACCCGTGAAATAATCTATGTTATTCTCAAGCACACGAGATGTTTGTGAAGTATAAAGAAAGACCTCCATTCAAATATCAAACATGATCACGTAGTAGATCAAAAGTTATATTCACTAATATTGCTTTCAGATTCTTTTGGTGCTTTTCCTTTTTTTTTTAAATTAGTTAAAATATTTATACAAAAACTTAAAGCTATTTTTAATACTAAGAAGCATCACAGTGGTGTTTTTTTTTTTTTGGACACCGCATCTTCCTACCCATTCGGGCTATACGCTTATGTTTTAATTACGTTAGTTAGGTAGGGCTGAGAAAGGTTGCATTTAGAGGAATTGTGCTTTCATTCGCGTGGAGGGAGAGTGGGAAAAACATTTTGTAAAAACAACCCTCAGTGCACTCAACCAAAACTCTAACCCCGATCTCCCTGTCATCGGCAGTCTAGTCTAATATGAGGTTGACGCCTTGGACTATGCGGCCACTGAAGCAGGTAATTTGTTAATCATAGTTAATATTTATTTGTTTAGGTTAGGTCAATTTACTCCTGTTATATTACGTACGTACTATTTTTTTTTTTTCAATTTAACCCGCTACGGTGGTCGAATGAACGAAGGCGTCACTCTCATAATGGACTCGACCGCTGATAACGAAGATATTAGGGCTTGAATCAAAGTCCGGAGTATTGAGGGTAATTTTTCCTACCCTTTGTTCCACTCTTTCTCCATGCAAATGTGGGTACACTTCCTCAAGATTCAATCTTACTCATTCCTAACACATTAGCATAATTAATACATATAATTACAACCCAAATGGGTACTAAGAAGCTGTGCTAAAAAACACCTTAAGGTTTACTTTATGAACCTGTGTTGAGCCAGACTGCTGAGGACAGGGATATCGAGGTTTGAATCTTGCTTGGGTGAACGGGGGGTGGTTTTCCGTAAATGGTTTTCCATTCTCAATCCAGGCAAATGCTGGTTCACTTACTCTATATTCAACTTTCCCAAATCCTAACTCATTAGCGTGATTAGTACTTAAGCGTATAGCCTGAATGGGTAGTAAGACGCGGTGATACGTATTATTATTTATGAACCTACTTACTATACAGGATGTCCCACGTAAAAGTATCCTGTCTCCAAACGTACGCGTATCGAAGTTTTTCGAATTGAGACTCGTGTACCTGATCATGTTTAAACACGCACAAAGGCGTATGAATTATCAAGGTGATCACTTTAAGCATATTCTGTAATCAGTAAGTACACACACACACATCAGTATTTCACATGCTCATTTGCACTATTTGCTCTATCACGGGTTAATTTTACATGGGAACACAACATGCCTTACAAGCTAACTTTATTCTAGAACAGACAAAACACCCAATCCTCGTGATTTTTGGATAGACAGGCATATGTGCTAATGTTCTATTTAGCATCGCGTCTTACTACCCTTTCGGGTTATACACTTATGTACTAATTACGCTAATGGATTATGAATTGATAAGGTTGAATATAGAGGAAGTGAACCCGCATTTGCGTGTAGAGAGAGAGAGTGGAAAACCATTTTAGGAAAAACCAACCCCAGTTCACCCGATTGAGATTCGAACCTCGATCTCCCCGTCCTCGGCAGTCGAACTCAACACGACTAGCGCGTTAGCTAACTACGCCACCGAGGCGGGTCATGTGCTAGTGATTGAACCAAGGTGTCATATTTTGTACAGGTTGATCATCGATTAGGTTATAAAATATTAAATAAGGTTGTGTCATGTAATTAAAGGAAACCTTTTTTGATCCTTAGTTCAATTTATGAGAATTATTCGAATGTGTTGCAAGGATAACGTTTGTAAAAGCTACTCTAATATCAGTAGGTTTCTTCCAGTTCTTATACCCATTGGAGCTACCCTAATTTAATCACGCCAATGGATTTTTGAGATAAGTTTGTGCGATTTATATTTAATGTACCCACATTTGATTGATAGAGTGGGAAACAATTTAAGGGGAAACAATGCACTCGTGACACCAATCCATAGTTTAAGTCACGACTTGTAGCCACAGGCCGACCAGTTTAAATTAACCTGACATTTTAGTCTGTGTGCCCATCAGTGATGGTGTTAAATTGAAGACTTGAAAATTAAAATTAGGTACAAACCAAAAAAACTAAATTTACAATAATGCACGAAACACAGTTTATTGGTAAAACAATATGACATTAAAAAAACTAATATGGTTTATTGAAATATATAGTAAAAACGGACCCACTTCTGTGGCCACGTGGTCTAACGCGCTACTCTCATAGAATACTATACTGTTGATGACGGGGAGATCAAGGTTCAAATCTCTGTCGTTTCTAGTGAAGGTGGTTTTATCAATATGGCTTTCTACTCTCCCTCCATGAAAATGCTTGTACACTTCCTCTAAATGTAACCTTCCTAACCCCTAAAAACATTAGCGTAGTTAGTACATAAACGTAAAACCCGGATGGGTAGTAAGACGTGGTGTTAAATAAAAAAAATAGAAAAATGAAATAAATAATAAACTAACTTAGAGCTTAAATAAATCTTTTTAAAAAAAAATTAAAATCCTTTTGATGGTAAATAAAAGATATATTTACTCAATATCCTGATTTCCATATTTTGGTTTTTACCTGGTTTTAATTCTCAAGCCTTCAATTGCTATTTGAGTAAATTTCGTTTTAAAACTGAGTAACACAATCTACTCGTAAAATATATCGACCAAAAACAAGAAATTCATATCCTAAAACTAATGATATAATTACTGACCACACCTCGGTTCTCGTAGCCGTCGCAGTGGTCGCCGGAGCTAGAGAGCATGCGTGAAAGTATCTCGCTCTCTCTCTCTTTAAAGCAATCCACTATTCTCTCTACTCGCTAAAAAAAACCCCGACGCTTCTCCGGCGCTGGAGCGTCGCTTCTCCCAGCCTCACCAGTCGAATCCTTGACGCGCACCGAGAAACTTTTCAGCTGGTTTCCCCCTCTCCGTCTCTCTATTTCAGACGTCTCCCTCCCGCGCGGGCGTAAATCTGTGACAATCGCGTCGTTTGACCACCGATGCTGAGGCGTCGCCCTATTCGACCAGAAGACACTTGTTGGTGACCGGCGTCTCTTAAAAGAGTCTTGTGACACGGCGTACGGTCCTTTTTCGGCTACGGGGTCGATTGTTTGCCAGGAAAGGCGATACTCGCACAATGATTGGACGTGGAGGAGAATAGTTTCGCCCTCCTCCCCCATTTGACGATAACCTTAAGGAACTTTAAATTATTAGGGCATGAAGTAAAATAAATTTAGAATAATTTAGATATTCAAAATAAAAGCCTACGTCGTACGAGATAATCATATTTGTTATTTGTTTCCTTGTGGTGTAGTTGATTTTGAAACTATCAAATTAAATACTTTGGTCGACAATATTTGGTTTAATTCAGTTTCCTGAAGAAGTGATTAAATTTCAAAAGCAAACAAAAAAAAACACAAACTTTATTTAGTACATTGCTATGTGCCCACATGATTGGTTTTGAAGACGTGTGATGCGACCTAGTTGACAATAGCATTACAAAAAAATGTCAGACGGGATCTAAAGAGTATTTGACTATATATTATAAATTTCAACTATTCTAAATAATTTTTTATAGAAACTATAGTTATCAAAAATGCTACAAGATTATTCTAAATATTTATTGACTTTTGTAACGTGTATTTAATGGGTTGAGGTTTGATTTATTGAAATATTTTACTCGTAAGGGAATATTATATTTTATAATAGAACATACTGCTCAGTTCGTTCCTGTTAGTCAAGTGGTATAATCTGCAAGAATAGCATGTCATTTTTTTGAGAAACTAGTTGTATTTTAAATTGAAGGAATGTCAGACAAAAGTGATTAAAAACATATTTCCTGACTCAAATCTACAACTAATAAATAAAGTGTCAAAACACCAAAAAGAAAAGAAAATGTTAAGGTAGAAAACTGTTGGTCTAACTTTGTGTACATTATTCTTAGTTATATTTAATCTTTTAAATAGCTTAGGTGTTATAATAATAACATAAAACTCATATACAATTAAGTAGCTGTATTCAGCTGTGGATTGAGTGAATGTTGAACATGATTTATATTAACAAAATAATTAGAGGTGTCGTAATATGTTTTTACAGGTATAAAATACCTTGAATATGGTTTTATAACATGCTTGCCATACTTTTTACAGACGGATTAAAAAGCTAAAATAAACTTTGCAAAAAAAACTGATCATTTTAATCAGAGTTGTGTGTTACAACGATATAATTTTTCACTTAGACTGAAAAAATCAAGATATAAAAAATATTTAGGAAGATAAATAATATTAGTGAGACATACTATTGTCAGTACTCTCTTTTTAGAAAACATGTAATCATAAATCTTCCACTAAAACTTAAAAGTTGAAATATTATTCTGATATATAGATGAAAGCACATTTTAAAATCGAATATTGATGTTCAATGGCCAATTTTCTTTTTGCTGAAGATAATAATATCAGGCTCTATTTTTATAGCATGCTTTCTGTAAAACAAGATAGGAATGTGTAGGTTTTAAGCATTACCATTATATCGCTTACCACGAATCTCCACTTTTAAATGTCATGAGAACTATTGATGTTTTAAAATGTGCGTGATTTCGGAATAAGAACGATCACGTATGAAATATTTTCATTAATTGACTATTTTTAGTAAGAATCTTGTGACTATAGTATATTTGTTATGCAACTACACTAAAAAATATTCATACATTCAGAAGATAAATGAAGACAGATAATGGTTACATGATAAAGTAATACCTACACTGTCATAAAAAGGTAAAATAAATAACAAAACTCTTTATTAACTATTTTAATATTTAACATAATTTCAGGTGATGTAACTCATGACAGTATCAGATCGAATAGTTGTAGATATATTCCTTCTTCCATGCAGATGAAAAACTTTAAAAAACTAATCTTTACTTATGATCATCATGAGAGAATCAGTGTGTCCAACATTAATATGTGTGATTAAATATTACTACAATCCTTGGACTTAATTAAGTCGCTAACAAGATGCGTTGCTGCTGTTGGACAAATGGCACATTAAATTTTAATTAAGTTCTGTTTTTCCTTAAATAAAAAAAATTACAACATTGATATGATATAGCTTTATCTTTCCATGGCACTTATGCACTAAAAAATGTTTCCTTAAAAATTTACTGTAAATATATAAACAGTCTCTAATGTTCACAATAAACCTACTTTGCAAATCCGTTCCTCATAATTAACCGTCTATCTTTCTACGGCCCATGTGCCAAAGATAAGCTATTAAATTAACTTAGCATTAGTTTAACTAAATAAAAAAACCAACTTATTATACCCAAGATGTAGACAAATTTAGAGGTTGTTCAATAATACATTTTTGGGGCCTTCTAAATTTTTAAGTTTAAAACTATCATTCGAACATATCTCTTAAGATAAAGAATTGTATTATTTATAACTTAATCGACACATTATTGGCTCTATCGTCACACATTTTATATTAAAACCATCTTTTAAATCACCAACAACAATTCTACCAAGAAACAAAAAAAAAAAAAAACTTCTCTACCTAAAAGAGCAAGAAAACTAAAAATAAGAAAAAAATTGTAACAGATATAAATCAACAGCCAAACCTGCAACATGTTGTGAAGTAAGGTCTAAAGATATATATTTCACTCCCCAACCTCCACCCTCTCTCTACATCATATGAAGAACGACGCTGAGCGACGCTGAGAGACGCTGAGAAGTTTTCAAGACGCAGTTTGTCATCGAGTCGGATTGGAGAGTCTTCATCATCCTTTGCAACAACAGGTTCATCTTCAGCCTCACTTCTATCCTGGTCTGCGGCCCAAACGGAACAAGTTAACGCACACTTTACGGTGAGTCGATTATTTTATATTCTGAAACTTGTTTTGGGTATTTTTTTTGACAGTAATCTGTAATTTACATGAATTCACATATCTTTACTTTTAATATTGATTTAGAAAAAAACAAACCTTTTAATGTTTTACCCACGCATCCGCATCGACGAGAAAACCGGGTTAGGGCGACAACCTGTTGCGATTTTTCTTTCTTTATTGGTTTTGTTAATTGTTTTGTTTAAATTATTAAACCAACCTTTAAATTCTACTTTATATTCATAAGTTTTAACGTCACACAATAAATTACCAATCACCCGATTCGGTGGCTACATGGTTTAAGTCGCTACTCTCGCAATAGACTAAGACTGCCGATGACGGGGACATCTGGTTTTGAGATAGGTCGGGTGTGCTGAGAGTATTTATTGTTCAAATGTTTTTCCACTCTCCCTCCACGCAACTGTGTGTAAACTTCATCTAAATACAACTATCCTAATCCCTAATACATTAGTGTAACTAATATACAGGCGTATAACCAGGACGGGTAGTAGGAGGCTGTGCTAATAAATAAAATATTGATGGGACCGGTTGAGGTCAGAATCCTGTTCAGGGTGTTTATCCTAAGTTGTTTCTCAATCTCTCTCCATGCGAATGTAATTACATTTCCCATATTTTTATTGGTGTATGTATGCGGCTATCCAGGAAGTGTAGAAAGATTTATAGTGAGATTTTACACGCGCCAATTTGAAGAACCACATTACGAGATGCGAATACAAAATGTGCTAAAATAAAGTTTTAAGCTTTTTCTCATTGCTTGGAAAAAATAATGACAAACAAAAAGATATTTAAATGGGTCAGAGTAAAATGTCTACATATTAAAATTTCTTAAGCTGTAATTATAAGATGGCTGTAGTAATGGGTAGTAAAAATAAAAAGAGGTTGGGAGAAAAAATGAAACTTTGAAAAAAAAAGTAATTTAAAAAATGTACAGAGGAAAATAAATTGACGACGTTTCTGGAGTTAAATCCTTTTCTCATCAACATATGGTACCTTATAACATTCTAAAACCATGTTAGACCTCTTATCATCAGACCTTATGATGATATAAAACATGGATATAGACATCTTATCAGACCTTACAATGATCTAAAACACCGTTAGACCTCTTATCATCAGACCTTACAATGATCTAAAACACCGTTAAACCTTTTATTATCAGACCTTACAATGATCTAAAACACGGTTAGACCTATTATCATCAGACCTTAAAATGATCTATAGCACGGTTAGACCTATTATTAAAGACCTTACAATGATCTAAAACACGGTTAGACCTCTTATCATCAGACCTTACAATGATCTAAAACACCGTTAGACCTATTATCATCAGACCTTACAATGATCTAAAACACCGTTAAACCTCTTATCATCAGACCTTACAATGATCTATAGCACGGTTAGACCTCTTATCAGACCTTACAATGATATAAAACACGGTTAGATATCTTATCATCAGACCTTACAATGATCTAAAACACCGTTAAACCTCTTATCATCAGACCTTACAATGATCTATAGCACGGTTAGACCTCTTATCAGACCTTACGATGATATAAAACATGGTTAGACCTATTATCAGACCTTACGATGATATAAAACACGGTTAGACCTATTATCAGACCTTACGATGATATAAAACACGATTAGAGCTCTTATCATCAGACCTTACAATGATCTAAAACACCGTTAGACCTCTTATCATCAGACCTTACAATGATCTAAAACACCGTTAGACCTATTATCATCAGACCTTACAATGATCTAAAACACGGTTAGACCTATTATCATCAGACCTTAAAATGATCTATAGCACGGTTAGACCTATTATTAAAGACCTTACAATGATCTAAAACACGGTTAGACCTCTTATCATACCTTACGATGATATAAAACACGATTAGAGCTCTTATCATCAGACCTTACAATGATCTAAAACACGCTTGAACCTAATTTCAGCAGACCTTACAACGGTCTTAAACAAGAGAGCAAGATAGACAGATATTAGAAACTATTTCAAGATTGTTGTAAAACCCGACCTTGAAAACACCTTCCAGCACTCGAAAAATCGTTTGATCATTTTTATTTTACTAAAAATATATTAGTAGTATCTAATTTTATTTTTAGCACCTCATCTTAGATCCCGTTCGGGTTGAACGCATATTTACTAATTACGTTATTGTGTTAGGAATTATAATGGTTTAGTTAAAAGAAATTGTACCCGCATTTGCGTGGAGAGAGATGAAAAACCCTTTTGAAAAAACCTCCTTCAATACAGCTGAACTGGATTCAAACCCCGATATCCCCGTCATAAGCTCAGTCACTAGCTTGTCTGTCCACTGAGCTAAGAGTGTCGGGTTCAATTCCCATCATTAACTGAAAAATCTATATATTTTGTGAAATGTCAGCTTCTCTTTCCCAGTGATAAATTAACGGTATGGGGCTGAGTGGTGAGTATGTTCAAATTTAAGTTATTTTAAAAGTCGTGCGATGATATAATCAGTATGTTCAGAAAAATACCTCAAATGAAATTTAAAATATGATTTATTTTAATGTGAAAAGCAAGAAATAAACTTTTCTGAACCGCGCATCGGTAAGTACGTGGAATAAAGGCCAAGCATTTATAGTTTGGGGTTCAAGTGGACTAAGGCTTATTATAAATGTTTTCCCTCACTCCATCTACGCCCATACGCGTAAATTTACTCTTAATTACACATTCTTAATTCCTATTCAATTTTTAGGCCACCCTAACAGGTAGTAAGACGGGGCATACTTATTAATTTGGGCCCACTCAAATTGCGGAATAAAGTATACCTGTCAGCTGGGCCACACGAATTGTGGAACAACCTGTAATCCCACTCAACTCCTAGCCCTAACCTAAACATAACCTAGCTTAATCTAACCTAATTTAACTTAATTTAGATTGACCTAACTTAAACTAACCTAACCTAATTTAAAACCTAACCTAGCCTAACCTAACTTAATCCAACCTAACGTTTATTTTTCATTTTGAACAGTCATAATGTATTTAATGTTTACTCTGCAGTTAGTGTGAGGTTATTACCGAGCTTGGATGAGTTGCTCCGCAATTCGTGTGCACCCTTATAAGTTGTTCTATGTCAATTAGTGTTTTTTACTCCATTTTATTTAATTCAGGAAAATGTTTGTATTTGATTTGAAACGAACTGCAGTGCTATTGCGTCATCGAGGAAGTATCACAATATATTATTTTTTATTTTAAAAAAAGTCAGATTTAGATAGGAACGTAGATAAAGTCTAATTTTCATAAGATTAAATTTCGTTTGACAGCAAGAAAATATACTAGACCGACTTTAAAGTATTCATACATCAAGTAATGTGATCTGAATCTTTTACATTTCATAGATATTATCAATAATATATATAATTATTATTAGGTGTTCTGTCCTACGATAGGTCCATTCCTTTTGTCAGTGAACTTAGGCCTCCAATGCACCCTGTCCTCTACCTCCTCCTTCAGCTCCCAGAATTTTCTTCTTTCCTTCAAGTCATCCAATGTTTCAGTCCTCTTCCTTCCTAAGCTCCTCTTTCCCTCAACCTTGCCTTCTATGACGTCGTGCAGGAGACAGTTCTTCCTAATGATGTGTCCGATGAAGTTTTATTTGCACCAAAGAATCACACCAAAATGGTTCTCTTTTCACTCACTATTCTTAGGACTTCATTTGTCACCCTGTCCATCCACCTGATTTTCTCAAGTTTTCTCTAACACCACATTTCAAAACTCTCCAAGTATTTTTTTCCCCCTCGTCTTTCTAAGAGTCCAAGTTTCTGCTCCATACAGCGCGACGCTCAAAATCAAACATTTCATCAATTTTCCTCTCAGTTCCAAACTCAACTTGCTGGTCAGAAATAACCTCTTCTTTTAGAAATCTTCTATAGTAAAATATTTAAATAATATCAATGTTTACTCCCTACTGCCTGAGAGGGACTTATTATAATTATAGTTTTTTAATGAAATAATATAATCAACTAAATTTCTACCACTTACTTAATTAACACTGTAAATTTTTATTTTGTTGTAATTAAAAAAGCGTTGAAAATATGATATTATTTGCTTACAAATTGTACAAGAGGTAAATTTCCACGGAAGAGAAATAAAACCAAACTAAATATGTTAATGAAAATGGAAGCTTCAGAGAATTTTGTGCCTCCCTTTACCTCTTGTTAACTTATGAATGTCATATTTTCTCATTGCGTTACGCAACGTTCTACGTGCGTACGTACGGTACGTGCTTACGAAAACCTTTGTTTCTGCTCCGAGCATAACGAAGTAAAACTAGGAAATTAAGTTAAGGTGAAACGAAGCTCTACGAGAGGAAAGCAAAGCACTGGGCACATTTTCTCGTCTCGTAGTAAAAAAAGAAGGAATGAAGTGTTAGAGCTAGAAGGGGTAGCAGCGGATATATTTTTTTCTTTAAGTAGGTAGCGACATCGTAAATTGAATTGCCAGATTTGTGACGACGTATCATATGAGGAACAAAACTAGTTTATTATTTCTTGAAAGTTTGATCTAATAACGTTCATTACTTTTATTATTCAAAGTATCTTAGCTATTGTAATCCAACCCGGTTCGGTGGCCGCATGGTTTAAGACATCACTATTGCAATAAATTAGACTGATGATGACGTGGAGATCAGGGATAGAATCTTAGCAAAGTGTACTGTGGGTGTTATTTTTTTCTAAATTGTTTCCCAATCTCTCTCCAAACAAATGCGGGTACACTACATCTAATCTTGTTATAGCAGCACTGCATCTTACTAACTGTTCAGGTTATACGCATATGCACTAATAACGTTAGTGAATTAAAGATGAAGAAGGCTGAATTTATAATACGTGTGCCCGCATTTGCATGCAGGGAAAGTATAGAAATTATCTTGGGATAAACCACCCTCAGGACACCCAATTAAGATTCGAACCCCTGTATATCTGTCATTGGCAGTCTAGTCTAAGACGAGAGTGACGCCTTAGACTATGCGGCCACCAGTGCAAGTACCTCTAAATTCAACCTTCCTCATCCCTAACACATAGTACATAGTACATACGCGTACAACTTGAACGTGTAGTGATAGTACGTGCTAAAAATATTTATAAAAATATATTACACTCTATGGTCGTTTGACTTGTGCCTGACTGGGATTAAAACCACCCGGGCGTGTATGAAAAACTCAAAAACTTTAGATAAGGCCCAATCAAGAGTCGATACTAGGTTGAGACAGGTACGAAAGATACGTTTGTAAGGGGGTGGCCAGACTGAGCGAGCGAGTGACTAAAATATAAAATAGAACACATTGGTTGTAATGAGAGGTGGCCAGACTGAAGCGGCACACTTGAAAGATATAACTGGTTCTATTTTTCAAGCGCGCGCGCTCGAGCCGGTACAGCCTAGTTTACAGGCGCTAGGCAATATTTTTGTGTGTTTGTTCATTGAGTGCTAGGAAAACTTCTCATTTTGACATTTTTATTAACATAGATAGGTTTAGCACACTTGCTACTAACGGCCTAATTTAATTGGTAAGATCATAAACCATAACTATATGTATATATATACATATATATATGTAAAACTGATATGTTAAAATACTTCAATATTATCAAAGTAGGCCTTTACAAATAAGAATCACCATTAGCATGGAGAAAGGAGGAGAAAACCACACCAATAAATCACTTGTTAAAACCCCTCTCAGTTCACTGAGCCAAGATTCGGAGCCTCCTCGTCAACAACTATAGAGCTATTTGCTAATCACGCGCTCGCTCGCCAGTCTGGCCACCCAGTCGCTTGCGTGCTCGCTCGCACGCTTGTCAGTCTGGCTGAACCCTTAAGCAGGTCACCGAAATATTGTGAAGCTAAGGCTTCCACTTCAATTAAGCGCATGGGAATTATATTAATACTATAATGATGGCATGAGAAATTACGTAATGTTAAGAAAGTGTCACGTAAGGGAAACTTTATCTTTAGCAACCGCTATTACAATCAGGGTTGCCCCCATAACTCTATATGAACATTTCAGCATGGCTACCGGTTTTCAGAGAAAAGAAAGTCCTTTTTTTTTTAATTAAAGAGGCTTTTTCATCGGTTGTGAGACTTAAAACAGATGGTTCTGAATATTTTGTAAAAAGGTGTTTTGAACATGCCACCAAATTTTACTATTTGAGCAAGTATTGTCAATAAGACAGTATTTCAACTCATTTTCTAGGATAATTAATTTCTATTGGAGTTTTACTACCTTCATAACACCCAATGTAAAGAGAATAGAAAGGTGGCGCCACTTGAAGGAGTTTGATGACGTCATTGCTTACGTCACACAGTTCACAACTGTTATATTTCAATACATAAACAGCCACATATATACTTTTCTTAAATAAGTTGAGTAATGACGTTAAATGGACATTGGTGTGCAGGTTTATTTATCATTTAAAGTTCCAAAATGTGAACTGATTTATAACAATTAGTCTTCCACATAGCTTCGTGTGTGTAGTGCTGTAATGTTATTTACTGAGTGACGTCATACCCTTAGCCAATCAGATGTATTTCTTTCTAAACCTATCTTAAGCTATCATCCAGTCTACCTCATTACACCCTACCCCTATCTTGAGCTAGTTCTATCCAGTCAACCTCATTACACCTATTCCTATCTTGATCTAGTTCTATACAGTCAACCTCATTACACCCTATTCCTATCTTGAGCTAGTTCTATCCAGTCAACCTCATTACACCTTACCCCTATCTTGAGCTAGTTCTATACAGTCAACCTCATTACACCCTACCCCTATCTTGAGTTAGTTCTATCAAGTCCACCTCATTACACCCTACCCCTATCTTGAGTTAGTTCTATCCAGTCCACCTCATTACACCCTATTCCTATCTTGATCTAGTTCTATCCAGTCAACCTCATTACACCTTACCCCTATCTTGATCTAGTTCTATCCAGTCAACCTCATTACACCTTACCCCTATCTTGAGCTAGTTCTATACAGTCAACCTCATTACACCCTACCCCTATCTTGAGTTAGTTCTATCCAGTCCACCTCATTACACCCTATTCCTATCTTGATCTAGTTCTATCCAGTCCACCTCATTACACCCTACTCCTACCTTGAGCTAGTGCTATCCAGTCCACCTCATTACACCCTATCTCTTTCAGGTCCATTCTTGTGTTATCCTCCCATCTGCGTCTAGGTCTTCCCATTAGGTTTGCCAGTCAGTACCTTGAACACAGTTTTATATTCTTCCATTCGGCTGCATGTCCTGCCCATCGTAGTCTGCAAGATTTTACTACCATAACAATGGCTTGTGATGAGTACAGGGCAGTTTATTTTTAGCATAGCATTTTACTGCCCGTTTTGGACATAGTCTATACAGGTTATGTAACTCACCATTATGTAACCTGCATGTTATTCAGCATTACGTAGCCTCCTAGCTCCATTATCTACATCCATTTTTGTACTAATGATTTTCTTATCCCCTCTGTTTTCTAACTTTCTAAACATTTTCTCGTCAGGTAAAGTAAGATACCATGTTTTCAACCATAAACAGAACTATGTATTTTTAATTATATTTAAGGTAAAAGGCAGCTCTTTTTAATCGGTGTGTTACGAAAGTTCAGGAGGTGTGCCGCAAATGTTCAGGAGTTATGCCACGAAGATTCAGGAGGTATGCCGCGAATGTTTAGGAGGTATGCCGCGAATGTTTAGGAGGTATGCAGCGCATTTTCAGGAGGTGTGCCACGAATGTTCAGGAGGTGTGTCGCGAAGGTTCAGGAGGCGTGCCACGAATGTTCAGGTGTGCCGAGAATTTTTAGGAGGTATGCCGCGAATTTTCAGGTGTGCCACGAATATTCAGGAGGTGTGTCGCGAAGGTTCAGGAGGCGTGCCACGAATGTTCAGGTGTGCCGAGAATTTTTAGGAGGTATGCCGCGAATGTTTAGGAGGTATGCCGCGAATTTTCAGGAGGTGTGCCACGAAGGTTCAGGAGGTGTGTCGCGAAGGTTCAGGAGGTATGTCTCGAAGGTTCAAGAGGCTTGCCGCGTAAGCTTAGGGGTAAATAAAAACCCGCGAGAAAAACTTGAGGAATAAAATAAATTTTCTTTAAATCCATGATGAACATTATTTTTATAAATGACACAATTTATTAGAATTTATAATCTTAGTACTTGTTATTTTAATGATAAATACATAAATCAATTCACCAACAACTAGTAAAAGATGACCCTGGATACCAGGCTAACCAGGGCATCTCAGTGGGTGAGGATTGTCACGGAAACCCAAAGGTCCTGGGTACAATTCCCGTTTATATATAGTCATTTTTCACTTAAATAAATAAAATCTCACCCCAAAAAATCTAATGGTTTACCTTGATAATTTAAAAGTACCCATATTTGAAAAAGGTTTATAATCTCTGGTATAAAATATTTCTGTATGGCGAAGAGCAAATGTCCACATAATCTATTAGATAATTGTAAAATATAAGTGTTCTAAGAACTCTCTTTATTTTCCTCGTGCTATTTGCACATCCATATCTGTTATCCATGTCTTGGAAACATTTAGCTGATAACCTTTCACTCTCATTGATTTAACAGAAATCTGCTCTCATTAAACCACTATCGAAATGTATCCAAAGAAGTGCTATGTGGCATTATCCTAATCGTATTGTTTATGATGGAGTTAAACAAGGATTAAAGTTTAAACGTTGAATACAAGCACAATATCACGAAAAAATATATATTTAAAAATATAAAACCAAACAAATCAGATGTAGCCATAATTATAGATTATATATTGATATTAAAGGATTAAATGCAGATTAAATTGTAAAGTTCAAATAGCAAAACAAACAAAAACGAAGTGATTTATCTATTTATCATGGCTTCTTTGTTTGAAAATAGAACGTGTTTAAAATGTAGGATAATAAATTGTTTACTAACATGGTATTCGATATTTAAAATCACTAAAATGACTCAATAGTTTCCTATTTATTTTACAAACTACAATTTTAAATTAAAAACTTTTGTAGCCCCTTTGGTTAAGGTGGGTATGTAGTGAACTCGAGAAAAGGGCTGGTGTTTTTGTAGGTTTTGTACATACTTTTTTTTCTGCAAAAATAAACCAAATATTGCTTCAGTTCAAACACAGATTAATTCTTTTAACATGTTGATATTAATCAGCCTTCGTTGAATATCTGTAATAAGCATAGAGATGGCGAAATTTATAAATGAACAGAAAAGCTGTCAAATTCTAGGAAACCCTTGACAAATATTCATCAACTGTTAAGGTCACCGTGTGAAGAAAATTGATCTCTTATTACTTTCTCTCTATCTTATAGGTAGAGAAAGTATGGTGATCGTCAAAAAAATCGAACTCGAGATTTTGATGAATTTTGACGTTTCATGACTTCCTGAATCCGAAAAAGTGGTTTTTGAATTTCCGTCTGTCTGTCTGTCTGTCTGTCTGTACCTCCAACTAGAGCCTAAACTATTTTACCGATTGAGCTGAAACTTGATATCTTGGGTTTTCATAGGGTTGCCCCGAGGGGTTTTTGGAATTGGACATCTACCCCTAAAATTAAGGGTAGTTTACTGAAGGGAAAAAACAGAAAAAGTCGATTTTCTCAAAATCGGCTCTAACGATTTTGATTAAATTTCATTTATGAACATTAATAAATATTCCAAACAAAATGGCTACTCTCAATATTTCGGAAAAATCGCTTTAAGGGCTCCGGTCTGATGCGTAAATTAACATTTTTTATAATAGCTCCGAAACTATTTGAGATATGAAATTACTTAGCATTACAAATATGTATATATACTTATAATACAAATATTTTATTCGAAACATATTTTTATAAAATCAATAATTTTCAATCTATACGCAATTATATATATATTTTTATATTTTTTGACATTAAAGCTTAAGTATTGCGAGCGTAAAAAAAACTAACCTGAAATGTTGATGGATTTCAACGTCTCATGACCCCCCGAACCCTAAAAAATAGTCTTTGCAATGCCGTCTGTCTGTGTGTTTATAAAAACTTAAAATTAAGGGTAGTTTACTGAAGGGAAAAAAGAGAAAAAGTCTATTTTCTAAAAATCGGCTCTAACGATTTTGATTAAATTTCATTAATGAACATTAATAAATATTCTAAACAAAATGGCTACCCTCAATATTTCGGCAAAATGGCTTTAAGGGCTCCGGTCTGATGCGTAAATTAACATTTTTTATAATAGCTCCGAAACTATTTGAGATATGAAATTACTTAGCATTACAAATATGTGTATATATTTATAATACAGATATTTTATCCGAAAGATATTTTTATAAAATCAATAACTTTCAATCTATACGCAATTATATGAATTTTTTAACTTTTTGGACATTAAAGTTTAAGTATTGCGACCGTAAAAAAAAACTAACCTGAAATGTTGATGGATGTCGACGTCTCATGACCCCCCGAACCCTAAAAAATAGTCTTTGCAATGCCGTCTGTCAGTGTGTCTATAAAAACTTAAAATTAAGGGTAGTTTACTGAAGGGCGAAAAGAGAAAAATTTGGTTTGCTCAAAATCTGCTCAAACGATTTTGATTAAAATTCGTATCCAGGCGTTGATTAAGATTATAAAGAAACTGGCTATTTTCATTTTCCTATGAAAATGATTTTTAGGGTACAATACAGAAGCGTTAATTTCCGTATCTCCACAACTATTGGAGAAACTAAACAACTTATCATTGCAAAATTGTAGGACTATTAGAAATAAAAAACTTTTATTTGACATATTTTTATAAAAGCAGCAGTTTCTGAGATATTTGCAAATATATTAATACAATTTTGTGAGCTTTAGTTGTAAACATATACTACTTAAGTCTTAACGCAATAATTCTCCAATGCCATAGAGTAATTAAATATAAGTATCTAAAAAAGTATGTTATTTTTCCTTAAATCTATTAGGAGATATGTTTGCATAGCAATGATCTATCTCCATTTTAGACTCAATAGTCAATATTTACATTTTTTATTGGTCAAAATGTATAAATGAATAATTAAATATCAATGCATTGACTTTAAGATCTGCAACACCTTATAAAATGTTAAAATTTTAACCAGAAATCGAAATTTTAATACGAAGTGTTGACCCTTGTGGAAGCCATTAAACTGTTTGAAATGTTCTTAGGTGGACAAAGATGCGCCTCTTTTCTCATTGATTCTATATCATTGTATATTATTTTATGCGTGTTCTTATGTGGAGTGGTGATGATACAATGTACATTATTCCGTTCAGAAATCTTACGAGTTTATAGAAAGAGAGAGAAAGTCTGTGCGGTGCGCCGTACCATTTATTCTTCTACTGGAGTAATATTTGATTTACCCGCTTCGGTGACCGCGTGGTATAACGCGCTACTCTCTTGTTGTACTGGACTACCGAAGACGGGGATGTCGGGGTTCGATCCCGTTCGAGTGAACTGAGAAGGTTTTTTTTCCTAAATGATTTTTAACTTTCATCCCACGAAAATGCGGGTGCACTTCATTTCAATTCAACCCTCCTAATACCTAAACTATTAGTGTAATTAGTACACAAGCGTATAACCCGAACGGGTAGTAATACGTGGTGCTAGAAATATATATATGTATATATTTAATTTATTTTGGTCAAAAAACATTTTGATATAAAAACGGCAAAAAAACTTAACTTATCTCGCGTCTCCTACATCCCTAGCACCTAGCACATAAATGAATCATTTTCAGCATTTTAATTTGCGGGGATAAATTATTTTGCTTTCCGAAATTAGTATTACATAGTTCTAAAAATATTGTTAAGGACCTTTCACAATCTAAGTATAGATACACTAAGCCACTTTCACACATTTACTGAAGTTTTAAGGATTTGATAGTAAAACTTCAATAAAAACCTTTAATTGGTTGACAAAATCTTGATTATATCGTTAAGGGTTTCCATCAATATTAATTGTCTAACCTAACCTAACCTAACCTAAACTAACCTAACCTAACCTAACCTAACCTCATAAATACTATTCCTCTTTCTAGAATATTAATGAAGAAATGGGAATGTGCCAATATAGGCCCAAAATACAATACTTGGAAATCACAAGACGTTAGTGTAATAAATGGTGTATTATTTGGTGTTTTTTTTAGACTTTATCCTCAAATTACTCGGGAATGTATGTATATTTTCACTAATAAGTTAAGGGTGATGAAAATTTAATTTTTTATAAAGTGTAATTAGGTAAGTAAGTGACTACATTAGTCAGGAGAAAAAGTTTTAAAATATTGCCGTTTTAAAATATACTCGTATGAGATTCAAATTCTTTTACTCAACACTGGCGATGCAGACAAGTCTAGACTAAGGCCTTTGTACGCGTGTACAGTCCTGTATAAAGGATGTTGACACTGATATAATACACTTATAAGTTTCATTTAAAATACGAGACTTCCATAACCAAACATTACTATAATTAATTACAAACTAAAGAGTAATAAGGAGCCTCCAAATCCACACACACTTAATCTTTACGGCTGGAAAGAGACAATAACTAGTCTCGGAGACAAGACTGTGTCTCATCACTCTGGAAATGTACAGTCGATTACTCGCACACGAATAAAGACGAACACATGATTATATCTAATAAGGTATTTATAAAACATTATCTAACAGAAGAGACTGTACTTTCAACGTTCATTTGCTTTTAGTGTCCATTAATTATTTGTCCTAACACCCTCCCTCCCCCCCCCCTCCTCATTAAACAGATCATTGTTTACAACTAAGAGATGTCCAACTTG
This sequence comes from Timema podura, assembly GCA_033556935.1. Taxonomy (NCBI): domain Eukaryota; kingdom Metazoa; phylum Arthropoda; class Insecta; order Phasmatodea; family Timematidae; genus Timema; species Timema podura. The sequence continues at coordinate 80,077,712 of JAVRXN010000011.1, forward strand.
TTAAACTGGAGATTGAAGGGAGATGGAAGTAAAGTGTGGAATAGATGAGGATATGTAGGGGTCAGGGGCGAAGTGGGACTTAGGGATTGAGAAAGGGATTTATTTTACTAACGCTATAATGCCAAGCCATTGCGCGGGATCTTGGTGACTTGAACCAACTAATCTAAGGGAAATGGAGGAGAGATACTAATTAATCGAGCCAAAACTCGTCTTTAGAGAAGAAGAAGAGGACGTAGGGAAATTAGACAGTAAAATGGTCATTTTTTCCCTCCTTGAAGATACAGTAAAATTTTCATAGAAATAACAATCTCTGACCACTATAAAAGTTTTTTTAATTTAATTTAATTTTAGCACCGCGTCTTACTACCCGTTTGGGTTATACGCTTAAGTACTAATTATACTAATGGATTATGAATTGGGAAGGTTACATTTAGAGGAAGTTAACCCGCATTTGTGTGGAGGGAGAGTGGAAAACCATTTAGGAAAAAAACACCCTCAGTTCACCCGACCGAGATTCGAACCTCAATCTTCCCGTCCTCGGCAGTCGAGCTCAACACGACTGGCGCGTTGGCCAACTATGCCACCGAGGCGGGTACTATAAAAGTTACTAGATCTACTTTCACGTAATAATATATCAAGTCATGAGATCTGCAGTGGTTAATTTTGGTTGGATATTATCAATAACTGTTAGATAATACTTAAAATAATATTATTAGTGTTTACTAAAAAAAAAAAATGTCGTGGTGCACCATACAGAATTTCTTCTACGTTTATCTTAAATTAGACAAATTTACGAAAAACAAGTAGGATTTGTGAAACAAAATAATATATATTGTTTTAGAAACACTTCATTAAAAATAACAAATGAAATAATATACACTGTTACATAAACATTGAGAATAGAGAAACATCTTTGTCCATGAGAGATCAAAACAATCAATTTCTGTTTTCAAAGAGTTCCATAAAAAAATATTTGAATTTTCTTATAGCTCAGAAAATAATGGTTTTATAAAAGATTTATAATTTTAGTAGCACTACAACTTTACAATAATCAGTTACTGTGTATCTCAAATATTTGCGAAGATATAATAAAAATCGGAAATTTCTGTTGTTATGAGAAAACTAATATTGCCATTTTGTTTGGACTATAAAAAATGCATGTACACAAAATTTAATCAAAATCATTATAACAGATTTTGAGAAAATATATCATTTATTTTTATACCATTCAGTAAACTACCCTTAGGTTTAGATATTTAATTCCAAAAACCCCTCGGAGTAACCTTATGATAACCCTAGATACCAAGATTTAGTCCGATCAGTAAAATGGTTTCGGCTCTAGGCCAAGATACAGAAAGACAGAAAGACAGCCAGACGGCAGCAGGAAAAAAACTTTTCGGTTTCAAGGGGTCAAGCAACGTTGACATTTATCAAAATTTTAAATTTGATTTTTTTGACGATCACAAAACTTTCTCTAACCGAGAGGTCAAGAGGAAGTAAATATTGAACTGTATGTAGAATGATTATTTATACCATATTGGCTAATAATTCCAAAAGATTTAAATAAAGGAACTACGGCTTGGAAATATTTAATTTCGGCATAATATTGGTAAAGAAATACTATAAAATTTGCATTTGTAGTATTAAATAATTTAACTAAATGACTATTTGGGAAAAAAAAATATGAAAATCAATCCCCACATCACCCTAAATTTTAGTAATATTCATGGTAGTCCCTGGTGCAATAATTGTGTGGTCAGCAATAATCAACATTGATTAATCAGCAACATCACGCTTTACCAGCACGTTTTATCAAGAGCCAATCGATTTCTTGTCATGTATACATTTAATTGAACATGAATTACTCAAAGCAATCAAGTCAATGGATATTTGAATGCTTGTAAACAAAAATACACATGGCTCCCTGACTAATAACTGCTAGGACTACTGTAGCAGATATATTCAAGCCCTAATTTTGGTAGAGATCCTGTTTTGAAAGGCTTTATTTCGTACCAGAATCCTACACTATACAAGTATTTTATTAGGATAAAAAGTCTTCCAGAATAATAATAGTAGGATGTTCATTCTTAAAAGCCTTTTACTATATCAAAATACTACTATATAGTAGGATTCTGGTACGAAACACATTAGGCCTCCCAGAACGGGCTAGCTACCAAAATCCGGATAATAGTTCTTTTTACACACGCTAGAGTTGGCTGTGTGGTCTTCCATCCCACGAGTAGGCCGAGGCTACCCTGAAAATATTAATGCTATCCGTTATAAGCCTGTAAATTAAAATGGTTCAACCGGAAAGGAAAATTAAGCTTCCCTAGTTAAAATAGCTCAAACATTTGTGGAAACTTAAAAACAAAAGATTGGCTCAATAGTTATTAATTCGTGCTATAATTTTTGCAACAAATTTTTAATCCCCATCATGATCAATTAAACGTTTTGATGTCTGTCCCCGCGTCTTACTAACCGTTAGGGTTGTGAACACATGCACTTATAACGACCTGCTTTGGTGGCTGCACGGTCTAATGCGTCACTTTAGCAATATACTAGACTGCCGATGACGAAATTATCGGAGTTTTAAATCCAGGTCAGTTGTATTTTAGGATTTTTTTCCTAAATGGTTTTCCACACTTCTTACTCGCAAATAAAGGTGCATTTCTTCTAAATTCTTCCTTCCTCATCCCTACTGAATTAATGGAAAAAATTTATTTTATCCTACGTATAGTTTGAAAGGATAATGAGAAGCATTGGGGTAAAAAAACACTAAAAAACAGTGGCTTTACATCAATTTTTAGATTCATAGTATCAAAATTGTTTTTTTTATCTCTTGGGAAGACAAATTTTAACAATCAGAATATCACTGAGAATGATATTAGTGTTTCCAAACAAAGTCATCTGTAAAGATATCAAAGAAAGCTTTTCACATCTTACTATGCCTGACGGATGAGTCAAATACACAAACGAAGGCAAAGACCTGCCTGAGAGGAAATGGAATTATCACTAAAACAGATTCTTTCTGTCAATTGTCCTCGAAAATTTACAAGATGCCTTTTGTGTTCGAGTAGTCAAGGATTTGTCTGAATACATATGTATATAAATGTAAACTTATGTTTTAATTTTTATTTTCCAAAGAAACACTTTTTTTATCTATTTATATCAATACGAAACAACAAACAAAACAGCATCTCATATTTCTCTTTGGATTTGAAATTATAACTATCCTAATCTCTCCTTTCTTTTGAAGTACAAATGTTATGCTTACGGATTAAAATAATCAAATAAATAAATATTTTTAAATTAAAGTTTGAATGTTTTGCGCAATCTGGAGTAGTTCCTCCAAAATTTCACCAAATTTCAGCTTTCTATCTCATTGAGAAATACCAACATTATCTCCACAGTATATATAAATACATACACCATTAGATTTTTATTAATATAAATATAATATTATCATTGCCTTTTTCGATCCCTTTATTGGCCATATCTGTGGTTTCATGGTCTAAGTTGTCGCTATCATGTTATACTGGATCACCAGTGACGGGAAGATCAAGGTTCAAAGCCCTGTTGGGTGTACTGGGATTAATTTATCTGAATGCTTTCCCAATCTCCCTCCATAAAAATGGGGGAACATTTCCTATAAAATTTCTAACCTCATCCCTATTCCAAATAGCGTATTTAATAAATGTGTTTAGCCCGAACGGCTGCTTAAACACTCAAAATAAATTTAAAAGTTTCTCTTAATTTAGAGCTATATGAGGTCCGAGACTGTTTTAATTTGAAACTAGCACAAATTTTCCGGTTCATAAAATTATTAATATGATTTTGAGTATGATAAAATGAAATATAGATTCTAATTAATGCACACATTAACACGAAATATAAAGCAGTATATAAATGTAAAATAATTGAAAAATTTAACGTAGTAGTGGATTTTATATCTCGTTAATAAGAATAAAAAAAGCTTTCAGCAAATATTCGCAAAAAATAAAAACATATATGACACACAGTTTCACTAATGGTTGACTGTCATCAAGAACTGAAATTCTGTTTTAATGTTTGTTTTTACTTTCAAGAGTGATATCAACATCTGAAAATCCTCATGAGAATAAGTGAGAGTAAAAAAAGAGAAAAACTTATATCTTGTGTTTGGAGGAAAGAAAAAAGTTCTTTTTAAAATGCTATAAAACTTTTTTTTCTGTAAGAAGAGCCATAAAAAATCCATTTATCTTTTTAAACACTATTTCACTATTATTTTTTTTATAAGTCTACCTTACTTCAGTTTATAAATAGCTTTTAAAAAAAACTACATGTCATATCTATTTTCAAACAAACATTTAAAATCGTTAAAAATACACATTCAATGTATCTTTTGTTTTGAAAGTAAGCCTCATACGGTCTCTTCATTAATCGCAAAATACCCCCTGCTATGGAATGGCATCAATATTTTAATAACGTTTTCACTCTGGGAACTTAATACGAAAAGTTACTAAGTGGAGTTTTGAAAACTTTCATGAAATAATATAACGATTTTTTTTTAGAGGTCAGAGCTTCTGGCTGATGAATTACAAGTCTCTGGTTCTATTACAGGCAGGTACCGGGGGATTTTTCTCGAAAGGAGAATATTTCACTTTAATCATAAGGGTTTGGTTAATTAGATTTAAGTTAAAATATTCACTGGCTCCACCTCCTAATATTTACCACATTTATATTTTATTGGGCATGGAAATTGTGTCCACGGAAAGGATATACGATTAATACATGTGTGCGTTCCCTGAGCAACGGTACATTAGTATTGGATAATCTTTCCACAAACCGAGCTATAGATTGATGCATCCCAGACATACCACTATTATTATAGTAATAGTCAATTAAATATATATACATCATCACGTTTCACTACCCGTTTGGGCAACTAATAGCTATAATCATACATCATTAGGGTAGTCAAATATCGCAGGTTACGGTTGGCAAGACATACAGCGATAATGTAGGAAACAGGAACTTTGTTCAGAATTTTGGCTGTAAAACCCAATAAGAAGAGACCCGTGGGAAGAATTAGACACATATGTGAGTATATATATAGTGAACTCGTTTAATAGCGGACACCTTCCACGATAAAAATATCTCCGTTATTAGGAAGTGTCTGTTTTTATCAAAGTTAATTTTTTTAAATCATATTGTTGAACACAGTTTAATCAGCTATGTGAACCTATGTACTGTGGATATTGACTACAGCAATCAAATTTATCCAATGTGCAGTTTTTGTATTCAGTATAATTACGAATAATGAACAAATAATCTGTGAAGCTTACTGAACGTAAGTCATAATAAACAGAAAAATACACAAATAAAATTGAAAATGTGAATCATAGGCCTTCTCTAATATATATGTTCCCACGAGCACAGATTAAATTGCTGTAATAACCCCCACTGAAGGCTTGGAAGGGGTGAGACTTACGACTTTGAAGGGATGGGACGTACGCCTTTGAAGGGGTGGGACGTACGCCTTTGAAGGGGTGGGACTTATGACTTTGAAGGGGTGGGACTTATGACTTTGAAGGGGTGGGACGTACGCCTTTGAAGGGTGGGACTTACGACTTTGAAGGGATGGGACGTACGATTTTGAAGGGGTGGGACGTACGATTTTGAAGGGGTGGGACGTACGCCTTTGAAGGGGAGGGACGTACGACTTGAAGGGGTGGGACTTACGACTTTGAAGGGATGGGACGTATGATTTTGAAGGGAGGGACGTACGACTTGGAAGGGGTGGGACGTACGACTTTGAAGGGGTGGGACGTACGACTTTGAAGGGGTGGGACGTACGACTTGGAAGGGGTGGGACGTACGACTTGGAAGGGGTGGACGTACGTCTTGGAAGGGTGGGACGTACGACTTGGAAGGGGTGGGACGTACGACTTGGAAGGGTGGGACGTACGACTTGGAAGGGGTGGGACTTACGACTTGGAAGGGGTGGGACGTTCGACTTGGAAGGGGTGGGACGTACGACTTGGAAGGGATGGGACGTACGACTTGGAAGGGGTGGGACGTACGACTTGGAAGTGGTGGGACGTACGACTTGGAAGGGGTGGGACTTACGACTTGGAAGGGGTGGGACTTACGACTTGGAAGGGGTGGGACTTACGACTTTGAAGGGGTGGGACTTACGACTTTGAAGGGGTGGGACTTACGACTTGGAAGGGGTGGGACGTACGACTTTGAAGGGGTGGGACGTACGACTTTGAAGGGGGTGGGACGTACGACTTGGAAGGGGAGGGACGTACGACTTGGAAGGGGTGGGACGTACGCCTTTGAAGGGGTGGGACTTACGACTTTGAAGGGATGGGACGTACGATTTTGAAGGGGAGGGACGTACGACTTGGAAGGGTGGGACGTACGACTTGGAAGGGGTGGGACGTACGACTTGGAAGTGGTGGACGTACGACTTGGAAGTGGTGGACGTACGACTTGGAAGGGGTGGGACTTACGACTTGGAAGGGGTGGGACTTACGACTTGGAAGGGGTGGGACTTACGACTTGGAAGGGGTGGGACTTACGACTTTGAAGGGGTGGGACGTACGACTTTGAAGGGGTGGGACGTACGACTTTGAAGGGGTGGGACGTACGACTTGGAAGGGGTGGGACGTACGACTTGGAAGGGGTGGGACGTACGACTTGGAAGGGGTGGGACGTCCGACTTGGAAGGGGTGGGACGTAAGACTTTGAAGGGGTGGGACTTACGACTTTCAAGGGATGGGACGTACGACTTTGAAGGAGAGGGACGTACGACTTTGAAGGAGAGGGACGTACGACTTTGAAGGAGAGGGACGTAAGACTTTGAAGCAACGTAAGCATTAGTAATTACTACTGGGCTTTATTGGAACTTTCACTAGAGGGGGAAAGCGGGACTGCTAAGACTTCAAGTAATACAATGCAATTCCTGACATACTACAGTAAAATACTCTATATAGATCAGTGTTTTAAAATATTTGCCCATCTTTAGAGATTTATTATGCATCTTTGGTGTCCGTTATTGAGAAAGCCCGTCGTAGGGAAGTTGTACCACCGTAAGAGCGAACCTATGCTATTTTGACGGGGAAATTTAGCCGGTCCGCTATAAACAACGATAATCCGCTATTCAGTGTTGTCCGTTAAGGGAGATTTTCATGTATATATACATACAAGTGAGTATTAAACCAAAATATGGGTCCTGGTGTGCTATCTCATCCATCCATAACAGCGCGCACAACCATCCCTTTGGTTAGTGTCACCCGCCGGCACAATCTGGGAGAAAGTGCTAGGGAAAATCTTGAAAGTGCGATAATTTCATGTTGCTCTCCGCATTGAATTTCTACGGGCGAAATAAAAATAACCTTTTAGATTTTACCGGAAAATAATCTCGTATACTTCCCAGGGTCCCTTTACAAGCCACAGTCAACACGTGATCGACGGCTTTTCTTTCCTTCTGAAGGAAGTTGTGCTACGGATTTTCATCACGTGGTAAAAATCTGTCAGCCTTGGCTGGGTTTAAGCCCATGAACTTCTAATCAGGAGGCTAGCAGCTTTTTAAAAGAAACATACCCGCTTTTTAGTTTAGGGAGAGTGGGAGACCATTTAGGAAGAAAACTCTCTTAGTACACTCAGATGGGACTCGAACCGTAATCTTATATATAAAAAAAGGACGCAATGAGATTCAAATTAAAACCACATATCAATTGGCGCAGATTGTTAAGAATTTATTTATTTTTGGAAGAATATTGGAGTGGATAATATTGTATAAATAATTAAGATTTTTAAAAACATTAATTAATGATTTCTCTCAGAACACACAGAAAACATTTGTCTCTACAAATAACGCCTTTAAAAAACAATTATACAGCAAATACACACAGAGTAAGTCATAATTCTATTTTATTGTGAAAACAATCTAAGTTAGTTTTTCTTTTTGAAATCTAGTTGAATAGGTTACGTAGGAATTTTTTTTAAATTTTATTTAGCACCGCGTCTTACTACCCGTTCGGGTTATACGCTTAATTACGCTAATGGATTAAGAATTGGGAAGGTTGAATTCAGAGGAGGTGAACCCGCATTTGCGTGGAGAAGAGTGGCAAACCATTTAGAAAAACCACCCCCAGTGCACCTGACCGAGATTCGAACCTCGATCTCCCCGTTCTCGGCAGTTTGGCTTTACACGACTACCGAAGCGGGTGACGTAGGAAAAGAAGGGTTAATTTATTTTAGTCTTGAGATAAGAAGTATCTTCGCTAAGAAATTTCGTAGTTCAAAGTCTGATGAATGACAAGAGCTAATGAAGAACTTCAAACTGCTTCCGTTTCTAAATTTCAAAAAGCTCCTAAAAGGAGAACCGCTTCCTCTGATAACGTTAAAGAGTTTTGAGCTTTCCTTTCAAAGGGGTAATTACCTCAACTTTTTACAGGAATTATATAGATATGTTACGCTTATAGGTGGGCACGCAGACTAAATGACAGGCTCATATATTTGAGTTTGACAGTTATGTAGTGTTCTAATCTCGAATATTGGCTAGGGGTGGTTTTTTTCTAAATGCTTTCCCACTCTCACTTCACACAAATATAGGTACACTCCCTCTAATTTATACAGTTTCCATATCTAGTCTAACCGGCTTCGTGGTGTAGTGGTCAATGCAACTGGCTATGAGCCTAGATATCCTGGGCTCGATTCCCGGTTGGTCAATTGGGGTATTTTTCTCGAAAGGGGAATCACCCCAAGGGTTACCATGGTTTGGTTAGCTAGGTTGTGTTTCCACTGGTTCCACACCCTCATAATAACTATCACCCTAATACTCACTATCACCATAATTTAATTTTATCGGGACATGGAAAGAGCCTCCAAAGAGAGAATGCACGATTAGTACATTCAGGCAATCCCTGGGCAACGGTACATTAGTACTGGCTAATATTTCCACGAAAGATGTAGCCCAGACGCGCAATATTTTATTTATATCTCTAATCTATTAGCATAAAATGTGCAATTAGTCCAGACGATGTAAATTATTAAATGAATATAACTCAAGTTAAAATATATATCTTCTTATATATAATTTGATAAGCCAGTTTCCGGTAATAGAAATTACGAGGAAATGATTGGACAACATTTTGACAAACGAACACTCATTTTAACGGTTAGGAATCCAAGATGTCGGAAACAATAGTATTTTTCCACGAAAGCCCGATTTTCACAAAGAATTTTCATTTTTTCATTCTTTGTTTAGTAACCATGAAAACCGTCATTTGATACATGGCTGTACATCCCTAAATAAAATATATATCTTTGGATAAAATATATCTCAATCTTCATTAGTTATTGGTCCAAACACATCAAATTTTCTCTTTGGATGAATATTTATCTTTAGATGATGATCATAACACATCTAAATTGATATTCCTAAATTGGGGAAATATTTATTTTTTATTGGAATGTTATCGTTAATTCGCATTTAAATCACTAATATTGAGCATAATTCGAAGATTAGAAGGTTAAGTTGTTCAGTTCGTGAGAATATTGTCTACGTTTTGTTTCACGCATGATAAAATTATTTTTAATATGTTTTGGTAAGTATTATAAGCTCAAAGACGTTAAAATATATTGAGTAATGTTTTTAAAAAAATACCATTTTAACAATCTAAGTATGAGTTTTGGTGTTGAATTTTTTCAAATAATGCGTTTTGATGTTCATTTTAGCAAATAGTAAAACATTACAAATACATAGTTAAGCTAAGTTTCCATTTTACCGCTTAATTTAGATAATATATTTAAAATTAATGTTTTCTGTACTCCTTTTCACATTTTTTACACATACGGTAAGTTCAGCTATATTTCCATGTTGATACTTAATTTTGAGGGGATAATATTTCAAAGTACCTTAATATTTGAGTACCACATTTATACTTTCACATTCTCTCTCTATCTATCAGACTCTTTTACGCTCTCACAATTCTCTCACACTCTCTCCCTCACACACACAAACACAACACACACAGTCACTCACTAATTCTATAAAACACTCCTTATAATATGATCTTTTCTCATTTTTCTCTCTCACACTTTATCCCTATTTCTCACATACTATTTATTTCACATACACTCTTTATCACCCTAAATTCAATTCTCCTCATCCATAACAATTTAGATTAATAATAGTACATGCGCCTATAATCCAATATGTACGTGGTACTAACACTTTTATTTTTAAATCTTATCTTGAAACATTTCTACTCTTGTATTCGAAACATTTTAATTTCATATTAATTGTCTCGGATTCGATTAGAAATATTTAAACTTTTGAAATAATTGATCAAGATTTGATTCGAAACATTTTAAATTTTAAAATAATCGATTAGTATTTGATTCAAGCTAGTAATCAAATATTCTGACGATTCGATAGTTAAATTATATTGAGTTCATATGTTGTTTTTTTATTCTTAATATTCCAATGCGTCGAGTCTACCACAGTAAATAATTGGCATTTAAAGTAATTCAAGTAGCTATAAAATTTCCTCTCTCCTGGAATGTTTTATAGTAGTTTATTTACATCTCTTCCATCACCCCCCCCCCTTCCCTTTCCCGAACTTAAAATACCGCATAGGAAGTAAATAATTCATGGTTTAATTTGACGTCGGTGACTTTTAATGTAGTTTGTTAAACTGCTGGCGGTGTCGGCCAGGGGAGCTATACCCCCCTCCAAAACCCTCACACACTTTGGGAAGGTGGTAAAAGCTGGTGGTTTTCAACCCCCCCCCTCCTCTTGCGGCGGAGAGGGAGGGGGTGAAGGATGTCCGTCCAACAGATGGATGGAGAGTAAATGAGACTTTGTGCGGTAGCCGTAGCGTAACGACGCCCTTGCCTTGGGGGACGTGACACTCGACTTCTTTTGCACCGTGGTCATTGTCCGAGGAAGAACGGCGCAAGTCGAATAATACGAGCATTGTATTACTTTCATAATCCTTTTCTCTATAGCTGAGAGGGGAAGAGGAGAACTATGGTTTGATATACTACTATGAGAAGAGTGTCCTTAAAGAGTAATATACCCACACCAGTGCATACGAATTTCAGAGCAGCTAATAAGGGTGCACACGAATCTCGGAACAGCCAATAAGGGTGCACACGAATCGCGGAACAGCCAATAAGGGTGCACACGAATCGCGAACAGCCAATAAGGGTGCGCACGAATGCGGCAGAAATAGGTGCGCCGAATTGCGGAGCAGCTAATAAGGGTGCGCACGAATGCGGACAGCTAATAAGGGTGCACACGAATTGGGAACAGCCAATAAGGGTGCACACGAATCGTGGAACAGACAATAAGGGTGCACACGAATCGCGGAACAGCCAATAAGGGTGCGCACGAATGCGAAGCAGCAAATAAGGGTGCCCGAATTGCGACAGTATAAGGGTGCACACGAATTGTGGAACAGCCAATAGGTGCAACGAATTGAGCGCAATAAGGGTGCACACGAATTGTGGAACAATCCATCCGAGCTCGGTAATACCCTTACACAAACTGCGGAGTAAAAATTAAATGTATAATGATTTTGTTCAAAATGGAACATGAAGGCTAGGTTAGGTTAGGTTAGGTTAAGTTAGGTTAAATTAGGTTAGGTTAGGCTAGGCTAGGTTAGGTTAGGTTAGGTTAGGTTAGTGTTTTAGGAGTTGAATGGGATTAGAGGTTGTTCCATAAATCGTGTGGACCAGCTGACAGGTATACTTTATTCCACAATTCTAGTGGGCCTTAATTGAATGTCTGCCGACAGGTATACCTTATTCCGTAATTCGAGTCCCAACCAGTGTCGTAGATAGTTAATCTTTCTAGAGAAGGTCTGCTGGAAAATATTACTGTACTTTGAACTAATAAAAGTTATATTCTCATATATGAACCTCCTTAGGAGGTTCCCATTAAATTCCAGGGGAGGGGGGGGAAGAGTCTGGAGTCCCCAGACCACACCCTTCACACGCCCTTGTTTCTATCCTATTATGTGATTTGAGAATATCCCGGTTGGTTGGTATGATTCCGAGCAAATATATAAAAGCAGTATTAAATAATCTCACCGAACAATTGTGTGAACGAATGTAAATATATCACATCATTTTAATAAATACTCTTTTCTACGAGCTTTTAAATAATCTGGGTTGTTAGTCATATTTTTATTGCCAGGCAGTGTAATTCTAAATGAGAATTTACCTCTTTCCCCCCCCCCCCCCCCCCCCGTCCCTTGCCCCATGGTAATACTTGTCAAACATAAAACGATGAGTAACTGAGTACAAGAACGCTTGCCTTGCAGCCCGTGTACATTTTTTTTTAAATATAAAAAAATTAGGGGTGTTAAAAAAATTGAGTCGAGTGTAGAGTAAAGATTTATTCCCACGTTCACCAAAAATAGATAGCAGAATCTGCTTGAGTGGCACAGCAATTCACACGCTGTATGTTGGCCCATAATGCATTGCAACGCAAACTTAAAACAAATGATTACTAACATATATTATTTTCAAGTGGATGAACATACATTCAAGATCATCTTCTTTGGTGGCCGCGTGGTCTAACGCGCTACTCTCGCGGTAGGCTAAACTGCCAATTATGGGGAGATTGAGGTTCGAATCTCAGTTGGGTGGTATTTGTTTTCCACTCTCCCTCAACACAAATGCGGGTACACTTCCTATACAATATATAAACTCTCTAATCCCTAAAACCATTAGTGTAATTTGTACATAAGCGTATAAACCAAACAGGTATAAAATGCGGTGCTAAAAAAATTGTTGTAGTTGAAGGCGGGAGTGTTAGTTATGTTGTTTTGCAGAAGTAGCCGAGAAATTGTCACATACTTATAGCCCATGGACATCACCATAAAAGGCCTCTTAGCGTAGGGGTAGTGTAGCTGGAAGCCCTTCGGGGATCTCTTCGGAGATGTAGTATGGATTCGACAGCCCTTGAACATCAAGCTAGAATGTATTTGAATAGTGAAAGGAGTCTGCAGTTTTTTAGGGACGAGCACACGCCACAATCTTGTTGCAGTCTTGTTAGAGAATAGTTTGTTAAAGCTTGTTACAGTCTTGTTAGAAATAGTCTTGTTAAAGCTTGTTACAGTGTCGTTAGAAAATAGTCTTGTTAAAGCTTGTTACAGTCTTGTTAGAGAATAGTCTTGTTAAAGCTTGTTACAGTCTGTTAGAGAATAGTCTTGTTAAAGCTTGTTACAGTCTTGTTAGAGAATAGTCTTGTTAAAGCTTGTTACGTCTTGTTAGAAAATAGTCTTGTTAAAGCGTGTTATTGTCTCGTTAGAGAATAGTCTTGTTAAAGCTTGTTACAGTGTCGTTAGAAAATAGTCTTGTTAAAGCTTGTTACAGTCTTGTTAGAGAATAGTCTTGTTAAAGCTTGTTACAGTCTTGTTAGAGAATAGTCTTGTTAAAGCGTGTTATTGTCTCGTTAGAGAATAGTCTTGTTAAAGCGTGTTATTGTCTCGTTAGAGAATAGTCTTGTTAAAGCTTGTTACAGTCTCGTTAGAGAATAGTCTTGTTAAAGCTTGTTACAGTCTTGTTAGAGAATAGTATTGTTAATGCTTGTTACTGTTGTTAGAGAATATTCTTGTTAAAGCTTGTTACTGTCTTGTTAGAAAATAGTCTTGTTAAAGCGTGTTATTGTCTCGTTAGAGAATAGTCTGTTAAAGCGTGTTATTGTCTCGTTAGAGAATAGTCTTGTTAAAGCGTGTTATCGTCTCGTTAGAGAATAGTCTTGTTAAAGCTTGTTACTGTCTTGTTAGAAAATAGTCTTGTTAAAGCGTGTTATTGTCTCGTTAGAGAATAGTCTTGTTAAAGCGTGTTATTGTCTCGTTAGAGAATAGTCTTGTTAAAGCTTGTTACAGTCTTGTTAGAGAATAGTCTTGTTAATGCTTGTTACAGTATTGTTAGAGAATAGTATTGTTAAAGCTTGTTACAGTCTTGTTAGAGAATAGTCTTGTTAATGCTTGTTACAGTGTCGTTAGAAAATAGTCTTGTTAAAACTTGTTACAGTCTTGTTAGATTCTAGTCGTGATGTATTATAGTTAAGGTCTATTTGAAAGACTTACTGAAAGTCACTAGGCAACACCCTCGGGATATATTTCAGGGTTGTCCATGTTGGTAAAGATCGTGTTAAGGTTGCGGGACTGAAGGGAATAAAAGGCCAGCGAAAAGGTTATATGACACAAATACTTGCTCATAGTGTCCAATACTTAGTTCTTGTACATTTTGTAAATATCCTTTCATAGTTGATACTTGTTTTATAATAAAAGTTCAAAGAAAAGAACCCCTTGCCTTTACTATATTTTCTAACTTGCTTCTCAACAATATCTATCCTGGAGTTTGGGGTGGGGCAAATGTCAATAAGTATACACGGTCGGTGACAACTATTAATTGATTAATAATGTTGTTTATAATTCTAGAAATAATTATTTTTGCCTATTGCAATACCTTTGTTCACTTGGTAGTGTGTCTACCTATTAAGTCAAGGGTTTAGGGGAGCGGGGGTTATATTCCCGACAAGAGTGAGAAAGTTATAGTTGGTGAAATGTTGGTTTCACCTTTCACAGTGATGAAATAACGGCCGGAGGGTTGGATGTTGTGTCAATTTTAGATTTAAGTTAAGTCGTGTGTGGCTGATATAAAAAGTATGTTCAGAAAATCCATGTTAGATATTTTAAATAATGAAAATAAAATAATACATATTACGTACTTTTTAAACTAAAAAACGAGAAAATATATGGGGTTTTTTTTTTAATTTTCCGCCTATTCTGTGTAATTCTAGTTTTCGATAGCTCGAGATGGATTTGGTCTTGTTCAGCTAAAATTATGGAGACTTTTCTGTACAACAAAGTAAAATGAAGCAACCTCTTATTAATTTTTTTCTCCAAATTTTGGACATCCCCTGCGCTTGTCCTCACCCATTCTACCCCCCCCCCCCCCATACCTTCCACAGTAAAACAGGATTATTTTCACTTCATGGAAACGCGAACGACAATCCTAATGGAAGTTTCATCCGCTGATTGAAACGTGCTCTCTTTTGCCATTTTACCACGAAAAAAAAACATGAAAAAATTAAATATTTATCAGTATACGATCAAAAAAAAAGTATAAGCAAATTATTGTATGAGCATATCAATGTGTGATTTTAAAAGACAAAATAACGTTTCAAATAAATAATGTCAACAATTCTAAAATGTAATTATATTTTTGTCAGAACTATGGGAAAATATAACACATTCTATGGATGGTAATTTCGATGCGTTTTATTTTGAATACCTTGTCACGTAATCAAATATTAGTAGGTCAAAAGTTTTTGTTTGAATTTTGTGTATTCGTTTTTAATATACAGGAATATTATCACTTTTATTTGGATTGTTCGAAATTATTCGAGTGTAATAAAGGCTTATACTATCCAATTTTCATACGATAATTAGTTTGAAAAATAAAAACTTTATTTTGCTGTTAAAATTGGTAGAATTTAACATACTAAATATATCCTATATGTATTGATGATATCTAGCAAAAGTACTCGCTGCAGAAAACTTTATTTGACTTAGGAATACGTAAAAGTACATCTTATAACCGTTTTAGATCGCAGATTAGGATCTTACTCCATTGAATTATGAATAAGAACGTTCATTGCTTAACGTACTAGAGTACGCCACCTATCCCTATCTTGAGCTAGTTATATCCAGTCCAACTCATTACATCCTGACTATCTTGAGCTAGTTCTATCTAGTCCACCTCATTACACCCTATCCCTATCTTGAGCTAGTTCTATCCAGTCCACCTCATTACACCCTATCTCTATCTTGAGCTAGTTCTATCTAGTCCACCTCATTACACCTTATTCCTATCTTGAGCTAGTTCTATCCAGTCCACCTCATTACACCCTATCTCTATCTTGAGCTAGTTCTATCTAATTCACCTCATTACACCCTATCTCTATCTTGAGCTAGTTATATACACTCACCCTCATTTCACCCTGTTCTAATATTATCCTCCGATCTGTGTCTAGGTCTTCCCAATGATTTCTCTTCCATTAGGTTTTCCAACCAATACCTTGAACACGGCTCTAGTCTTTTCCATTCACGTTGCATGTCCTGCCAGCCGTAACCTACGAAATCTGAATACCCTCACAACTTCGGTAATAAATACAGAGTATTTAACTCATTATTATTTAAACTCCTCCACTCCTCCTCCATTTACGTTATCCCTTTTTTGTTTGGACCAAATATATTCCAAAGTAGCCTACTATGTTTGTCTTCGAACACTCTAGATCCCTTCCCGTCATGTAAGGTTAGAGACCATGATTCATAGCCATAAAGAAAATGGAACTGTATTTAGGTCGTCCGGTTTAAGTTCGAATCTTGAGCGCCGTTTCCTGTACTGTCGATTGTCCAAGCCTTTCTCGCTAAAAGCAATTGGCTTCGGAATCTTTATTTATTATCCGATTGAGATTGGATTCCAACCTAAAGATTTGTAGACATTTTACGTCGCTCTATATCAATAATGGTTTTTTTCCCCCCTTCTTCACATAAAGTTAAGTTTCGTGATACTCGTATATCTTTTATACCCGCCAGCGAATAAGGACGGAAACTTTCTATATTTCAACGCCAAATTAAATTTCTTTTAAAGGACGTGAGGAAAAATAAATCAAATTTCGAGAACATGTATAACACTATTTCTATATATAAATCTAAAGATTTTGACTAGATATAAATGAGCTATATTATAATTTTTTGATCCGCTTCAGTGGTCGAATGTTCTAAGGCGTCATTCTTTACAATATATTTGACAGGTGATGACGGAGAGATAGAGGTTTGAATCCCGGTTGGGGGTATTGAGGGTATATTTTCTTAAATGTTTTCCACTCTCCTCACATGTAAATGTAGGCGTAAGTACACTTCCTTTAAATTATACCTTTCTCATCCCTAAATATAATGTAAATATGCACACATACCAAAAGGATTGTGAAACACAGTGATTATAAAAACTCATCTTATTACCCTTCCGGGCTATATAAATGTAGTAGATTTATTTTAGAGGAAATGTACTCGAACTTTTATGGAGGTGCAGTGTAAAATTATGAAGCCCGCTTCATGGAAGAACAGTGAGATACATCGTAGACGTTTAAAAATCTCGAATTATTTATCAAGTTAATTAATTATTTTTAATATCGTCCTCAACAAAATATAAGTCAAAACTTTCAGAAGATTTCCGACCAATTAAAAAGGTTAAATTTTGAGTTTAAAGTTTTAAAAAAATCCAGCGACGCTTTATATGAAAATCTGTACCTCTGAGATTAAAGCAGAAGGTATAAACCTAGACTTAGCCTTTATCTACCAAATAAAGTCATGTTTTGATAAAGTCACAACAGATTTTTTTTAAGATAATATGGGATAGGTTTATAGAATTTTATTTAAGTTATCAATCACTTACACCACATGTTACTTTAATGTACATCCATTACTGTTTCCAGCCTGTGTCAGTTTTTTTGATCTAAGCCATTATATTTTCCACTACCGGCTTGCTAGGCCTGTCGTAGCTTCATATCCCTTATAATATAACTTAGGACTAGGACAGGCACAACATACAGTCCCCGACCGTTAATTTACCACTATGAAAGTGTTAAACCCCTATTTAACAAATTATATATTTTTGGCCATGCCAGGTATCTAATTCGGGACTCTTAGCTTAGTAGACATACATACAAGTTAAACTTTTTATCTGTTAAGGAATTTAGCCTACATTTTGGTGAAAACTATACCATAAAATATATCAAACAACTTAATAAATAGTCCAGGATCTCTAAACGTCTTCAACGATTCTCAGTGTTTTAACATGAAGAGGCCTGAAAACAAATAACGCCCTCACTAAAAAACCACAAGTCTTGATAAATTCACTCAAACTTTCATAGTAAAATCGTTTTATAAAATACGAACATTTTTCTTTCCTTGTGATAAACATTAAAAGCACCCGCTTCGGTGGCCGCGTGGTCTAACGCGCTACTCTCACAGTAGACTAGACTGCCGATGATGGGGAGATCGATGTTCGAATCTCGGTCAGATGTACTGAGTGTTTTTTTTTAATGGTTTCCAATTTCCCTCCATGCAAATGTGGTACACTTCCTCTGAATATGACCTTTCTAATCCCTAAAATCATCAGCGTAACTAGTATATAAACGTATAACCCGAACGGGTAGTAAGACATGGTACTAAAAATAATTTAAAAAAATAGACTGTAGTAACAATAAGAACATGGAGGGAACGAAGTATACTGTTCATAGGACTACTATATCCTTATTTTGGTAGGATGAACAGCACCTCGTAGCTACTAAAGTCACTAATTCCTTTCTAATACATCCATTCAGAAATTAATGTGATATTCTGTCACTTTAGATAGATACTATCACTATCTATAAAATAATATTAACATTATATTAAAATGTTTTCAATGTTGGCTTCAAAGAAATATGTTAGAATTTTCTAATCTGTTCTTACAAACAAAGTCAGAGCAAAGCTAGAGTTATTTTATAGAGTATGCCACGATACGTTCTCGCGAACCGCTTGATGATATTGGTAACTAAATATTGTTTATATTAACACATTTTATAACTTTTATTTTCACAAATTAAGATGATACATTCAAGAAATTACCACAATGACACCCGCGTCTCTTCATCGTGCTCGTTCTCTTAGAACACCTCGTTAACAAGTCAAGCAAATTATTAATACCCCTCACTAGTTTCCTGGATATAACATGAATTTTGATACCGAGAGCTGCTGAACTCTTACGAGCACAAGCAAAACTACTTTTTAAAAATAAATAAAAATAAATACAGTTTGCAAATGAAATATGTTGCTCTCTTTCTCGCACTCACACTGCGAGGTATTTTTCTTTAATAATTACTAGGGCTAGAAGCAAGCAAACTGAATGTTCCTAACCCGTAGTCTTTGCACGTGTACGGAAGTTTAGCAACAACAGTACAGTGCGACTAATAAATTTGACACAAACTGAATTTAATTACTCCAAAAAGCTATGCAACAAAGCAGGATCATTACAAGTATGATAAAATATATCAAAAGTTATAGCTGAAGATCACATTACCTGACACATGAATATGTAGAGTGGTTATAGTAGCTGTTCTAGCTGTCATATAAGAGTCTTCCTATGAGTGTTGGCTCGTACAAAACAAATGTGTGACTCCAAAACCTCGTTCCCGGTCTCGTAGTGACGCAAACACACAGCTCAAGCGTTTGTGTTCCGAATAGCAGGTAAACACGATAGTTTACAAAGCAGTACGTTCCCGTTTAATATGTATAAATATACATCCATCTGTAACAGATATATTCGGTGTGAAAATATATCATTTACAAACGGAAAACTGTCAGGAATAACTAAACAAACAAACAAACAAACTTTACAAAAGTTACAGCATACATCTGGGTCCATATTCTTTTCTCTCTTTCTCTCATATGTATATTTATATGTATATGTACACATTTATTATACACACACAGACACACAGACACACACACACACACACACACACTCGTGCGCGTGCGTAGGCACAAGTTTCCTTTGAGGAACAAAAAGTTTGGAACAAGCTTTCAAACAAACAAAAAATAGTGTACAAAACAAAAAAGCAAAC
Source organism: Timema podura (assembly GCA_033556935.1). Lineage (NCBI taxonomy): Eukaryota > Metazoa > Arthropoda > Insecta > Phasmatodea > Timematidae > Timema > Timema podura. Next base: position 80,097,399 of record JAVRXN010000011.1, read on the forward strand.
TAACTTTTGCTCAACAAACACGGAATGACTTGAAATGTTAATAAAGAGATGAACACAAAGCAGTAGGCAAAATAAAAAAGGATATAAGATTAAAATAAACATATGGATTCAGAAAATTGACAAGAGACCGGTAGCATAGTAGATTAGATTAATAATTTTTTAGTACTGCGTCTTAATACCCGTTCGGATTATACGTCTATGTACTAAATTACGCTAATAGTTTCATGGATTAGGAAGGTTATGTTTAAAGGAAGTGTACCCATATTTGAATAGCGGGAAAGATGAAAACCATTTTGGAAAAACCACCCTCAGTACACTTGGCCGATGAATATTATGTGAAATACAAGCTCATGTGTGTATAGATATTTTTTTTACTTTCTTAAACACCCGTTCAGTTTTATTCGACTATGTAATAATTACGCTAATGTGCTAGGAATCAGTGAGGTTTAATTTTCAAAGAACGGTAGCCACATTTGTGAGGCTGGAGTGCAAACATTATTTTAGGAAAAAACGTCCTAAGTACATTGAACTGGAAATTGAACCCCGCTTTCCTTACCATTGGTAGTCTAGTTTATTTCAAGATTGACGCCTTGATTAGAGTGATATTTGAGCTGGGCTACGCATACCTCCGTGGTTACGTAAAGACATCTTAGGATGTAGGTAAAACTTAGAAATATATAAGTTATATATTTCAGTTCACGAAAACTTTGAATAATCAGGGCTGGATCTACAAAGTCCCGGACGTAAGAATATGCGATCTGAGAACTACAGTTTTATTTCATATGTAAATTATAGAATATGCAGAACTTGTAATATAAAACAACAGCTTTGAGGCTACAAAATTAAAGGTAAGTTTTTTCTGGGGGGTATTTGAACCATTGATTGAATGAATAGACCATTCGACTAACAAAGCTGGTAAAAAAATATAAAGCTGTGTTTCTCATTTTACACATCCGGATATTTATATTATTGAGATACGTTTGATGAAGGTAGAATTTTAGAGGATGTGCACTCGCATTTATATTGACGGCGAGTATGATATTGTTCAGGAAAACAGTCCCTTGTTATATCGAGTAAAACTTGAACTACAGTAGCCCCATGGCTTCTTTGGTGCTGACTGACAGCTGACGGCTTTGAAAAGCTACCAGACCATATTATGTATCCCTACGCCGAACCATATGATCTGCAAAAAAACATGTGTTTAGCAGCTGTCCCTTCTGACAGTCAAAATTTAGGTATATACCTAAATGTTGACTGTCAGAAGCCAGCTGTGAACAGTCAGTCAGCACCAAAGAAGCCATGGGGCTACTATAGTCTCCCGGTTGCCGATAAGCCAAACAAGATGAAGATGACTCCTATTACACCCATGCCCGTCGGTTTGGGCTTAAATTAAATATATATTACAGTAGGCCTACATGTATTTGTATATTTTATACGTTCAACTCAAGAGCTATTTCTGACTTTATCCAAGGGATAAGGATTAGGAATGCAACTTGGAGAAAGTTAGCCTTAATTTTTATGAAAAGATCCGGTAAAAAAAAATTATGTGAGAAAAATCACTTTTATCACACCTAACGGGTAATCGATTTCCAACTCCCCATTGACGGTAGTCAAAGTGTAATGCCTTAGACACCTCGACCATCAGTTTGGGGATCGATTTTTTTTTGTTTAAACCAACATCTCTGTTTTAACGGTTACGTTATTCAAGCCCCTGCACACCTGCAGGTTCTTACTACTAGATGGCGCAAGCGTAGAGAGACTCTCCCTGTGACGTCAGTTGCACATGCACATACATTTTTACTAGAGACTGCGCATTTATTGGTCCTGTTGGCTAAATATTTAGATGAGAAGCTTTAAAAGTAAAGATGAATGTTACGGTGTAGCACACAGACATTCTCGATCATTTATTTAAAAATTAAGATGTTTACTTAAAACTCGTAGGATATGTGAAACGAAATAATATACAGTGTTGCAGAAACATTTTAAAAAAATTAACATGATTGAAATAATATTCACTGTTACAGAAACATTGAGAAAAAAATAACATCTCTGTCCACCAAAGATCAAAACCATCAATTTCACATATCGGACCTCCGTTTTATATATATATATTATATATATATATATATATATATATATATATATATATATATATATATATATATATATATATATATATATATATATAGGCCTATATAATGCTTATAGAGCATAAACTTTTGATTTTATGGAAATATATTTCAAATAGCTACAAGATTTGTATCTATGTTAGAATTACAACTTTACAATGATAAGTTAGTTCGTATCTCGAATAGTTGCGGAGATATGATACAAAACTTTTAATTTTCTCATTTGTAAAGTAACCTCAAATTCATTTTCATGTGAAAATGAAAATTGTCATTTTGATAGAAATGTTAAATAGTCCCTTGGTAAAAAAAAAAAGTAATCAAAATCTTTTGAGAGGATTTTGAAAAAAAAAAATATATTTTTTGCCCTTATATAAACTACCCTTAATTTTAGGATTATATAGATAATTCCAAAAAACACCAACAGTAGATATAAGTTTTATCCCGATAGCTGAAATGGTCTCGAATGCAGTACGAGATACAGACATACTGACGGACATACAAACAAAGGCATCGCGAAAACAACTTTTTCTGTTTCAGGGGCTCATGAAACGTCAAAATTTAACAAAATTTCGATTTCAATTTTTTTTTTTTTACGATTACAATACTTTTTTCTTCGAGGGGTCAAAAGAAAGTAAAAAATTTCCAATATACTACAAGCGCTATCCGAGGTGTTGTCAAACCTCTCACGAATAAACTTATGGTAAACTGTAATATCAAAAGAAGATACTGCATACGTATAAATTTTGTTGGTTTAAATCGTATTTTATATTTCCCTTCCATGGGGTTTATATTTTCCTCCGAGCGGCTTGTAAGGTGAACATAGATATATTTCAGTTTCGTTATACAACCTAAAGGCATTTATCTACCCTCAGATGCTACCATCGCGTATATGTTTCCACTTTAAAGAAATCTCCTTGATGTTCGTCATTTTCTCTTCTTCTTTAACCACCACAAACTCCCCTCCACACCAATCCAGCCACCCCTCCACCCCCTGGGAGGTTCATCGCTCGTCCGTTCAGCGGCGCAGAACCAATGGGTAGGGTTGGTGCTAATACAATTCCGGAGAAGGTAAAGTACACCTTGATATTGGTCGGAAGAACAGTTTAGAAAATACAAAACTTTGTTTTGAGACCAACATTGATAACATTTTAATATAATATTAATGTTTGTGTTATTTTAAAGGTAATGAATAAATAATATCAATCAAAATTGACAGTACGAGTATTGAAATTGTTTTAGTAACTTTAGTAACTACCAGATACTACTCTTCCTACCACAATCAAGGTGGTGCTTGGGGATAATGTATACGTTTTGAAAACAACAGGACACATTATTACTTGAAGGCAGTGACGTGGCATGGAGTGTTGCCACGTTAAGCAGTGTTTTAGTTTAAACTGTATCAGTGCATGTTGGCATAGCTCTGTAAAACCTTCATTGATCAGTTATCAACGGTATAGAAGTGAAGTGTCATGGAGTGCTGCCATGGTAGGCAGTGTTTTAGTTTAAACTGTACCAGAAATTTGTTGTCAAAGGTCCTTAAAACGTTGAGAAATCGTGGTTTATGGATGATCTCTTAGACCAGGGGTAGGCAACATTTTTGATATCGTGGTCCTTATGGGTTTTAAAATGATGGGCGGCCGTATAGGAGAAAAAATATCGAGCATATTTGTTTAGTTTTATATCAGTTCGATGTTAAGTGTATCTTTGGCTTGTATTGGCATGCACTGTTTTTGTGTGAATGTCTCCCTGTCTCTTGACTATTACAAGATAACCTTTAAGGATGGATCACACTGAAGAGACTGTGCTCCAACTGTGCGCCAGCTGTGTCGTCTCGCTACTATTCACATTCACAGGATTGTGCGCCGACTGTACTCCAGCTGTATCGTACCCCTACAATGTTTTTGGTCACCGTTGTTACTTCTGAAATTAAGTTTTTCCGCTATCTCCTTCCAAATATTTTCTTTAGTGAGATTAAACTCGCATTCTTTATGTTGCGAATTGTATATTTGTATCAAAATGATTAAGCTGTCTCCCTCCAAAATTAAAGGCTGCACACGATAGTTGTGTTTGAATGTTCTGCAGCCACTGTCAGATTGTAGATAAGAACCTTCGTGAAGCTTCGCACTTGCCGGAAGAAGCCGAACTAGGAGAAACTACAGATGGTTGACCATAGGGCGATCGATCTCAATTCACACTGACAGGACTGTGCACCTACCGTGCTGTACCGCGACCTCGGAGAACACTTTTTGAAGCAATTCAAGACGACGCAGTCAGAGCATGGTCGAAGCACAGTTGGCGCACAGTCCTGTCATTGTGAATCCAACTTAAGGGGGGGATAATCGTGGGACAATGAATCTAGATGTAGGCTATGTACATTCCGATCACTCTGAAGGGTAGAAGTCTTACCTTGATGGATAGCACTACGACCATATTTTATAAGCTATGCCATAGTGGAATAATGCAACGTAAGATGGATACCTTTCAGGATATATGAAGGGTAATATACTTTTTCCCGAACTCTTTGGCGAGCCAGATAAAACCAGTTGGTGGGCCTTAGGTTGCCTTAGGGTTTGGCCAGACTGGCAAGCGAGCGCGTGATTAGCATATAGCTTTCGTTAGTTGTTGACGAGGAGGCTCCGAATCTAGGCTCAGTTAATTTAGGGTGGTTTTTAACAAGTGATTTATCGTTGTGGTTTTCTCATCCTCTCTCCACGCTAATGGTGATTCTTATTTGTAAATACCTGCTTTGATAATATTGAAGTATCTTAACATATCAGTTTTTAATATATATATACATACATATAGGTATGGATTATGATCTTACCAATTAAATTAGGCCGTTAGTAGCAAGTGTGCTAAACCTATCGATATTAATAAAAAATGTCAAAATGAGAAGTTTTCCTAGCACTCAATGAACCAACATACAATAATATTGCATAGCGCCTGTAAACTAGACTGTACCGGCTCGAGCGCGCGCGCTCAGTCGCTCGTTCGCTCCAGTCTGGCCACCTCTCATTACAACCAATGTGTTCTATTTTATATTTTAGTCACTCATCGCGCCCAGTCTGGCCGTCCCCTAAGACTCATCCAACACCTAAGTGGGTTGTCCAAAGTTAAGTTAGGTTATGATTCACTTGCTGAAACAACAAGGACGTAAAAGATAATTTATCAAAGGGCGGGTATCCATTTGTTGTGTTATCAGCTTATCGTGTCACCTTTGCGTATCAGTGGAGACGATGAATCGTTGCAAAGTGGCGTGTTAAATGTGATACAAAGATACGCAACGGTCCCGATAGGTCATTTGTCGGTTTCCCGCCGTCACATCAAAGGAGTGATACGGCACTAGGTTGGAACATATGTGAGCGCGCTACCATTTTACCGCGTTGCACGCTCATTACTGTCGAGGACGCCCGGCGGAAACCTTGTGTAGGGATTCTGTTTTTGTTAGAACTTTCTTTTTGTTGTTCTGATTCTGATGTTTAGCCCAATGGAGTGTAGTAAGCAGGATACCGTTCAGTCTATAGAAATATACATATAGTATCTAGTTTATAAATTTTTGACTCAATTGAAGATAGCAAAAACTCAAAAATCAGTTGGGTGCACCCTAGTGAATTTTTTTTACAATCCACTGACAGACTGTAAATGTAAGTCAGCCAATAAACTTGTTCCACTGTACACCTACCATGATTGCATACAATTTCGACATCCACCAACGTGGTGATTTTTTTAATGAATAAAAATTTAAAGAGTCTGCTGCTATTTGTAGATGTATTCATTGCTGCATAAAAACTAAAACTGAACACTCAAGTTTGATACGTATCCCGTGTCCTCCGTTTTAAAACGAATAAGCATTTGTGGATACGAGAAAAGAATCAGACAGTGTTGTACCGTATCTTATCTCTGGATGATAAGCAACGATGACACGATACGTGGATAAGCATTTGTGGATACGAAAAAAGCATTTGTGGATACCTGCCAGTGTGTATTATATTAATATATATTTGTGGAAAAGTGAGGATACTGTTTACTAAAATGTTAAGTCTACTAAATTAAATTTGCCGATTGAATATTAAATCGAATGATTGTGTGTTTTAATTAATTTTTTTCTCTCTCTCTCTTTGTTATTTAGTTCTGCTTTCCTCATTTATTTTATTTTAGTATGTCCATAAATGTACAATTATGTGATGAGCTGTGTGGTCAATATTGTATTATTATTGTTATTATTATTATAAATATAATAAATTAAATTTCATTTGAAACTTGTGTACTCATACTATAAATTAGTTTTTAACTATAATATTAAAAGCACGTAAGTATAATTTTTTCAGCACCACCCGTTTGGGTTATAAGCTTGTGTACTAATTACACTAATGTGTTAGGAATAAGGAAGTTTTAATTTAAAGGAAGTGCACCAGCATTGACGTGGAGGGAGAGTGGAAAATCATTTAGGAAAAAACCCCTCAGTGCATCCAACTGGGATCAAACCCTGACCTCCACGTTTTTGGCAGTCTAGTCTATCACGATCTATCTATCTAGCGTTAGACAATTCGGCCACCGAAGTGGGCAAGTATAAAATTGGTATGCTTGATTTTTAAGGGGTTAAGATTAAGAAAAGGCGCTGGCTTTGACTTTACCTGAATAAAGACAATTTTTTATTATTATTATTAGTGCTATTGTTAGTAGCTATTTTTAAATATTTTTATGTTTATATTTCAATAAATATTTATCTAAATGTAACATTATTTCAACTATAATTGTTTATTTTATTCATTCACGTAATTATGCTCACATCTTTTTTTTTTACATCCATCACAGTTTCCAGCCTGTGACCTGGGACAGTTTTTTATTCAACTCATATTTTCCACTACCAGCTTGATAGTCCTGTCGTAGCTTCATATGCCTTATAACTAAGCTTAATACTAGGACAGGCACAACACCCAGTCCCCGAATGTTAATTTATCACTATGAAAGGGAGAAACCCGCCATTTTCCCCAATGGTAAACTTTTCGGCTCTATCAGGAATCGGACCTGGGACTATTAAATCCGTAGGAAGATACTCTACCAACTGAACTAAGGTGTAGGAATGGATTAGCTTGAAACATATGTTTTGTAAAAAAAATAGATAATAATTTGATTCAAGAAAACTCTCTATCATATAAGTAGGCAACTTAAAAAATTAAATATAGTGTGTGAACAGGGCTTTCAAGTTTAAAAAAAATGGGGTGTGGCTGTGTCATGGACACGGCCGTGTGTTGTACGTGAATACGTTTATGTAACGGGCTATATTTTTTAAATAAAATATTTTTAATTTATGTATTTAGGATAAAAGCAAGAAAACAAATAATTATTGTGTTACAATATAACTTAGATTCGAAACTACAACTCCAAACTGTATTTTTGATAATATTTTTTATTCTAACACCTTAATATATTCATTGTCACTACTTTAAACTAATGTTTTATATACAATCGATAGATTTTGACGACAGCTGACGATTAAAACCTAAACGAACATCGTAGCTTCTCCGAGTCAAAAGTTATACTAATTGCAAATCTCGATACGCAGCAAAATAACCTCAAAATGGCGGCGCTTCCCCCTCCACAGCGCGCGATGCGTCACTGTTCTCGCTTAACGTAATGAATTCTTTGATCCTTTAGCTATCCAGTGGTATAATTTAATTTTGGATGTAGAGGAAAGTTTCAAAACTACAACACCAAACTGTATCCCCCGATTTTGTTATCATTGGGTTTTTTGGATTGCCCCCGTATGGTAGCAAATTTAAAGACGTATTCACGTCAAAAAATCATAGGCCTATATATTTTGTACGAGTTATTTTATTAACATATTCACTAGAGCCTCTAAAGCAGGGGTCTACAAACTACGGCTCACGGACCACATCCGGCCTGCCACAAGATTATATCCGGTCCGCTCCAAGATGTTATCAAAAAACAAATTAATTGTTTCTCCTCGTTATTTCTTAACCACGCACTTTATTTGACAAGTCCAGTTTCTGTCCACACGCGTGCTTCCCCCCATGACACCAAGCCAGAGTGCTTCCCCCCCATGACACCAAGCCAGAGTGCATCCCCCCATGACACCAAGCCAGAGTGCTTCCCCCCATGACACCAAGCCAGAGTGCTTCCCCCCATGACACCAAGCCAGAGTGCTTCCCCCCATGACACCAAGACAGAGTGCTTCCCCCCATGACACCAAGACAGAGTACTTCCCTCCATGACACCAAGTCAGAGTGCTTCCCCCCATGACACAAAGACAGAGTGCTTCCCCCCATGACACCAAGACAGAGTGCTTCCCCACTTGACACCAAGCCAGAGTGCTTCCCCCCCATGACACCAAGCCAGAGTGCTTCCCCCCATGACACCAAGCCAGAGTGCTTCCCCCCATGACACCGAGCCAGAGTGCTTCCCCCCATGACACCGAGCCAGAGTGCTTCCCCCATGACACCGAGCCAGAGTGCTTCCCCACTTGACACCAAGCCAGAGTGCTTCCCCCCATGACACCAAGCCAGAGTGCTTCCCCCCATGACACCAAGCCAGAGTGCTTCCCCCCATGACACCAAGCCAGAGTGCTTCCCCTCATGACACCAAGCCAGAGTGCTTCCCCCCATGACACCAAGCCAGAGTGCTTCCCCCCATGACACCAAGCCAGAGTGCTTCCCCCCATGACACCGAGCCAGAGTGCTTCCCCACTTGACACCAAGCCAGAGTGCTTCCCCCCATGACACCAAGCAGAGTGCTTCCCCCCATGACACCAAGCCAGAGTACTTCCCCACTTGACACCAAGCCAGAGTGCTTCCCCACTTGACACCAAGCCAGAGTGCTTCCCCCCATGACACCAAGTCAGAGTGCTTCCCCCCATGACACCAAGCCCGAGTGCTTCCCCCATGACACCAAGCAGAGTGCTTCCCCCATGACACCAAGCCAGAGTGCTTCCCACCCCATGCTCACAAGCCAGAGTGCTTCCCCCATGACACCAAGCCAGAGTGCTTCCCCCCATGACACCAAGCAGAGTGCTTCCCCCCATGACACCAAGCCAGAGTGCTTCCCCCCATGACACCAAGCAGAGTGCTTCCCCCCATGACACCAAGCCAGAGTGCTTCCCCCCATGACACCAAGCCAGAGTGCTTCCCCCCATGACACCAAGCCAGAGTGCTTCCCCCCATGACACCAAGCCAGAGTGCTTCCCCCATGACACCAAGCCAGAGTGCTTCCCCCATGACACCAAGCAGAGTGCTTCCCCCATGACACCAAGCCAGAGTGCTTCCCCCCATGACACCAAGCCAGAGTGCTTCCCCCATGACACCAAGCCAGAGTGCTTCCCCCCATGACACCAAGTCAGAGTGCTTCCCCCATGACACCAAGCCAGAGTGCTTCCCCCCATGACACCAGCAGAGTGCTTCCCCCCATGACACCAAGCCAGAGTGCTTCCCCCCATGACACCAAGCCAGAGTGCTTCCCCCCCATGACACCAAGCCAGAGTGCTTCCCTCCATGACACCAAATCAGAGTGCTGTCGGAATTGAAAACCCTCATTTTCAGCCGCAGGTGGCATTCCTTATACCTAAAACAGAACAGCTTGACTGTGACAGTTTTTAGTTAGTTACAAGTCTCCCGTCAGAGGGTTATAAAAGTAAAGTCCCGAATGATGTTACCTAATTAAAAAATGTATATTGACTAATGATTATTATGAATATAATTTATTACATATAAATTGATTCATATCTCACAGAGAAGAATCAACGTCAATCACTTTTATCCAAACAATGACTGGCCTTGGAAAGTGGCAATTTTTACAGGCGTGACTGACCATATTATGACTTGAATCTAAATTTGCATGTTGAAACAAATTCTATTTATGATCTATTTGCACATGTCAAGTCATTCAGGGCAAAAATAATGATACTTGACGAGCAGGTGAAAGTTACTTTGGCCCGCAAAAATGTGTAAAATATATTATGTGGCCCGCATAGTAAAAAGTTTGGAGACCCCTGCTCTAAAGTATAGAATCCCCCCAGTAGTTTTCATTAATCTCAAAATCCTTGTACAGCATAACTCATCCACATATAAAATACAAGCGGTTGTAATTCATCTTCTAAAGCTATTTTCTTTATTAAAATATTCTGAATATTTTGGGTGAATAGAAATATTCTTTAAACATGAAAACAGAACTCGGATACAAGTTTTTGTCAAAACATTTCTCATGAATATATTTCCACACAGTTTTTTTTATTTTGTTTGCTGGTTTGGATTCTCTGTTTCTGATCTTTTGTGTTCGAAGAACTGTTTTAAATTTTATCAATGTTACTCAAATACAATCCCTGAATAGTATGACGCCCAGATATAGTCAAATTTTCTTATAAATAGCTTTATTCAACATTATATTTAAACATTGATCAGACCACATATTTGGGGAGTCTACTGAGAAAGGATGCCTACTGCATCAATTAAATTACAGTAAGTCATGAATCACCATATCCAAGGAAGCTTTCAACAAGAAGAGGTTACCGCTGACCAGCAAGTTCAGTTTGGAACCGAGTAGGAAACTGTTGAAATGCTACATTTAGAGCAACGTGTTGTATGGAGCAGAAACTTTGACTCCAAAAAAGAAAATAGAAACGATATACTCGGATAGCTTTGGAATGTGATGCTGGAGAAAACTTGAGAAGATCAGGTGGACAGACAGAGTGACAAATGAATAATTTCTAAGAAGAGTGGGTGAAAAAAGAACCATTTTGAATGTGGTTCTTCAGTACAAAGCAAATAGGATGGGATGAATCCTTAGGAGGAACTGTCTTCTGTACGACGTCAGAGATGGCAAGGTTGATGGAAAAGGAGCTTAGGAAGAAGGAAGATTCAAATATTGGATGACTTGACGGAAATTAATTTTTGGGAGCTCAAGGAGGGGGCAGAAGTCAGGGTTCATTGGCGGTCTAAGTTCATTGACAAAAGGAATGAACCTGTCGTTAGACAGAACACCTAATATGTCTAGTAATTTATTATATAAATTTGTCACTTTTGAAAGATAATGTTAATACCTATGAGGGGTGGAAGGGGTAATATTTGTACGATAGGTGATATGATACTCTTTTTTTTCATGGGTGACCTAGTGGTCTAGGGGTAAGTTGTCAGACTTCTGTGCTGGGGGTCCGGGGTTCAATCCTCGGTCCCGGCACAGTTTTATCTTTTTGTCAAAACCCTTCCTTCACCTCTGACAAGACATGTATTAATCACAACTTGTGAATGTGAGGAATGCCAGGCCTCCACCGTGGTTCGGATTCCACGTTAAACTGTAGGTCCTCCATTTCATATCACAATCACCCTACCATTACACATTAGTGTAAGTGCGTATAAGCTGAACGGGTAGTAAGAAGCGGTGCTAACAATAATAACAATAATAATTTTTCTATCATGTTTCTGGACAGACGTTTTTTATATCATTTCACAAAACTTAGAAATTTTAAGTAAATGTCTTCATTTTAAGAAAATGGAGAAAGAAAGTCTGTGTGGTGCATTGTAGACTACCATTTATTTAAGTTTAGAATAATAATTGAATGAAAAACCGATCTATTTTAGTTGCTAAGTACTGCTATATCCACTTCTAAATATCATATTATTTATTATCATTATCATGATCATCAACTGTTGCCAGCCTGTGGTCGGGTCAGTTTAGTAAAATGCCTCCACCTTCCTCTATATTCCCACCACTCTTCCTCCTTTAATGGCAATCATTCTTCTTCTCTCACTTGCACACTTTCTGTTATATGCTCCTCCCCTCTCTTTCTTGCTCTTCCTTGTGGTATTTTTCCTACATAATTCATTTCCATCATTCTCTTTGGCATCATCTCCTTCTTCATCCTCATTACATATCCACACCATCTCACCCTTGCTTCCTCTACTATCTCATGTACTCCAACATCCTCATTACATGCCCATACCATCTCAGTCTTACTTCCTCTACTATCTCATGTACTCCAACATCCTCATTACATGACCATACCATCTCAGTCTTGCTTCCTCTACTATCTCATGTACTCCAACATCCTCATTACATGTCCATATCATCTCAGTCTTGCTTCCTCTAATATCTCATGTACTGCAACATCCTCATTACATGTCCATATCATCTCAGTCTTGCTTCCTCTACTATCTCATGTACTGCAACATCCTCATTACATGTCCATATCATCTCAGTCTTGCTTCCTCTACTATCTCATGTACTCCAACATCCTCATTACATGTCCATACCATCTCAGTCTTGCTTCCTCTACTATCTCATGTACTCCAACATCCTCATTACATGTCCATACCATCTCAGTCTTGCTTCCTCTACTATCTCATGTACTCCAACATCCTCATTACATGACCATACCATCTCAGTCTTACTTCCTCTACTATCTCATGTACTCCATGTACTCCCACTCTTTCCAGGATAACTTCATTCCTAATCTTGTTTCTCCCATTAACAACTAACATGCTCCTCACAAACTTAATTGCCATTGCCTCCACTTTCCTAGTCTTACATTCCATCTTTCTAATCATGAGTTTAAATGAAATAATTCTGCTGTTAGTATGTATTGTTCCGTATTATCCAAGTTTTTTTTGTCATCCGAGGCCACCTCAGCCCCGTTAGCCTAGGATTATTGAGACTACTATATCCCAAGGATCACACGTTCATAAAAGTATTAAATTTTGTTTTATTTATTCTGTTTCAATTGTGTGTGTGGTGTTAAAACCACAAGTGCGGAAGATAGGAGCTAGTGATAGCATTTTAAGGGATGAAAGGGGTAAGAGGAGTGTAGCAAAGTGTAAATAATCCTCCCCCGAACAACTCATATACCGAGCTACCGCTTCCATAATAGTCGGCTTACAGAATAACACTTTACCGCTGACGCTGCGGTTCTTTATTTCCTGAAGCCATTTACAGAAGAGGGTTAAACTCCCCCACGACAAAACAACTAAACGGATCACGGCGTGTAATAGGGACGCGAATTACAAACTAACAACTTGGTACAACCGTCCGACACTGAACACACTGTCCCAATTCAAGTAACAGGACGAACTCAAAAACAGAACAAATATACAGAAGAGAAATATTTTCGAAACCACTCTGGATCTAAATAGACCAGCGTTTAGAAAAAAAAAAATCACATCGTGGAAACTATTACCTCCCTAATATCCTCTAGACCTACATGCACTAATTACGCTAATGTTTTAAGGATGAGGAAGATTTAATCAAGAGAAAATGGCGTGCATTGGCGTGGAGGGATAGCGAAAAACCATTTAGGAAAAAAAACACTTGGTACACCAGATCAGGAATCGAACTCCAATATCGGCAGTCCATCTATTGCGAGAGTGCCTTTGAGTATTACTTTATCTGCTTGTAACTATAAAAAAGGAAAGTTTCCTGTATATAGGCCCTATACATACCAATGGCGTCTCGTAGAGTATCGCCAAAGTAAGCAGATTTAATTTAAACTCAACATTTGTTATATAATAACATTGCGCGTCTGGGTTACATCATTCGTAGCCCAGTAATGGAAATATTAACCAGTACTAATGTACCGTTTTCCAGGGGACGAAGCAATGTACTAATAGTACATCCTTTCCGTGGAGGCTCTTTCCATGCCCCGATGGAATTAGGTGATGGTGATAGTGAATATGATGGTGGGTAATAGTGAGTATGTGGCTTATAGGGAGTATTAAGGTGATAGTGAATATGAGGGTGATAGTATGGTGGTGATAGTGAATGAGTATGACTGTGATAGTAATTATGAGGGCGTGGAACCAGTGGAAACACTCCTAACTTAAGTCTAACTAACCAAACCTTTTTTTTGCGTTGGGGTAGTTCCCCTTTCGGGGAAAAAAAATATCCAAGGTACCAGCAGAGAATCGAAACCAGGATCCCAAGCCGCGTAGCCATGTACACTGACCACTAAACCACGCGGCCGGATAAGTATTACATTATAGCCCTAGCTCATAATGGTAAGCCATAATGGAAACAATGCAAGGTAAGCTTATTACTATTCACTGTAAAAGAAGTGTCCATCTGTTTGGTATTTAAGAAATTATGTTTTTAAGATGATAGTAAAAAATATTGCAATGAATGAATTAGTATCGAAAGAGGCAAAGATGGTAGTAGATAAAATTATGTTAACGCCAATATTGTTTTATGGATGGGAAGCGTGGGTTTGTCAGGAGAAATACAAGAGCAAGGTGAATGCGGTTGGAAGGCAATATCTAAGGAATTCATGTGGATAAACTCGTAATGAATGGGTGCTAAAGGAGTTCTGTTTGACAGGGATTACAATAGGTTAATGTGGAGGAATCTTCTTACGTTTGTTTGGGCATGTTAAGAGGATTAGTTTGGACCTAGTGGCGAAGCAAATATATGAAGGTAGGATCTGTAGATCAAAAGGAAGGGTTAGGTCATGTAAGACGTGGTTAAATGTTGATGACCAATGTGTAAAAAAAAGAGAAACATTAAAATAATAAAAGAACATGTATAATTCGGGGTTTAGATGTTGTTGAGGAGAAGAGAGTATGTAAGGATAGTAAAATGTGGAGAAAGTTAGTGAGGATGGATTAAGTACGGAGTTGGTTTTTGAGCTACATGCACAGTTTCTTGCCTACCCCGTGAGGGAATGGTGTAATTATGTATGTATAGTATATTATGTATGTATGTATTTATGTATGTATGTATGTATGTATGTATGTATATGTATGTATGTATGTATGTATGTATATATGTATGTATTATATATGTATGTATATATGTATGTATTATTATGTATGTATATATGTTGTATGTATATGTATGTATGTATGTATGTGCATGTATATGATGTATAGTATATATGTATGTATTATATATGTATGTATTTATCTATCTATATATGTATTATATATGTATGTATTTATCTATATATGTATGTATATATGTATGTATATATGTATGTATTTATGTAAAATATATATATAAAATACATTCTACACTTAATATCGTGGAAGTAATTTTTTTTCACCGCTTACTCCGTGTAGCTTGGGTTTTAGTTAGTTGGGGTTGGGACTCATATCCCGTTCAGCTCGCTCTATAAAGACTCTAATGTAGATGAGAAAGTTTCTATTTTACTCAACTCGTTCCTCCATGCACCCATATCCATCCTAACTCCCTCCCTCCCCTCTGGATAACATCACCTTCCAAGCGATGTAATACCCACCTTTGCGGTCAATGGTACACCTCGGGGTCACGACGTGCAGCGGATTTCAAAACGCGCGTGCTATATTATTTCGGATTAAGATTGAGTTAGCAAGTTGGCGATACTGTTTGCATTTATACTGTCGCATCGGTTGGTATCCTTGCATACGTTGGTTTCCGCGGGGTTTGTGTGTCATTTCATCTGCTACGTGACCGAAATATTATCTTAAAAGATCTTAAAAGGTCTTCTGAAGGGATGGGGGGAAAAAACAAAGAGAGAAATATCCGACCCACGCTAGTTTGTAAGAGATTTTTTTTTCTATTTTGAATAAATAATTAATGAGTCTACGTTCCCGTCTATTTGAAAGGAAAAATAAAAGTCAACATTTGTAAATACAGTCAGATTTAGAAAATAACTTTTCTTCAACAGCTACAAAATTTAATAAGTAATTTACATATATTGATACGTAAGTCGTATGACGTGCAGCTGTCACTTTTCTTACAGGTTAATCATATCTCGTAGATTAAGGTGGGCAGGACATGTAGCTAGAATGCAAGAAACTATACCATGCTAGGAGTATGGGAAAATGGAAAATACCATCGGGAAGACCTAGAAGCAGACGGGAGGATAACATTAGAATGGATTTAAAATAGGTAGGATTTAATGAGGTAGATTGGATAGAAGTATCTCAAGATAGGGATAGGGTGTAATGAGGTGGACTGGAATAAAATTGTCTCAATATAGGGATAGGGTGTAATTAGGTGGCTTGGATAAAACTGTTTCAATATAGGATAGGGTGTAATGAGGTGACTGGATAAAACTATCTCAAGATAGGAATAGGGTGTAATGAGGTGGATTGGATAAAACTATCTCAAGATAGGGATAGGGTTTAATGAGGTGGACTGGATAAAACTATCTCAATATAGGGATAGGGTGTAATGAGGTGGACTGGATAAAACTGTCCCAATATAGGGATAGAGTGTAATTAGGTGGCTTGGATAAAACTGTTCAATATAGGGATAGGTGTAATGAGGTGGACTGGATAAAACTATCTCAAGATAGGAATAGGTGTAATGAGGTGGATTGGAAAAACTATCTCAAATAGGGATAGGGTTTAATGAGTGGACTGGATAAAACTTATCTCAAGATAGGGATAGGTTTAATGAGGTGGACTGGTAAATAACCTGTCTAAATTTATAGGATAGGGTGTAATTAGTGGTTTGGATAAAACTGTCTCAGTATATGGGATAAGGTGTAATGAGGTGGATTGAATTAAACTATCTCAAGATAGGGATAGGATTTAATGAGGTGGACTGGATAAAACTATCTCAAGATAGGGATAGGGTGTAATGAGGTGGACTGGATAAAACTATCTCAACATAGGGATAGGGTGTAATGAGGTGTACTGGATAAAACTATCTCAATATAGGGATAGGGTGTAATGATGTGAGCTGGATAGAGTTATTTCATAATAGGGATAGTTGATATACTTTTGTAAGTGCGGTAATAACCCTTCGAGTACCCAATGCCATAGAGTAAGTAAGTAAGCAATATTACTCTTATCACTGACTACAAAAATAAATCTCCTAAGAGCGTCTTAATACCAAAATCCTACTATGTATATTTTTTTGGTGTTGAAGGCAAAGGTTGTAAGCCTATTTATAGTTTATATACCACACGCGTGTATTTCCATCGATAGACCCTTGTTTCAAATCTGACCTGCTTTAATATAATCCTTAATCGTAGTCAGTACTCGTGGACCATTTATTAGTCAGCGCTGTACTATATTATATTTGTTGCATCAGGTAGCTACTTATCCAATTAACATTTTAAGATAGTGTAACATGTAAAATAAATATTAAAATGATTAATTTAGTTTGATTTATTGAAATACTTTGTCTGTTGGCAAAATTAGAAATAATTATTGCCTGTATAATTTTCTTACGTCAACAAACCTAGGGTTGCTTTCCATTTAGAGCTGGCTTTCCTTCAGCTGGTTAGTGCCACCTGCACCATCTGGTATAAGTCCCATGTAAGAGGGGAGTTCAGGAATGTTCAGTTCCTCATTGCCTTCCACATGGAATTTCTATGGTCGAGATTGAAAGAACCTACCATTTTAGCCGGAAACGTACTTTCCCATTTTATAAAGGGTAATTTTAAATGCCACAATCTAAATGGGACCGATGGCTTTATTTCCCCTCCGAAGTTGTTATCGCTAAAAAAAAAAATCCATCAACCCAAACTGCCACTCGAAGCTATTTAAAGTGATTGTCACCTTAATTTTATAAGATAGATAGATACCTCTATAAGTTAATCTTTTAAGTGGTCTTCCATCGAAAAAAAAAATGAAAATTGAATTATTTTAGAAACCTGACTATTTTGGGTGGTCCTCACCTGAAAATTCTTCAAAATGACATGCATCTAGAAGCTATTGAGCTGTTCTCCTAGACATTTTGACATTTGATGACCTTGGAAGTTATTTAGAGCTTTCCTCTCCGACTTTTTCTGCCAATTAGATGCCTCTAGTCTAGTAGTTATTAGAAGCGGTCCTCTCCGGCAAATTTTTGACAATAGAATACATTCAGAAGTCATTTGGAATTTGATTTAAGGCCATCTTTCAGCTTCATATCTGATAATATCAGAGGCTTTGAAATATATCTAGGGGGTAGTTTATTCCAGGAGGGGCAAATTAATTTCCAGGGGGCAGAGTCCCCCCAGTACCACCGCTCCTGCTGTCCCCACATACTCTATATTTGGTATTCGTTGATGAACTGCTCTCAGGGGATTATTAGTCTTGTTTGATATGTGGTAGTTTTCCGTCTCTATGCGGAACAATGTTCGTTACTCGTTATGCATGACAAATATTAGTACATGAAAACGAATATTTTTTTTCCACACTTGCCTGAGTATTCGATTGAATAAACGTGGACGAATAACGCACATGTAGACCCGGCTTTAGAGGTGACTGCACGTAAAAAAATACAAAAAAAATTGTATAATTTATTTGTGTTGTATTTGAATTCTAAAATTTGAACGTTCATTTTGTTTTTTGTATTAATTTTCTAACCTTCACAGGGGGGTCAACTGACCCTTTGAAACTCTCCCCCCCCCCTCTAATCCACGCCGGACTACTAACGGTGATGTGTCTATATTGTTTTAAGTTCAAAAAGGGCTTATAGAATTCAACAATTTTTTTTAGGAACCACTAGTATTTGAAAAGGTATTTTAAAAACCATTGTTTTAATACATAGATTTAAACAACACGTAAGGATAAAAAATGGTTGAATAACCCCGATTTTATTTTGATCCATGGATGGTTTTTTGTGATGAACTTAAATCCTCCCCTTTCACCCAATTCAACCTTCTGGAGATATTTGGGTTGGAAATTTTACATATTGGACCTGACCAAACGTGTGTCCGTACCTAGGTAGGGCTTTCAAAACTTACGAGTCTGCCCTATTCATGTGGAGAGTCACTGAAACCTCATTCACACAAACGCACACACACACACTACCGACATGTATAGTACAGCGGTCAGTATATTCAACAAAAGACTGTCGGCTCCAATGGGAAATAGGAGAAGAAAGGGTATTGGGGAAAAAAAAAAGTACAGGGGAGGAGTAAAGTGACATTTTGGTCAGTTAAAACCCAAACGTCAGTAAACAGCAAAGATTTCACTGGTATTATTTTAGCCTTAATGCTTCACGTTGACTTTGTGTTGAGTATGCCTTTTTTATATTTAAAAAAAAAAACACATAAATAAATGGTTTATATTCTAGATTTAATTTGTTTTATTTTCAATAAAGGAGATAAATGATTTTTATATATTTCAGTAGTTTTTTTTATTTATTTCATTAAAGGAGAATATTTTTATATATCTTAGATATTGTTTGTTTATTTATTTCAACAAGGGATATTAATGATTTTTATTTATTTCAGTAAATGCCAAGAAAATATACCACTAGCCCCCCCCCCCCGCGCCCCCCACACCTTTTCACACGTTAAAATCACAAATTAAAGCGGACAGTGCTCATCGCTTAGCATAGGGAAATTTAATATGTTTCTGATGGGAATGGGAAATCGGTATTTGGGATAAACATTTAATAAATGGTGCGTATGAAAAACATTCCGACGCGTAACTCTCTCGCTATCTTGTAATGAACAGAACCAAGGTTTTAAACATTAAAAAAAAAAAAGCAATTTCAGCTAATATTCATGGAACACTCGATATCTGCCCCCAAACCTAACAAATTTTTTTTATATAAAGTCAGTTTTTAAAGGTCAAACAAGATGTACTCAAATAACGTATCTATCAAAATAAACTTAAGCTGTTTATACATGACGTATATACTCGCGCTATTGATCACGTGGTTTAAGGTGGGTGATGTAGGGGACGCGAGTTAAGATAAGTGTTTTTGTAGTTTTTGTAATAAACTTTTTTTTTTGTCTAAAATAAATAAAATATTGCTCCAGTAAAAACAAAGAGTTTAATTTTCTTCGCGTGGTAATATCAACAGTTGTTTGAATATCTGTCATGAGCATAGCGGCATTAGATGAAAAACTTTTTAAAAGAAGACTAAAAGTTTCATTAAATTCCAGACACCTTTACAAATATTCAACAAATTTTGACATCACATGTGAAGAAAATTAAACCATACGATTGTAGTGAAGCAATATTTAAATTATTTTGAACAAAAACAATTCCATCCTTTTCTCCAGTCCCTCTACACTCCCACCTCAATGCTTAAGGCTCGAAATAAAGTGTATTTCCGACTAAGAAAATATGAGATTTAGAATCTCTGTTGGGTGCACCATAAGAATATTTCTACACATGTGATTTACTACTGTAGCTTTTCCATCTCCTTGTAATGCAGTGGAACCTCGTTTATCCGGCTCTCATTTATCCTAATCTCCGGTTTACCAGACTGAAATCTCAAATCATTGAGAAAAAATTTGTAACGCCTATTTTTGGGATGAATAATTGATGTATTATTTAAAATAACCACTCTCAAATACATAAATTAATTACAATACTATAGTTGCTGGGTGAGTACAGTACTGTACTGAACTAAGCTGTGCTGAAAACTGTGATACAGTACTATATTTAATACTTTATAGTGTGCTGTAGCTTGGTCGGAGCTAAGACTTTGTTTTGACAACAAACGTTTGCTGCGGTCAGATTTCCCAGCGTGCCTTTGTGCGCTGCCATTTTCCTATAATTTCCGGGCATGCGTATTTTCGTTAATCTGAATGACACCCGGTCCCAGTTAGGCCGGATGGACGAGTTCTTTGTAATGTAGATTCTCCACCCACATTTTTAACTCAAATTAACCTTTTACAGTAGATTGTATTATAATTTCTTATTTCAATATTTCATTCATCTTGTAATTTCTCATCTTTGTACTTGTTGATTATTATAATTGTTATCACTTCTCCGTATGAGCTAGATTTCGAAACACTTGCACTTTGGTAATGCCCCCTCCCTCTTTCTTGCGTTGTTTACGTCCTTCATTGGTGGATGAAGAGAAAGAAAGTTAAGTTTTGGTGTAGAAACTTCTGAAAATAGGGGTTCACATAAATAAATACAGAAATAATTACGTTTCTTCGGAAGACTTGGCCAAGCATTGTTAAATAAGTAAGACGTAATTTTCTTGGTCTCTGAAATGTACAATATTTAAAAACGGCTATACACTCTTGGACAGCTGGCTAAGGTGGAGGGAGGTATTCCTAGCTTTCCGGTGACGACAGGGATCGATGGCAGGCACGGCGTCGCCTGTCCCTAAATTGCCCGCTGCGCGCGTTTACGTGCGTGGCTACGCTCAGTCGGAAGAGGTATTTGTTCCCCAGATACTGGCTGATGGATCCAAATACCGCAGGCGAGTTTGCACTATTAAAGGTCTCTAATTTATGTAAGGTGTCAGACTAGTGACGTATCAGTGTCTTTTAAGTTTTTGGTCGAGAAATTTTGAAGTTTCGAAATGTGTTTACTTTATAGACAATTTTAATGGTGCATAGACTTGTGTTTAGACGGAATTTGTTTTATGACATGTTAAAATTTCACATATGTTTTATTTATATGTTTATTTATTTATATATATATATATATATATCACATAATAATCCAAAAAACGATAACATGAGAGGCTGGGACGGGTAAAAAAGCCATGAGAACCTACAAGAAGAATTGTGACGACATGAATATATAAGGAAATTAGGGCATTAGATAGTTACATTTTTCGTAATTTTTCAACTGTCTCCAAAACAGTAGGCCAAGAATAGTATCGCTTCAAACTCTACACTTTTAAAATGGGATGAACTGCTTCAATAACCGATTAGCTTAAGTCGTCACTGTCGTGTTAAACTGGTCTGCTGATGAGGGTGATTTAGGGGTTCGAATACCGCTGGAGTCTATCAAGGTTTGTTTTTTTCTAAATAATGTCCCCATCCACCTTTAACACAAATACAGGTATGTTACCTCTAATTTGCTTCCTTTCTCATCCCTACCCCATTAGAGTAACTATATTATAACTTGAGCAGGTAGTAAGATGCGGATGGTAGGGATTGCGAGTTAAGGTAAATATTTTTTTCAGTTTTTAAAGCGACAAACCTATTTCATACAGCACCCTCTGCTAGATTCCAGTTATTCACTCGTTGACCCAGCTACGTTATGCAATGTAGACAAGAAAGTCATGTTGTGTAGATTGTCAGTAAACCAGAATAGTGTATTCCTACTTACACTGATGCACATGCCGTATTGATTGTGGTTCAGTGCTGAGCAAGACTTATTTAGAGAGAAAACGTGTCAACTATTACTACTTGGAAGGATCTGCTCCTCGCTAATTGGTCATGAGAACATAACCACTAAGGGGAACCCAACATTCTTCCAGTTGGAAAGTAACATAGTTTTTGAAGAGATGATTTCTCTTACAACATCCAGTAATGAAACAGGGCGTGTTTAGAGACCATTCTGAGAGAGCTTGGTGTGTGACTAAGACAAGCAGGTCTCACGAGTTTTTAATTTGGACAACAAAGTCGACCTCGATGATTTTTGGGTAGGGTAAAGTGCTCACCACAGGACCTGATGACCATGGGTTCAAACCCAGCCGAGGTTGATGGATTTTTCTTGAGCGATAAAAATCCGTAGCACAACTTTCTTCGGAATGGAAGTAAAGCCGTCGGCCTCATGTCAATTTTGGTATTAAATTTCTTTCCCGGAAAGATCGTTAGGACCTCTGGCTCTCACTAATAAAAAAATACTCGTGCACTGATATAATCAGTCGGTTCCAAAAGTGCACGTTGAATAACTCAAATAAAAAAATATGGACAAGTTAATTAGAGTTAGAGTAATTGACATAGTAATCTTCATATTACTACTACTACTATTATCACTACTACTTCTTAGTTATCATAACATAACGATCACATATTTTAATGTAAACTTTCTGTAGACTATAAGCACCTTTCATTAGATAATGTCAAAACATATTCTTATGTGTCTAATGAGTTACACACTTCCCCCCTCCCCCCCCCACAGCCCACAGCCAAATTGCCCAGGTGAAGGTATGAAAATGGGGTAGTGAAAATTTTTTAGGTCAGTAGCAATATTTGGAAAAATAAATCAGATATTGCTCTAATGTAAACATATTGTGTTTTTTTTCATATAATTAGCTAAGCCGTTCCTGAATAAATATCAAGGGTGTCCTAGAATGTGATGAGAGCTTTTAGAATGAAGAGAGAAAGTTTCTCACCAAATGCTAACATACTCATGGAAAATATTCAGCCATTATTGTTGAGATTGCTAAGTGAAGAAAATTAAAGTTTAAGTTTCTACTAGATAAATATTTTGATTTGTTTTTTTTTAACCAAAATAATTGTTTGCTATGAAAACTGCAAAAAGACTGCCCTTTTATCACATCCCACTTTAAGATTAATGCAATTTTTTTATAGCTACCCTCCTCTTGGGAAGATTTCCTATTGTGTAAGTTTACATTTTCTATAGATACTCTATTCTAGGCTACAATTCATATAGCCAACCTCTTCTAGTTTAGAGCTATTATAGCTACTCTCTTTTAGGGTATATTTCCTACAGCCACCTTCCACTGGGGTACATTTCCTATAGCTACTGTAGCCACCTTCATCTAGGGTAGATTTTTTTATCCACCCTCCTCTTTTCTACTCCATAACTTAGCCCATTAAATAACCCTTGCGTCAAAACGTACGCATTTTTTAAAAAAGAGATGGTAGAATATTTTTTAAAGTATCAACCTTAATTATTAATGGCTAATAACAAGACCCATCCAAGTCACACCAACTTAGTATATTTTGTTCTTCAAAACTTCTCCTTCCTGAATTTCAAACCATCTCTCATGCATATTCGCTTCTCGATGATGAATTTCCAAACCGAAAGTAAATTATTCCGAGTGGCGGCGAACGGTGGAAGGATACCAAAAACCCCGGCCATTATCCCCGACACCAGTGTCGGAGGAGGTAGGCGAGGGGTACAAACAAGCCCTTCCCCCTTAACTGAACAAATATAGAGCAATCGTGCTCCCCTATCACTTCAACCCCTAGCACGAAGGTCTTTGATCGATATCTATATATCTCTCCCTAATAATTCAGCCAAACTTTCAACTCTTACTCGGTCTGTTAACAAGACAGACTCAACTCCACGTCCATAAAATGGGCCTAGGAGAGTTGGATTTAAGGATAGACTTTCCTACAGTCGATGAACCTCTCTCAAAAGGTAAAAGCTTAGAGATTATTGGCACAGGACTTACAAACTAATTAACCTAAAAGAGCAATTTTTCTCTTTTAGCATATGCCACTAGAATTTATTAGCTAGATCTTCCTGGTCTTCTAGTATCAGTGGCGGATTTGTAACCGTCTTCTGAGATATAATATTGCGTTTCTGGGCTACACCATTCGTGGCCCAGTAATGGAAAGATCAGCCAGTACTAATGTACTGTTGCCCAGGGGACGCGCGAATATACTAATAGTACATCCTTTCCGTGGAAGTTTTTTCTATGTCCCAATGAGGTGAGGTGAGGGTGATAATGAGTATGAGGGTGATAGCGAGTATGAGGGTGTGGAACCAGTGGGGGCACTCACAACCTATCCTTACACTTACACCAATCCTTGTGACTGTTGGCCTAATTCCACTTTCAGGGGGAAAATAGCTAAGGCACCAGCCAGGAATTGAACCCGGAACCCCAAACCTCGTAACCAGGTGCATTGATCACTACAGCATGGGGCTGGTTGTTTTCCAAGATGAATCGCCACATAGGTGCGGTTACTTTGCCCCGGTGAGATAATGATTATGTGGTACCAGTAAAAGTATTAAACCTAACTTAGGCCTAATTAACCAGACCATTATGGCTATAGGAACAATTTTCCTTCGGGAATAATATCTATGGTACCGTTATGGATCAAACCCGGGACCCTTAGATTAGTATCCAGGTATGCTGACCGTTGACGTTCGGGCTGTGTGGGCCGTTGCCCCATCTTGCTGGAACCACGTGGTGTTGGTATTCATTCCCTTACGTTACAGTTTATAGATCAGAAAGGTCGAACATCAATGGAGGCTCATCGCTAAATGGTTCCTGGGTACCTAGTTTCACCATTTGGGTGCATCGCTTGACCACCACGTTCACCAGAATCAACAGCTTCGGACTTCTTGTGGGGTACGTTAAAGAGTCATGTTTACGCGGCTCAACCAAGAACCATTCAGGAACTTAAAAGAAAGAATTGTAATTAAAGTAAAAATGTAATTGAAGCAATTTAACAAAAGGCGTTGCACAAAGACATGTCAAGTTTCGAGGAACGTTTACAACAGTGTAGGCCTATGGCATAAAATGGTGGCCATCATATGGACATTGTTTTAAATGATTAATTCAAGGGTGTGTAGAGAATTTTCAATCTTTTGTTGTTATTTTAAGCTTTATTTTAAGAATTTAGTATGTATAAAATAGGAATATATTATGTTATTAAACGTGTCGACACTTTCTGACCCACCCTGTTGTAGATATGAAAAGAACTAAAAAAAAAAAACCCCCACCAGCAAGACGGCTCATCGTTCAAAGTGGCTCTAAATCCCCTCTGGTAAAGACCGCAACCAAATCCACCTCTATTAAAAAAAAAAAAAAAATGAGGAGTGCGTTAAGATGGAAGTATCTTCTATATCCATGCGAAGGACCTGTCTTACTTACCTCTATACTCCGTCGTATCTCTCTCGAGATTGATAGTGAGAAGGATCCTTGTAGTAATGAAACCTAGCACCCTTTTCACTGCTAGGATCTGTGCCCTTTCTTTTAGAGACCTGCCCTTTCCGTCACTTTGATCGGGTGGGGATTGCGAGGTGTTTGCACGACACTTGGTCGGGTGGGGGGAAGGGGGGAAAGGAAGGACTAAAGCTTGATTCTCATGTTCGCCGAAAATAGAATGCAGATTATTTTTGAGTGGCGCAGCAATTCACACGCTGTTTGTTGCTGACCCATGATGCATTGCAACTATCTTTAACGACATATTTTATTTTCTAATGAATGGGCAGATCTTTAAAGATAATTATCACTCTCTTCAGTGGACGAATGATCTAAGAAGGCGGTTTCCAAATATTTTTTTTCAGCACCGCGTTTTACTACCCGTTAGGATTATACGCTTATGTACTAGTTACGCTAATGGTTTTAGGGATCAGGAAGGTTTAATTTATGGGAAATGTACCTGCATTCGCGTGGAGGTAGAGTTGAAAATCAATTTGGAAAAACTACCCTCAGTACACCCGATTGAGATTCGAACCTCGATCTCCCCGTCATTGGCAGTCTAGTCTACTGCAAGGGTAGCGTCTTAGACCATGCGTCCACCAAAGCTGGTGCAAGTGTTCAAGGGTCACAATTGGATCCACAAATCTTGTGGCTGGCCGCATCATAATCGGCTAGTTTGTGTAAAGCAATGGAAAAAATAATTACAGGTACTTAATTGTTAATAAAATAAGAAGTGGTAATTTATACATGTTTATTTACCAAGGACCAGATTTTGATGACCTAAAAATTACCTATGAAATGAGCTAAGAATTCCAAAAAATGACTTTTTTTTAATTACCTAAAATTATGAACAAAGACTCGTAATAAGTGGACACGAATAAATCAAACACGCCATTTCCTAATGTAAAATTGCAATGAAAAGTCTTTAAACAACTAAACACTTGTATTCTGATAAATATAGGTCTGATACAAATACAAATATGTGCTTCAGAAGTACTAGCTCCCCCCTCCCCCCGCCCTCCTCCCAACGCAACCCTAATCCAAATCATTGGAACCGAAATCGATTTTTTTCTCTTTTTGCTCTTCAGTAACTACTCATAATGTTTGGGTTAGATTTATGATTCCAAAAAACCTTTCGGGGGAACCTCATGAAAGCCCCAGGCACTAATTTTTAGACAGCTCTGTAAAATAGTTTCGGCTCTAGCCCGAGGTACAGACTGTAAGAAGGAATCACAAAAAACATTTATTTTCGTGTTCAGTGGTTAATGAAACGTTGACATCAATCAAAATCTCGAATTTTATGTTATTTGGACGATCACAATACTCACCTTCTCCAAGGTGCAGCGAGATAGTAAAGATTGTATCCCACGCATCACTAGGAAACTAACCAAAAATAACACAATATAAGAACAATCCTGTAAGTGACCATTCTCCTGTAGGATTTTTCATATGAGGTATTTAACATTCTCTTCGGTGGCCGCATGGTCTAAGACGTTGCTCTTGCCAATGACGGGAAGATTGAGGTCTGGGGTGATTTTTACAAACTTGTTTTCCATTCTCCCTCCATGAAAATGCGGGTAAACTTCCTTTAAATATAACCTCCATAGTCCCTAAAACCATTGGCGTAATTTAGTACATAGGCGTATAAACCGAACGGTTAGAATGAGGCGGTGCTAAAAAAATGTATTCAACGTCCACTTTCTGAACCGACTTATAAACCGACTTAAATCTAGAACATACCCAACAGGCCCGGATCGAACCTGGGACCCCATATCTCATTAGGCAGACACGCTGACACCTGAGATCAAATGACAGACATGTGTCTTGTTGAAGTTTACTCCAAGGGGACTAATATAATTAAATAAAAAAATTGATACCCCAATTTCCTTTAAATACTCCTTTCCTAGTTACATTCGGTGTGACTTTGTGGGTATCCCGGATGCGTAGTAGGGCGTAGAGAAAAACAAAACCACCTAGCGTCAGCTGGCGATCGAGTCATACTGACAAAGCTGCCTCCTCTGTTGGCGAAGATAATACCAACTCCCATGAGTAAAGTGCCATGTGGTAGCCCAACGAGACCTTCAGTCGTTAATCTCAGTTTTTAGACCGGAGCTGCTACTTATTATTTATTCAAGTATTTCCTCATTTTTCCTCAAGAGGCTGAGTTTGACCTTGTTCCAGAACCAATGCTTCACAGTTAAAAATCTGGCAGCACTGAGAATCGAACCTGGGTCCTCCGGATCTGTAGAGAGGAACTCTTGACCACTAGACCATGAAGACGGTCGAATAAAAAATATTAGATAATAAAAAAAATATCACCAGTGAAAATATTTGAAAAAAAGATAAAATAAAATTATATCCAAGCTATAAAACATAAGAACATAGGAAGTGACCTTGAAATAAAATTAGTACAATCACAGGATGAGGAGAAAACATTTCATATTAAACTATAAGGGGAAGTTGACGAGCAAAGTATTAAAAAATATATAAATTTGAGAAATTTAACTTAAAGTAAGTTTTGGATAAGATATAGGTGCTAGGTATTAACTATAACTATATAATTAAATAGTTTCATACCCTAAAACACTCTAATTGGGGAACAAATATAAATAAACGGGGTGAGAAAACAAAATCGGGTTAAAACGAACGAGATAAACTGTTAGAGAGTGGATAGAAAACGAGAGAGAAAAGAGAAATAAAAAATAAACGAAATGTATAAAAAGTGCAAGGGAAGTATGGAATAATAAAAAAAATGTCGTGGAGAAGGGCGGGTTTTGTAAAGTGAGGGGTGGACAGGGGGAATGAATACAGAATTTAATAAAAAACAAGCTTCATCAATCTTTTTTTTTTGTATGCTTAAGACTATTTTTTTACGATTCTACCTACTATTTCATAGTGAAGAAATATGCGGGTAGCGAAAATATAGAAATTAATTAATACATCTAAAGGATTTTAAAACTTTGTGTTTTGTATCAAGAGATTAATTTATTATTAATGGCCTTAGAAACGTTTAGGGTGATATCGACTTTTTAAATTTATGGAATAAAAATTTATTTTTAGTAAGAATATTTAGGATTATTAATAAAAAGAATGAATTCATTTCAAAATAGTTATAACTTATTGCATCGCAGTAATTTTTCTCTGCATTAAATAATCAAACAATTGTGATAGAACAACATTAGTCAACTATGACATATAAAGTAATACTTAAAAGTTTATTAAAGAGCAGTTTTATTTATGAAGATTTAAAGGATTGGTTGAGAAAAAAAAAGAATAGGGAATTCCAGTGTTAAATCAGATGAATTATTTGGTAGAAGACAAATTATGATAAATAAAGTTACTCATGTATACATCGAATGGTCTAAAAGAATTCATTATCGTGTTATACTGGCCTGCTGATGATGGGAGGATTGGGGTTTCGAATTCCGGAAGGATCTAAAGAAGGTTTTTTTTTCCTAAATGGATTTCCACTCTCCATCCACGCAAAAGCTTGTACACCTCCTCTAAATTAAGATTTCCTCATACCCACTTCACTGGCCAAATTGTCAAAAAGGCATCATTCTCGTGTTAAACTGGCCTGATTATGGCGGAGAGATCGGGGTTCGAATCCCAGCCGGATCTACTAAGGCTGTTTCTTTCTAAATAGTTTCCAACTCTCCTTCCAGGAAAATGCAGGTATATTACCTCTAAAATGAGCCTATACTCATCCCTACCTAATTAGAGTAATTATAATATACAGGTAGTCCCCGTTATAAGCGGTAGATGCGTTCCGGCAAAGTGCCGCGTAAAGCGAAACCGCGTAAAACGGAGACTATTTAGAGCCTAGCGTGATAGTGGCAAATAGAACGTCACACAGCTTAGTATGTTTTGATATTGATCAAGTAGGTTTACAATACTGTATACGTTAAAAAGGATTTTAGTATTTAAAACAAGCGGTTTTGTTATTCAAATTAATGTTATTATATTGACGAAATACACAACCAAAGCAATACTGTACACGTGAGTTTATTATGTTAAAAATGGTATGTAAGAGTTTATAAAAATAAAAAGCTATATAGTACTGTATGTACAGTAGTTTTTTTTTTTTCAAATTAAAATTACTGCATTGAAGAAAATCACTGCTTTGGCGCAACTCGGCTCAAATACAAAACCTTTCAAGGATCTTTTTCATATATTTTTTAAACCGCGTGAACGCGAAATCGCGTAAAGTGGGACCGCGTATAACGGAGACTGCCTGTATACTGTACGTATAATCTGAATGCGGTGCTAAAAATAAGAACCCCACACACAAACAATGGACTGAACATAAATACACAGGTCAGTTTATTTTTATTTGAAGTTGAAAACACGCGCTAAAGAGTCACACACACTTTTGAAAGTGAGTCATTCCGATGTAGCCTGTAAAAATGTCTCTTGCAATCGTTTAGTCGTATTTATTTGACTTCTGTTTAGATAGAGCTCGCTCTATTTCACAGAGGGAAACCATTATAGTTGATCTCTGAGACTTTGGAATCTTACCGTCAGGATAACACTCAACATCTTAAGTTATTTCATGAACAGCTAACGAATCGCTTGATTTAAAACTCAAAAGTTCAAACTAAATTATAATTTCAATCGAAATAAATTCTAACACTTATAACACGTGCTTATAAAATAAATGGTACGACGCAGGGAACAGAATTTCCCGATTGTTTATCTAGATAATTATATTTTATAGCTAGTAAGATTAAAATTTAATAATATACACTGTTACAGAAACACATTACTAGATATGTGAATTTTAAACTTCTCATTTACAAAAGCTTTATTTAAAAATAAATATATGCCTATATCTGGGAAAAATATTAATTTTATAAAATGTCCTTTCAAATAAAATTTGTTTATGTTTTATTTATTTTTTGTCGCCACCTCCTACTACCCGTCCGGGCTGTACGCATATGTACTAATTACACTTGGTTTATGAATTATGAAGGTTTAATTGAGAGGAAGTACACCCGCATTTGCGTGGAAGAAGGGTGAAAAAACAGTTTAGGAAAACCACCCTCGGTGCAACCGACCGGGATCAAACCCCGATCTCCCCATTTTGGGCAGTCTAATCCAACACGAGAGTAGCGCGTTAGACCACGCGGCCACTAAAGCGGGTTTGTTTGTTTTTAACAGCCCTACAACTTTTACATGAAGTTACCTCGTATCTCAAATATTTCCTGAAATATGATCAAAATTGAAAATGTACGCTTCTATAAAGTGACCTCAAGGTCATATTCACGGGAAAATGAAGATCACCATTTGGTTAAAAATGTTAAACAATGCCTGTATACGAATTATAATCAAACTCATTGAAGACCATTATGAGAACAACTTTTTTTAAATCTTTTTCGGCCACTCTCCTCTAACATCGACATCAAACCAAATATTAAATTTGATCTTTTTTTTTTACCATCACAATAATTTCTCTCTTCAAGGGACGTGATAAAGTAAAAAGGTAATCATGTGTAAAGCTTCCAAATTTTGAGCCCTGCTTCGGTGGTCAAACAGTTTAAAGACAGGTTTCGTTGACTGGCCGATCTCATGGAGACTTTCAGCCGATCGTGTAATAAAATTATCTTCATTAAAAGTCAATCTTTGAGCTTTTTAAACTTGCAATATTATATATATATATATATATATATATATATAATATCCTCTACATGTAAAGTAATTGTGATATTTGAGAGCTAATTGGCCCTTTGTGTAATGGTCAGTGCATCTGGCTACGAGTCTAGGTGTCCTTGGCTCGATTCCCTGCTGGTACCATGAGTGTTTTCCCTTATTGCGAATTACTCAAATGGTCACCAGGGTTTGGTTATTTAGGCTTAAGTTAGGTTTAAGTGTTTTAGTTACGGATGTAGCCATATCAAGTATCATAGAATATTCGCAAATTTGAAAAAATACACCTGGACATGAGGATCAAACTAGAGACCCTTGAGTTAGCGAGCTAATGCTTTACCCTTGAGATATTCAAGAATTGTCCAGTGGTCAAGTTCATTCTTCAATATGTGGTATCGATAATAGCCCATTGTTATCCGATAATGTACACACGTCTATCACAGACTTAGCCTTAACAAAATATGAGTGCAGATTGACCCTGGATGTATCAGTGGTAGAGCATTTGGCAAGCTGAGCCAAATGTCGTGGGTTAGATTCCCATGTGCAGATGTCATTTTTTTTACATTTAAGAATAAGGAGGATAGTTTTATTTGACTGCACCCGAATTAAGAGGGAGAGATGGTGAGGAAATCCATCCAACATTTCTCTCTCCATTAACGGCCATCCAAACCATTCCAAGCCTAACTGCTCGTACCACGTGACCACAAGTGCAAGATCGTAAGCAATAAATGTTTGACGGAAGACTATGAAGTGATTATGTAAGACAGTTCGTTTATCCCGTTGAGTAAACTCTTTTTCTTAGTTTATTGGAGAATTACTCTTGTAAAAGCCTCGATTAAATTATTAAATCGGGTGACCTGGAGGTCTAGGGTAAGGTGTCTGACATCTGTGCTGGGGTCCGGAGTTCAATCCTCGGTCCCGGCACAAATTTATCTGATTGCCAAACCCTTCCTTCACCTCTGACAAGACGTGTATTAATCACAACTTGTGAATGTGTGGAAATACCAGGCCTCACCGTGGTTCGGATCCCACGTTAAACTGTAGGTCCTCCATTTCATCTCACAATCACCCAACCATTACATATTAGCGTTGCGTATAACCCGAAGGGTAGTAAGACGTGGTGCTAATAATAATAATAATAATAATAATAATAATAATAATAATAATAATAATTTATTAATCTGCCAAATTTAGCCACATAATCTTTATACATATTGCTTTTACTCTCTTTCTATATTATGATTCCTAATTATTTTTTTAGCTTCATATTTTACTACACGTTCGGGCTATACACATCTGTACTAACTACTCTAATGTGTTAACGACCAGGAAGTGTACGCGCATGCGAGTGGTGAGAGAGTGGAAAACCATTTAGGGAAAAATTCACCCTCAGTACACCCGATTGACATTCGAACCCTGATATCCTATCATCGCAATCCAATCTATTCATACGTCAAATCATCTTATTTGAAACTTTCACTTTTGATAGATATTATTATTACATATAATAAAACACAGACTTTTACTACTCAAATCCTATTTTACCTTCCTTTCATTCTCAGCCCTATTAGTGTAAACATGTGGATAGGTAAGAGGTAATGCACAAAAATAAAAAATAAAGTAGTTGATAAAAGCAGCTATAACAATGGTGTAATCCTGTAAAAGGAAAGGACGGGTGACAGTTTAACAGATGTATCGATTGTGTTCCTTCCAGAAATTCCTTGTTCTGAAACTACTCCAAATGAGCCAAAACTTCGCGACAGTTAATGTCTACCCTATTCCTTTTGTAGCCCAGGAGGGCGGTCGGCCGCTGCCAATATGTCGATCCAATACAGTTCAGTGTTTGGACAGCTTATCTATTCGTTCAATAGCTCCCTCAGCACTCAATGCCTGGATAAACACAAGCTCATGGATGAAGAAAGTTAGGATGAACCAGCTATTAATCTTGGACTCCCTATAGAGAGCACTCTCGTACTACTCTTTAGAATAACCTTTGTTACTCGGAGATAACGTCAGATCAAGGATAAAGAGAATTAGGAGAAACTAGCTACTGGTCTTGGACTCACTATAGAGAACACTGTCGTACTACTCTTTAAAAATAACCTTTGTTACTCGGAGATAACTTTACATCAAGGATGAAGAGAACTAGGAGAAACTTATATATTAGTCTTGGACTCACTATAGAGAGCACTGTCGTTATACTCATTAGAATAAGCTTTATTTCTTGGATATAACTCCAGATCAAGGATGCTGATAGGAGAAACTAAATATTGTTATTTTGGAAACTATGTAGAGAGCACTGTTATGCTTATCTTTACAATAACCTATATTATTCCCTGGAGATGGAAGCCAGCTCATTAATGAAAAGAGTTGGGAGGGACTAGCAATTAATCCCCCCCATTCACTAGGCGATATGCAAGTGATATGGTTGGTTTGTATAGTTCCTCGTAGGAACTTACTATCAATTTATGATTCGATTACTCTTTAAAAGTTTTTTTTCACAGGCACGGGAAAGAACGGTATGTTTCATTTAATTATTTTAAAAAAACATTGGTTTGAGGGGTTTTTTTTTTGCGAAATAACTTTTGTGTTTTCCTAAGAATCAGCCATTTATAAACAAAAATCCGTAAAAACAGCTAAAATTCAGAAAATATCTGTATGGAGGGAAAAAACACACGCTGACTGAAACGTGTGGTGACGAAATAAAGTGATAAGTGCATCTAAACAGGTCGAGCGATCCGGTTACAATCGTTCATTCACTGAGCGACCATTGGGCAATCTGCTTCACTGCACACCTTGCAAAGTGGTATACCACGAAGGCTCAGCAAGTGTGCCGCTAGAGGCTCTAAAATATACCGGGGGGGGGGGGGGGGATTACTGAGGAATAAAACAAATCTATCAAAATCAATGGTAATCATAATTATAAAATAACACACTAATTAGAATTTTAGCTATTGAACTTTTAAAACTAAATCTTAATACTTGTGTTTATTTAATAATAAAACTACTCCTTAAAATAATGAAAGTTTGCCTTGACAATCGTAGTGCTTTGTTTCAGTATCCCATAAGTTGAAACAAAAAGGTAGAAGGGAATCAAACCCCGGCTACTCACATCGGGGGACACGTGGTCTAAATGTAAAACTAATTTAGTCTGATTTTCTGGTGTATTAAGGGTGTTTATTTTAATTTAATGGTTTACCAGTCTCCCGTTATGCAAATACTGGTACATATCCTCTAAATCATACTTCCTCATCTCTTACCATGTTAGCAATATTAATATATTTGCACGAAACACGAACGAGTAGAGAATTAGACGAGGGGGGGGGAAAAAAAAGAGTGCTGGGTGTATTGTAGTGTCTTTTTATTAGTGTTTTTCTACTTCACCTCCATGCAAGTGTGGTTGATTTCCCCTAAACTATTGATTCTTTACACCTATCTTAATTATTGTAAATATTCGGATAGACCATGTGGATAGTAATACACAGAAAATGTATAAATATATAAAAAGTCGTTTCATCGACATGAAAAGGGATATTTTCCCCCCTTAGTTTTTAGAACGAGATTTATTCCCTACGATCTAAGTCTAGAAGCTATTGTTTGTCTCCCCCCTCCCCCACTCCCCCCCACCACCACCACAAAACCCAACAACCCACACTACCCTTATCTCGTTGTAGATTCGAGTTGCTATATGTTGGGTTGAGAGAAGCTCGTCGGAATTCCGGATCTTTATGGACACTCGTCATTGTCGGAAGGTGTAAAATCCCGTCTTTATGGGCGACCGAGACAAGGTGTGATATTTCCCATCCCTCCTTTATCCTAACAACGGTCAAAACACGGAGGATGACAGTTATATAAATCTGGGAGAAGTTACATGAGAGGTAATGTCAAGAGATTAATTTAAGTGGAAAATTATCAATTTTATTTTTCTGTAAAAAAAAAAGATCCATTTGTTTAAATGGAACGGATTAATATCTAAAGTTTTAAAAGTTTATATCCAGTTTAATCTATCCCAAACAAATTTATCAAATGAGTTACAATAAAGTAATAATCCGTTTCGGTGGCACATTATTTAAGGCGTCACTCTCACAGTATACTAGATTGCCGATGACGGGGAGATTTGTGACAGTGATACCGGACGAGTGTACTAAGGGTGGTTTTTCCAATATGGTTTTGCATTTTTTTCTTCATGCAAATGCTGGCATTCTCCCTCTAAATTCAATCTTACTTATCCATAGCTCATTAGCATAATTAGTCCTTGGTTTCTCCACGTATCTGTAATTATAAAACGTGGTGGTTTTTGTTACATTTTATATCATGTGTATATATATATATATATGTCAATCTAAAAAAAATTAAATATTATATAATTATATGTACTGTACATGACAGCCAGTTTAATCGCCTGTATGTAGACTATTTGCCGATCTAGTGAGATAAAGCATTCCAGGGTAATCTCTTATTCAGGTTGTCCACACGCAGCCGCAATGAGATGATTTTTGATAGTTATTGTGTAGTTGTGGAGCGGTGTTGAGTCTTAACCTAACCAAGAAGCCTTATTTACCAAACCTTGGTGACAGTTGGGATAATTCCTCTTAAGAGAAAAAAATACCAGTCTGACACCGAACCTGGGATCCCTAGTTCGTAAGCCAGGTGCACTGACCACTAACAAGGGAACAGATTGTAAATATTATAGGATTCTGTTGCGTGTATTTGCAGCCTAAATCCACAAACCCTAAATGTTTGGGTTTCGTGTGTCTATTACACCTTCTCTCTACCCGTTCAGGTTGTACGTCTAGATACTAATCTTCTAATATGTCAGGAATTATGAAAACTTAATTCAGAGGTAGTGCACCCGAATTTGCGTGGAGGGAGAGTGTAGACCCATTTAGTAAAACTACCTCAGTGTACCCGACGGGATCGAGCCTCGATCTCCCCGTTTTCGGCAGTCTAGTCCAACAGAGGTAGCGCGTTAGACCACGCGGCCACCGAAGCGGGTCGGTTTATTTTAATGAACAGTTTGTTTTCTAATAGTCACAATTCAATTGTCTGTGTTTCGCTTGAGTTGTTACGTTACGTTACGTTACTACGTTACTTTGTTACGTAAATCCTGACCACATACTAGTTTATTTACATCAAGCGAACGTTATTTTGAAAGTTAAGTGAACGTAACGATACGTGAACGTTAAGTTAATTGTTATTTCTCTATAAGTTAAGTGAACGTTAAGCTAACTGCATCGTGATGGCTTCCATTTTAAAAACACGAAGAGAACGGTTAAATTCCGTTACGTTACGTGAACATTAGATGAACGTTAAGTTGATCGTGACCCGGATAATAACATCTTATCCAAAGGTCCCGCTCGGTAAGAAAAGTGGTTTAGGGGTGTGGAAAGGTAGAAATTAGAGACAATGTAATCGCATTTGCTTGGAGAAAATCCTATTTTAGGACGTAAATAAAATAGTTTAGTACACCCAGCTGGGATGTGAACCGCCATCACCAACCGACTAGAAAATACGGACAAATTATCCTGTGTGTCCATCGGTGATCAATTAATCTTGCTGTATCTTAATTCATTGGTTCAAATAATAATAATAATAATAATAATATTTAGCACCGCGTCTTACTACCCGTTCGGGTTATACGCTTAAGTACTAATTACGCTAATGGATTAGGAATTAGGGAAGGTTGAATTTAGATGAAGTGAACCCGCATTTGCGTTAAGGGAGAGTGGAAAACCATTTAGGAAAATCTACCCCCAGTTCACCCGACCGAGATTCGAACCACAATCTCC
This sequence comes from Timema podura, assembly GCA_033556935.1. Lineage (NCBI taxonomy): Eukaryota > Metazoa > Arthropoda > Insecta > Phasmatodea > Timematidae > Timema > Timema podura. Next base: position 80,134,432 of record JAVRXN010000011.1, read on the forward strand.
CCGTCCTCGGCGGTCGAGCTCAACACGACTAGCGCGTTAGCCAACTACGCCATCTAGGCGGGTTCCATTGGTTACAAAACACGAGTTTTGTTCCGACAACATAGTTACTCGTGTTTGTGTTAGCTATTGCTTTAAAAAAAAAAAAAAAACAATGACAAGCCATAAAACGATAAAAGGTCCGGTCGTCACATGGTCGTAAAAAGTAGTACCTATTATCTTCGTGTAAGAAGCGGTCCCCGTGACGTCATTCACACGAAGAGCTTGTTTTCTCTTCAAAAACCTCGGTAAAGCTCGATTCAACCGTTCGCCGAAATTACAATTCACACCGTGGAAGAACAGGAGGTTTAAGGCGGGAGTGTAGGGAGGTGATAAAAGTTCCGTTTTTTTGGCAGTTTTTTTATAGTCAATCTTTTTTTTTTTAATCGAATAATTCTCCAATAGAAACATAGATTTTTTTAATACAGTTCTTGAATATATATCAAGGACGTCCTGAAATTTAATGACAAATTTTATGTTTATTTTAAAATGTTTGTCATCGAATGCCGCTATTCTCATGACAAGATGTTCCAACAACTGTTGTGAAAGAAATTAAACTATGTTTCAAATTGAGCAATATTCTATTTATTTTGGCAAAAAAACAGTTTTGCTTTAAAAATGCAAAAATATTAGCCTTTTCTCTCGTCACCTTCCACCCCACCTTAACTCTTGATGATTTGCAACTCAAACTTAAATAAAAGAGCTGATTATAAACAAAATTTGTTTTACTAGTGGATATACATCAAGTCCCCAACTTAAGCGGTTAATTCGTTCCAAAGATATTGCTGTGTCGTGACACAGTTTAACAAACCGATACACACCATTTTACAAATTCTATCAAATATCCTCACAGCAGTCGACGAAGCTGTCTACTTGTCTCTAATCCCACAGCGCATGCACACTGATCCAAATACGTTGATTCAATAAAAGTCGACTGGTATCCCAAGCAGAGTTTCTGACCTGAATAGACAAATCTGAAACTTATTTAGCTAAAGCAGAATGGGTCATGCAGATGACACTGAAATTTTGTGATTGTGTGTTTAAAGTGCTCGTTTATAAATACAGGTTTGTTTTGAACATTAAAGTGGAACGTATTGGTGATCCGCTGACTAAATGTAAGGCATATATGGTAAGGTTTCTTTGGAAAAAGGGTTGTATACTTAATCCCTTTGAGATGTATTAAGGATGATTTTTATTAGATGTTTTATCACTTTACCTATACCCAAACGCGGATGCTTTTCCCCTAGAGTCAAGCTTCCTTATTCTTTGAGCCAGTTTCATAGTCAAACTTAGATGCCTAAAGTGCGGTCGAACTAAATACAGGACGACACCTACCTAGAACAAAATGGAATGGCCAGTTTCGCACATGAAACTGGCCCATTCCATTCAATTTAGGTAGGGACGTCTTGTATTTAGTATAGCGCCGCACTTGAGGCGTACTAAGTCTGACTATGTATGAAACTGGCCCTTTCTCCATGAGCCTAGTTAAATTTGCACGGATGGCATGGGTAGTAAGATGCTGTTAAACTAAAAAAAAAAACTTTGTGTGAGTTTGTATTGGATCACAGGTAACTTTAGAAACTATTTGGAAATATATCATTTTTTCGCTAATTTAACAATTTTCTTATTTTTTATTTTAATGTGAATGTCCATTTCCTATGGCCATAAACACGTCCACATACCACCATATACTAGAAATCGTCTATTGCACTAAACGAGAAACGAATAAAAACTTCTGGTAACGTCGATCCCTTAGAAACACAAGTGGGAACATGTTCCAATTCCAATTTACGTTTTCAATTCTTCCTTTACTTCAGAGAGGATTATTTTTTAAAGCGAGATGGAAGGAAATTGAATAAATTTCCGAATTATTGCTGTCGCTGGAGGTAAGAGCAGTATTGACAAAATGTAGCGAGTCCTGTTTTAAATTGACCGTTTGGGCATTCGTCTGTCTATCTGTTTGAATATTGCTCCACGATAACATGTGAAACGCCTGGACTTATTTACACAAAATCTGGCAGGCACATTTTTGAACATAAGAAAAAGATATGTTTATGTTTTACAGTTGACAATTCTTTTCAATATGGCGGAGGCAAAAAGGTTTTTTGTTCATAGAACTCATGCTATAGACTGATTAGTAATTCATAACTAACATGGAGTACTAGGATCTATGTTTCTTAAGTAACTAACAGTAAATTGATAAGTAAGATACAGAACATAATTGGAGGTCTACTGTTCAACATGTAAACTAATAGTATAATGATAGCTTTACGCAATAAGACTAGTAACGATAATAACATGGAGGAGCACGTCTACTGTAAATGTTAACGATATAAGACTGTAGTAACGATAATAACATGGAGGAGCAGTCTACTGTTCACAGAACTACTAGTAAGACTGTAGTAACGATAATAACATGGAGGGAGGTCTACTGTTCACAGAACTACTAGTAAGACTGTAGTAACGATAATAACATGGAGGGAGGTCTACTGTTCACAGAACTACTAGTAAGACTGTAGTAACGATAATAACATGGAGGGAGGTCTACTGTTCACAGACTACTAGTAACGATAATACATGGAGGGTCTACTGTTCACAGAACTACTAGTAAGACTGTAGTAACGATAATAACATGGAGGTGAGGTCTACTGTTCACAGAACTACTAGTAAGACTGTAGTAACGATAATAACATGGAGGAGGGTCTACTGTTCACAGAACTACTAGTAAGACTGTAGTAACGATAATAACATGGAGTGAGGTCTACTGTTCACAGAACTACTAGTAAGACTGTAGTAACGATAAAACATGGAGGGAGGTCTACTGTTCACGAACTATTAGTAAGACTGTATTAACGATAATAACATGGAGTGAGGTCTACTGTTCACAGAACTACTAGTAGACTGTATAGATAATAAACATGGAGCGAGCGAGATGTACGTTCACAGTACTAGTCAAAGCTTTTGCTGCCTAATAGATAGATTTAAAGTGGGCGTGCTATTGATTTGCATTTAAATTTGCACAGACTCTTCGAGACTTATTATTACCGAGTGCTACTTGCTAAAGCGGTTCGGAAAAAGAGTTCTTCATTCTGCAAGATGCTTATTTTCTTTCCCTTGATATTCTAACCCTTTTGCTACCTCATAAACACAACGCTTAGGTATTCATTCCATTGTTGACCCCTCTATTGTATTGATTAAAAATATTATAATACCAGTTTTCTTGGTTTGTTTATTTTATTACTCCAAGGATTTATTTATTTAACGTTTCCAGGAATATTTCAAGACTAAAATCTCAGTAATATTTAATATTCTGAGACGAGGACACAATAATGTATATATATATGTATATACATAATATGTATACATATACATAATATTAAATCATTGAACTTTAAAGCTTTATATAGTTAAACTTACAGCCACTTGGTGTTGTGTTTCTTTAGCATCTTTGTATCACAAGTTAAATTTGTGGGCCAGCCACTTGGTGACTTCATTATTAAATTAAATTTCCACATTTTTGTGATTGATTACAAATCTTATTCTGTTAAGATTTAAGAGGCCGATAATATGATGAAGGCATATCATATCTTATTTCAGCAAATTAGGAGCCGCTAAAAAGGGCACTTTGATTGATGTTATATATTTTTTAGGGGCTTATCCTTTATTAATTATTCATATCAAAACAGAGCTCGTGCGATACTGTTTGATTCTGAGATTATATTAAATCATAAATGATTTAAAATAAATAGATAGAGATAGTTTATAAGGTCAATTTAGAATTAGTTTTGGTGACCTGGTGGTCTAGGGGTAAGGTGTCAGACTTCTGTGCTGAGGGTCCGGCGTTCAATCCTCGGTCCCGGCACGGATTTAACTGATTGCCAAACCCTTCCTTCACCTCTGACAAGATGTGTATTAATCACAACTTGTGAATGTGTGGAATGCCAGGCCTCTACCGTGGTTCGGATCCCACGTTAAACTGTAGGTCCTCCATTTCATCACACAATCACCCTACTATTGCACATTAGCGTAAGTGCGTATAACCCGAACGGGTAGTAAGACGTGATGCTAATAATAATAATAGAATTAGTTTTATCGAATATTCTGAGTCACCATTTATGTTTACTACGCATATTTATACAACTTGTTTGTGAATTTTATATATTAGTTGTCTAATGTTGGGACTGATGCGAGGCAGTCCAGGGAGCTAGCAGCATGTAAAGTTACTTGAACATTACGTCTGTGATGTATTAAGAATTTTCTTCGGCAATAACTATTTCTAAAGCTCATAAACGTTTGTACAGTAGCCCCATGGCTTCTTTGGTGCTGACTGACAGTTCACAGCTGACTTCTGACAGTCAACAGTTTGGTATATACCCAAATCTTGACTGTCAGAAGTGACAGCTGCTAAACACATGTTTTTTGCAGATCATATGGCTCGGCGTAGGGATACATAATTTGGTCTGGTAGCTTTTCAAAGCCGTCAGCTGTCAGCTGTCAGTCAGCACCAAAGAAGCCACAGGGCTACTGTATACTTATTAAAACAGCTCCTTTCTCTAGAATGTTCATTTCTAATAAATATCGTGCTTTGTACGAATACTGATGTCACCTTACACGTTTAAGCTGTCTCAATCGTCTCATAGAGTTGTATATGTTTTGTTATTTAAATAAAAAAAACCTCTCTTGTTACTTCCTTTACTATTATTTCTGAGTGAGGCTGGGGGGGGGAATTCACATTGATATTATCATGGACACTTTCGTGTTATATTGGATTGCCGGTGATGGGTATATCGGGGTTCGAATTCGGGTTGTGCGTAGCTAAAATGTTTTATTAATTGTGTCTCCACTTTCCCTTCTAGAAAATGAGGGTACATTTACCTTAAAATGATACCTCTTTCATCCCTATTCAATTAGAGTAATTAAATGCGTGAGTATAACCTGAACGGATACTAATATGCGGTGGGTAAAAAAACTGCGGTGCATAGAAATAATTTTTTTTAAGGAACACTTTTTTTTTAGAATGCGTCTGACGATGTTTTAGTTAATTATTGGAAGTCATATCAATTATTCCTTTCATCCCTTTCATTTTATTTCCTCGAAGGTAAATAAATGTTGCTCCTTTTGTTTTCGTTGAAAGTACTTTTTTTTTTTTTTTGCTTTGAGGAGCAAAGCAAAATGTAAGGGAAAAAATCTAATTTATAAAACAAGCCATGTGGGAAAAAAATATTAAAAGTAACTTTGAACATGTTTTTTAAATTTTTAAATTTGTTTGAGGATAATTAAATCTCTATCATATTTATATGTAATGAGTTTATTTACAAAAGGAGGTATCTTTGTATTTCAGATTGTTCTCTTCTTTATTAAATATATGACCTTCTAAATATAAGCTAATATTCTAACACATCTATAGATTGCAATATAAAGAAGTAATGATACTAAATCTACAAAATGCTAAAATCAAGCGGAAACTTCAAACCCCTTCTTACTATGTCAACATTCCACGCCACGCCTTAACATATTTTACTCCCCGTTCATGCTGAAAGATTTTATTACAACATGGTCCTAACTCATTCTCTACACCATAATGGAGAAAGGGAAAGGTAAATTTGAAATATAACACCTGAACTTTGGAACTAAACCCACGACCCTTAGCTTAGCATGTATATATTCTACCAATGAGATATCCAGGGTTCATCCCATGCTTGGATTAGTTATTCATTCATAGCTTTAAGGTATAGTCTGTAATGGATGAGTGGAAATCATGGGCTACTCTGAAATATCATTGATACCACAGGTATACTTCATTCACGGTAGGAATTACTCTCTGAAAGGTCTTTATTCCTACCAATATCCTACTATATAATAGATTTCTGGTAGGGAAAAAGGCCTTTCAGAGAACAATTCCTACACTGAACAGACTTTACCAATAATTATCGAATGGCTATCTGCTGCTTATAGCTCAATGACAATGTACATGATTGCGAATAGCCTATAGATCATTTAGAGTTCACAAACTTTTCTATTCATGTACACTTCGTTTAACCTAAAATGTAGCACAGTCTTACCTTGGTGGGTTACACTATGGCCTCATCGTATAAGCCACGCCATAGTGGAAAGACTCACTCTCAGTGTAAACGAAGTGTACAATTAATTGTACAGAGGCTACCTTTCTTCTAAATTAAGATAAGCTTGTCACCTTTCAGGATAAACGAAGTGTACAATTAATTGTACAAGGGTCACCTTTCTTCTAAATTAAGATAAGCTTGTCGCCTTTCAGGGTAAACAAAGTGGATTCCGTGGAGATTTGTTCGATGGAATCGTACCGTTGAGATTACACAGACCGAAACTTGTTCCCATTATTTTTTTAAATACTCCTTCAAGGTAAAAAATTCATTCCTAGACTATCTTATTTGATTTTAAATGAAAACATAAATGAATACAAAAAATAATTCCACATTTCAATCATCTCTCAATATTTTACGTTTGAAATTCTATCCCTTTTCTAAACGTGTGTGGATTCCTCTCTGGGTAGCAGTAGTAGTAGTAGTAAGTGTTAGAGAGAGAGGGGAGGTGCGAATATACAAGCGACGATATTTTAATATAATTCAGGTATTTGCATTCCTTTGTGAAGAAACTTATCGGAACTCGACCCCCCTAACCTCTATACCCCTTAAGCCACCCAACCCTCCCGGCGAGCAAAAACCTCCACCTCTCTCCTAGCTGGGCAAGGGATGTGAAGTAGACAAGAAGATCCCATCCTTTACAGGTTTAGGATTTTTTTTTTTTTACATATTTGAAAAGAGATTTACCAAAAAAAAAATTAAATAAAAAGAAGATTACAAGGCGTGCCCAAATTCCAGTCACGAACAAAATATGATAAAAGGTATGGGGAAGAGATCAAGGCTATATATATATATATATATATATATATATATATATATATATATATATATATAGAGAGAGAGAGAGAGAGAGAGAGAAAGCCTTCATGAATGTTTAAGGTTTTATTAATTTACCAAAGTGCATTCTATATTTTATTCATAATAATAATAATAATAATACTAATAATAATAATAATCTTCTTTAATGGCGAGGTTAAGCCTAAGGCATTTTCTTAAACTTAACCAATACAATTAAAATTAAGTTTAACAGAATGATATATATAAAAACACACAAATAATGAACTAGAAAAGCTAGAGCTAAAATACACATGGATTACGTAATATGAAAACAAGAGATATATTTAACACAAACATAAATAATTCATGCACACATACACACACACATTTACATACACACTAAAGAAGGTGTGATTACGTCTCAAACACCTCAAGCTCGCGAATGAGCTTCCACACGCAAATTATTTGCAACTTTTCGCTTGAAACCGTTCAATACTAATTTCTTTACATCGTTGTTAAGGGTATTACATGAACTAGAAGCTGAAACAGTGAAAGAATTTGAGTAATGATTGGAATTATGGAGAGGAATGAATAAAGTTGAGTTTTCTTGTGATCTCGTGTTGAAGTTATATTAGAGTTGAGTGAGCTTATACAGGAAGAAAGGTATTGTGGGGAGTTGGAAGTCAATAGTTTCTTTATGACGGTCATCGAGTGTAGAGCTCGTAATTCTTAATGTCGTAGCCAAGTTAGTCTCTTATAGTATAGTATTTATATATAAACCAGGGCTTGGCATGTGTAGTAGGATTCAGGTGAAAGAAACCTTTGAATAATATAAATAAACGTCACGTCATCTAGGACTTGGTACAAGTCCATGCCTTCCAAGACATTTTCTATAAGGGTGATTTTAAGGGATATTTTAAGGAAATTGAGTAAAAACTAGAGGTAAACTTTTATTTTACCCTAGGCCCTGATTTTGAGAATCGTTAAATAGGTCATTGCCCACCATCCCACCCGAGTCACACATTTTAAAACTGAATATTCCTTGCGAAATATATATATAATATATATATATATAATAATATATATTATATATATATAGAGAGAGAGAGAGAGAGAGAAAGAGAGAGAGAAGAAGAAGAAGAAGGTAGTTGTCACGATATATATCATAAACGCTTGAAATTTAATCAAACCTAATGGAAAATACGTTAAAGTTACCCCAAAGATTCTGAAACTACTTATTATATAATCCCATGGTCGTGTTAATACGTTTTATATTAATCATAATATTATATAGTATACATTTAAAATTTATATAAAGTAATATTTTTCACCTGTTAATTAATAGTTTAATTGGAATTTAACGGTAAAATATGAGCTTTAAGTTATATTTATTACTATGGAAGATCTACACATTAATAATGTTGGTACATGTTTGACAGTAAAAATAAGAACATAGCTCTCATTTCACACATGTGCTGCCGGACAATAAGAAAAAGGTTTAATCTTAACGGGAATAATCGGTTGGTGCCGTGTTCCTTTATTGCATACTCAGCTGTTGGTGGTTTCCTTTTAAGGTGGGTATGTAGGGAACTTGAGAAAAGGCAAGTTTTTTTGCAGTTTTTATATCAAAACATTATTTTGGTCAAAATAAATCAAATAATTCTCCAGTAGAAACTAACAGTTTAATTTTCTTCACATGGTGACCTAAACATTTCTTGAATAGGCTATCTATCACAGATGTACTGGAATTTAATGAAAATATTTCCTCTTTATTTTAAAAGCTCTTAATCTTATGTCGTCGCTATGCTCATGACAGATATTCAACAACTGTTGATACCTTGCGAATAAAATTAAACATTATGTTTTTACTGGACCGATATTTTGTTTATTTTGGCAAAAAAAAAAAGGTTTTGCCAAAAAACCTGTTTATTTTGGCAAAAAAAAGGTTTTTCCAAAAAACTTGTTTATTTTGGCAAAAAAAAGGTTTTGCCAAAAAACCTGTTTATTTTGGCAAAAAAAAAGGTTTTGCCAAAAAACCTGTTCATTTTGACAAAAAAAAAGTTTTGCCAAAAAACTGCAAAAGACACTGACTTTTCCTCGCGTCCCCTTCTATCCCACTTTGAGGAAGCAGAAAAACCTACATCGGTGGTCACATGGTCTAGGGTTCCGGTGTTGCAGTAGACTGAAATACCAATAACCAGGAGGTCAAAGTTCGAATCTCAAACATTGTCTTACTAATAAATGATCGTTTCCTTTAACTCAGTATTTTTTTCCGTCACTCCATCAGGTTCCTTCTTCAATAGAAATAAAATATATCTAAAAAAAATAGTGGTAAGATATTCAAATCATTTTTTTGGGGCTATGGGGGGGAATTAACTAGTAGGTATAGTATTATATTGGATCATAATCTAAATAGTGTGAGGATAGAAACGATTGTACTCAATATCTCAGATCAATGGTCAAATTCAATGTCGTTTCGTGTGGTGTCGCCAGGATAAGCAAAGCTCGTTAGGACTATACACGTGATATAGCCTCCCTAAATTTGTCCCCATTTGACCAATCATACACAAGCTCACATGTAAATGTATCCCTGATGATACCTTACAAATGAGTTCTCTAATGAGGGAAGAGAAAAATTCTCAGATAAGAGTTTTAAAATATCTGTCTACTCTAGAAACACTCCACGATATTATTCGATTGATTTAAATCGTATTCCAGATATAATTATATAAAATAAGACAATATTATGTAAAATCAGAAACCTGAAAATAAAATAAACATAAATCAGTTGTACAAGTGATTCTTAAAATATTAATACACTTTATATAATAATCAAATATTTATATCCAGCCTTCAATCAAAATAAGATTTATTTAATTTTATGAATTATTTTTCCCCTACGAATCAACATTGCATAGTTAGGAAGAGTAGAAAAAAAATTAATTAGTAATAAAATGTATACAAATTTTAATGCCAGGTAAAACTATTTTATTTTACTGATGTAAGTGTAAATAATAATAATAATAATAAATTATAGAAAATAATCAAAAATAGAATACAAGGATAAAATAAATGAGTAATGGATATTTACTTTAAAGCTAAAATTATAAATTGATTCATAACTTATTAAGGTGGCAATTATTCGCTGATATTTGTACTAATCATAAAGGAGAGTTTTCCCTCGTGAAGGAATTTGGGTAACATGTCATAATCCAGGTAAAAACACTCTCGAGAAGCAAAGATGCTCTCAGCTTCCGGTATATCGTCGGCCACCGAGTTCTGGAAAACTATCTTCATCTCGGAGAGGATACTACCTTGCACGGCGATCTCGTACATGTATTTCTTACCTTCCTCCGGGGGACTGACGTGTTGGATGGTCTTGAAGAGCCCCCTTTTGTGGGGGCAGCACTTCTCGTGAAGCCAGAACAGCTCCCCGAAAGCTATCCCCAAGGTCGTCTTGTTCCGACAGGAGGTGAGGTTATAGTTGGATACGGAGCAGTTCTGGTTGGCGATGTTGAGGATCGGGAACTTGTGAGCTTTCACCACGTGATCGTAAAGTTCGGACTTGACCCCTTTCCAACCGCATCTAGGCACGGGTCCCGGTTTGTTGGTCACCCCAGCCCGGCACTTGTAAAGCTTGAAGTGGCAGCTGTTCTCGTGGTCCACCAACGTACCCAGAGATAGCTTGGCAAGACAACCGTACTGTCTGTACTGACAGGGTAGCTCCACGGTGGTCGACAGCTGTTCCGCCATCCGGTTCCTGATGACGACGGACGTGTCTCTGCAGGTAGGGCAGGAGAACACCCGCTCCTTGCACCTCTGGCAGATGCTGTGGCCTTGCAGGCACTGGAATATCGGGGGTCTCATGCAGCAGAAACAGACTGGACAATCCAAGATGCTCAGCAGCTCTAGTCTCAACCTCACTTCACTGTCTTCTCTGATATCGACCATCTTTGCGTCTGATCAAATGAAGGAGAGGAGGGAGGTTAGCAGTCACGTGTTATGGGGTGTCGCCAGAGTAAGCAGAGTTTGAAACTTTAAATTTTTAACTTTAATCAATCAGCCGAACATTTATCAGCCTTTCACAGGAAGAGCCTTTTTATAAAATACAGACAACTTTATTTTTCTGTCTTTTTTAAAAAAGTATTCAATATATTTTACTGTCACTTTCCAAACCGACTAATTATATCAACAAACGACTTATAAACTAAATTAAAAAGACACAACATCCAGTCACTTAGGCTGTTAGTTCATCACCGTGAAAGGGGAAATCAACATATTACCAAAGATGAATTTTCGGCCATACCAGGAATCAAACTTGAGGCCTTTAGTTTAAAAATTAGATGCGCTATCGCCTGAGCTATGGTGAAGGGCTTTTTTTTGGGAGGGGGGTATAACATATCGTAGCTACAGTATTAAAAAGCTCTGGTCGGCTTCGGTGATCTTAGGGTAAAGTGCTCGCTTCAGGACCCGATGTCCATAGGTTAAAATCCAGTCGGGATCGAACGATTTATCATGAGAAATAAAAATATGTAGCACAACTTCCTTCGGAGGGTAAGTAAAGCCGTCGGTTCCATGTCGATTGTGGCATGTAAAATAATCCTGAAAGGTATGTGGAAATACCTTATCCGGCAAAAGGGGTAGGTCTTTTGCTCTCGCTCATAGAAATTCTCGTGTACTGATATAATCAGTCGGTTCAGAAAGTGCACTTTAAATACCTCAAATAAATAATTAAAAATACACAAACTTTGCTACACTATCATCACGTCATGACACGCCACGCCACTGGTATTCATTTTTTATTCTAGAATGATATTTAAACTTTCCAAACACCAAACTATATCAGTACATAGCTTTGTGATCAAAACAGTATTTTTAATGTAAATCCTATGTTGAAAGCGCCGTCTAACGCTGCATTATTTGTTTAGAAACTGACATTTCTTAAGCTCTAAAAACCACTAAAACCATCTTCAATTATCTTTAATGGTTTATTTTGCCACCCTATCATAGCATCTGTTCAAGGAGGGCTAGATTTATATCTCTAAACATAAACTAAAGTTAATAATCAAAATTGCGACATTTCTCTTAAAATGTCGTTGAAAATAAGATAGTTTGTCACTTTTCTGAAATTTTACTAAAAAATGCTAACATATTTACTTTCTATTTTGGCATGAACTATGGTTTGAATAACCACTTCTAAAATTAACAAATAATTTTTGAACATCTGCAAGAAATTCCTCAGCACTACGATAGGTGGCCACCTTAAATTCTAAACAAACCCATCATTTAATTGATTGGTTTAAGCCCAAGAATCATTTCTGACATGCGGATGGATGAAAAACGGATGAACTGCTGTAGCCACATATAGACCAAATATTTAGTAAAATGTTCTATTTATAACGTAATAGATCCTATTCTTAAAGGATTCTTTGTAATAAGGCTAGCTTCATAAAACTCTCGATACTTGAGTATTATATTTCCTGTTCACTCACCTAGGTTCTCTGACCGTATTAAAAACGATTGGATGGTGATTTAATAGTACGATTACCAACACTATATCTTAAACACGCAAACTTTTTTCTTCTTATAATTTACCATCCAACCATTAACCCAAAGACCATAACCTCCAAGTTATGGACTATACAACAATCATTGCTTTGGGCTGTGGAAACCACAAGTTTGAGTGCATTGGCGGCCAGGCTGTGAACTAAAATGTATAAAAACTCTTAGGAAAATATCCTATCAATAACACAGAAAGGTGTGCATTTTAAATAAAACTAATCCTTAATACTGAATATATTATGTGTTTGTTTTTATTTTTTCAAGAATAATATATTGTATTTACTTACTTACTCTATGGCATTATGAAATCGAAAGTCAATTCCCATACGTATAAATGTACGCCACCCATCCATATATTGAGTTAGTTCTATCCAGTCTACCTCATTTCTATCTTGAGTTAGTTCTATCCAATCCACCTTATTAAACCCTATCCTTTTCTTGAGTTAATTCTATCCAATCCATCTCATTACATCCCATCTCTATCTTGAGCTAGTTCTATCTGATCCACCTCATTACACCCTATCCTTACCCTATCCCTATATTGAGCTAATTATATCCAGTCCACCTCATTACAACCTATTCATATCTTGAGCTAGTTATATCCAGTCCACCTCATTACACCCCATATCTTTCAGGTCCCTTCTAATGTTATCTTCCCATCTGCGTCTAGGTCTTCCCAATGGCCTCTTCCCATTGGGTTTGCCAGTCAATACCCTGAAGATGGTTCTAGATTCTCCCATTGTATTTAGGGTTCTTAAAAAACATTTGAAGTAAGGTAGGATACTGAAATTAGCTCACAAAGGCTGCGTTCAATTAAACACAAATTGTTACGTCACTAAAGGAATAGTGTTGAGGATTGTCTAGTTTTCATTATAATTATTTTAGAATCCACAAAGTCGATTTATTATTAATATTATTATGATTGCCTTTCGACAGATTCATGTTCTTGTCCTACAATAATCCAACATAATGTCCCATCAAAAAATTAATTTTATAGCTCCTAAAATTTCATCTTCTACCTTTGTTTGTGATAATCAATCAATCAGTTTCAAAATCACTCTATCAGATGGGTCTGATATAATTATTGGTTTCAATGTTGGATCAGTTTAGTTTATATTTTATGACTGTTCTAAGAGTGGTATGTTATATTACGATAGCAATGTAAAATATTGTGTTTGAGTATGTGATTTAAAGCAACAGCGCCACAGTGGCAGTGTCCCGAAGTAAACTTAGTGCCACCTTGTTCATATTGAGTACCCACCATGTGAAAACAATCCAGGGTTTTCATAAATTTCCCCCAACGATTTTTTTTTGAATGAACGTGTCAATTGAAAATAAAGGATTCTTTTTAACTACACTCGTATTCCTTTTAAAGTTAACGTAATGTAGTTAATAAACTTATTATATAAATATATTAATAAATGAATTCAAATAATTAATAATTAATTCCTTTTCCAGACCAAATATTAGCTTACTTTGTTAATTAATTTAAGTGGATGGAGTTCTATAATGGAAACCACCACCATTGCGAATGTGCTTTATTCGAGTACAGCTGCTGTTTAATATTTATTTTATTAATTGCTTTCCACCCCTATCCCCTAACCTCAACCTTTAAGACGGGATTGAAGCAAACACTAATTAGTAACAGTATTTTTGCAAATTTAATATAAATTATTTTGCTATCAAAATAAATCAGATATTATTATTATTATTATTTAGCACCGCGTCTTACTACCCGTTCGGTTATACGCTTAAGTACTAATTACACTAATGGATTAGGAATTGGGAAGGTTGAATTTAGAGAAAGTGAACCCGCATTTGCGTTGAGGGAGAGTGGAAAACCATTTAGGAAAAACCACCCCCAGTTCACCCGACCGAGATTCGAACCTCGATCTCCCCGTCCTCGGCGGTCTGGCTCAACACGACCGGCGCGTTAGCCAACTACGCCACCGAGGCGGGTAAATCAGATATTGCTCCACTATAAACATCGAGTTTAATTTTCTTCAGATGGTGATATCAACAGTTGTTGTTGAATATCTGTCGAAGGTGTCCTGAAATTTAATGACTCCTTTTCCTCTTCATTTAAATAGTTGTTGCTATGCTCATGGCAGATATTCAACAACTGTTGATATCAGCGCACGAAGAAAACTAAACTTTGCTTCTACTGAAGCAATATTTTGATTTATTTTGGCCAAAAAAAATATTGTTTTGTTATAAAAACTGCAAAAAAAAAAGCTGACTTTTTTTCGCGCGTCCCCTACCCTCCCACCTTAATGTAGGGAGGTACCCATGCGCATAGGAGACGGGTGAACGAACTCCCCATGAATTTTGCTCTTAAGATTTAGTTTCTGAAGCTATGCCTTCTAGACGTCCCCCCGCTGCCGACAAAAAGTCCTATTCGTGCCCCGGGGCTTTGCAAGAAACCCTAGTTTTAATAACGGCTGTTGAACAGGCTCGTCTGTCCGTGCAAGAACCGCTCTAGTCAGTCTTCCCCATAACCTTCCGACAGGATCCCTCGTAGATAACACTACCCATTCACCCAGGGATGGAATATCAATACTACATTCGTTTCTAGTGTGGTAATAAATATATCGATACTTTACTCACTCATTTCTAGTGAAATAATAAATATGTTGATAATTTACTCACTCATTTCTAGTGTAGTAATAAATATATCGATAATTTACTCACTCATTTCTAATGAAATAATAAATATGTTGATAATTTACTCACTCATTTCTAGTGTAGTAATAAATATATCGATACTTTACTCACTCATTTCTAGTGAAATAATAAATATGTCGATAATTTACTCACTCATTTCTAATGAAATAATAAATATGTCGATAATTTACTCACTCATTTCTAGTGAAATAATAAATATGTCGATAATTTACTCACTCATTTCTAATGAAATAATAAATATGTCGATAATTTACTCACTCATTTCTAGTGTAGTAATAAATATATCGATACTTTACTCACTCATTTCTAGTGAAATAATAAATATGTTGATAATTTACTCACTCATTTCTAGTGTAGTAATAAATATATCGATACTTTACTCATTTATAGTATCTACAAGAATATCAATACCATTTACAGAAAAGTATCGAAAAGAGTAGATATAGGTAGGTATCGAGAGAATAAGCAAAATATTTTATTTGAATATAATGTGTTTTTTGCTGACCATTTTTTTTCTCTATTACCTTAGAACTTTTGTACTTCTAGTAACGATAAAAAAATGTTATTAATTTTTACTGAATTTTTTTACCATACTTTATAATTATTAAATCAGAAATTAGGAACATTTACTATGACAGTAACAATTGGGAGAGTTTATCAGCACTAAAGTTGTTTTACTGTGGTTTTTTTTAGCACCACATCCTTCTACTCATTAGGGTTATACAATTATATACTAATTACGTTATGTTAAGGATGAAGGATGTTTAATATAGAAGAAGTGTACCCACATTCACGTGGAGGGAGAGTGGTACACCATTTAGAAAAAAATCACCTTAAATACATCCGAGTGGGATTCGAACCCCGATCCCTGAGTCATCGGAAGGCCAGTCTATTGCAAGAGTGATGCCTTAAACTGTTCTACCACCAAAATGGGTTGGTACTACTGTCAATGAGCATAAATCATTTTAAGATATAAAATCATTCTGGTACCTTGGACGTTTGGAGTGTGTGGAGTTATCCTTAAGAAACCGTGACCTCGATTCCGAACGAATGCACTGGTAGGTAGATATTCATCTTATGGTGATTATTCTTCCTCCCGTGCATTTCAGTTCATTCGATCTCCAATTATCTCCCTCCTTCCGGATGGTTTAGTTCTTAGTGACCTCGTAATTAGCGTTTCCACGAGTACCGCCGTTATAAGATGAGCACTTCATTACCTCACGACACCACCCTCTATCCGAAGAAATCGGAACTATCTTCGACAACAGACGGTGGAAACACTGTCAGTATGGCGGGTTGTTGAAATAGAGTGGTTTTTTTTTTAATTTCACGCAGGCTCAAATGAATTATGTCAGTTAGGCCCTTGAGCAAACACTTAAATCTCCAAATACTGGAGCGAAATGTTGGAACTAAGTTGCTGTCCGCGAGCTACTATCCTACTAGATATCCTGCCCTAGTTGGAGAAGGAAAGTAGGTTGATAGTCGCTTGTTCCACACATGGTTTAACTACTCTTAGGGTTCAAATAGGAATTAACTTTTAGAAAGTACACACATATTATTTACGGTCACTAATTTAATTTTTACTATTTCATAGGTATTAGTAATCTAAGGGACGTGACAGTCTTATTTCACATGCCTTGACACGTATATATTTGAAAATTGTTAAAGTATATTTTATAACGCCCAAAAAATTATTACTAGCACCGCGTCTTACTACCCTTTCGGGTTATACGCACTTACGCTAATGTGCAATGGTAGGGTGACTGTGAGATGAAATGGAGGACCTACAGTTTAACGTGGGATCCGAACCACGGTGGAGGACTTGCATTCCACACATTCACAAGTTGTGATTAATACACGTCTTGTCAAATTTGAAGGAAGGGTTTGGCAATCAGATAAATCTGTGCCAGGACCGAGGATTGAATCCCAAATCCCCAGCATAGAAGTCTGACACGTTAGCCCTAGACCGCCAGGTCACCAATTCCCAAAAAAAAAGGATTCCTTACTGTCTAAATAAATAAGACTGTTGAAATAAATGAAAGGTGCAGTGTGGCCTGCCGTGTTTTATAGATCGACTCGGTCAGCGAGTTTGTGTCGTTTTCTGGAGATATTTATCTATTATGTATAAGCTTATACTTCCTATCGACCTTCACCTACAGTCACCCTTTGTCATGTCAATAAGAAAGAGGGGAAAGAAAACTACTAAACTTCTCATCTCAAAGTAAAGAGGAAAGTTCGCTTCTAGTTCTCTGATATCTTACAATTTTATGTTGTGAGCCCGTCAAAAAGTTACTGTATTTGCTAGAGGAAGGCTAAATTTTAAGTTTCTTTTTCATCAAGGTTAGTATAACAGCTCCGCAAATATGTTCAAAATGTCGCTGAAAATGGGTTAGTGTCAAATTTACACACACTTTGTCTATTCATAAAACTCAATATATAAGAGTGTTAAAGAAAAAGAGCCCTGTTTGGAATCTTTTGACTTTTTTTTTTTTTTTGTTGTGGGAACCGTATTTTGAAATAACGCATTGTATAATGAAATATTGTGTTAGAGCTGAACGTTGGCGTGGCGATTTCTCACTTACCGAGGCGGCCCCCTTAAGAGATAAAAAAAACCTTTGAAATACTAATAAACAGATTCACATGTGGAGAGCCAAAAATTACTCTTCATGTGTCGTGAAATTCAAAAACTGGAAAAATAGGGATTTGAAGTTTATTTAAAAGGGTATTTACAGACATTGATGTCTCTTTGTAGAGGACGAAACCCGTCTCGGTGGCGTAGTTAGCTAACGCGCTAGTTTCGTGTTATGCTAAACTGCCAAGGACGGCGATATCGAGGATCAAATCTAACTCGGGTGAGCTGGGGTGGTTTTCCCTAAATTATTTTCCACTCTCCCTCCACGCAAATGCGGTTTCACTTCCTCTACATTAAGCCTTCTCAATTACTAATCCATTAGCATAATTAGTACTTAAGAATATAACCCGAACGGATAGTAAGACGCAGTGCTAAGTATTTGTATTGTTATTATTATTATTATCTTAGGGGACAAACTTAGGCCTACTTTCTGGTTGACTTCAAATATGCGTCCTGGAAAAATAACATGTCAAGCTTGCTTCAAACAACCCCCTGCTATGTCATGTTGTTCTAACAAACACCCCTCCTACCCCCTTATTACTCCCCCCCCCCCCCCCCCCCCGTGGAAACTTTCAAACAAACTAGAAAAGTTTGTGGAGTTGGGAGAGTGTTAAGTGTAAGTTTTCAGTATATACATTTAACTTTTGTAAGAATTTTTTTACCGATAAATACTAATTATCTTATAATTAAGTTGACGTTTATTACATTAATAACTGAGAAGGGGAGATATTTATTTTGTAATATTAGTTAGAAAGTGTTCCCGTGTGAAACATAGCGTTATAAATGGAGAACTCTTCAAGTTTTGTAGGCTTGTAAATTTTGGAAAACTTATTCCATTGTGTTGATTGCTTCTCAAACTCTTTGGAAATGAAGGGTGGATTTTTATCGATACAGGTCTGTTCGACTGCCAATTATTTGTGACATGAAGATCCAACTAAAAAAGTAACAAACAATCAAAATTAAACCTACTAATTGAGATAAGTCTAAGTTGATAAAGGGAAGGCATATATGTAGTAGTATTTTTATAGAAGTAAGCTTTTAGAAAATTAAAAACTTTTTTTTTCGATGTCAAGATTTTATAACATTTTACTATATTATTAATATTATTATTACACGTATTGATAAAATCTATCAAAAGTGGTATTTGTAGATCACATGACTTAACGTCATGACAGTAGATATATATAGATTGTAACTACTCTATTTAAAGTTTGTAAATCTTGATATGGTAATCATAAGTAAAGTGTTTTTTAAATAACTAAAATCGGGGTGTTAAAACTTAATAAATTTCTGTTGCAAGAAATTATCGTTTTCTAAAATTACTGTTTCCCTTTTGAATAGATTTGATACTTTTTATATATACTTAGTTTTTAAACCTTTTTATTTAAATGATAAACATTGGTTGAGTATAACTCCTAGAATGGTTTTCTAAAGAAATCTATTCACGTTTTAATTATATAGATGAAGGATGTTTGCAGTAATATTAGAATTTTTGTCTGTTTAATGTTATATCCTTGTTTCACAAAAGCCTTTTAATATTATCTTGAACATTTTACTGAATATATTTAAAACAAATTTAACAATGCACTCTATATAAAAATTTATTTTCTTATGAAATTAATAAAGAAAAAGGGTTTAATTTATTAAACCTATTTTGAATTAAAGAAACGCGCTCATTTTGTTAAAGAGAATATATGATCATTTTTACTAAAGCTGGGAATTAATATTCCCCTTATATAATTTATATAAGAACGAATTTTTAAGTGATATGAATCGTGTCAATTTGCAAAGTAATATAAATAATGTATCAACTGTCTTTGGCTCTATCTATTGCACGCTAAATAAAGCTTAAGAGAAAAAAGTGTAGATTTTTTTTATGAATTATTATACAAAGTTATTTTCTTCATCTGTTAGAAGACAGCATTTCATTGTAACAATCTAAAGATAATACAAACACCTGATAGCTATTTTATAAAAAAATTCTGACTTGAATATTAATTGGAGAGACTTTGCTTGTACATTTATACCCTGGTTTTGGTTGGAAGAAAGGTATAAAAAAATGAAAACATATTTATTTGCGGCCAAAATTGATAACATTTTACTATTTTATTTGTCTCATTCTATAAATATTGATAATATTTAACAAAAGTGACAGCTGTATATAACATGAATTGATGTATGGTTATATAAAAATTGTTTTAAAAACTTTAGTGATCAACTTCTACTGTTCTTCCTACCAAAATCATAATATAGGTAATAATTGAAAGTACACTATTTATTAACTAACGTGTAGTTAAAAATGGTAACTTATCAAAAACAAATATGGATAGCACTATTTAAACAAAAAATATTTAAAATTTATCAGTTATAACTATTTATCATATATTCATAAATATACGTAAAAATAAGATTTATTTACCATTTCGTAAATAAAATTCATTCGGTTTTATTGCAGCCAATATTGTATGCATTTTACTAAGGTTCACTTACAAATTATATTTCATACTATTTATTTTATGTTTTGTATGTAAAATTAGCCTGGAGGGGGGGGGGGGAAGTTTTCGGTTTTTAAATAAGAATTATGGAATATTATATTTGCTACTGGATTCATATAATAAAATAAGTTACTATTCTACCAACTAATCTCAGAAATATATTTAACAACAAATTTTAGACATTTTATTTTAACAAGTCAATATTTAACAATTGAACGTTATAATATCTATAAAACGTTTTATTTTGAGATGAATTTTGATTTATAATATTTATCATCCATATTAAAGTAAGTACAGTACATGTTTACGTTTCAAAAAACGATCTTAGACAGAAAATAAGTTAGCTACCCCAAAATAACATATTCACCTCGTGATAAATGAAACACATGTCAATTCCCCAACCCCCCCCCCCCCCCCCATCAATGACAAAACCTTTCTCCGTATCATTTCCTCTTATGCTTTAATGATGGATGGTAAGCAATGCGTCGAAACATACGGAAGCATTCGGGACGTAAAATGCCGTTTACAAAAAGTTTTATGAATTCGACAGTGGGAACAAATATTTACTGTGCTACAAAAGTTAACTTGGTTTCCTCCCTTGTTGTTTTATCTTTTTCTTGACACATTAAGCGATCAAAAAACGTTCACGCCATTTATGATATATGTAGAAAATGATGGTCGCATATATTTATTTTAGGATTACGATCGATACCTGAAGAGCCCATTTCACTTTCAAATAACCGATAAATTATATAAAATATTTTTCTCAGCTCAGAAAAATGTATCGGTGTGCAATTTTTCTGCAGTCTTTACTTAACAACAGCAAAATAAGGATCAGTTTTGTCAAGGTGATCCAACGTTTTTCATTACAAGGGCTAAATATAATTATCAGTTTGTCTCGCGGGTCAACTATATATTTAGCAATCCCATCAACTTAATATAAGCCTACAAACAACATTTAATAAACAATTATTTTGAAAACAATTTATAGATTGTATTTTTTGTTGGTCTTACCAAAAATTTGAAAAAACAAAAAGGTTATAAATCTCCCAAAAAAAAAATTAAATGCACGTACATACACTTTCAAAAAACTTGGCATTATAAAATATAACTTATATATTTATACATATTTTCATTAATCAAATAAATGCATAATGAAATGTAATCATTACCTTTTTTAGATAAATATTTGTATTTGGATTATCATCTGTTTAATATCTGTCACCAAGGATTTTCCCTAAATTTTTCTCCAGGATATTTGAAGGGCCATATTTTCCGTGGCCCGTGGGCCACCAGTTGTCCACACAGAGTCAAGTTATTTTATTTCATATTTATTCAAGATACTTGACTTACATCCTATGAACCAACTAATTAATAAGCACACGACTTATAAACTAACTTAAATCTATAACAGACACAATACTCAGTCCCCAGACCTTAATTTATCACTGTGAAAATGGGAACCAATAATATAATCAGTGATACATTTTTCGACCATGCCTCGAATCGAATCCGAGATCCTTCGCTAAGTAGGAAGATACGCTACTGACTTATCTAAGTTATTGGACATCAGCTAAAAAGGTGTTTTTTTTGTTTTAAAATAATTATGTTTAAATTTGGTTGTACTTTTTAAAATATGATAAAACAGTTTCACTGGTATTAATGCTATAATTTTTTTTAAAGAACAATAAAGAAAACCGCACCACGACGTGATGACTGGCTCGAGCTGTATTAATTACCTAACTTTCTTGCTACTAGTGGGGTGATTTGGGCTCTTTATTCTAAGAAACATGGATTATCTATAAAACATGTATCATCAGCATCATCATACACATTTTCCTGCCACTGGCAGGGTCTGTCTCGAACATAAGCCTCTCCGTTTACTTTTGTCCTCCCACCACCTTTCTTCCTCCACGCCGACCCAATCCACTACTCTCTTCTCCACACTCCTCCACACACCATTTACTTCTATTCTCCCACCACCTTTCTTCCTCCACGATGGCCCACTCCACTACTCTCTTCTCCACACTCCTCCACACTCCATTTACTTCTATTCTCCCACCACCTTTCTTCCTCCACGCTGACCCAATCCACTACTCTCTTCTCCACACTCCTTCACACTCCATTTACTTCTATTCTCCCACCACCTTTCTTCCTCCACGTTGGCCCACTCCCCTACTCTCTTCTCCACACTCCTCCACACTCCATCTACTTCCATCCTCCCACCACCTTTCTTCCTCCACGCTGGCCCACTCCACCACTCTCTTCTCCACACTCCTCCCCACTCCCTTAATCCACATGTCCCTGGATCTACCTCTTGGTCTACCTCTTGGCCTCCTGCCCGCCACCTCCATTCCAAGCATCCTCCTTGGAATCCGCCCCTCTTCCATCCTCTTCACATGTCCATACCACCTCAATATCACCTTCTCTATCCTATCCTGCAAGGGTTTCTCTGTCTCTCTCTCTCTCTTTCACCCTCTCATTGCTCACCCTGTCCTTCCTTGTCACACTTAGCCTACTAGATGTATAATATTGCTTTATTGTTGGTTGGTTTTTAGCAACGAGTCTTAGTACACGTTTGGATTGTACGCTAATATACTAATTACACTAATGGTTTTAGGGATTAGGAAGGCTATATTTAGAGTGAGCGTACCCGCATTTGCATGGAAGGAGAGTGGAAAGCCGTTTAGGAAAAAGCACCCTCAGTACACCCGACCGGGATTCAAACCCTGATCTCTTTGTAATCGGCAGTCTAGTCTAATGCTAGAATGACACCTTAGACCATTCGGCCACCGAAGTGGGTGATTTACAATATTTAGACATATTGCGTTCTAATTGCTAATAACCTATGTTAGATTAGTTTCCATGTCATTTCAGGCATACTACCTTATATTTCGAATTATTATTTATTATTATTATTATTTGGTGTTCTTTCTTACGACAGGTCCATTCCTTTTGTCGGTGAACTTAGGCCTCCAATGCACCCTGTCCTATGCCTTCTTCTTCAGCTCCCAGAATTTTCTTCTTTCTTTAAAGTCACCCAATATTTAGAACCCTCTTTATTCCTAAGCTCCTCTTTCCCTCAACCTTTCCTTCTATGACATCATAAAGTAGACAGTTCCTCCTAAAGATGTGTCCGGTCCAGTTTGCTTTGTACCGAAGAATCACATCCGAAACGGTTCTCTTCTCACCTCGCTATTCTTAGGACATCTTCATCTTCATCTTTCGAAAGAGAACCTTAAATCCGATGAGGATGATGAGGATGAGGATGATAATGATGCCAAGAGGCTCGTCTAGAAGACTCTGAAACTATTTTCAGCCTCATTATAACAGTCACAGCACATTCGTGTCATGACATAGAAAAGCCGTAAAGAGGATGTATGGTGTCCTTATTGCATTATTTTTAAAAGCAATTTTCCGTGACAATGTATATATATATATATATATACACATAAATATATATATATATATAAAAAGGAAAAAGCCCACTTTATTTTATTTCTCAGGAATTTTCCAAGTGTGCTTTCATTTTTTTATATTTTGTGTATGTTTTTTATATGTATTTGTTTCTTTCCCCGGATATATATATTTTTTAAACTTCTCTTGTCCTATTTTTTTTTATTTATTTAAAAAAAAAATATCCAATAGCTATTTGGAACGCATCGGTTAGTCTAACTGTCCCTCTTGGTATTACGATCTCCCCCCCCCCCTCTTTGCTCCAAGTTTTTATTGTTTTCCGATTCACCTTTGCCCCATTTAACTCCTTAAGATATTACCCCGCATTGCACAGAAACTAAGTGGGTATAGACAGTTTCAGGAGAAAACACTTTGGGAGAAAGTATTTCAATGATTTTTCTTTCTCCGAGCGAAATGGTGAGTGCGAGTGATGAACGGAAGGAAAGAATTGTGCTCTGAGTTCAATATTAGCGTGTTACCAAACTTTAAAGCTTGTGAGCACGCTAACATTGAACTCAGAATCAATCAAAACCACCTGCCATCTTATTTAACCTCCCTAAGATTCGAATCAATGTCTTTTAAGAACGTTACTACACTGCCATATTAAAAAAAACTCCATGGTCTGAGACTACAAGTTAACTATACTGATAAAGTGGCTGCTGCCTTTAGCAATTATGGTGCCAACATTTGCGGGTAGAAGGTGTCATGTGGTCAGCACAGTGGAATTTACAACCACTAACATCAGTTGTCTAGACCAGAACTACTAATTATTTATTCAAGTAGTTCCTCATTGGTTGTCACGAGGTTGAGTTTGACTCCGTCCCAGACCCACTAATTAAAAGAAAAATTCTGGAAGTGCCAGGGATTGAACCAGGGGCCTCTGACCACTAGACCACAGATTAAAATATTATATAAATGATTTGATGCCACGTTTAGTCAAATGTATGTTATCAAGTGTATTATATCACAGTTCTTTTAAAGTTGGTACAATATAAGTGAAAACAAAAATTGACACAGTTTATTTAGTTCTTACTTTATCTCGACAGTCTGATAGAGAAAGTATTGTGATCATAAAAAAAATTTAATTCGAGATTTAGATGTATGCCAACGTTTCATGACTCCCTGAAACAGAAAAGTAGTTTTTACGATGCCGTCTGTCTGCATTTCTGCCTAGAGCCGGAACTATTTTTACTGATCGGAATAAAACGTTATATCTAGGTTTTCATAAGGCTAGTCTAGAGATCCTGGCTTCGATTCCTGTCTGGTACCTTGGGTATTTTTCCCAAAAGAGAAATTACCTTAACGGTGACCAGGATTTTGTTAGTTAGATTTAAGCTAGATTCAAGTGTTTCCACTTGTTCCACACCCTCATACTCACTGTCACCATCATACTCACTATCACCATTATACTATCACCATCACCTCATTTTATCGGGACATGGAAAGAGCCTCCACGGAAAGAATGATCAGTACATTCGAGCGTCTCCTGAACAATGGTATATTAGTACTGGCTAATCTTTCCACTGCTGGGCTACAAAATGGTGTAGCCCAGAAGCGCAATATATTTTTATTAGGCTGCCCAGAATGTTTTTGAGATTAACTATTTAACTTGCAGAGTGAAAAGAGGAAAAAGCAATTTTTATTGAAATCTGCTCTAATGGTTTTGATTAAAATACTTATATAAGTACTGTTTATATAACATTCATAAAAAAAAATCGTTAAGGTAAATTTTCATAAACATCAGAAATATATTCTACTCAGTTCCATTACATATTATTAGATCTCTGTGTAAGTAAATTTGTCTAACTTAAACACATTAGTTCTCCGTGTAGCAAGCAAGCCCAGAAGCTTGAAATTAACTTGTGAGATTTATCAGAGCGTGTGTTCACGTTATTAATGTGTCACATCCGTCTGGATCAAAGCAAACTGACATCACAAGCAACTCCCTCTAAACTATTATTGGACATTTTAAGCTGAGTCATTCATCAAGGAAGCTTCAAACTTTATGAAAATATTTAATTTAACTAGTCAACTATGAACAAAGCTTAAACACGCACAATCATTTTTTGCGTAGGGCACGAGGACTAAAACGTAGAGCTCATATAACAGCGGCGTGTCGTCAAGTGTTGCCAGGGTTAGTAGCGTCAGGTTTAGACTGTGCCTATGAATTGTTTCACACCCCTTAAGGTGGGCCGAAGGGAGCGAAAGTATTTTTTTTTACAGTTTTTATAGAATTGAAATTTTGTTGGCCAAAATAAATTAAATATTTCTCCAGCAGCAACATAGAGTTTAGTTTTCTGAACATGTTAATATCAACAGATTTTGAATATCTTCAGGGATGTACTTGAATTTTGTCAACACTTTTTCTCTTTATTTAAAAGTTTTGACAAAATTCCAGGACACCTTAACAGATATTCAAGATCTGTTAATATTAGAATGTGTAGAAAATTAAACTTATGTTGCTGCTGGAGAAATATTTGATTTATCTTGGCCAAAAAAAAGTAATGCCTATAAAAACTAGTAAAATTACTTGCGCTTCCTTCTGCCGCATCTTAATAGAACACTCATCTGGTCAAGTATCGAGAGGAATACATTCCTCTATGAGGTATGGAGAGCAGAGCTTATGTATGATTGGTCAAATATAGCCCAAGTGGGGGAGAACATATCATTGGTTCAGTTTTAACAAGGTCTGCTTGCCTTACAACACTCCACAAAACGCCACTGCAAGGGAGAGCTCAGATACAAATCCCGGTCAGGTGTAATTAGGATGTAATTTCCCTATATGTTTCTCTAATCTCCCTCCACACAAATGAAGGTACATTTCCTGTACATCCTTACATCTTCCCCCCCACCTTTATAGCGTAGTTAAAATACATATAGCCCGTATTGGAAGGAAGACATGGTAGTCTCTTTAAAAACGTATTAATTTTTCTGGTTTAATTAAAAAGATTAGAATTGTTTTCTAAAGTAAAAACCGTCAATTAAAATAAAGCCCGCTTCGGTGGCCATGTGGTCTGACGCGCTACTCTCTTCTAGGATTGGAACTGCTGATGACGGGAGATTGGGGTTCAAAAACTAGTTGGTTGTATTAAGAGTGGTTTTTCCCAACAGGTTTCCCACTCTCCTACCAAGCAATGCCGATTTATTACCTCTAGATTGTTTACTTCCTCATCCTACTACTCAGATTAATTATCATATAGACGTGTAACCTGAACAGGTACTAAGACGTGGTAATAAAAAAAATATTATTTTAGTCATTTCGCTGAACATCATCATAATATGCTTCAAAGATATTTTTTTCTTTTTTTCAGAAATCATTGAATACCCCTTTTTTCTGCAAAAAGGTAAGAATATTTCATATGCAATTAATTTTTAATTTGTAATGTCTCAAAATGTATCGTACAAAGATAATTTTAAAAACATTTGACGTAATAAATTTGATAGTGGCGGAAGAAATGGTTTCTTTGATTATTACAATTCTCCTTGATATAAAACAAGATGGCAACAAATTAAAAAACTTAAGAACATGGGCGGATATTCTCCGAGAAACCAAGCATCTAAACTAAGTTACTTAGAGAGCTTTCTTAACTCAGATTGATAGACAAATGCACCGTCATTCACCAGATAGATGATAAGGGAAACCACATTGTAGAAAAACTAACCCCAATACACCCAGCCGGAATTCGAACCTTACGAACCACGACCTTCCACGTCACAGCCAATAACTATTAAGATTAGTAGTAGAGGTAATAATAGTAGTAATATATAATATATTTTAGTACCGAGCCTTACTTATCGTATGGGTTATACGCTTAAGTACTAATTACACTAATGGGTTAGGAATTGGGAAAGTTGTATATAGAGTAAATGAACCAGCATTTGCGTGGAAGGGGGTGAAAAATAGGAAAAAACAACCCTCAGTTCAACCGAGCAAGATTCGAACCTTAATCTCCTCGTCCTTGGCAGTCTATCTCAACACTAAACTAACGCGTTAGCTAACCATTCCACCTAGGCAGGAAATATTAGTATTAATCCAAGCAATAGTAGTTAAGTAACAATAGAAGTAATATCAAATAAGAGTATTTTATTTATTTACTTACTAGGTATGTTATATATATATATACATATATATATCTAAACCTATATTTTCTAAGTATACACATTTGATATAGCCTACATAGTTTATTCTTCATTAAGTCACACATATTGTATTAAGAAAATATTTTTAAAACAAACCTTAAGTTGATTTAATAGCCATTTAGTCGCTTAAAACATTTTCAGAAATGCTTTAGAGTTTAAATCCATGGATAATTTTCAATTTTTTTTACACTGATATTTTGTCTAATCCTAAAATTAATCTCGTAACATATTAAAGTGTGTCGATGTGATTATCTCATAATATGTTGTTTGATATAAATATTATAATACAGTAGTATTAGTAACATTATTGGTATTATCAGTTTTTATTTATGCAGAAGTACATGTTAATTTCACTATACACTTGTCCAGCTAATCACAATGTGTTTGTCAGCTGGTGCATCACCTTAAAATTAATGTCGTACATACATGTTATAATGTAAATATATGATAATATATGATATGACGAATGCATTACACTTCTTTAAGTATATTCTTACAATATATAATAAGTGCATAATACCTTATTTAAGTTTATTAAATCTATTACATTGCTTTTTAGATATTATTCAGAAACCAACCATGCCATGACTTTTCCGTCATATTAAGGCAGTTTTTTTTTATTTATTTAATTATTCTGTGAACCACTTAGCCATTTTTTTATTTCTCTTTTTAACATTGTATAGTGTGGAATAGTAGTCGTAGTAGTAGTATAGTTAGTATAGTAGTATATGTAGTAGTAGTAGTAGTAGTAGTAGTATAATGGCGGGAAAGTGAATGTGTGGATAACAAGCAAAAAACCACCACAAAATTGCAACAAAAGCGAATGAAGATAGTATCGGTTCATAAATGTGTCACAAATGACAAATGCGAAAGTTCAAAAAGGACCCATCCATCAAGTGCATGATGGGAGTATAACAAAACAGCTGATAACGAGAGACCTTTATTCACGCGCAACGGAGGTATGTGTGGGCCAAGGCGTCAGACTAGCACTGCCACGTTGGCGTTAAGGTAAGGGCTACGAAGGTTTTTTTTTCTACGTACGCCAGTCTTACTACACATCCTTGCTATTCGCATTTAACTACATTTAACGCGCCCCCTTTTTTTTTTAATTGAACGCACTCCTTTTGCTTAATTATGCCACCCTTTTGTTTGATACGTAACCATTTTACACGGCAAGGTACCTCTTGTAAAACATCAAATGGGGCGAAAAAAAAATCAAATGGGCAGGATTGCAACATTATGATAACGTCATATAAGGTCGATAACCTCAGGAAGGGGATGGGGAGAGTGAAGGTGGGATGACGTCACAGAGGAAAAGCCAGGAAGAGGGGGAGGGAAGAGATAGCTTCTGGAGGTGTTGCCAAAATTACAATACTACCTCTATTACAGTGTGACTAAAGGTCAATTAAACTAATATTAAGTTTGTTCTGGAAGGTCAAAGGTTCAAATGGTGTAGATAGGGGTGATGGAGTAGAATTAAAAGAAAATGTTTGGAGAAGAGAGATGATACGTTTTAAAAGACCACCATCCCTACATCTGAGCAGAGCTTTAACCCCAAACTCCTCTTCACCAGAAAATTCAATAACGAGACTAGTGTCTTAGCTTACATCTACACTCCACTTACCCTTAAAGTAACAATCTTTCCTTGACATATTACACTATGATCCTATTTAATATGTTGTACCATAGCGGAATAATGCAAGGTAAGCTTGTTAATTTACGGGGTAGACGAAGGGTATGTATGTCCAGTGCAGGCTAGAGATGGTTATTTATATGTAATACTAGCAATCTCACACGGCGTTGCCCGTGACCCATTGTGGTATAAGAGCTATATAAGATGCCCCCAACCCTCCTACACACACACACAAACACACACACACACACACACACATACAAAAATACTTTAGAATTACAGTTATTTCGTACACTTTTTTTTTCCCGAGGAGGATGCGGCATATTTTTAGTCACAGTTATCTCTGAAACGTAATTCTAAACCAGATTAACAATATTTTCTTCAAAATTTTGTTAAAATACCCTAATTAAAAAGATAATTAAAAATATAAAAATCTGGCTTTGTGGTGCATTCAGACCTTCTTTCGTCCACCTATGTTAAAAATTTCAGATCTCTGCGTGCCGTAGATTTGGCTGGGCATCGCACACAAACAAACAAACTAACACAACACAAACAAACACTTCCTTTTATTATTATAGATTATCTGTGGATTTCTTGCTCTCTCTCAATTTATCCCCCTCATCCTTACACCTTAGATCAAATCATTAATATTCCTTGAGACCAATGAACAACTAATAATAAATGCAAGACTATAGTTCCATATAGTTTCTGCCAAAATTTAAAAAATATTTAATCAAAGTACACTACCATCAAATTATTTTATTTTCCTAAAAAACGAATATTCATTCATATTTTAACGATGTAAGTAAAAAAGTTACCCATTTTAAACAAAAACGCTAAGAATATTTCGAAAAAAATTTCAATATAATCATCCATTTTATTTTTAGGATGGGATTGAAAAGAAATACAAGTGCACTTAGAGTCATATTTTATATAGAAATAAATATTTTTATTAGGAACAATGTCTTCTTTTTCTGTTGTGTTATTGGAAAATATGAGTGTCCTCTCTGAACTCACGGTTGTCATCCTCCACAACGTCTACTCCTCCAATCCCCCTGAGGACATAAGACAAATTCATATGTGTGTGTGTGTGTTTAACTTATAAATGAAAAAACTAAAAGGGAAATTTCTGTTTGGTTTGAAAATATGATAGTGTTTGTTTTTCTCTTCGTTCCCCATCTCAATACATCCACCGATTTGTACATAAGAGAATATATGAATATGTGTGTGTGTGTGTGTGTGTGTGTGTGTGTGTGTGTGTGAGAGAGAGAGAGAGAGAGAGAGAGAGAACATGTTAGAGAATGGCGGCAGACTGAGTGAAGAGGAAACCGTTGTATATTCAAGATTAAAGCCAACAGGGATAGATTCTCCCGTTAGTCTCAAGATGACGGACTCTGTTTGGTACCAGGGGTGTGGAAAAAAAAAAGAAAATAGATCGTAGAGTAATAAAAGTTTATGGTTAGGAGCATGGAAAGTTTAAGGGTGTATGTTAGGTAGTACGAGTTACTGTTAAGTATTTTTTTTCAGTTTTTATAGTAGTTTTTACTTTCTATAGACCAACACTTCCCCTACCTCTCTGGAGAGAGAAATATTGTAAACGTAAAAAAAAAAAAAAAAATTGAAATCAAAATTTCTATAGTTAATTTATACTTTTTACGACCCTTTGAAATTGAAAAAAGTGTTTTTTTTGCGATGTCGGCTGTCTGTTCGTATTTGGGCCTAGAACCAAAACCATTTTACCTATCAGGCTGAAACTTGTTATCTAGGGTTTTTGTAAAGTTCTTACGAGGAGTTTTTTGAAATAAGAAATCTATTTTAACCTGGAATTCGGTGTAGTTTACTGACATTCAAAAGGAGAAAGAATCGATTCTCGATATACGTCCAAACGATTTTGATTAAATCTTGTATTTAGGCACTGTTTAACATTACAAATAAAATGGCACATCTCAATTACCAATAAAAACGAGTTTTAAGGTAGTTTACATAAGCATAAATTTCCTATTATGATCATATTCCTGCCATTAGATACGAAATAACGTATCATTGTAAGGTTGTAATACTAATATTTTTTTAAATGGCGATCATGTGACTATCACGTGCTTTGATCCGGCTTAGGTAATTCTGTCATACTCTAGTCAAACTATAAATGACACGTTTATGTTGGATGAATTTTGCTTATGGGCAAATTTTTAATATGGAACTAAAAAAGTTTTGGGGGAAAAAAAATTGGTAAAATAATCAAAATGGAAGTAAATAGGAACTAAATCACTAATATCCCCAGAATATGAAAAACAAATAATGTTACCTTCAATAATATGGTGTTCTAGTGGGATTATAGAAGTTAATTAACTAATACTTTATTTAATTGCATGATTAGAGTTATTTCACACTTCTATTGTTTGCCCTTATTGATCAACTTGACCTTGTCTCATTTATGTGGACAGTAGTGCTGCGCACATATACACACACATACATCCACACACATATATATACACACAAACACACGCACATATATACACACACACACATACACACACTGTTCCCTGTTTTTTGTCTATTTTTATATGTTTTAAAACAGGAGGTAACGTGATGTATGTTCATAAAACTGCCAGGTTTTCGGGATATGTGAAAAAAGAAAATCACACAAATTTGTACGCTGCGCTCACCATCTTGGATTTTTCAAATTTTTGATTTTTCTCACAAAGATGGCGTGAGTACCAAATTTAAGCTCTCTAGGACTCAAATTGTACGTTTAGTCGACCATTTTATACTCACTATCTTTGGAAGTTTTTCATAAAGATGGCATGCTCTATAGTTTTGATACCAAATTTCAGATCTTTAGAGCACAAGTTTTATATTGAGCCTGCCATATTGTATCCACCATCTTGGATTTTTCATTTGACGAATTTTTCTCATAAAAATAGCATACTCTCTAGGGTATAGGGAAGTGGCAGAAAGATCTTTTGAAGGACACACAGTCACCACATGATTTATATGTTGTTTATTTAGTTTTTTTAAGTACCACGTCTTACTACCCGTTCGGTTTGTACACCTATGTACTAATTAAGCTGATAGCATTTTCTTGCAGGGGGATTGAAAAACCATTTTAGGGAAAAAACATACTTAGTTCACCCGACGACAATATTGGAACCTCAATCTCTCCGTCATTGGCAGTCTAGCCAACCGCGAGAGTAGCGCGTTACTGTGAATTCACACGTTCACCGAAAAACTAGCGCAGAAAATAAACGTGGTCACGTGACGCGCTCTAAGCCAATCACAAGATTTCCGCTTAATCGGCGCTAGGTGTTCTGCTGAAGTTCAACTATTCTTTACTTTGTCCGCTCTGCTCGAGATGTCAGGCACAGGAGAACCAATCAAATTTCAGAACCAACCATCTTAAATCTCGGAGCCATCCATCTCAAATCAGTGCGCATGCGCTGTAGAGCTAGAAGAAAGCAGACAGCTTCGTTGGCCGTTGTGAGGAGATTTGAAATAACCCGTTAATGTAAAGCGTGTTCATAATCAGCTGTTTTAAAGCATTGCAATGCATCATGGGTCAACTTAAAGTGTGTGAATTACTGCGCAGATTCTGCTTTCTAGTTTTCAGTGATCGTGTGAATCAAACTTTAGACCACGAGGCCACTGAAGCTGATGTAGTTATTGATAAGAGGAGAAAATTAATCATAAAGTGCCTCAACCCGTTTCCAAAAGTTTGAAAGTTGGGCACATCCACGTGTCCTAAGAACAAATACAACTTTTATATTAATATGCACCTTTAGTAAAAAAAAAAAAAAATGCACGTACATAAAATTAGAGCTGGGCCGATCATCTATTTTGCCGATTAGTCCGATGCCGATCATTTGTTGCCGATTAGGCCGATTACCGATGCCGATTAGTTTTGTTTTCAATTTTAATAATTTTAAAAACTGTTTCCATTTAAAACAAAATGTGCGTATGTGCGAGATTATTACATCCAATGTTTCATTTTTTGGGCATCTTTAACAAATCGAAATAAAACAACACCAATCTACTAATATTTTATTTTATGATTATTAAATTTGTTACTTGTGAGTATTTTTATTTCTAATAACGTGCATAAATTGGAAAAAGACCTATGGTAAATATATTTATTTTGATATATTTTGTTTGGAATGTTGGATGTGCTGTTTATTTAAAACCTAAGTCGCTAAGAACAAGCTAATTATTCAAAGATCACATACGAGAGAGCAGAGATAAAATATTATTTTTTAAGACTTAAAATATACCCACACATTTTCAATAATCGGCATAAATAATCGGAGATTCAAACACCGATCATCGGAATCGCGGGTTATGCGATAATCGGCCGATGATCGGATTAATAATCGGCATCGGCCCAGCCCTACATAAAATCCTTCGTACTGGTAATAAGTCTGTCTCGATGCTGTTTCTTTATTCCACAGTAATGACAAGTAGCTCTTTATAGACATACGTCACAAGGAGTGCTTTCCCGAACTTCCTTGGTGTGTATGTGTTTTTTTTTTTTTTTTTGTTAAGTTACTTCTTTCTATTGCTGTTAATGCACAATATCACGAACGTTCGGTGTTTTGTTACACTTCCTTTCTTTATGGCACCATTTGTTTGCTTTGGATGTTTGATAAAAACTCCATATATAGATACTCCTCAATGACAACATATAGTGGAGGAGGCTTTTGATGTGAGCCACGACATTATCCATGAAGAATTCACGAATAAGGCCCCCCCCCCCCCCCCATTTCATCCATTACCCGATCGATGACGGTAAAAAACTGAACAGACAAAAAAAAATCGTAGTAATCAAAGGGACAATACTAAAGAATAAACATGTGTAACATAAATACCCAATGTGGGGTAAAATTACACATACATCATTTTGTTTGATGGAGGGCTTTTTATTTATTTCAGTCATATCGAGAAGGGGAGAGAAAAAAAAAGAGTAATTCATTGTGATAAGCAGTTTCAAAAGGCGGGATTGACAATAGGGTTTTTTTGTTTGTTTCATAAACACGATTGATCGACTTTTATTAAATACCATCGGCTGAGTTGGCTGTAAGCTCTCACCGGACGGTGTATATATATTATATAATTATATAATATATATAATTATATAATATATATAATATATATAATTATATAATATATATAATTATATAATATATACAATTATATAATATATACAATTATATATAAGGGATGGGTGGAATCCTATATTCATCAAATCCAAATTTTAAATTTCCTTTCGAATTTCGAATCTAAATCCAGATCTTTGACTCTCAAAAAAGTGTACATTTTTAGCTAAAGAGAAAATAGTTTTAATTTAATTTAAAAAAGGGTTTTTAAGGCTTAATGCCACCGACGAATATTTTGTTTGTCATGTCTATTACGTCATAAACAACAAAAAGAACACTCATTTTGGTATTTATTTGAAGTATTTAACGTGTACTTCCTGACCCGACTGATTATATCAGTACACGAGAATTTCTTTGAGCGAGAGCGAAAGGGCAGACCAATTTTGTCTGGAAAGGTATTATCACATAACTGCCAGAGTTCTTTTACACGCCACAATCGTCATGTGACCGACGGCTTTACTTCCCCATCCGAAGGAAGTTGCGCTCCAGGTTTTTCACGATCAAGAAAAATACTTCGGCCACGACTGGGTTTGAACCCACGAACCTTGGGTCCTGAGGTAAACACTTTACCCCAAGACCACCGAGATTGACTTTCATTTAGTTAATCAATTATATTAAAACAAATTATTTTGTCCTTTTTTATTGTGATTTTGTTTCTCTTCCAACTACACACGTATATCGTTTGAAGGGTACAGGGGAAAAAGAAGGAAAGTCACACTACACATACTTTCCAGGACATCAACTTTTACATCCCAAACCCCATAAGCACCCAATCAAATACTTCTTAATTAATATAAATATGACAGAGACCTCTCTTAACCATAATCTAAAGTGCATTAAAAAGGTCTCATGATTATCTAACAGATGGCAGCACTAGCTCAATTAAAGTTAAAATTGGACTTTCCCTCTTTTCCTTTGTACACTCCATTTCCCTTTACTAATTGATTAACTCTCTTATTTAAAATCAAGGTCTCCATAATAAATGTATTCGAGATACTTTTTTAGATTTTTATGAATCTCGAATTCTTGAATACTATAAGATTCGAGGGATTCAAGGATTGAGAATTCAAGCGTCCCACCTCTAATATATACACGATACACGGGACACGGGACCCTTATTTCAATACATAGACATGCCAATGAGCTGATACATCGGACTAAATCATTGTGATTTATCCTTCCCTAGACATAAATATTATTTTTAAAACTAAAGTTACAAATACAATAAATTTAAATGATTATAATAATATATTGTATTGAATCTTGCATAGAAGTTTTTTTCAGTCCAATAATGTAAGATGAAGAATATATTTTGTTAAATCAAAGTAGTCAAATTAATTAATTTATCTCAACTAGCAGCTTACATTTTTGAAACATATTGATTAAACTTTCTTTAAAAAAAAAAAAAAGAAAAACACTAAGTAAAGGCAGTTTTTTTTTTGCAACTTCTCAAGCGAGTTGAAGTAGCGGCCTCCTTAAATCCATTCTGTGCCAGCTACTAACTATCACTTAAAGTCCTTTACAAAATGCTCTTAGCCTTCCTGGTTTAATCTTTATTTTCTGTTCCTTTTCTTTCCTCCATGTTTTAGACATCCTTTTAAAGACCTAGGCTATCCAATTCCTTACCCCGTTCCCCAAAAAGCCACCCACTTCAGTTTTTAAACCCACTAATAAAAAATCCAGGGTCTAGTATTACTCAAATCTTTGTCAAGTTCATATTGAGTTAGAAGACGCAGAATGAATATAATTTATTCAATACCCAAAGAAAGTTTGTCTTCAGTACTCCATTACGATTCAATTGAAATCATTACCAAGATATCTAATCCAAAGTACTATATCTAATTATATTTTAGATTAAATTATTATATTCGCCTCTTTCTAATGTTATCAATATTATGAGGTTTCTTCTGTGGTTCTAGATTATTTTTTTTTTAATTTAACACCATGTTTTACTACAAGTTCGGGTTTTACGCCTATTTCCTAATTACGCTTACATGTTAGGGATGAAAAAAGGTTGAATTTTGAGGAAGTGTACCCTTATTTGCGTGGAGGGAGAGTGACAACAATTTAGGGAAAACCACCCTAAGTACACCTGATCGGTATTCAAACCCGATCTCTCCATCATCGGCAAACCAGGCTATTACGAGAATGACGCCTTAGACCATTCAACCAGCAAAGCTATTATTAGAATCTGTATAACATAGAATAACTCTTGACAGTTTATTGAAAGTTTTAAAACTATAAGAGAAACACAGGTCCCATGGTCTAGAACTTTATTCCCATGTTAGGTTAGATTGTCGGTGATGAAGAGATTTGTGGTCGAATCCCGGTCGGGTATACTGAGGATGTTGCTGTTTTATAAATAGTTTATCATTCTCTCTCTCACGCCAATCTGGTTGCATTTCATCTAGATCCCTACTGTTTTCATCTATATCCCATTAGCGTAGTTAATGTGTAGGTATATCCCTAACTACAATTTAAACAATCTGAAGAAAAAGAAAAGGATATACTAAAAGAAATAGTATTAATACATCTAGTTTAACGTATCTACTCTTAAGAGATAATCCGGTACTAATTTAAAAAAATTTAAAATTTGGATTGATGAATATAGGATTCCACCCATCCCTTATATATAATTGTATATATATATAATATTATATATAATAATTATATATACACCGTCCGGTGAGAGCTTACAGCTAACTCAGCCGATGTAAAAAAAATACTTTTTTAAATTAATTTACTGTGTTTACATGATAATTAATTTTTTACTAAAAATTATTGTATGAGATAACGAGTATGAGGACAAAATCTCAATATCGACTTCTTACTATCACAAATATATATACGCCCATTTAATAAGTGAATTAAATTACCTTTTTTTTCTAATTTTGATCTGTTCGATGATAATGACTTTAAATTAATTAATTAATCTTTCACATTCAGGAATAAAAATAAAAATAAATTTTATTATTCTATAGTTTTATAAAACAAAGGGCAGTGTTAAATCTGTAAAAAAAAGATAGTATTTGGTAAAAAAAATTAAATCATTGATAGTTGGTAAAAAGAACTTTTTACAACTGGCATAGGTTAAAAAAGAAATTTTCATCGTTAAAACTCAGTAAAATATTTTATTAAATTGTTTTCATTCGGTGAAAAATGTATTTATATAAATAGCAGTAAGTAAAAAAATACTTTTTCAACGATGATCCTTGTTGGTAAAGAAAATTCCTTTCTACTGCTGGTAGTTGGTACATAAATCATTTTTAAACGCTGGTAATAGGTAAAAAAAATCCTTTCCATCACTGTCATTCATTAAAAAAACATTATTTTTTTGATTTGGCATCCGATATAAAAAAATATATTTTCACTTGTTGGCAGTTGATAAAAAAACTTTTTATCTTGGCAATCAGTTACAAAAAAAAATTCCTTTCCATATTTGGTAGCCTTGTATTTAGTCAATATTCAGACGTTTTCCAATCCTTATTCAACACAAACTACTGGTTATTCTTATGCCTGTAGAGTTATAGACTCCCAAGACTAGACTAGAAATACGGCCCTAAGCTTCTTAGAGGTTATTTCAGCTGCTCTAAAGCCCAAAGCTCACAAGAAGCTCACAGTAACATTTTAGCAACGCGTCCTACAACCCATTCGGTTTATACACCTATTTACTAATTACACTAATGTTCTAAAGATTAGGAAGGTTTAATTTATAGTAAGTGGGGAGGTAGAGTGAAAAACAATTTAGGAAAAACAAAGTGACCTGGATTAACCCCGATCTCCCCGTCTTTGGCTGTCTAGTTTATTGGTAGAATAGCGCCCTAGACCATGCATCCACCAAAGCTGGTCCCAGTAGCTTTGTTCCAATGAAAAGACAGCACCTTCAATTCACAGGGCAAATGTGCAAAATACACCAGGTGTTATAAATAGTCCAAGTCCAGAGTAATTTGGTCGTGCGGGTGGGAAGGATGGAAGTACGTGGGAACGACCTCTTTTATCGATCAGTGACAACGGAATTCTTCGACATCCCCGTCGAACCTTGACCTGTACCTTCGTGGGACCGAGAAGATAAAATAAGCGCGGTGGGTATGGATTATGAAGAACCGAGCAAAAATAAAAAGAGAATCAGAGGGGAAAGAAGATGAATAAAAGAGTAAAAAAAAAGAAGAGGCGATTGAATTAAATATAGGGGTCCAGGTGTCCTTGAATAATATGTGGCAAGGGGGGAGGGACCAACCATGCCTCTGACAGACCACCGCTGTCACCCAGAGTCGAAGTGGTGCATGCGCAGTTGAGACCTTGTCACTTGGCGTTGATGTACGACTGGGCCGCCGGTGTGTCACAGATACCGCCATGTCTGCCCCGACAATGGGGAGTTGCGGTTTTCAGGGGGGGGGTTGTTGTATCCTCGCGGCAGAATAAAGAACTAGCGAACAGTGGAATGGGGGGTTGAAGGGGGTAGTCATGGGTGTGATGTATGCTGATGTTTTGGTGCATGCTTGCATCTGATAGTCTGTTGGGAGGGATGGAAGAGGGAGGATGAGGGGATTAGGGGGGGGATCTAGATTAGAAAAGAGTGATGGCCATTCTGTTGTTGTTCTCTTTTTTATTTTACAACTAGCTTAATATAATCCAAATTTTATACGAAGGGCGATTTAGAATATTACAAACATGTCTTTTTTGATAGAAAAATTGGTAGCCTTTTACTATTTTACTAGTGATATTTTATTTGTATTAATAATACCTTAAAAAATGACAGCTGTGAATCACACGGCTTAAAGAATAAATACGTGAAATTTGATTTAATGACATTTCTAGCTGTCAGACGAAGTTCTTCACATAAAATTGGACCGTAATTTACGTTAGTATGTAGTGTTTTTTTTCGAAAGTTTTATTATTTTGTTTGTAACGTTGATTTGTTTCTCCTGATATTTTGTAACGGGATTTTTTTTTTTTTCGTTTTATGAATCACAGATTTTTTTTTTTTGTATTCTAAAAATATGTTCCAATGTTTGAATCGTAAAATATCCTTTGCAGTCAGGACATAAATACTATTATTTTGCAATCGTAATATAGTTTGTTTTGTATTACCTCTCCAGGAATTGACAAGATGTTTTATATTTTTTTTAATTATCCACATTAGGGATTATAAAGATAAAGTTTAGAGGAAAAGTACCTTCGTTTGAGTGGGAGGAGAGTGGGAAATGACTTTAGGGCCAAAAAAACCTTCAGTACACCCGATCGGAAATCTTATTTCAAACTGATGACAAATATAGAAAGGTATTTGTTTTACCAACTACCAACGAAGTAAATATTATTTTTACCGACTGCCAACAGTGGAATTTTTTTTGTACTATTTTAACAATATGCTTTTGTTTTATAGGACTATAAAGTAATAAAATTTATTTTATCTTCATGCCTGAATGTGAGATATTAATTAAATTTAATGTCACGTTTATCGAACAAATCAAAAGTCGATAGAAAAAAGTATTTTCATTTACTTATTAAATGAACAGACATCTAGTTGTGATAACAAAAGTCAATATGACGCTTTTTTTTTGAAATGGCTATCTTAAACAAACATTTTAGTAAGAAATTAAAAATTGTGTACCCACAGTAAATTATTGTATAAACAAGTGTTTCTTTAATTAAGTTTCAGAATATTTTTCAAGACTAGATTCGTAATTCTTACAACCCTGTTCGTGTAGTTGCAGCCCTGCCTGTGTACCAGCAGTGATACGTCAACTAAAAGAGGTGCAGCAGAAGTGTGTAGAAATAGTAGGCCTATTAACAATTCCAGCAGAATCTTGGAAGGCCTTATCTTGAGATCCGAACCAACATCGAACATGGAACATAATTATGTTAATAAGGACTTTTAGTTTTTGAGGTCTACTATCCACACCCCATATTCCCACATAGATCGAAAAAATATGCCTGTATATATATATATATATATATATATATATATATAATTATATATATATACAAATTGTATCGATATACAGAGTGTACCAGAAGACAGTTAAACTGTAAACAGTTTAACTGTCTTCTGATCTGACACTTTCGCTCAATTGGTAGCGTGTATAACTATCTGCTGTGCTAAAGGTCCCAGGTTCGATCTCAAAAATGGCCGAAAATTTTATATTATTGGTGAAATATGGGTTTCCCCTTTCACGGCGATGAATTAACGACTGGGGGCTGGATGCTGTGTCTGCTCTAGATTCAAGTTAGTTTATATTTTGTGAGCTGATACTATCAGTCGGTTAAGGAAGTACACGCAAAATACCTTAAATAAATTAAAAGTTTTATGTCTGCATGTGTCATATAAATTGATTGTATACCATTAAGTAGCCACTGATAGAATTACGTTTAATCACGTTCTTTGTTCAACAACATTTCTCTTAGCGAAGTGTTAGCGCCTGCGAAATAGCACGATAGTTAATCTGCACTACGGATCTGTATAGTAGATAGTATCAGCTTACCTTTCACGGGGCTTGCTAGGTTTCTTGATTTAAAAGTAGACGGTAGCATTTACCTATTTGTTGTTTTCAGGGAACGTGTTGAATAAAACATATTGAAAATTTGGTTTAACTAGATCTCCCCTATCCACTTATTTACCCTCTTCAGTCCCTGTCCACCTATTATTGCAGAAATAAATATATAATATATATATTAATATATTTACACGCTTCGGTGGCCACATGGCCTAACACGCTACTCTCTCAGTAAACCAGACTGCCGGATGACGGGGAGATCGAGGTTTGAATCTCGGTCAGGTGTACTGAGAGTGTTTTTTATAATGGTTTTCCACTCTCCCTCCACTATAATGCGGGTACACTTCCTATAAATATTACCTCCTTAGTCCCTAAAACCATTAGCGCTTAATCCAAACGGGTAGTAAGACGTGGTGCTAAAAACAATATATATAATATAAATATTAAATAGATATGTTTTCACTAAATTGAGATGTTAAACAAGTTGTAATATTTATATAATTGCAATGTTCCGTAGCCAACTCCTAACGACACGAAAGTGAAAAGTATTTTGTGATAAAACCGAAATGTTTTATTTCAAAGATTGTCATGGACTCTTTAAGCCACCAGTCTAAATGAACATATTTTTTTATTTAAAACTGTTTTTTTTAAGTATTTGATAAATCACTAGGAATTATTTAAAATAAAAGCTTGTTTAGTAAGGTTGCTGCATAGTTGGCCAATCATATGTTGCGCTTAGGTTAGATATTGTCAAAACCTATGGCATCAAGTTTTGTGTTTACTGGAATGAAAACAACACAATTTCTATAATACTATAAATATATAGATTTGTAGAAATAGTTTAAAAGTTTAAATCTTCCACCCTAAAAAGTTCAAAATCCGCATATTTGTATTAATTATTAAAAAGCTATATGACCGAAAAACTAAAGGTGACTGAAATAGGAGCGTAGAACGGATATTTGTGAAGCGAATGAAGTAATTTAAAGGGAGGGGCTTATAACACGTTGTATTTTCGTCCTTCACCTGTTTGTTCTCCTACTGCCTGACAGCTCCAACTAGGAATCTTATAGATCCACTTGGTTTCTGGCGTTTAGGCATTTCTGCTTGACTACTCTAGTTCCTTAAATTGTATAGATTAATTAATTCACTAAAATAACTCCAAAAAAATCAGTGAAATATCAGTACAGTACCTTATTAAAATTCAAAGTTCTTAATTCTATATAGACATGTAGATAATTTTTACTACAATGATGACATGAAGTATATTTTAGATTGATAAAAAATCTCCAACGCTTCAGACCACAATCATCTGATACCAGCCGAGTGGTGAAGATAGTGCTAACATATTCGAATATATGGTGTCATATGGTCGGCACAATGAAAGTCTCCGACAGTTAATCTCAGTTTTCAAGATGGAAGCTACTTATTTTTTCATTAGAAAATAAATTTAATGTTATAATTAATTGTAGATTTTCTAAATATCTTTTAGCACCTCTAAGTGCTAGTCAACCACCTCTAAGTGCTAGTCAACCGCCTTGTAAGTGCTAGTCAATCACCTCAATATGCTAGTCAATCGCCTCTAAGTGCTATTTAATTGTATTAAGGGCTATTAAATCGCCCTTAAGTGCTTGTCAATCGCCTTTAGAGACTAGTAAATTGCCTCTCAATCACCTCTAGGTACTAGTAAATCGCCTCTAAGTAATAGTCAATCGCTTCTAAATGCTGGTCCACCACCTTTAAAGCACGTCAAAGTAGGCCATATTCAAACTTTTTGAGAAACTCAAAGTCTACATTTCTCCAAAGACCGAGTATTTCTCAGACTATTATATAAAGTATATCATAACATTTAAGTGTTTGAGAGGAAACGTAACGTCTATTTGTTTTCATGAAAGTTACATAGATTTTTTAGAAACATTCTTTATTTATTTTTTCGGTCGGATTCTTTCAAAGTATGTGAAGATTTATTTTAATCTTATACGTAAATAAGAAAGAATATCTTACAATCTTCACGGAAGATTGTGTTTATTTAATATAAATGCCTTTCATGCTTAAAGGTTTCTATCTTTGATATTATCTTTGAAACAAATTTTAAACTTCACCAAGACACAGCTGTTTGTATTTTTCTTACTGTAGTAACAGTGAAAACGAGACGGAAAACATATAAACCCTCATAAGAATGTAAAAATATAACCAACAAGAATAAGCAAGTAACGAGAGAAGATGTGATGATGATGATGATTACTATTTAGTATGAATGTCACGCCCGGTTCGTAAATACATGCAAATAACCATCGCTCTCCTCTCACACCATCTTTTTTTTTTTTTTTTTTTGCTGCGAACAAACAGACTTAACTAGAAAACATTACATGAAATCTCTCTCTTTCTCACCACACCTCGACCTAATTATAATTTACTGCACGGAAACAGGGCAAGCGTACCTCACCCCGCCCCCCACCCCCCTTTTTCCCTTTAGAAGTCGTACCAAACTACTCGAGCGCCATCTTGGAATGACGCAACACTTAATAGGCCTTTGCAGAACCAGAGTACCATTTTAAACCTTTCTTGAAACAATTTATCATTTAAAATTAAATAAGGGTAATTTATTACTAGGATGTGTTTCTTTTTAATTATTAGTTTTAAAACCTTGATTACTTTTACACCAACCCTTACTATCCATTCAAACTATAACTTTTTTTTGTAAACCACGTCTCGCAGCTCTTCCAAATTATATACAGATTTTGTGTAAACTATGTCATAATACCCGTCCAGAATATACTCTTTTGTGTGAACCATGTCATACTACCCGTCCAGAATATACTTTTTTGTGTGAACCATGTCATACTACCCGTCCAGAATATACTCTTTTTTGTGTGAACCATGTCACACTACCCGTCCAGAATATACTCTTTTTTGTGTGAACCACGTCATACTACCCGTCCAAAATATACTCTTTTTTGTGTGAACCACGTCATACTACCCGTCCAAAATATATTCATTTTATTTTGTGTGAATCATCTAATACTACCCGTCCAGAATATACTTTTTTAACCATGTCATACTACCCGTCCAGAATATACTCATTTTAGTTTGTGTGTACTATGTCATACTACCCGTCCAGAATATACTCATTTTATTTTGTGTGAACCATGTCATACTACCCCTCCAGAATATACTCATTTTAGTTTGTGTGTACTATGTCATACTACCCGTCCAGAATATACTCATTTTAGTTTGTGTGTACCATGTCATACTACCCGTCCAGAATATACTCATTTTATTTAGTGTATACCATGTAATACAACCCGTCCAG
This sequence comes from Timema podura, assembly GCA_033556935.1. Classification (NCBI taxonomy): domain Eukaryota; kingdom Metazoa; phylum Arthropoda; class Insecta; order Phasmatodea; family Timematidae; genus Timema; species Timema podura. The sequence goes on from JAVRXN010000011.1 coordinate 80,178,918, forward strand.
AATATACTAATTTTATTTTGTGTGTACCATATCATACTACCCGTCCAGAATATACTCATTTACCCGCCTCGGTGGCGCAGTTGGCTAACGCGCTAGTCGTGTTAAGCTCGACTGCCGAGGACGGGGAGATCGAGGTTCGAATCTCGGTCGGGTGAACTGGGGGTGGGTGTTCCTAAATGGTTTTTCACTCTCCCTCCACGCAAATACGGGTTCAATTCCTCTAAATTCAATCTTCCCAATTCCTAATCCATTAGCGTAATTAGTACTTAAGTGTATAACCTGAACGGTTAGTAAGACGCGGTGCTAAATAATAAAATTATATATATATACTCATTAAAATTTGTGTTTACCAAGTATTACTACAAATTCAGGCTATCCATGTATTTAAGGTGGGTATGTAGGGGGCGCTAGACATGGTCAATGTTTTTGAAATTTTATAGCAAAACCTTTTTTATCCAAAATAAATCAAATCATTCCCCTATAGAAACATAAGAGTTTAATTTTATTCACATGGTGATATCAAAATTTGTTGAATATCTATCATGAGCATTGCGACATTAGATGACAAACTTTTTAAATTAAGAAGAAAAGTTGTCATTAAATTCCAGGACCACCCATGACAGATATTCAACAATTGTTGATATCACCATGTCAAGAAAATTAAACTTTGTGTTTCTACTGAAGTAATATTTGATTTATTTTTATATTAAAAAAAATAAGTCTTGGTATAGAATTTGCAAAAAATAAACATATTTATCCTCGCGTCCCTTACACTCCCAACTTAACGCCCCCCTTGCCCCCCCCCCCCCCACCGCCACCACCACTTCTACTCTTAACACAATCTATCTTTGTTTCTTCTCGGGTAAGTATATTAGAGTATGCATGTGTGATGAAATGCAACAAAATGGACACGGGAATGGAGTTTAAGCAGACTATCGACCTAATTATACAATCGTGTCGTTGTTCTGCTCGATATCGGCACAGAATATAAATGAATGAATTCGACTCGGGGAAATATCGTTCTATGTTCCTGAGCAACTTGGGTCACCTTCACCATATATTTTATGTCCTTATAGCTCTCAAATATCTTTGAATGTTCTATTGTGAGCCTATCAAAATATTACTATATTTTTTGGAGGAAGTCTAAATCTAGAGCCCTTTTTCATCAAGCTCATAGCTCATTTCATAGCTCCGAAATCATTATTAAAAAAAATTTGTTTAAAATGAGCCAATGTTAAACTTTGACACTTTTTTCTAGTAATAAAACTCAAATTATAGGGTTTTAATGAAAAAAAGCACTGTTGGAATCTATTAATTTTGGCCATTACTAACCATATATTGAATTCGTATAATTAAATATTGCGTTAGAGATGAACGTCTGCGTGGCAATTTCTCGCTTACAAAGCTTAAGAAGCTTACAAAGATAAGAAAGAATAATGTTTTTACCAGTAAAGATTTTTGGGCAGTATAGATAAATTATTACTTCATTATGTACATTTAGTTTAGTGCTCTTCACATGATAATCACAACAGTAATTCTTGAATCTTTGTCACAAGCCTATTGGGACTTAACCAAAAACATTTCTACTAATTTAAATGGTTTGGTTCAATTCTCATGATGCCATGGAAAATACTCAAGAACTTTGAGATTATTTTGTGTGCAGAAAATTAAACTAAACTTTCTATTAAAGCAATATTTTATTTATTTTGGCCAATAAATTTGTTCCATTTTAAACACCGTAAAAATAATATTGATCTGAACTCTCGTTTTCGTTTTCTTCCCCTGCGAGCCCTCCTATCCCCCTTTTCCCTCTAAAGAATAAAAAAGATTCAACCTCCCACACAAATTTTATGCTTTAGTTTACGGCTATGTGAATTCAAAGTACTTTCATCTCAAATTTGTAAAGTTTTTACTTGAAAAATCTGTAATGATGAAATGTGACTTTAAGTTTTGAAACGAGTCAATAAGGAATAAGTTTAATTTTATTTTGTTACCGTGGATGTTTATGGCTGGGTAACCCAGATGGTTGTCTGAAATATAAGTAATCATCCATTTTTATTTGGTTGTAACCCTGTAGATATTGATTTTAGGGTTTGCCCTAGTATGTAGAGCCAATTTAACTCTCTCCACAGGCCCGGTGCAGACATATGGCAAGGTTGTATATTAATCTTCATAAAACCCACTTCAATGGCCATATGGTCTAATGCATCACTCTCACAATAGACTAGACTATCTATGATGGGAAGAGAATGGTTCAAATCCTGGTCGGGTGGATGGTGGTTTTCCTAAATGGTTTTCCGCTCATTCCTCCATGCAAATGTTGACACTAATACTCTAAATTCAATCTTATTCATTCTTAGCATAATAGCGTAATTAGTCCTATATGCATATAGCTCGGATGAGCTCTAAGACGTGGTGCTAAAAATAAAAAATATATATTCATAAAATCATGAAGAAAGCTCATAAAGAATGTTGGGCTACGTGGTTGGCTTTTTTGTGAAAATAGATTACAGCACTTGTCTGTTTTGTAAAGAATAGTGAAAAATAATTGTTTGGGATATAAACACCAATAGTAAAAAAATGCTACTATCTTAATGGCTTTGTTATGGTATAATACGTTCTAATTTGAAATAATGCTTACTAGTTTAAACTTGTGAAAAACATTCATATACATTATTTTTAGTTAAAACCATTGAAGACTAATAATAATAATAATATATGAACTCAGACTAATGTGCTTGTACTTTATTTAAAATATCCCTCCCAATCACTAATAGTTTAAACTTCTATGTTAAGCCATTACTAATTCTTGTTTTTTATCAAAATCATTTTTTTAAAAGAGGGATGTGCAAAGCTTTGAACTGTCAAAGTTGATGTCCAAATCTTCTTCGCTTCGACTTCGAACTCCACAATATCCTTTACATCTTCGAAACATTTCAAAGAAAGGATAAAACTTCAATATATTTGAAATATTTCACTATATATAACATATTTCCCCACATATATCATTTCTAGAACGGCAACTAAAGAGTATTTTAATACCTACTATTGATTAAATTACATCAATAATGTAACCATAAATTCAGATATGTCAGCATAACATAATAGAGCGTAGATAATTTATTTTTCTTAACATTTCTCTTTACCGAGACATATTTAAGATGGCCGCCTCAATAAAGCTTGATTCACACTTTCACCGAGAATAGAAAGCAGAATCTGTCTCAGTGGAGACGCAATTCACATGCTGTATGTTGACCCATGATGCATTGCAACGTTAAGTTAAATAGCTGATTATCAACGTATTTTATTTTCTAGTGTATAAACATATATTTTAGATCATTCTCCAATGGATGTTTTTAAATTATAACGCTTGTCGTGGCACTATCCAATACATCGATACACACGCTTTACATTAACAGGTTATTTCAAATCTCCTCACAACGGCCAACGAAACTGTCTGCTTTCTTCTGGCTCTACAGCGCATGCGCACTGATTTGAGATGGTTAGTTCTGAGATTTGATTGGTTCTCTGTGCCGAACACGTCGGGCAGAGTCTACAGAGTAGAGATGAGTTGAACTTCAGCTGAATAGCTCGTGCCGATGAGGTGGAAATCTTGTGATTGGCTTAGAGCTCGTCAAGTGATCCCGTTTCTGTTCTACGCTAGTTTTTCAGCGAACTTGTGAATCCACAGTAAGCAAGAAAATGCCACGCAGACGTTCAGCTCTGAAGCAATATTTAATTCTATGATGGGCTATGGGATGTTGGATATGGAGGTGAGGGGGCAGGAGGCTGAGAGGAAGACAAAGGAATAGATGGTTGAAGGGAGTAAAGAGGAGTAAGGAGAATAGAGGAGAGGATTGGGACAAGGTGGAGGAAGAAAGGCGGTGGAGAGGCATATGTTCCAAACAGACCCGCCAGTGGCTGGAAGCTGTTCATGTTGATGAAGACGATGATTTTTAAAACAGTTCACGCCTAAAATATAGTCGAAATTTTCCAACAGGGCTCTTTTACCTAATTAATATAAACAAATGTGTGACAATATTATTGTTATCATTTTCAACGACTTTTTAATCATATGTGTGGAGCTATGAGACTAGACGTGATGAAAAAGGGCTTTATATATAGCCTTCCTCTAATAAATACAGTAATTTTTTTTAAAGGCACACAACTGATTTTTCTTTTCTTTTTTCTTTTTTAATATTTGAGAACTAGCAGCGAGCTTTCCTCTTTACCTCGAGATAAGAAGTTTAGTAGTTTTATTTCCCCTCTTTCTTGTTTAAATAACAATATTATTATTATTATCTTGCGCCGCGTCTTACTATCCGTTTGGATTATACGCTTAAGTACTAATTACACTAATGGATTAGAGATTGGGAAGGTTGAATTTAGAGGAAGTGAACCCACATTTACGTGGAGGGAGAGTGGAAAACCATTTAGGAAAAACCACCCCCAGTTCACCCGACCGAGATTCGAATCTCTATCTCCCCGTCCTCAGCAGTCGAGATCAACACGACTAGCGCGTTAGCCAACTGCGCCACCGAGGCGGGTTTTAAATAACAAAGGGTGATTGTGGGTGAAGAGGGAAAGGCGGTGTACGCTTAGACAGAATAGAGAAGTAGTTCCAGAAAATGACACACAAACCATTGTATTTTAAGTCGTGTGGCATGAAAGCGATTGAAGGCGGTCGCCTTAATGGATAATCTAAAAAAATTATTCCAATACTAACTTTCTTCACATGTTTGAAACTTGGCTTTGCATTTAAAAGGTAGCTTTGGCACACCGTAAACAAAATAACTAAATAATATTAAATAAGCTTTCCAAATTACAGCTTGTGTTCTATAAATAAGTAACATAAGATCTTAGAAAAGATTTAATTTTAACGTATAACTTAACATATTACTACTATGTGGTTTGATTGAAGTAACTAGAGGTTTGGGTTTACTGCCAACCCTCTAATAACACCGCTGTGTAATGTACGACCCTCCAAAACATAAAACAAAATATGTTATAGGAAATAGGCGGTTGTTCACCCGATGCAGTGGTTATTAAAGTGTACAACAAGGGCATGCATTGTTATTAGCTGCTAATTGGATGCAGCTAACCTGTTGGGGATTTAACCAGCCTCACAGATTAAGTGCTACCCTTATTATGAGCCTTCACCCCCCAACCCCCTAAAAACCCACCTTCTAATCCTTAAGCTGCCAACAAGTTTCGTGTAGTATAAAAAGAGTATTTTTCTTTGGGCGGGAGGTGAAAAAAAAAGTTTTAAATAGTTCTTTGTAGATATAGCTACAAAAAATCCACTGCATTTGATAAAAAAAATTCTTTATGTCATAAGATTAATTTTTTTTGTATTTAACGTACACTTATAGAAACGGTATTACCCAGTCACAAAACTTACAAACTAGCTTATATCTGAATCAGTTTCGGTGGTCGCGTGGTCTAGCACGCTACTCTCGCAGTAGACCAACTAGATTGCCGATGACAGGGGGGATCGAGGTTCAAATCTCAGCTGTTTGCACAGAGGGTGGTTTTCCCCAACTGGGTTTCCACTCTCCCTCCATGCAAATACAGGTACATTTCCTATAAATACAACTATTGTCGTAGTTATTAGTACATAAGTGTATAACCCGAACGGTTAGTAAAATGCGGTGCTATTATTATTATTTTTATTATTTTTTTTTAACATTAGTACCGGGAAGTTTTAAATGTACTCAACATGACCAATTTTTGTTCTAGTGATCTTTCACAAACCAAACGTAAACTTTTAAAATATATTCTTACCATTTACAATATAAAGTTTTTTCTGCCAAAAAATCACACACTTTATATATTATATATATATATATATATATATATATATATATATATGCATGGAAAAATATAAAAATTGTAAATGTTGAGGAAATTTCGAGGATCTAAATATCTAGGTGAAGATTTAAGAATCTAAATCTAAAAAAAATAGCTATCATAATATCTATAATATATTCCCATTGTTACTAATATTATAATTACTAACAGCTACACGCATCAGTGGGTACGCAGACTAAGATATCAGGATCATAAAATACACTTAATTGGCCGAACTGTATAAGGCGTCACTATCGTGTTGGACTGGCCTGCTGTTGACGGGGAGATCAGGGTTCGAATCCTGATTGGGTCTACTGAGGGTGGTTTTCCTTGAATATTTTTCCCACACTTCCTCCACACAAATCCTGGTAGATTTCCTCTAAAATGTTTCATTCCTCATTCCTACTCCACTAGAGTAATTATCAGATATGCGTATGGCCTGAACAGTTCGCGGTGATAGTAAAAAATATAACAAGTTTGCTGAAGTAATAAAAAAAGTGTTAATATGTCTTAAAAAAAAAAGGCCTTGAGCCGTAAAATTTGTACAAAAATCACAAACCATCTGAACTATCGCTGGGCCCTAATTACAAACTCCGTTACTTTGAACAAGGAAATAAGTTAAGCACTTATTATTATTAATTAATAATAATAATAATAATAATAAGGCATCAATAAAACACTTAAAAATTATTAAAAATTATTTTAGTGGTTTTTAAAGCTTCGGAACCTCCATTACCATACAGGCAGACGACACGCTTAAGTTATTTCTAAGAATTAAAAAAAAAACTTCTGGTGAGTGTTTGAAGGCTCATTGCCCACGTATCCCAAGTGTGTCCACATTTAATCCCCTCCCCACCCTCCTTCTTCAAGCCATTCGCCCTAAATGGAACTGTTCTCCAATAGCCGACCTCCTTCCCTTCCTATCCCTGACCCCCTAGAGTACCCGTCCTTCCAGTCTATATTCCTCCCCATTAATCATGGAGACATTGAATAGAAATGATATGATGATGGAATATTGCTAGAGTGAGGTCTCACAGCTACATCCATCATAGTTCCCTCCTCTTTCCCCCCCACCCCACCCCCTTTTTGCCTCGTTCCTCTTCTTCAACACCCTACCCCCTTCATAACCAATCAATATCCACACATGACGAGATGAAATTAGAAACTGAAGGCATTCTTCCTATTTAATGGCAATCAAACAATGTCGGGATATATATATATATATATATATATATCCCGACATTGTGTGTATATATATATATATATATCCCGACATTGTGTATATATATATATTATATCCCCACCTCCCCTTGCAGACAGTTGAAAGTACTGATAGCAAGCTCTGGAGATTTGTTTATAGGAGTTATCTTTTGATTTGATTTTCAACGTTCTGGTAAAAAAAAATATGTAAAAAATGTGACGAATCTTGCTTGTGTAACCTCCCCCACACTCTCTGAGATTCCAATTCTTATATTTCAAGCCCTAATTTTTTTCGATTTTCAATTTAGATTTCTCTACATTTACAGTTTTTGAGTTTTTACTCATATATAATGACTCACATTAAATATGTATTATTTAAGTTTTCAACTTACGCGGCTAAGCCGTTCCGAAGGTTTCCGACAAAGTTTGAAAACCGCGTAAGTCGAATAGTGCGACATCACATGTTTGTTCCAAAGGATACTTAAAGCTGAAAAGTGGTTATGATCGTGAAAATAACTCTTTAATAAAAGGAAACTAACTTTAAACACTTAATCAACAAACAAAATGGCAGTGACACTCTTAATTGTGAGTCAGCTTTATAGGAACGCCATCTAATATGTTTGAAAAACCGCTTGATAGATGGCACCACTAGTCGTAAGTCTTAGTACCGAAACCGCGTCCCTACGAGTCTACGTAACACGATACAGTGGTTGTAACAAGTAAGAATGTTTATTTTGAAATGGCTGTTGCAAGAGAGAAATGTATATTTTGAAAGCTATCCAGCAAAAATAAATTTATATTTTAAAATAGCTACAGCAAAAAAGTATATATTGACAGAATTATAGCAAGAAGAAATTTATATTTTGACAAAGTTACAGTAAGAAGGAATGTATATCTTGACAGAGTTACAGCAAGAAAGAAAGAATGTATATTTTGACAGAGCTACAGCAAGAAGGAATGTATATTTTGACAGAATTATAACAAGAAGAAATGTATATTTTGACAAAGTTACAGCAAGAAGGAATGTATATTTGACAGAATTATAGCATGAAGAAGTGTATATTTGACAAGTTACAGCAAGAAGGAATGTATATTTTGACAGAATTATAGCATGAAGAAGTGTATATTTTGACAAATTTACAGCAAAAAGGAATGTATATTTTGACCAAGTTACAGCAAGAAGGAATGTATATTTTGACAGAATTATATAAAGAATAAATTTATATTTTGACAAAGATACAGCAATAATAGACGTGTAATTTGAAAGGGCAGCAGAAAAAAGAAATATATATTTTGAAAGGGGTCCAGTAAGAAGAAACAGGAGGAACATTTAATTTAAACCTTCCACGTCCAGCTTTATACTGAGTGTTCCAAAATGGGAGTTGAAAATACACTTAAACAACCAAATCCGAGTATCAGAATATTTCCTCTACAAAGATGAATTCTTATAGACATAAATTACACAAAATATAATCCCAATCTAGGACTGAATTTTATTCAATAGCTGTCAATGACTCTTAACAACTGGTACAGGATCGTGACCCAAGAAAGGCCCAGTTCCATGTAAAGTTTAAGGGTGGAGAGAAAGGTTAAACAACTATAACACCGTCAGGAAACGAAAAAAAAAGCCCACCCTTATTGATCAAAATATGTAAATTTTCTTAAATTTATTGCTAAGGGAATATTCCTTCAACCTTTATAGTCTGAGAAGCAACTTGCATATAAAGTATATAAACAAAGATTATTATTTTAGAATCGTCGAATAAATTAGCTACACAAAAAAAAAAAAAAGAACTTCACTACAAAAAATTAGAAGTTAAGAAAAAAAGTATTTATACTTTTATAAAAAGTTTATATCCCTTGAGCCATTTTATTAGATAGTAAATTTAAGTAGTAGCACAATATTTTTCTCTCTTCATAGGAAAAAAAAAATCCTTTTATTTTTGCACCCAAACACGGATCTAAACATATTGAAGAAACCGTCCACTTTTTAAAACGCTTTTAGAAACAATTGGGTTATACACCAAGCTATTACTACTTTTATCTCATGTTTCTCTATCCCACTGGAGTTCTCTCTTCAACCACTTCTCTCTGTTTTTTATCCACCTTTCTCTCTATAAACCCTCTACTTCTGAACGAAGTGTTAAACTGCTCTCTTGTCTGTTCCTAAAAGCACGTATCGTCACTAAAAGCCATCTTTATCCTTTGCGAGAGAAGAAAATAAATAAAAAATAAACTACCGACTTGTCATCAAACAGGTTTCTTATCTATTAATGCTGCACATACTCTGTGTATGTTTCAAGACATAACCTTTATACAAATCCAACATATTTTGTGCGTGCCTTATAACTGAGCCAAGGGTCCCGGATTCAATTCCCGACAGTTTTGAAATAGGTACCCAGGATCTCCAGCCAAACTATATTTTAAGATTCACCGACATTTCCCGGTTTTCCAGAGCCAATTTTCAACTTTTCCAGCACTATGTATTAAATACATTACAAACATTATTTTATTTAGATCCCAACTTGATGTAATAATATTTTTTGACTTATACACATTCTTAAATTGAGTCATTAAAGAATTCTTTACGTCATTAGTCAAAGAGTTTTCAAGAGGGGAAACTCAACTATCGTGTTGGGTCTGGCATCCACTTGTCTGGGAAACGAACACCTATTATGATGTCCCTATAGCCTATCATGGATGTATCCTTCGAGCGTAGCCACGCACATTACATGCGCACACTATAGGGACCAATGAATCCGTGTCTGCCTTCAACCCTGTTATCACCGGACAACTGGGAACCCCCACCCCCGCCTTAGGGACCGATGACTGTGTCTGCCTTCGAACCTGTCATCACCTGACAACTGGGAACCCCCACCCGCACCTTAGGGACCAATGAATCAGTGTCTGCCTTCGAGCCTGTCATCACCGGACAACTGGGAACCCCCACCCCCGCCTTAGCTAGCTTTTCTCGGTGGGAGGGGTTGGTTTATTATTTCCGTTAGTTCTCTGAAATTGTATCAATTTATAAAAGGTTTGTAGGATATCAGCATAAAGCAATGAGCTAATTCAGTTTAAAATTGTTATAAAACACATTATTTTGTAGTTTCTTATTCCTATAAGGTAAATTAAGCTAATTATTATACATGTGCACAGCCATGACTCAACTTTAGCCAAAGACGTGCGGTAGAGGGGTGGAAATACAACGCAAGAATCACATGTTGACTTGAAGTTGGAAGTGTAGGGGAAGCGAGAAAAGGCCAGTGTCTTAGCAGTTTTTATAGCAAAAAAGTTTCTGACCAAATTAAATCAAATATTTCTCCAGAAGAAATATAGTTTTTTTTTTCACATAGTGGTATCAACAGTTTTGAATATATGTCATGAGCATTTGCGGCATTAAATAAGAAACTTTTTAATTGGTAGTAAAAAGTTGTCATTAAGTTCCAGGAAACCCTCAACAGATATTCCAGAACTATTGAGGTCACCATGGGAGGAAAATTAAACTGTTATATTTCTACTGGAGAATTATTTTTATTTATTTTGACCAAGGCAAGTTTTGATATAAAAACGACTAAGACACATAATTTTTCTAGCGTCCCCTCCACTTACACCTTAATAATTGAAATTAGTATTCTCAACTGGGACAACTGTGTCTTATGTTTGTATTAACTGGAAGAAAAATGTTATGTTATGAAAAATGTTTTGAATAAAGGTTGCTAATTTTATTTGGTAAAAATGTAATAACTCCAGAAATTTGATAAAAATTCCCTAATTTTCCGTGAATGTTCCCCGACCAAAAAATTCCAAACGTTTCCCTGTTTTCCAGGTCCACTGGACACCGTGTTATCATTAGGCTTTGTCCTACATATAATTCTTCTTCTAAGTCAACAACCCGAAGGTTGGTTTGATGTGATTTCTATACATTCGTGGCTGGGCATGCACACACCCCTTCGGCTGGTTAGGGCTGCCTGCACCATCTGGTAGAATCCCATGCACTAAGGGAGTTCAGGAAGTGTGTGGCTCCCCGTTGCCTTCCCTGCCGAATTTCTATGATCAATCGTGAAAGAGCCTACCAATTTTAAGAGGAAAGGTATTTTCACACACCTTCCAGGGTTCTTTTGCATGCCACAATGGACATGGGGCCGATGGCTTTACTTCGCTTCCGAAGGAAGTTGTGCTACGGATTATTACCACTCAAGAACAATCTGTATTCCTCGGCTGAGTTTGAACCCACGAACATTGGGTCCTAAAGTGAGGTTGACACCTTAAACATAAAAGCTAAAAAATTATTTTATGAACCTCAAATAATTGGTGCCTAATATTTATCCCAAAGTATTGGACATTTATACTAGGATTATCGTATGAAGAAACTCTAAGAAAATACAATAATATTATTCTTGCCATTAAAATTGATAGCATATTTACTATATTATTAGTGTTAATTTTTAATTATTGATGGTATTTATCAAAAGTGACAGCTGCAGATATGACTTAACGTATGAATACGTGAAATTAAATCTAGTAAATTATGTAAAGTTTCTCGCTATGCAAAATTTGATTTATTTAAGCTAACTTTTTTTTATCACCGCGTCTTACTACCCGTTCGGGCTATACGCTTATTTACTAATATATTAGGAATGAAACGAGGTGATTTATATCTGTATTTGAGTGGATGGAGAGTGATAAACATTTGGGAGAAAAAACACCCTCAGTACATCCAACCGGCATCGAACCACGATCTCCCCGTCATCGGCAATCTAGTCCAGGGCTCACCAAATGGTGGACCGCGGTCCACGTCCGGACCGCAGATACATTTTTAAGGACCTTGATGAGATAGCGATAAATATAAGAAATGATGCTATTCCTGTGTTGGGCGGGTAGTATACATGGAAGGCCAGCAATAATAAATAAGTAAAATAATTAAAAGGAAAGAAAATCAATTTATTTTAATTAGTATAGTCCAATATGGCTTGAACTTGAGTCGATGTTAAAGTTTTGCCGGATCGCAGAAATATGTAGAATTTTTAAAACGGACCTCCATCAAAAGTAATCGGGGTACCCTGGTTTAGTCTATTGCATGACTGACGCCTGAGACCATGCGGTCACCGAAGCTTGTTTCAGTTAATTGTTGAGCATTTTATACTCAGATGAGATTAACGAAGACGCAACCGGTTGTGTTATTGACAGATTTGTGATGATCCCCTACCCCCTCCCAGCTTCTTTCTTCTACAAACTATGTTCCTTTGTTCCTCAGGATGAACAGCAAACTGATTGTTCTTCAATTACAATCTCGTTCCTTCTTCCTTTGCAAAGCCGCGCGCAGTCCTGCGTGGCGGCGGTAAGACGGATTGAGCCGCCCTTGCCGCTTGAAGATTCTTGTATTTTATTGATTAAGGAAAGAAAGGATCCTTTTATACGATTCCGACAGTGTCCTCCTCCACTCCCTTAACCCTCCTGCCTTTATCCCCCCTCCACCCTCCCCCCAGATAAATAAGGGAAACAAGGGAGCTTCGTCAGAGAAAGGATATGAGAGAGGAAAAGGAGGTGTAAGATTGAAAAGGGGAAGAAGAAGAAAAATAAAGAAGGACCTAAGAGTGGTTGGGGGATGAGGACGTAAGAGGCATTGTTTTTTCCTTTCTTTCTCTTCAAACACTTTTTTTTTTTTTTACATTTTCTCGTGATGGAAACGAGAGTTAAATAGAAATATATAACCGCATGGGATACGAGAATTCGATATCCAAAGTTTCGTATATTATATGAATAAATATAAAAATTACCTTCGACGATTTTCTAGTTTGAGCAAAGGATTAGTCTCTTAGAATAATCATAGGTCAACCTCGGTGGTCTTGGGGTAAAGCACTCGCCTCAGGACCAGATATTTGTGGGTTCAAACCTAGCTGATGTCAACGGATTTTTCTTGTGTGATAAAAAAATCCGCAGCACAAATTCCTTCGGAGAGGAATTAAAGCCATCGGCCCCATGTCGATTGTGGTATGTAAAAGAATCCTGGAATGTATGTGAAAATACCTTTCCCTGAAAAATGTATAAGACCTTTCACGCTCACTCATAGAAATTCAGTGTGGAAGGCAATGAAGAACCACTGCTAAGTGCATAGCCGGTTCCGGATGGATAGAAATCACATCAAGATAATCTTCAGTTTGTTGACCTAAGAATAAGAAGGATCATAAGATAATGATTTGATGCATTTAGTCTATTGGGGTCCACTTCCTTGGACCACGCGATCATTGATACGGGTAAGATACTTGGTAATACCTTGAAAAATAACACAAATACTTAGATAAAACGTCAAAATTATTCAAATATATATATATACATTCACGTTCCGTGACCTGTCCACCGTAATTTGTGATATTTAATTACCCTAACAATATTCTGGTGATGAGTACAAATTATTTAAATCATCATTACTTAAACAGCTCCACTCTTCATCATATTTTTGCTCAGTTTGAACGGAATATCTTCCTAATCATATTGTTTACGAACACCCTGAATTTCTTCTCGTCCTGTAAGATAAGATACTATGTTACACAATTATTAAGTACGACCGATGAAACTATTGATTTGTATATTTTGAGCTTTACAGTTCTTGACAACAGTTCTTGACAACAGTTGAGATGCCAATAGCTTACCGACAAAGCTCCTTTTTTTTTTATCGTATGACATATATGACCGGGAGGGACTATGGCATTCATCAGCCACTATTATCCACTCTAGTGGCAGAGAGCGTTGTCCAGGGTAGAATATAGGAGGTTGTCTGTATGTATACTATTATCCACTCTAGTGGCAGAGAGCGTTGTCCAGGGTAGAATATAGGAGGTTGTCTGTATGTAGACTATTAGCCACTCTAGTGGCAGAGAGCGTTACCCAGGGTACACCTGTGGAGGTTGTCTGTATGTAGACTATTAGCCACTCTAGTGGCAGAGAGCGTTACCCAGGGTACACCTGTGGAGGTTGTCTGTATGTAGACTATTAGCCACTCTAGTGGCAGAGAGCGTTGTCCAGGGTAGAATATAGGAGGTTGTCTGTATGTAGACTATTAGCCACTCTAGTGGCAGAGAGCGTTGTCCAGGGTAGAATATAAGAGGTTGTTTGTACGTAGACTATTATCCACTCTAGTGGCAGAGAGTAGGGTACACCATAGGAGGTTGTATGTAGACTATTAGCCACTCTAGTGGCAGAGAGTGTTAGCCAGAGTACACCATGGGAGGTTGTCTGTATGTAGACTATTAACCACTCTAGTGGCAGAGAGCGTTACCCAGGGTACACCTGTGGAGGTTGTCTGTATGTAGACTATTAGCCACTCTAGTGGCAGAGAGCGTTACCCAGGGTACATCTAAAGATGTTGTCCACACGCCGTACCCGCAATGAGATGATGTGATCATAGTGATTATGAAGTTTTGGAGCCAGTATGAGTCTTAAACCTAAATTAAATCTGACCTACCCTTGGTGACCGTTGGGATAGTTCGGCCATAAGAGAAAAGTACCTGACGGGAATCGAACCCGGGACCCCAAGGTTCATAGACATGTGAGCTGATCACTACACCACAGAGCCGGATACCGACCAAGTAATAGCGTGCAAATGATAGTACAGTCGATTCACAGGTGGAGCGGTGATAACTGACAACTGGCAGAATATTGGTTATTGGAAACATTGGTTGAATGTCATTAATTTGGACATAATGTTTATTTTCTTAATGACATTATATCATCAATCAAAAATTATGAATAGCTATTATAATTAGGTGTTCTTTCTCACGACAGGTTCATTCCTTTTGTCAGTGAACTTAGACCGCCCAAGTGCCCTGTCCTCATAAAGGCCGGAGGGTTCGTCATGATGGCCACATGATACCTTCTATCCATAGATGTTGGCACTAACTTCGTCAATAGACAATGGCCTCTTGGATGTCATGGAGGTTTTTTATAAGTGATATATTTCAAAAATATGTTCATAATATATCGATATTTTCTTCTTCCTTTGAAATGTTTCGAAGATACAAAGATTATTGTAGGTGTTGAAGTTAAAGTGAAGCTTCTCATAACCTTACTTTCTAAAGATATAGTAAAATGAAATTTTAAAACAAATTAAAGTTTACATAGTAAAATATTAAATGGTTTTTTTAAGCAAGCTTACAAATTAAAAACAAAAGATTAAGCTTATGTGCTTGATTGCAATTTTATTTTCAATTCATCTTCTTCCCTTTTCTCTTTCTGGAAAGTAATCTTATCCTAGCGCCCTCCTGGATTGCAGTCTACCTTCTACAGATTACCGCGTAATCGCATCAAGCAGTGACGATGTGTGAGGGAAGGGGGAGGTGGTAAGCCTGTCATCACCTCCCTATCTTAACACCCCGTACCTCTTCAACCCTCAGGAACAGTAAACAATTCGGGATTTCCGGTGGACAAACCTCTCCTCACCTATCCTACCTTATCCGCTCTTTTAAACCTCTCGACGAACAACTTTCAAAATAAGTCTCTCGGGCATGGTCCATGTAGCTATAGTGGAGCTCAAGGCAGCAAGACAATATGTGTGGATAGCTATAGTGGAGCTCAAGGCAGCAAGACAATATGTGTGGATAGCTATAGTGGAGCTCAAGGCAGCAAGACAATGTGTGGATAGCTATAGTGGAGCTCAAGGCAGCAAGACAGTTTGTGTGGATAGCTATAGTGGAGCTCAAGGCAGCAAGACAATGTGTGGATAGCTATAGTGGAGCTCAAGGCAGCAAGACAATATGTGTGGATAGCTATAGTGGAGCTCAAGGCAGCAAGACAATATGTGTGGATAGCTATAGTGGAGCTCAAGGCAGCAAGACAATGTGTGGATAGCTATAGTGGAGCTCAAGGCAGCAAGACAATGTGTGGATAGCTATAGTGGAGCTCAAGGCAGCAAGACAGTTTGTGTGGATAGCTATAGTGGAGCTCAAGGCAGCAAGACAGTTTGTGTGGATAGCTATAGTGGAGCTCAAGGCAGCAAGACAATTTGTGTGGATATCTATAGTGGAATGCAAGGCAGGTAGACAATTTGTGTGGATATCTATAATGGAATGCAAGGCAGCAAGACAATTTGTGTAGATATCTATAATGGAATGCAAGGCAGCAAGACAATTTGTGTAGATATCTATAGTGGAATGCAAGGCAGCAAGACAATTTGTGTGTATATCTATAGTGGAATGCAAGACAGCATGACAATTTGTGTGGATATCTATAGTGGAATGCAAGGCAGACGGACAATTTGTGTGTATATCTATAGTGGAATGCAAGGCAGCATGACAACTTGTGTGTATATCTATAGTGGAATGCAAGGCAGCAAGACAATTTGTGTGGATATCTATAGTGGAATGCAAGGCAGACGGACAATTTGTGTGTATATCTATAGTGGAATGCAAGGCAGCATGACAACTTGTGTGTATATATCTATAGTGGAATGCAAGACAGGTAGACAACTTGTGTGTATATCTATAGGGGAATGCAAGGCAGGTAGACAACTTGTGTGTATATCTATAGTGGAATGCAAGGCAGGTAGACAACTTGTGTGTATATCTATAGTGGAATGCAAGGCAGCAAGACAATTTTTTGTAAATAGCTATAGTTGTGTGAAAGCCAACATTTTCATATTTTATTAGAATGTTGTGAAAACATAATTGCTATTTTTTTTCCCCTCTATAAAAATAAAAATGTATCCTTTTTCTGTGTATATTTAGAGTGAAGGATAGAGAAAATGAATCAAAGTGAATATTTCATCAATTTCCATATTCATTAAATTCTTCTACATTTTACATAACTTTGTTTTGAGCATCCCCAAAATTTTCTTAGTATGTACACTATCAAACCAAAAGCACCTAAAAACCATACTTATATATAATGTTCTTTAAAATACCATTTGCGGGAGAAAATCGCTTGAACCACAATTAGTTGCCATAACGATCTCTACAAAGTTAGCAAGCAATCTACAATACGTTGCGCTTCTACGTCAGCCTTTTCAAACGTAAATATCTTTATAAAGAGGTAAGGGTGTGGTTGGGAGGGGTTGGGGGGAGGGATGTGAACTGACGCAAGCCGTAAAGAGGGAGGAAAATTCGGCAAAGAAAAGTTGGTAGCAACGGAACTATGTTATCACCGTCACAAAGTTTTCATAATGCAAAGGAATGGAGATAAATTTAACGACCCAGCTGGTATTGGATTCGGTGTAGAAGTAATTACATTACCGATTAAAATGTAATTTCGCGTTTGTTTGGAAAATACAATGATTTAAACGTTGGAGTATTATTGCTAGTATTCATAATACTGTATTTAATTACCAACCCAATTAAAATACGCTAACAATTTATAGTTTGAAATGAGTTTGCACAAATTGTTGAAAAAAATAATCCGGGAAAGTGATTCCAATCTGTGTATCATGTTGGCCAAAATATATGTAGGTCTATGACCAATTTGTTTTATTCGTAAACTCTACATTTCTAACACATAGTATTAAAAACACATCAAGTATAGTTCTTTCAAAAGTTTTAATTTAGCTCAGTTTAGTGTTTTTCACTTAGGGATAAATATATTGGGAACCAATGAAGGAAAAAAATCATTATTTTATATAAAATTTGTCAAAAAAAAATGAAATATAGTTTGAAGAAATTTCGGTTAGTTATTCTAAGGATGTAATTAGTTTTATTATTATCTTATTTTGTTTTTTAAATAAAATTCTTCCTGTCTTTTAACTCAGTTTTCAGTTAAGACAAACATATTTTCTTCCAGTTTTTTTTTCACTACCAAGTACCCGAAATATTTCTTTCTTTCCCTCTAAATAAATAAATTATATGGAACTCCGCACAGACCTTCTCGCTCTATTGTTTAAAAATTGAGATATTTACTCAAAACGCGTAGTATATGTGAAATGAAATAATATACACTAGCAAACCTAAGCATAAATTGCACTATACTTATGTAAAAAAAAGTTGAGTCCCAGTTTTAAATTTTATAATTTTATTTTTAAAGAATTAATGTCCTCATTTGTATGTTTGGACCAATAAAAAAGAACAATATTGGGTCCAAAAGGGTCAACACTTCGTATTAAAATTTTGACTTCCGGTTAGAATTTTCAACATTTTATTAGGTGTTGCACATCTTGAGGTCATCGCATTGCTATTAAATTTCTCATTTATACATTTTGAACAATAAAAAAATGTAAATATTATCTATTGAGTCTAAAATGGAGATAGATCATTGCTATACAAACATTTCTCCTAAAAGGTTTAAGAAAAAATAACAAACTTTTTGAGAGACTTACTTATATTTAATTACTCTATGGCATTGGAGAATTATGCGTTAAAAATTTAGTATATCTTTACAACTAACACTCACAAAGTTGTATTAATATATTTGCCAATATATCAGAAACTGTTAGTTTTATAAAAATATATTTCAAATAAGATTTTGTTTTTAATAGTACTATAATTTTGCAATTATTTAGTATCTGAAATGGTTGTGAGATACGGAAATGTCCGCTTCTGTAAAGTACTTTAAATTCATTTTCATATAAAAATTAAAATAGCCATTTTATTTGTGATCTTAATCAACATCTAAATACAAATTTGAATCAAAATCATTAGAGCCGATTTTGAGAAAATCAACTTTTTCTCTTTTTACCCTTCAGTAAACTACCCTTAATTTTAGGGTTGGATATCCAATTCCCTAAATCCCTCAGGCCAACCCTATGAAAACCCTAAATACCAAGTTTTAGCCCGATCGGTAAAACAGTTTAGGCTCAAGTTGGAGGTACAGACAGACAGACAAACGGAAATTCATAAACCACATTTTCGGATTCGGGGGGTAATGAAACATCGAGATTTATCAAAATCTCGAGTTAGATTTTTTTGACGATCACAATACTTTCTATGCCTGTAAGAAAGAGAGAAAGTAAAAAGCACTCAATGTAAAAAAATTCTACAGAGCTTGCAAAGAGCAGTCTAATAAAACAGAGAACTTGTAGGCCTGCATATATTTATCAATAAAAGATTTGTTTATATCAAGAAAAGATTTGTTTGTATCAAGAAAATATTTATTTGAATCAATAAACTTTTTTGTATTAAAAAAAATTGCAGGGACATGATAAAGATCTTCCGTGACGGAAAATAAGTACAATGTGATTTTAATTCAAGTCAGTAGATTATTAATCATTATAATGATAATCGTCTAATACATTAGTATGCTAAAGACAGTAATGCACAGCCTAAAAGGTAAGCTATGCGCAAATAATCTTCTTCACTACAATATTAAAGTAATTCCGATGCTGAAGCAATTTTTAAATTATTGTTAATTTAAAAAAAATCACTCATCAGTAAATTACCCCTAAAAGAGTGTTTTCCCCGCAAAAAAAAGTATACGATTTTAATCGTCATGTCAAACACTTCTCAGATATACTTTTAAACAAAATTAGTTTCAGAAATATTATGAATTTTTAAAAATTATTCATTAATAAACTAGCCTCAAACGAGTTTTTTTTTAAAATCCAAAAACCAAGTTTACAGTGTTATTAAAGAGGTCAAACACACCTTATATATCCATTTCAAATAAAATCATTTGAGACATTTTCGATTAAATTAGGATTTTTTTATTCAGCACCACGTCTTACAAACAGATTGGGTCATGCGTTTATATACTAATTACACTAATTGTTTTAAGGATTATAATATTTAAAGGAAGCCCACATTTGCATAGAGGGAGAGTGGCAAAAACAATTTTTTTAAATGCCTCTCAGTAGACCCGACCGAGATTCGAACCTCTATCTCCCCGTCATCAACAGTCTAGTCCACTACGAGAGGGGTGAGTTTGACCATTTGGCCACCGATGCGGGTAGTTTGGAAATTTAAAAAAAACTAAAACACTCATCAGAAAACTACAACTAATTTAAGACCGAGCTGGCTCATTTAAAACCACGTGAGGCGAAGAGTTAAAAACAAAACGTCGTTGCTGCTCTCTAACGACGGGTAAAAGAAACAGGATGATTAATAACTAATGATTATCCACAAAATATGTTGAAATGGCGTGCCATATATATATCTCCTTCACTTCTTTATTTTCTTTTTATTCTTCTAATAACACGCTATGAATGAGATTGCAACGATGAGAGGCTGGCATGACTGACTCCCATCTATTCGGGTCATGGGTTCGATTCTAAAAGGAACCAGTGTACATTTTGTTGCGATGTAATAAAACCCAATGATATCTGTGTCTACAAACTGAACGGGTAAAAGGCCTCAAAGACGTGGTACTGAAAAATAAAAATTATCTATGGGTATGTGGGATAAGTACGAGGTTTATTTACGTAGTCTAGTTTTCCTGTGATGTACAAGGTCGGGGGTTCAAATCCTGGCCATGTTTACTGAGAAATTCCTTTTCCTTTAATTGAGATATTTAACGTGTACTTTCTGAATCAGCTGAGTATATCAGTACACGACTTATAAACTAAACTAAATCTATAACAGACACAACACCCAACCTCCAGGCCGTTAATTCATCACTGTTAAAGGGTAAACACACATTTCACCGATGATACATTTTTTCGACCATGCCAGAAATCAAACCCGAGACTCTTAGCTCAGTAGACAGAGAGGTGCCAACTGAGATAAGCTGCAGGACGAAATTTCTTTTAAATCTCTGAATAGTTTCCTACTCTCGTTCCTTTTCAAGATGGATGTATTTCCTTTAAATTCTACCCCTCTCATCCCAATATCATTTTTTATTTTTTACTAGATTGTCTGTCTTTCGATTGGTCAACCATTTATTTACTTGTAATTCTAAAAATTATTATATTACAAATTTTCCAAAACTTTTTCCACCCTTCCCTCACGAAAATGTGAGAATTAAACCTTCCCAATACCTAACGCATTAGTGTAATTAGTACATAGGCATATAGCCCAAATGGGTAGTAAGACGCAGTGCTAAAAATAAATATATATATGTGTAAAACCACGAGAGGTACTAAAACGTTGCAAATAAATTACAAAAAGGAATTTGTGAATCCCCTTTCTTTTCACTGTAAAGTCACGATATGTTGTCTCCATTTGTGAATAAACTAAATTTTTCAGATAGTACTGGGTTCGATGCTATCTAAAGTTGGAAGCTTTATAAACCAGCGCAACAATTGAGATAAAGAAAGAAATCTGATAAACACACAATTGACTGGTTCGAGATATTTGATATTAATTTTTATCTACTTTTAAGTAGATGGTAAAAAGCTAAAGTTTATTTACTTTTAAAAAAAATATTATTCTACGTCCTTGTATTGTTAGTTTCAGGAATTGCTCCCAAATTGTTTTTTCAATCAAATTAAATTTTAAACTGTAAGTTTGTTGAACAATTTTCTACAATTTAATTTCCAATAAGTTGGAAATCAAACTTATTGTTAAGTTATAATTTGATTATTTGACTATTCATGTATTTTATAAGTTTAGAGTTTTTTTTTTATAAATAATATTTCAACCAGAAACGCTTGAAGTTTCTCTCATAAGAAGTTCATACAAATTCAACCAAACAAAACTCTCTTCTACTTTATGAGACAATTCCTTTACTAACTCTTAAAAAAAAGGTAATTTTTAAACAAAAATGTTCTTCGAGTAAGATACCTTAAGGGCATTTACCCTATTTCCCTCTTTTATTAAATGTTCATTTTCTTAAAGGTCACGTTTTCTGTAGATATTTTATGATATAATCAGTAATTAAGGATATATACATAAATTAACCTATTACTACCCCCGCCTCTAAACTCTTTTGTCTACGTTTAAGAAGTTGATCACGTAAAAAACTTTTTTACTCCCATTAGAACTAGTTTTCGTGCACAGGAATTAAAATAGTATTTATCAATGCAAAGCGAACGTGTTAAAATACTCTTCTATCCAAATTCAATTTTTACAAATGCTATAAAAAAATATTTGAAAACATCAGGAGAAAGCACATAATATAATAGTAGAGAGAATAATATAAGGGTTCCGTTTTATTCCATACACAAAATAAAATCTTAATAGTATAATAGTGGCTTAGCTAAAACTAATTGCCTGATTTTAAAGTGGCCACCTCGGTCAGCGAGAAATATCAATCATTGTCATTCCACATGACTTAAATTACAATAATCTGTGACATTTATTGGAACTACTTCTTCAAACTCATATTACCCTTCACCTACAACCACCCTTTGTCATATAAATAAGATAAAGGGGGAAGAAAACAACGCAATATGAACAAGGTAAATGTTCTGTTGTGAATGTTTCAAGAAATTACTGTATTTGTTAGAGAAAGGCTATATATAGAGTCCTTTATCATCGAATCTAGTATCATAGCTCCCTAAATATGATTAAAAAGTCATTTAAATGAAACTATATGACATTTTCACATGATTTTTTCTATAAATAAAACTCAAAATATGGGTTTTTTAAGGAGAAGTAGCCCTGTTGCAATATTTTGACATTTTTTTTTTCCGTAAACCTATATTTTGAAATAACGCATCGTAGAATTAAATATTGCGTTAGAGCTGAGCGTCTTCGTGACGATTTCTCGCTTACCGAGGCGGCCCCATTTTAAGAACCATTAAAGTTGATGTCCGCCAGAATGTTGGCTCCATTCAACCCTACCCTGAGTCACGTTAAAACAATCCTTCATCCCGACACACAACCGCCTTCAAAATTATTCTCACATTTTTCTCGCATAAACGTCCCGGCCTACCAAGAAGTTTTGTATCTTCAGGTTTCTCTACTAAAACTTTGTGTACACGGGTGTAATCACCCATAGCACACCACTACACAACATTCTCTTGGAAAGCACTATAATTGTTATTTATAAAGGTCTAAAAGATACTCAAGCTAGAACTAACGTTTCAATTCGGATTACAATTCTTACTGAACATATTCTATATGCTTATTAACGAGTGTATGTATAGTAATAAAAGGAGTGGGGAGCAAGGGTAGACCAAACAGAGAGATGAAGTTGCAAATGTTCGTGTTAAAACAAGACCTTGCTCCACTCGTTCAATCAATCTTACACATTTAAAAGGACACCCTGCTTAGCTCAACAGATAGAGATGTCGACTCTTAAATTCAGATGAACGAGCTTCAAGTTATTGTCCAGATGTAATTTTTTATTTAATTTACACAATTAATCAATCAGAATGTCAACGGAAAATACATATTTATCTATATTAAATAAAGCTCAATTTTTTTAGCACCATCTCTTTCTATCCGTTTGGGTTATACGCCTATGTACTAATTACGCTAAGGGATTAAGAATTAGGAGGGTTGAATTTATAGGAAGCGTTTCCACAATTGCGTGGATAAATAAAATAACCCTCAGTACATCCGAACGGTATCGGAACACGATATCCCAGTCATCGGCAGTCTGGTATATTGCGAGCGTGACACCTTTCACCATGTGGCCACCAAAGCTGGCCTCAACCTTATTACTTTAGGAAAATTTTATTTCACGTACAGTTTTAAATGCTCAAATTATTTTTGAAAAAAAAAACTATGCCGACATAAAATAGTCACTCCCTTTTATATATATTATTTCTAAAATGTACTAAGGGGTAAAAAAATAGGAGGATTATTTTAGAGGAAATTCACCGGCATTCGTACGTAGAGTAGTCGAGGAAGCACACTCAAAGGGCACCCAAACCAAATTTGGATCTCACTGATAAACCATAATGTTGTAAGCCCCCGACACCTCACCCCACGTAATCATCATTAGAGTAGTTGCGAAGTTAAATCATAATATTAAATATACCCATTAAAAGTTCTCTCTAGGTTCCATGCTGTGACCTTTCCCAAGAGGGCAAGATGGTTTGCTGACCCGAAAGAGAAAGGGGTTCCCCGCGTTTGTGCGGTACACTGACCTGTGCGCTAAGGGTAGGCGCACATCATGGCATCGTATCATCACGGAAAATATTACAGATATTAGTTTTATTTCCATTTTCATACTAAATAATTTAGAAATGAGCTGATTCGATGAGATAAGGACAGGTGGTTGTCAATATAATAAAATACAGAGTTGATACGATTAGATAAGGACAGGTGGTTGTCAATATAATAAAATACAGAGTTGATACGATTAGATAAGGACAGGTGGTTGTCAATATAATAAAATACAGAGTTGATACGATTAGATAAGGACAGATGGTTGTCAATATAATAAAATACAGAGTTGATGCGATTAGATAAGGACAGGTGGTTGTCAATATATTAAAATACTTATCGAGACGAGACGATACGATACGTTAATTCAAAAATATTTTACCAACCCGGTACGATTAAAAACAAATAAGTGTGAACCAACCTTAATCGTGTAGAATTGTTTCCTCTGGTTATTTAAATGTGCGCCCCCCACCCCACCCCTCCCACACACACACACACACACACACACACACACACACCACACATGCGTCTCAGTGCAAGCGTGCGTAAGTTTAAATATAGCTGGCGACAAAGGGAAACTATGAATACCATAGTTGACAAAGATATTAAATAATAAAGAGGTTGCGGGTTTTGAATATATTATGACATCCCCCGTGGCGGCCATCTTCCAACTCACCCCTAGACAACAACATTGAGGGTAGTTTAATTTATTAAGGAAGCAGGAACGATGTGTATGAATCAAGGACGCTTGAGTTTCCTTGTCTTGCGCTTAAGGACAACTCGGTACCCAGAGAAGGTGGCAACTATTGACATTAATTATACCCCAATTTTATTTTTGAACGGACATTTTATATGACGGCTAGAAAAAGTTACTAGATCTATAGCTCATCTATGGTGCGGTTGTAGGTAAGTGAGAGCTAGAAGAAGGTTTATTTTTATTGCAAACTTTGGCTGAGAGTAAATAGTGGAAACCTATTCGAAAATTATTATTTTCTCAATTATACTATATTATTAATTAATAAAATGTGACCCACTTCGGTGGCCACGTGGTCTAACGCGCTACTCTTGCAGTAGATTTGACTGCCAATGATGAGAAGATCAAGGTTCGAATCTCAGTCGGATGTGCTGAGAGTGGTTTTACAAATTGGTTTTCCACTCTCCCTCCACGCAAATGTGGGTACACTTATTATAAATATAGCCTCCATAATCCCTATAGACATTATTGTAATTAGTATATAAGCGTAAACCCGAACGGGTAGTAAGACGTGGTGCTAAAAAAAAAGTGTTATTAAACGATTCTATTAATACTTCCATAAGGATTACTTAATAAATGGCCTTTTCTTAACTAATTGAAACAATAAAACATATTAATAAAGCCACACTAGAGTCGCGATTATCCGGCCTTCGATTATACGGCACTCCGTAATATCCGACCCGGTTCTAAGTGCCAATAAGTGAGTTTTTAAATAAACAAACCGGTACATATACACTATAAAACGTTTAGTGAATTTATAATGTACTCAATTTGACGCTCTATTTTCACTTGTTCTTGTTTTGTAGCCGATGTTCCACTTTCAAAATAAAGTACTATACAGCTAAGATGTTAAAAAAATTCCTTCTCCTTTAGTTTTTACTGTCCTCCTAGAATTACTGTATTCTTAATTTACATCGCAATCAGAAAATGGGCAGATTATATAAAAACAAAGTTAAATATTCCGTGAAAGTTGAAAAAAAAAAAATAGGCAAACTCATACTGAAAATTTACACTTGGATTCCGTATTAGCTGGATTCTCCTATGTATCCTTTCTCCCGACCACTTCTCCTCCACAATGACCTAGTCCTTTCCTCACTCCTCCACATTCCTCTACACACCCTTCATCCAACTGTCCATCGTTCTTCCACTTGTACTCCTTAACCCCCTCCTCCCACTTCAATATAAAACATACTCAACATATATAAGCATTACAATGATTGTATAGCCAGAAGTGATAACCCCTTTAGATGCTTTTTTTTCTATATCTGTAATTGCGTTTTTCTAAGAAAGATCCTACTTCGTTTATCCAATTGGGATGAATCTTAATAGAATTGTAGAGTTGTATTCTGATAATTGACAAAGCTATTCCAAAATTATTTGTTTCGATTTAATGCAATCCATGACCATTATTGTCGCCATACATTCACATACACATCCACATGCATAAACTGTACATCCCAACGAGCAACTCCAAACGACAAACTTCTCTTAAGTCGTTTTGACTTCAAAATGAAGTTCAAACGATGCCATATTTTGAACATATATATGTATATATCTTAGCTCTCCCATTCAGAAGAAGATAAAATTTGATGTGGGTTTCCACCAAAATTTCCGCAGTTGAACTTTTTTTTATTGGCGCACATCTGCGAAAGAGGACTTTGTGAGAATTGAGGAGACTCCTCTTGAACTACGCTGAAGTGTCGTGTTGGAAGGTCGCAATAATAAATGCATTGTAATATGGAAAAAGAGTTTGGTAACTCGCAGTTTGTCACACATTTTAAACAAGTAAAATTATGGAAATCACCGTTTTTGAGGCTCATCCCTTCATCTTGATAAATTGAAGTTGCGGTGTAAAAAACGAAAGCTTTGAAAAAAAACTCCACCTGTATTTAAATGATGAAGGAAGTAAAATACGAAATCATTATTCATGTTAATTTTATCATGACGCATGCAGAGAAAAGGTACATTTAAATATACGATTATTTTTAACAAATATGATTTTAATAGTTGTTCTAAAATAATTTTATACAGTATAATTTCAGTAAAAGAATAAATGAGAGATTACTATATTAGCATTTTATTAATTATGCTTTGGCGGTAGGCTTAAGGAATAGTCCAATACCTTTAAGCTTTTAGAGGGATTAAATGCAATATTTATACAACTAAATATATATATTCACAGGTGTATTAATGGTGATTTCTCATACACAATAAGGGAGATGATTAATTGGGCATAATAATAGTGATTTGTCCTGTACACTAAGTAGGATTTAAATAATTTGAGGATCCCATTCATAATTTAAGCGTAAACTCTTTTAAAGAACTAAAATATTCAAGCAGAAATTATTAAATGGCAGAAACTAAGTGGGCTTAAAACGTTCCTGAGTGGAGCCTTCTGACAGTAGGATAACATGTAGGGAAAGAGGAAAATAAAATGGCAATACAATTTGTTTAGTGACCCCATATTAAATTATATTAGAGTAAAATTGGGGCTTCTAGTTCACTATTTTTTTTAGCAAGATGGCACCACTCACAAACACAGCCTTTCCCCCACCCCTTCCCCCACTGACCACCAAAATTGAAAATGGCCACCAAATTTTCAAAATTCAAAGTGGCTGATGTTGGCAATCTTGCTCAGCAAAGTGAGCCAGAAGCCCCCTTTCTACCCTACTAATGGCATAATTCTGTTCACAAAGATCTATTATAGGCTCCTATGCCAGCTTACATTTCCGGGAATATAGCTAATTAATGATCAACCGAGATATGTGGATTTTTGTACTTTTCAGAATGGAAAATGTCAACTATTAATTTGTGTTTACAAGTATATGTATTTATAGGGTTGTAGAAAATAGTTTTGTGCTTGATCCAGTAAACCCCACACTCGTTTAATATTTTGTCAATATTTAACATAAGCGTAACATATGATTGAGAATATCTCAGCTACTTTGACAGTTCCCTTAAACAAATTGAGATTGTTCAGTTAGTTAAATGTAGAGGTGTTTCGTCACGTCTCTGTGTTTTGTTTTGAATTTTAATTATATGTACGAAAGTTTATCAAGGTTCCCTCGACTGCGTCAACTGTAAGAGAAAACAGTTGAATCTATCTCTTTGTTATACACCGTAAGTTTCGAACGTTAGAACTAGTTATCTTCATTAGGAAATCTTACTCAGTAGAGAACTTCCATAAGAAACAGTTGCGTCACCAAAGAGAAGATCACTAAGCTTTGTAATAGTACTGTATATTATTCTTAGAGGTCTTCTCGTGTTCAATATGACGTGTAACGAACGTTACATAAAGGTAAATACACCTAATATACGCAGTAAGGCTAGATCTAGAGTCCTTTCTCATCGAATCTAGTCTCATAGCTCCCTAAATATGATTAAAAAGTTATTTAAATGAACCTATATAACATTTTCACATGTTTTTTTCTATAAATAAAACTCAAAATATGGGGTTGTTAAGCAGATATAGCCCTGTCGCAATATTTTGACTTTATTTTTCCGTGGAACTATGTTTTGAAATAACGCATCGTAGAATTAAATATTGCGTTAGAGCTGAGCGTCTGCGTGATGATTTTTCGCTTACAGAGGCGGCCCCATTTTAAGAAACATTAAAGTTGATGTCCGCCAGAACGTTGGCTCCATTCAACCCTACCCTGAGTCACGTTTAAACAATCTTTAAACAGGAAACACAACCGCCTTCAAAATCATTACAATAATTTACGTGAAAGTCAAGGCGAGTTTGCCATGTCTTGACTTTCACGTAAATTATTGTAATGTTTTTAAAGACGTGCGCAAACGTTGGCAAATTTAATCTTTTAAAAAAATGAGGCATTAACGACCTTTCTTACTCGGTGATCTCGAAGATATTTTGGGAAGCTGGTTCCATCTTTACTAGGCGCAACTAAGCATTCTAAGTACTATCACACTTATACGTTACATATAAGAACTATAAAGAGAGCAATAAAAGTGAGAAGTTAACACCTGTTGTTTACCTGATGAGAGCATTCCCCCTCTTCCGCTGACTAGTTTACACAGTCACTCTACTATTTGCTCCTGTACTGCATTAACTTGACATTTTAAAATTATATTTTTCTTGTTTCTTATTCTAGGATCTAGATAGACATTTATTTCTATTGACTTCTCAAATTTACAACCTAAGAGAAAGATTTCTACAGACCATTTTCATGAAAAATAAACAAACTGACTCGAGTTGTAGATTATTTTTTTAAAAAAAGCACATGTTTTCAAAAGAATTTACTTCAAGATCGCACTAAAGCTAGGTGGGGTGGAATTTTAATTCTAAAAATTGGGTCACATTTCAAAAAATATATATATATATATATATATAAAGAATTGGCTTATAAAAATCCTAATCTGTGTTCATTTATTTGTCAACCTTACTAGTACAGTATATAGAAAATATAATTATATTACTAATAAAAAAAACCTGAGGGCTATGGCATGTAGTAGCCCCCCTAACCCTCCCCCCGCCCCCCAAAATTACGACAAGTCAATAATCCGAATCTCTAGCGTTCAGTAACAGCTAGCTCGACTAGGTTGACAATAATATTGACGGTGCCACAGTACAGTGCAAATGATGATACACCAGATGATTAACTCCACTTCTCACACTAGATGACTGGCCCAGTTAATTGTGGATCATTTCTCAGACAACTTTTACGAAACTTTAATCGTGTTAACAGCTCGGATAATATGGAACCTAAGATATTACAGAATCTTGGATAATACGGAACCTAGAATATTTGGGTCTAGGATAATCATGACTCCACGGAATTTTATTATATTAAGTTTATTTTAACAATATTACCCTTTTAAACTTTTTTTAAATTTGTGGTCACGTGAAAGTTTAGGTTTTATTAAATTAGAATTGTTTATAACAATAAACATATTAATTGCATCACCAAAATACTTTTGAAACCATGTTGGGAGAGATCTGTTCCTATCATTCCATTAAGAGCATATTATTATTATTATTATTATTATTATTATATTATTATTATTATTATTATTATTATTATTACTAGGTGTTTTGTCTCCCGACAGGTCAATTCCTGTTATCAGTGAAATTCGATCGCCAATGTACCCTGTCCTCTGCCTCCAACTTCAGTTCCTAAAATTTTCTTATTCCTTCAAGCCATCTTTATTTTAATCCTCTTTCTTCCCAAGCTCCTCTTTCCCTCAATATTGCCTTCTATAACGTCATGCAGAAGAAAGTTCCTCCTTATGATGTGTCCGTTCCGGTTTGCTTTGTACCAAAGAATCACATCCAAAATAGTTCTCTTCTCACCCACTCTTCTTAGGACATCATTTATCACCCTGTCTGTCCACCTGATCTTCTCAAGTCTTCTCCAGCCTCACATTTTAAAGCTCTCCGAGTATTTTTTTTTTTCCCCCATCTTCCTGAGAGTCCGAGTTTCTGCTCCATACAGTGCGATGCTCCAACTGAAGCATTTCATCAGTTTCTTCCTCAGTCCTAAGCTCAACTTGCTGGTCAGCAGTAAACTAACTCGAGTTATCTAATTATTTTCTTTTAGCACCCAATACTACTACCCGTTAGGGCTATATGCTTTTGTACTAATTATGCTAATGTTTTTTAGGGATTAGGAAGGTTATATTTGTAGGAGAATTACCCGCATTTGCGTTGAGTGAAAGTGTAAAACCGTTTTTTTTTTAAACCACCCTCAGTACACCCGGCCGAGATTCAAACCCGATCTCAATGTCATCGGCAGTCTAGTCTATTACGAGAGTAGCGCGTTAGACCATGTGACTACCGAAGCAGGTAAAATCCTTATTAAAGAAAATAATGTATTTTGTACAGATTTACCTAAGTACTGCGTAACTTACCTTAGAGGTTTGCTAGTATCTATTATTTCTTACATATCATACGAGCTTTAAGTAAATGTATTCATTCTTAGGCAAAGGACAGAGAAAGGCTATGTGGCGCAGCGTACCATTTCTTTGTTGTTGTTGTTGTTGTTATATATCAAAGAAAACTTGTTTCTTAACGATATAACAAAAGAGTACCCTCCTAAACACTCCTTTCAACGACGAACAAACGATAAGTTTATTCAAAGTGCGTTCTCCTTGTATCTGCAAATCCTGAAAGTCAGTTTCGCTTTGTACTGAATTTCATGACTTCCAAATTTATTATCATGTCGTTAAACGCAGGGGTGTTCTAATAAAGTTGTGGAAAACCATTACTCATAGTACAGTTGTACCAACTTTTAATTATTGCACAGTGACACCACAATTAGGCTTTATCAGAACAAACATTTTTACTTTCTCTCCCGCCTCATAGAAAGGATTATTGTGATCGTCAAAAATATCAAACTAGTTTTTTTTTTTACATTTTAACGTTTCATGAACTCCTGAAACTGAAAAAGTGGTTTTCGCGAGGCTATATGTATGCATCTCAGACCAGAGCTGAAACCATTTTACCAATCAGGGTAAAACTTGGTTTTCATAAGGTTTCCCCGAGGAGTTTCTGGGATTAGATATCTGACTCTAAAATTAGGGTTAGTAGTTTACTGAAGGGCAAAAAAGAGAGAGAATCTATTTTCTCGAAATCTGCTCTTTCGATTTGGATTAAAATTTGTATTTAGGCATTATTCAACATTGCAAACAAAACTAGAACTCTCATTTTTCCATGAAAATGAATTTAAGGATATTTTATATTCGCTGAAATTTCCAATTTTGATCATATGTCCGCAACTTTATGAGATAAGAATGAACTGTTCAACGTAATGTTGTAGTACTATTGAAAATAAAAAACCTTTTAATTTGAAATATATTTTTATAAAATTATTAGTTTCTAAGCTATAAACAAATATAAATTTTTATGGAGCTCTTTGAGGAAACAAATAGATTTTTATACTTTTTTTGTAGCCATGGATGTTCCTCGTTAATTGATAAATCTTTAACAGTGTTTATTATTTCACTTAAGCATTTTGGTGGAGTGTTTCTGCAACAATGGATATTATTTCATTTCAAAAATCTTAATAGTTTTTAGTAACCATATCTACTTTAAGAAAAATTAATATAAACTCTGTGCAATACACTGTACCATTTATTTTAATACCTCCCTAGTCTTACTTCCCATCCATAATCCATGTACTGTAAGTGAAATTTAAAAGAAGTGTACGTTGCAATTACTCTGAAAAGTATCAAGCTTACCTTGATAAATTACATTATGGTGGGGCCATGGTGTAATCAGTCAAGGTATGATGTCACCTTTAAAGATAAACTGAGTTTACTACTATTTATTTAGATTAGTAGTGTGAAATCATTCAAGATAAAATCAATCTCATAATAACCTGGTATGGATTCAAACCCCAAACCTTATGTCACTGTAATTACGTAAAATTACCCACTTCAGTGGCCAAATGGTCTAAGCTGTCTCTCACTCAATAGACAGGACTGCCGATGACTGGGAGATCGGGGTTGGAACCCTGGTCGGGTGTACTGAGGGTGGGTTTACCTCCACGTATAATGCGGGTACACTTCCTTTAAATTCAACCTTTGTCATCCCTAAAATATTAACGTAATTAGTACTTATGCTTATAACCCGAAAAGTATATAGTGTTCTACACACATACCCTACACACTCACTTTACATACACATACGCTACAGACATAATCAACATACAGATAATCTATACACATACACACATGCTCTACACACACACATACTCTATACACACACACATACTCTACACACACACACACATACTCTACACACACACACATACTCTATACACACACACACATACTCTATACACACACACACATACTCTATACACACACATACTCTATACACACACATACTCTATACACACACATACTCTATACACACCATACTCTATACACACCCATACTCTATACACACCCATACTCTATACACACATACTCTATACACACATAATCTTCATACAGATACTCTATACACATACTCTACACACATTCTCTAAACACACATACGCATACGTACTTTACACATACATACACTACCCACACATATTCTACACACATACAAACTCTACACACACACACACACACACACACACACACATACACTCTATACACATACACTTACTTTTCACATACACACACGTTATACACAAACTCTCTACACACCCGCCTGTAAAGACAGAAAACCTGCAGCCAGTACTTTACTCGCAGCCGAATTCTCCCTCCCGATATTGCTCCAATAAAAAATACATAAAACATCTTGATCCCAACAGTTTCAAGGAAGGTATATGGTCTAGTGGTAGTCATGGGGACCGCGGGAATAAGAGAAGGGGTGGTGGGGGTAGGGGGTTAGTAGATGATTGACTGCCTGGATAACATCAAGGCGAGCGGACCTACTTCGAGCCTCTGACACTTATATTGCTTACGTGCTGATGTAAGACTAGGATGTGGGGGTCGATTTTCTTATATAGAAACCTTGTAATAATTGTAGGGACGTGGGGTGAAATTGGGTAACGCAGAGAGGAGGTGAAAAGAAGGAAGAATGAGCCACACCACCTCCCTTCCCCCCCTTTTTACTTTCAGTGTCATTTTCTATTTTGCAAAGTAATGATCGATGCCTTTTTTAGAAGTTGTAAATATAAAAGTAAAACACGTCGTAAATTGAAAGTTTTTTTTATGGAAGAGAAACATTAGATAAAAAGAAAAGGAAGTATTTTACTCAAAAGATGTTTGAAAAATAAACGAAGATTACAAGGAAAAAGGTCGTAATTACATTATTAGAATCTTAAATGTATGCAAATAACATTTGAGTGCTTCGTCAAAAAGTAAAAAAAAAAAGAAGTCCGAAATAATTTAATTTGTATTTTTACTCTTTTCTCGGTTGATTTAGTGAAATTTTTTTCTCTATCCCAAAGGGTAGGTAAATTTAGAAGAAAAAGAAAAATTGATGGAAATCTTATTGGAAGTTGAAAATTATAGATGAAATGAATTCTTTCGTGTAATTAATTTAAACTTTTTGCTGTCTCTAGGACTTCGCTGTGAATTTGATACAAATATTGATTTAGTTTTTTTTTAATTATTTGATCAAATAAAAGGTTCATCTTCAAACAAATAATATATTAATAGATATATGGATAGCAAAATAGATATAGATGGACGGTATATGGCTGGATAGATGGCTAGATATATAAATAGATGGATACTTAGTTTGTTATAGATAGTTAGATGACCATTATATCGTTATTAATTCGATAGATAGATGGATATATTGATAGATGAATAGATATGTAGATAGATGCATCGTATAAATAGATAGTAGAGATAAATATATGTATAGATAAATTGATATATAGTGTATGGATATCTATATAGATATATAAATATATTTAGATAAATAGATCGATGGATAGGTAGGTGTAATGCCAAGAGAAGTGATGAATGGATGTGTAGATATCTACTGTAGTTATATGAATATATAAAAAAGTTAAATAGGCCTAAATAATTAGTTATAGATAACTGGATTTATATTTAGAGAGATGAATATAGTTATACAGATAGTTACATACATAGCCAGATAGTTAGTTATATAAACCAATGTAAAACAAAACGGTATGACTTCTCTCTTTATCCAATTACTTTTTTTTATTTAGCACCGCGTCTTACTACCCGTTCGGGCTATACGCTTAAGTACTAATTACGCTAATGGATTAAGAATTGGGAGGGTTGAATTTAGAGGAAGTGGACCCGAATTTGCGTGGAGGGAGAGTGGAAAAACATTTAGGAACCACCCCTCCCAGTTCACCCGACCGAGATTCGAACCTCGATCTCCCCGTCCTCGGCGGTCGAGCTCAACACGACTAGCGCGTTAGCCAACTACCCAATTACTATAAAACAAGAATTTTAACAGAGTTAAGACACTGACTTTGAGGAGTTAAATATCCCCAATCCCCTTCAGCCTAATATATTTTGCAGAATTTAAAACATAAACAGGATATTCAATCTTTTAGAAACATATCTCAGCCATATCTATAAAAATAAATGGTACCCCGCACGGACTTTCTCGATATACTGTTTAAAAATGGAGATATTTACCCATAACTTGTAATATATGTGAAACTAAATAGTATACACTAGCAAACCCAAACATAAATTGCACTATACTTATGTAAAACATTTTTTGAATCCCGGTTTTAAATTTTTTATTTTTAACGAATTAATGTCCTCATTTGTATGTTTGGCCCAATAAAAAAAATATTAATATTGGGTCCACAAGGGTCAACACTTCGTATTAAAATTTCGACTTTCGATCGACATTTTATTAGGTGTTGCACATCTTCAGGTCAGCGCATTGATATTAAATTCCTCATTTATAAATTTTGACCAATAAAAAAGGTAAATATTGACTATTGAGTCTAAAATGGAGATAGATCATTTATGTACAAACATTTCTCCTAAGAGGTTTAAGGAAAAATAACAAACTTTTTGAGAGACTTATATTTAATTACTCTATGGCATTGGAGAATTATTGCGTTAAAACTTAAGTAGTATCTCTTTACAACTAAAGCTCACAAAATTGTATTAATATATTTTCCAATATCTCAGAAACTGTTGGTTTTATAAAAGTGTATTTCGTAAAAAAGTTTTTTTATTTTTAATAGTACTACAATTTTGTAATGATAAGTAATTTCATATCTCAAATAGTTTCTGAGATGTGATAAAAAGTGAGAATTTACGCATTAGACCGTAGCCCTTAAAGTCATTTTGCCAAAATATTGAGGGTAGCCATTTTGTTTGGAATAGTTATAAATGTTTGGAAATGAAATTTATTAAAAATCGTTAAAGCCGATTTTGATAAAATCGACTTTTTCTCTTTTTGCCCTTCAGTAAACTACTCTTAATTTTAAGGGTAGATATCCAATTCCAAAAACTCCTCGGGGAAACCCTATAAAAACCCTAGATACCAAGTTTTATCCCGATCGGTAAAATAGTTTAGGCTCTAGTCGGAGGTACAGACAGACAGACAGACAGACGGAAATTCAAAAATCACTTTTTCGGATTCAGGGAGTCATAAAACGTCAAGATTCATCAAAATCTTGAGTTCGATTTTTTTGACGATCACAATACTTTCTCTACCTGTAAGATAGAGAGAAAGTAAAAATGGACAGCTTATTTTAGCATCGTGTCTCAAGAACAATCAACTCTGTGATACAGTCGGATAGAATTCGTAAATTTACACAAACACTATTGCACGTGGATCATTTCTGATTAAATATTAATGGTTACAAAGAGTTGATAGATGTTTCTAATACTGAATATTTTTAAAATATTAAGTGTTATTTGGATAAAAACTGCATTGATAAGGCCGTTTTTTGACCATTTTTGGATGGCTTCGTAGATAAGCACTGTACACAAATCTTTAGTCTTTCCTAACAGGGACATACTGTAGTTATTAACAAGAAACTTTGTCGCTTTGTCCCCCATCGTCACCGCGGAAAATTTCCAGTAATCATTCAAATACGAATGCACTGCACACATTTCCGGCATTTCTTGGTCTTTTACTCCCATACCTCGTGCGAGCCGGGAGCTGAGTTGGACCTGCTATGATGAACACTCTTAATACCCGTTTGGGTTACACATTTATGTACTAATTACGTTGGTGAGCTAAAAATAAGTAAGCTGAAATTTAGATTAAGTGTACATGCATTTGCGTTAGAGCAAACCAAATTATCTAATGGTGATTTTATGAAGTCATACTTAATTATTAAAATAAATAAAAATGTATTTAATAACAAATATTAAGTAAGTTTTGGCGCCAGCTTTGATTTTTTTTAATGTGTTTATAAGCCACATCACGTTTATTTCAAAGTTTCTACGATATACTTGGGCCAATACGAATTAACGATCATCTACCTAAAAAAATTTGAAGGTGAATATACGGAATCCATTTGAGCGTGAAATTTAAAAAAAAAATCTATCGCTAAAGTTTCTCTGTTAATTAAAAATAAATACATTTAAGAAAAGCTATAAGTGGTGAGATTGTGTGGTAGAAGAAAATATGTTCATTTTGTAAAGTTACATTTCTAACTACTTCTTTTCACTTTACAAATTCTGCCATTTTCTTTGATAAAATTTTGATGCCTAAGCTATTATAAAAATTGTCTTATAATTTGTATCATATCTTAGAGGGATCGTTAAAGTCATATAATATTTATTTTATAAAAGAAATATGACATTGCAATACTCCCCTTATCAACGATTGATTTTGCTCTTGTTTTTTATGCTCCACGCCATACTACCTGTCCCAGATATCCATATATTTACACTAATTGTATGGGGGAAGTGAAAGAATAACTAAGAATAAATGTACCAGCACTTGCTTGGAGGAATATTTGTGGACAACCGTTTAGAGGAAAATCCCTATCGGTACGCCCAGCCGGGATTTGAGCCACGACCTTCACGTCAACCAGGTATATTTCGAGACTGACGCCTTATACTATGTGACCACTGATGAGGGGTGTGGTCGCCCATCGCATAATGAAATTTGATCTGGGCCAGTGCCAACTCCTTGAGTACTTGCGGTAGATCGATTTGTCTAGACTAGCGATTCTCGACTTTTTTTTTTTTGTTCATGGCACACTTTTCTTTGTCTTGAAATTCTTGCAGCACCCTGAACTTATTGTACAGGGTGGGGCCCAAACAGTTAGACGATTAGTAACTTTAAAATTAACACTTTAATTTAAAAGTAAATATTCACTAGCTTAATAAAAGCAAAATAAATACAACACTTTTTTTTTTTGTAGATAATGTGACTCGGGTGATTTCCACCGGACGTCAGCCAAACCTCAGCACGTTGTCCATCATTCCCCTCAGCATATATCGTATAATTGTTTCCGTCCCACCCTGTACAAGTTAGTCATTGCTACGGGAGACTTGTACATACATTCACGTAAGTGACTTCTCTCAGTAGAGTTGTCAGTGCGTTTGTTTGTCCTTTATTCCAATTTAAAAATCTCAAACTATTTATAAGGTGGTATGATTTTTTTTAAAAAATTGTTTTCACCAAAATGTAGGTGAAAGTTCTGACTAGTTAAAATGTTTAAATTTTAAGTTTAAACTATTTTTTTAATAAAATAAGGGATAGCTTACATAAAACTCTATAAAAAAAATTTCACATTACATTAAAATTGTATGTTATGAATCTATCAAACATGACTTTATTTGATAAAAAAAGAGCAGGATATAGGTTTCTAACATTTTTCTTTAATCTCAGAAGTAATATTTTAACGTAGAGCTTCATTGATTTTTTTCAACTTTCAACTTTTTAACTAGTCAAAAACATTTTACTATAAATTATCCTACATTTTGTTAAAAATGATATTTTTAAAAAAATTTTTTTTTAATAATACTGGACTTCTAGAACTCTAAGCATCTTAGTGCTTTTCCATGTTTGGAAGCACGAGTTAAGTGCAATATTTTTGCTGTTTATAACAAAACGTTGATTTGACTAAAATAGATACAATATAGCTCAGTGGAAACAAGAGAGTTTAGTTTTTTTACATGTTGATATCAACAGTTGTTGAATATCTGTCATGTGCATAGCAGCTTTATATGAGGAACTTTTAATTGAAGGAAAAAGTTGTCATTAAATTCCAGGACACTCTCGAGATCACAAATGGATCAGAAAAATTCAATAATGATAATTTTTTTGTATAATTAATACGCTCGGTGCTATGCAGCGCCAGTCGTGTGGAGGAGGGAGATTAGTGACGTCGGTGAATGGGTGTTATTTAAATTTATTCAAGTTATTTATTAACTCCCAATTCTTATAAATTTATTATTAGTATAAACTTTTAAAAAAATATAAGTAAAATATAAGTAGTAGGCCTACTCCTAAATTTAATTAATTACTTTGAAAAATATATAATTTAGCACCCGTTCTACTATCCCGTTCGATTTATACGCTTAAATACTAATTACACTAATGGGTTAGGAATTAGGAAGGTTGAATACAGAGGAAGTGAAACTACATTTTCGTGGAGGGAGAGTGGAAAACAATTTAGGAAAAACCACCCCCAGCTCACCCGAGTGAGATTCGAACCTCGATCTCCCCGCCCCCGGCAGTCTAGCTCAACAATAAACTAGCGCGTTAGCAAATTACGCCAACGAGGCGGGTCATTTAAAATAATCATACTAACATTTAAGTTAATTTATCTAATTAAAAATTCTTATAAATTAATCTTAAAAACTTTAAAATGTAAATATATTAAATAGTAATCCTAAATTGAATTCACTACTCTTAAAATAATCGCACTAATATTTAAGTGGAACAATATTATGTTGACCAAAAAAAAGTTTTTTATATAAAAATTGCCAAGAAAAACTGGTTATCTGGCATCCTCTACATTCCTGCCTTAAGGGCTGCACTATTATCCTATCATATAAGCGGAAACATAGCATAAACAAGCAAGGTAAGCTTGTAATATATCAGGGTAAATGGAGTGGACATTATTATTATCATCAATGTAATGTTTTAAAAAAGGTAGGCTACGCACATTTTATTACAAATGACTAGCCTTTTATCCTTTTTTATAGATATCTAAGTTCAGATATTTAGTATCCATAATTTAACACACTACGCCGGTCCTTATGCAAATTTATTTTCCGGACGTTTACCTCATAGAGAACACCTGCATTTAAACGCGCTATCACACATTGTGGTTTTACACAGATAGCCACAAGGTGTGTTTTATATGAAAATCTTGCTTAATATATTACAAACCATATATTTTCTCTAATCCGGCCACCACGGCCCCTTTTAAATGTCAAATAAATTTAGATACAATTAAAGCTATTGAAACAAATGTTTTATTTTATGTTTCATTTTGATAAATGTCTAATGTCATTTGAAATTTTCTCAAGAAGAATAACTCTGTTGATTAATTTTAAAGAAAGTTTTCAGCTGATCTGAAAATATATTACATGTGACCATCGTAAGGGTACCACCTACTTCAATTGCAATAAATACCCTCACAATGCTGTGTTGTGAAAATTACAGTTACAAAGAAACTAAAAAAAAATCCTAAATTATTTTTAATTTTAATTTTATGACTGAGATGCTTAAACAGTTGTTTATTTGTTATAGGAAGGCTAGATCTATATTTCAAGACATAGATCTAATTTTATCTCACAGCCGCGTCATTGTATATGATACTTTATTGATAATGAACTGATTAAAAACTTACAGGATTAAAAAATGTAATTTAAATAATTAAAGATTTTTTAATTCTATTGTGATATGTTAGTACCTATCATAACCATGTTGGCATGAACTACATTTGCGAAAAAAAAATACAATAAAACTAAACACTTATTAAATAATGAGGTATTTCTAGACGTCTACAACGCGGCTACGCACTTAACAGACGCACTTCCAGAC
Organism: Timema podura; assembly: GCA_033556935.1. Lineage (NCBI taxonomy): Eukaryota > Metazoa > Arthropoda > Insecta > Phasmatodea > Timematidae > Timema > Timema podura. The sequence goes on from JAVRXN010000011.1 coordinate 80,219,056, forward strand.
ATAGTGTGTGTACCTGTTTTGGCGTATATCAGAAGTGCACCATCGTTTGCAGTCTCTGAATCCCATAAAGCAATACCTCTTGCTGACATCGGACCAACCTAACCTTACCTAACCTTATACTAAATAATGAGAAGTTATTACCATTTGCCGTTTATATTTTGGAGAATTATTAAATTCAACGTGATAGCTCATTCCCGCCATCATTGTGAGAACAAGCTATTTGCCATGTTGCTACATTAGGCAGTCCCCCCCCCCCCCCCCCGTGCGTATTTTAAATCATATTTTCATGTGTTTTTTTATATGAGGTTTTTCCATCTTGTGCACTTTCAATGTTCTCCACTGAAACGAGAATGAGCGCTTGGGTAGGCATTCCCCTTAATATGTTGAAGATAACTACCCTAGAATCGCGATTATCCAGCCTTCGATTATCCGGCCCGGTTCTCGATGCTAACAAGTCAGTTTTAAGATAAACAAACCGGTACATATCCACTATGAAACATTTACTGAAATTATAATGTAATCAATTTGACGTTCTATTTTCACTTGTTCTTGCTCTGTAGCCAGTGTTTCTTTTTCAAAATAAAGTACTGTATAGTAAAGATTTTTAAAAAAATCTCTCTTTTAATTTTTACCGTCCCCTTAGAATTATTGTATTTCTATTTTACATCGCAATCAGAAAATGGGCAGATGCTATTAAAACAAGATTAAATGTTCTGTGAAAATTAAAAAGAGTAGGAAAACCCACACTGAAAATAATTTATACTTGAACTACGTGTTGTCCGGCTTTATCGCTAGACGGCTCAGAATGCCGCCACTTTAGGCCGGATAGTGGCGACTCTAGGCCGGGTAGTGGCGACTCTAGGCCGGGTAGTGGCGACTCTAGGCCGGGTAGTGGCGACTCTAGGCCGGATAGTGGCGACTCTAGGCCGGATAGTGGCGACTCTAGGCCGGATAGTGGCGACTCTAGGCCCGATAGTGGCGACTCTAGGCCCGATAGTGGCGACTCTAGGCCCGATAGTGGCGACTCTAGGCCCGATAGTGGCGACTCTAGGCCCGATAGTGGCGACTCTAGGCCCGATAGTGGCGACTCTAGGCCCGATAGTGGCGACTCTAGGCCCGATAGTGGCGACTCTAGGCCCGATAGTGGCGACTCTAGGCCGGATAGTGGCGACTCTAGGCCGGATAGTGGCGACTCTAGGCCGGATAGTGGCGACTCTAGGCCGGATAGTGGCGACTCTAGGCCGGGTAGTGGCGACTCTAATGAACTTCTACCCTCCACAGCTGTGGACGAGGGGTCAAAGGTGTTGGAATCAAATTTTTACTTGGTTGTCATTGATGGTAAATCTGGGTTTGAATCCCTTCCTAAAAACAATGAGGTGTCTTTAACATGTTATTTTAACTTGATTTTTCTATACTCTCGTTACTCTAATTTGGGTGCAATTTTTCCAAAGCTCCCTCCTCCACTCTTGGACCTCAAAATATGTTGTTAAAAGCACGATTGTCGTAAAATAACAAAAAATTGTTCCCCTAATTCATTCAAACACAAATGAATGTATCACCCATCTATCACTTTTTAGAAAAATATATTTATCATAATTGTGTTTTTATTATTTTAGATATTTAGTGTGTACTTTCTGAACTGACTGTTTATATCAGTACACAAGTTATAAGCTAATTTAAATATAAAACAAACACAACATCCAGCCCTCTGGTCATTAATTCATCAATTTGAAAGGAGAAACCCCCATTCAACTAATGATACATTTCCAGGTCATGCCGGGAATCTAACCCGGCACCCTTAGAATATAGACACGCTGACGACTGAGAAAAATGTCGGAGTAGCAACTGTGCTATAGGTTACGTGCAGTACAGATGAAAAGATTAGATTCTACTCATTTATTCTAACACAACTACATTTATTTTATTTCCCATTTCGCTATCTTAAAGGATACCTGTAAAAAAAAAGCAGTCTTTAAAGCCGAGCACTGTGTGCTTAGAGCGAGATTTTTTATTTATTTTTTAAAAAAGAAGAGTAGTGAACATCTTTACTCCCAAAATATCGTCCTTGCAAGAACGGTAACGTAAAAGGTTTTGCTCTTAAAGAGAGAAAATACTGTTCCGTCGTAGACTGCGCCAATTTCCGGACCTTCCTGAATCAAGATTTCATCGAAATGTGATTCCTTGGCTCACGAATGTTTGTAGGACAGAAAAGATGAGGTTTTTTTTTAGAAGGATGTCTATATTTTAGTAAATTTTATTGTTTAGAGAATTTCTTTAGCGACGTGTATTATTATCACCTGTTTGGATTATACACTTATGTACTGGTTTGAAGGATTAGGAAGACTATATTTAGAACAAGTGCACTTGCGTGGATGAAGAGTGAAAAACTTATTTTAGAAAAAAAACACCTCCAGTACACCTAAGTGAGATTCGAACCCCGATCTCCTCGTCATCGGTAGTCTAGTATAACACGATAATAGCGCGTTAGATCACGCGGTCACCGAAGTGGTTGTTAAAGAATTATGTCAGGATAATGTTACTAGGGTTAGTACTAGAGTTTTTCTAATTAACCTAGTCCGACACCTTAGCTCAGTCGGTAGCGTGTCTGCTTACCAAGATAAGGGGCTCAGGTTAGATTCCCAGAAAGGTCAAAAAAAAGTTCGTAAAATGTGTATTTCTCCTTTCACAATGATGAATTAACGATCAGGGGGATTGGATGCTGTGACTAATCTAGATTTAAATTATCATATAGTTCGTGTGCTGATATAAAAATTCCTTTCATAAAGTGCGCTTAGTTTGAAGTTCAAACGCCTATCGCCTGTTGTTTTTCTCGATGATTTTTCACTCTATCTCGAGTTCTTATCTTAGAAACTTACTTGAGTTCAATTTAGCTTGTATTAATTTTCTTCCCCCTAATTTTTTTTTTTTTCAAATTAGGATAAAATCAAGCTAATTTTATGCTTTAACTTTCTCTACAGATTGAACTGAAGTTTCTGAATCACTTTGTCCCTCTTAGCTGGAATTTCTTTAATAGGATGGAGTCGGTGCTCTTTACCTTTGAAGTAGGTACCCCTTTCCTTTTCCTTGGACCGGCTCTCCTTCCCTCTGAACTTCTTATAAAGTTTTACCACTTTGCGACGGAAATATCTGTCAGTGAGAGCGAGCACACAGTTCTGCCGCTGACATAAGACGAAAAGAGAATGAACCCACGCCTTTCTGTCGACGATGTAGTCAGTCTATTGTTATCGAGCAGAAGACTTGGCTGCCTGTTATCTACAAATGAATTGAATTACTAATTTAAACATGTTTTTGTTACATAATTTTCAAATATTTACTCATTAATCCTCTAGAGTTTGTTCATAGAATACTTCTATAGTTCAATTTATTTTTTCAGGAATAGTTTTTTTGAAAACATATATATATTTAATTTTTGCGCAAGGGTGGATCCAGGACCTGTTGTTAGTAGGGTGGAGGAGTATAAATTTAATCATTTTAAAATTCAAATAATCAAGATTTTATTTTATAATAGTTTTAGTAAAAATATTGTTATTTATAATAATTTTAATTAATAATTATTATAATAATAAAAAGAGTAAAGTACACACAATTTTGACTTACAAATTTGTAATTTTTAATACAAAAATAAAATAAAACAAAAATTCAGTGTCACAAAAAAAGTAATAAATATGTATATGGGCATAAAATATGTTAGTATTATTAGATTTTTTATTTTAATACAAATAATTGGTTACTATACTAGACCCTACTTAGTAATCAAATTAATGAATATTTTAAGTTCTAATTCACTGATTTTCTACACATTAGAGCTAAGGTGAAAGAGTTAATTGATTAGGTAATATGATATAGGGAACAGGAGATATTATTCATTCATTCTTTACAGCATTAAGGTATTGTTTTCAATATTCTTGATTAATTTATAAACGGGTGAGTGTAAAGTCCCCTCACCTCCTCCTCCCCCCCTCCCCGTATCCACCACATTTTTGCGGCAAGCATTTATAACATTTCACTATATTGTTAGTGTTATTTTATAGGAATTTATATTAATTTCAAAAATTTGTAGCTTCAGCTCACATGATTTGAAGTATGGGTACGTGAAATTTGATCTAATCAGATAAGGCTCTTCCTATGACAATTGGACTGTATATCAACATAATATTGTCAGAGTTTGTTTTTCTATTGTGTCTTCATTAGAGAGATTCACATATTTACTTTACTGGGCTAGTAATGAGGAAGGTATGATTTATAAGAAATGTACGCCTATTTGCGTGGAGGGATTGTGGGAAAAAATTTAGGAAAAAAAAACCCTTTCAAACACACAACCAGGATTCGATCCCAAATCTCCCCTATATAAGTCTCTAATGAATGTGACTCCTTAGATAATGTGATCAAAAATGTGTGCGTCGTTTTCTTTTTTTTATCACCGCGTCCTACTACCCATCCAGGCTACAAGCATATGCACTAATTACGCTAATGGTTCTAGGGTTTAGGAAGGTTATAATTACAGGAACTGTACCCGCATTCGTGTAGAGGGAAAGTGGAAAACCAATCTTGAAAGATCACCCTCAGTACACCCGACCAAGATTCGAACCTCAATCTTCCCGTCATCGGCAGTCTAGTTTTAACACGAAATTAGCACGTTATACCACGCGGCCATCGAAGTGGAACATAACCGGGTATTAAAAAAAATTAATATCACAGAATTTATTGTTAAATATTTAGCATATTTGAAATTGCATATAATGATTAAAAAAAAGTCAAATGTCAACACTGGCGTATAACCTGTACAGGTGGTAAAACGTAGGGATAAAACAAAAAAATAACAACTAAGAATAAAATATACATAATTATCGGCTTATTACAGTGGTGCGTATAAATGTTATTAATATTATATATTTCTTTTTCTAGTTGTACAACTCTTATGAATAACATGCTTATAAAACATATATATCTTAGCCCTAGAAGGAAATGGTCAATTAGGACGTTAGTTCTTGACACAAAAATAATGCGTCGTGTAAATACTTACATTTCATTACAAATGTACTGTAAAAAAATAAGTACCAGATACCCTTTTGCACGAAAATAAGGATTATTACTCGTAAATAGAATAAGAGGATTAACTCAATTTTAAATTATAAACTAAGACATATAAACCTATGTAATTACAGACTCACCTTTTGAAAACGTTAACATGATCCATATTGCCAATAAAAAACACTAATTCAATATATATTATTTTGCACCGACCATGGGTTTTAGTTTGGTAGAGCAATCAACGTTTATAATATAATACGCAATATGCTCTTAGAAACCACCTGGGATCAGAGGTTGGACTAACCAATCTCTACTGGAGAGGATTCATTCGAAGGATTATCTCAGATATATATTGGGTTGACCAGTTCTAAAGCTGTCAGTGCAAGCATCTATCTATCTACCCGCTCCACTGGACATAGCCGGTTATTGCCTTGGAAAGTTAAGTTTCACCTCCTCAAGACGCTTAACAATGGAGAGAAGAGCTAGCTACTTGTTTCCTCTTTGTTCCACTTCGGACCGCCATTGTCTATGACACGTTCGCTAGTGACTGTTGAAGATTAAGCTACCAGCGAGATCAAAGCGTCTCACTCCACTATTCTTTATTCTTTGCTCGGTAAGCACAGTGCAATAGACTTGTTACTACTAGACAACGCATTGAATGACATGCACTGCGAACAGCACATTTTACCTTCACTGACGTCACATACGCCTAAAGATTGAGTCCATCTCAGAGGGGGAGTGGCTACGCATGTTATGTGTAGTAGTAAAAGTCTGCGCATGTGCAGTGGGCTCAACTGACGTCACAGCCACAGAGAGCTATTGGTCAAGTCCAGATCAGTGGGAGTGGCTACGCATGCACTGTCTAGTAGTAAAAGTCTGCGCAAGCGCAGAGGACTCAACTGACGTCAGTGTCAAAGATAAAGGTTTGGCTCATCCGGTATAAGGTAAAGAGCAGTCTAGGAATAATTATGGTATTTAATAGGCACTGTCTAGAGTGACCCAACCACTTATCATAGAGCCGTAAGATGGTGGATAGCTATCCGGACACCAAAAGTCCCTTGAAATAGTACCATAGCCAGTAGATTAGTAATAGGATATGGTAGATCTTACTCCAGAATGACGCCGTAGGAAAACCTTAGATTTTTTGGGGGGCCCGCATCAGTTGTCAAATGGTCTAAAACCTGATTCCTACGCTCACCGAAAATAGAAAGCAGAATCTGCTTGAGTATCGCAGCCTTTCACACGCTGTATGTTGACCCAAAATGCATTGCAACAAAAACTTAAAAACAGCTGACTAACAACATATTTTATTTTCTAGTTGATAAACATGTATTTTAGATCATTCTACCGATGGATGTTTTCAAACTATAACGCTGTGTCACGGCACAATTCAATACATCAATACACAGCTTTATATTAACGGGTTATTTCAAATCTCCTCACAACGGCCAACGAAACTGTCTGCTTCCTTCTAGCTCTACAGCGCATGCGCACTGATTTGAGATGGCTGGCTCCGAGATTTGATTGGTTCTCCCGTGCCGAGGATTTCAGTTGGAACGGACAAAGTAGAGATGAGTTGAACTTTTAGCAAAACAGCTCTCACAGATTAGGCGGAAACCTTTTGATTGGTTTAGAGCTCGTCACGTGACAAAGTTTCTGCTCAACGCCTGTTTTTCAATGAGCGTGTGAATCAACATGAGGCGTCACATTCACAATAGACTGGACTGCCAACGAAGGGAAGATCGGAGTTTTAATCCCCGTCGGGTTTACTGAGTGTTTTTTTTTTCCCCAAATGTGTTTTTGCACTCTCCCACTTCACAAATGTCGGTACACTATATACAGTTCAACCGTATTCCTATCTAGCACATTATTGTAATTAGTAAATATTCATTTAAGGCAGGTGAGGAAAAATAAGTCTTTTTGTAGTCTTTAATTCAAAACATTTTCTTGGTTAAAATAAATCAAATAGGCATAATTCTCCATTTTAATTATAAGAGATTAATTTTCTTCAGTTTCGGGATTCAATCCTCGGTCCCAGCACAGAAATTTATTTGGCTGCCCAACCCTTCCTTCACCTCTGACAAGACGTGTATTAATCACAACTTGTGAATGTGTGGAATGCCAGGCCTCCACCGTGGTTCGAATTCCACGTTAAACTGTAGGTCCTCCATTTCATCTCACAATCACCCTACCATTGCACATTAGCGTAAGTGCGTATAATCCGAACGGGTAGTAAGACGCGGTGCCAATAATAATAATAATTTTCTTCAAATTGTGATATCAACAGTTGTTGAATATCTGTCGAGGATGTCCTGGAGTTTAATGACAATATTTTCTCTTCATTTAAAAAGTTTCTCATCTAACGCCGCTATGCTCGTGACTGATATTCAACAACTGTTGATATCACAATTTGAAGAAAATTAAACTTTATGTTTGCATAGAGCACTATTTGATTTATTTTCCCAAAAAATGTTTTTTTTATAAAAACTGCAAAAAAACACTGCCCTTTACTTTTGTCCCTTTTCCACCTTACCTTAATCAAAAACGGAGATTGTTTGATAGTAATAAAACATAATAATATGCACTTGAATCCTTTTAGGTGTTTGGTAAATCTAAATTCAGTGACGTGTTACGTTGCCAAAGAGCTGCCAATATATGGTTGTAAAGGAAGTGTCGGTGTATGTAAAGAGGTTGAGCTAACATAATATGAACGCAGCCACACGCTGAACATGTTAGTGATATGAAGTACATACACATGTGTGTGTGTGTTTGTGTGTGTGCAAATTGCAAGGATTGAGCCCATCCGTCACAAGACCTAATTTCCCTTGGGAATAAGGAGCCCGCAAGATACATTTATATCATATATAGATGGTAGAACGAGGGACAGAGAGGAACTACATCGATGTAGACCCGTTCTTGGTGCTATCTATTTGTTGGAAGAGAAGCTCTCCCACTTAAATATACCACTACACGTACTATTTATTATAAGTATATATAATCTACCTCTCGTCTGTTAAGAAATGTAAGACTCAGAATATAAAAAACAATAGTTTCATCAGTTTTTCTTTTTGACTATGAAAAATAGTCTCTTTCCTTATAATATGACGAAAAGAAATTTAGCGTGTTCCAAAAAAAAAATATTTGGGAAAATACTTGGTTCGAAAAAAGAATAAGTATATTGTGGAGTGGAAGAGGTTACATAATGATGAGTTACATGCTCTGTACTCATCACCAGATATTGATAGGATAGTCAAATATAATTTACGATGGGCAGGACATGCAGCGGGAATGGGAGAAACTAGAATTGTATTCAAGGTATTGACTGGCAAACCCATTGGGGAGAGACAAGTGAAAAGACATAGATAGGGATAGGGTGTAATGAGGTGGACTGGATATAACTAGCTCAAGATAGGGATAGGGTGTAATGAGGTGGACTGGATAGAACTAGGTCAAGATAGAGATAGGGTGTAATGAGGTGGACTGGATAGAACTAGGTCAAGATATAGATAGGGTGTAATGAGGTGGACTGGATGGAACTAGGTCAAGATATAGATAGGGTGTAATGAGGTGGACTGGATGGAACTAGGTCAAGATAGAGATAGGGTGTAATGAGGTGGACTGGTTGGAACTAGCTCAAGATATAGATAGGGTGTAATGAGGTGGACTGGATGGAACTAGGTCAAGATATAGATAGGGTGTAATGAGGTGGACTGGATGGAACTAGGTCAAGATATAGATAGGGTGTAATGAGGTGGACTGGATGGAACTAGGTCAAGATAGAGATAGGGTGTAATGAGGTGGACTGGTTGGAACTAGCTCAAGATATAGATAGGGTGTAATGAGGTGGACTGGATGGAACTAGGTCAAGATATAGATAGGTGTAATAAGGTGGACTGGATGGAACTAGGTCAAGATATAGATAGGGTGTAATGAGGTGGACTGGATAGAACTAGGTCAAGATAGAGATAGGGTGTAATGAGGTGGACTGGATAGAACTAGCTCAAGATATAGATAGGGTGTAATGAGGTGGACTGGATGGAACTAGCTCAAGATATAGATAGGGTGTAATGAGGTGGACTGGATGGAACTAGCTCAAGATATAGATAGGGTGTAATGAGGTGGACTGGATAGAACCAGCTCAAGATATAGATAGGGTGTAATGAGGTGGACTGGATGGAACTAGGTCAAGATAGAGATAGGGTGTAATGAGGTGGACTGGATGGAACTAGGTCAAGATAGAGATAGGGTGTAATGAGGTGGACTGGTTGGAACTAGCCCAAGATAGAAACAGGGTATAATGAGGTGGACTGGATGGAACTAGGTCAAGATAGAAACAGGGTGTAATGAGGTGGACTGGATGGAACTAGGTCAAGATAGAGATAGGGTGTAATGAGGTGGACTGGATAGAACTACTTTAAGATAGAGATAGGGTGTAATAAGTTGGACTAGATGGATCTAGATTAAGATAATGATAGGGTTTATGAGGTGGACTGGATATAACGAGCTCAAGATAGGGATAGAGAGTAATGAGGAATAAATAGAACTATCTCAAGATAGTAATAGGGTTTATGAGGTGGACTGGATATAACGAGCTCAATATATGGATAGTGTTCTTTTTGAAGTGTGGTACTAGTGAACTTTAGACTTTCTAATGCGATATAGCAAGTAAGTATACAGCCATAAGACTTCTCCAGATAATATGTACACTTATATTCAACATGGGAGAATAGTTTTTATTTATTTTTTTGTTTGAATGTCGTTAGAAGTATTGTATAATATTTACACTTTAAGTTATATTTAGTTAAGGGAAATTGTATTGTAGGGGCTACACCCCTGATTTTTGTTCTGTTTTTTAATCTCCTCGTCTGGGCCATATTAATCTAACTACATTAATGGGATAAAGACAAGGGACTTAAAGATTTCGGAAAGGTGCCTGCATTTGCGAGGAGTGAAAAAAGTAACAATATAGGGAGGAAAACACCCCTCATTGCAGTAGCCAGGATTCGAATGCAGACCTCCCCGTCACTGGAAAACATAGCTAAGATTATTTATTAATACCCGCGTAGGTAGGTGCTTGGTAAATAGTGTTAGTCTTGTATCATCTGGTTTCTGTTGATAGGATAGTCAGGGCTCGAATCATGGCCGAGTGTAACGTTCGCGGTTCAAACCCAGAAGAGATCAACAGATTTTTCTTGAGCGATTAAAATCCGTAACTCAACTTCCTTCGGATGGTAAATAAAACCGTCAATCCTATATCGATTGTGGCATGTGAAAGAACCCTGGAAGGTATATGAAAATACCTTTCCAGACAAAATTGGTAGGCTCTTTCACTCTCACTCATAGAAAATCTAGTGTGTTTATTAATCAGTAAGTCCAGAAAGTGCATGTTAAATACCTCAAATATATAAAATTAAAATAAATATAACTGAGTAGTGAAAATATTCATGTTTTGAATAAAATGGTTCAAACTTTTGTTTTTTTCAAGTCTTCGATTGAACAACCTAATTTCTCAATTTTTTTCACATAGTGTGGTGAATTTCACTTCTCATTCGCCACATCTGTGGCTACATTAAAAAAATGTGCTGCCCACCTTTGGGTATAAAGAAACAGTACAAGGTATCACACTCACAATAGACTAAACTGCCGATGCTGAAGAGTTAGGGGTTCGAATCTTTGTTGGGTCTACTGAGGGTGGTTTTCCCTAAATGGTTTTCCACTCTCTCTCTCTCTCAGCACAAATGTGGGAACAATTCTTCCATATTCAACCTTCTTCATCCTTCAATAAAGTAAATATGCGCATAGCAAAAAACGAGTATTTAGACAGGTGTTAAAAAATGTTATAAAAGATAATAATTTCTCGATCGTTCCTGTTTAGCATTTACTCTAGTAAACAAAAGTGTCACTATCGTATTTTTATGTTAATGTGACCTTTTTATTGTGTTTTGTTTGCTAAAGTGTTGTTCTATGAGAGAGATATACTTCAGGCTTTGTCAACGATAACTTAAAAAAAATTGAATTTAAAATCGCCCAATTTTTTTTTTCCAAACTTTTTTTGTATATATTATATAAATATTGGTGCTTATTTCAAAGAATTTGCTAATCTCAACTTGATTCACAAAAAGATTGTCATACAACCACGTGAAGTGAAATCTGCCAAATTAATAAATATACGTAATTTAAAAATTAAGTTAAGTCAAATGAAAGTTATACAAAAAACATTAGTTTCTAAATAAGATATGTAAGAATCCAATTTATTTTTAAAGACATGAATTAAAAAGTTTATATTTTTGCTTATTGCTCAAAAACTGTTGTTTTTATAAAAATATGTTTCAAATAAAATACTTGTATCTTTAACAGAACCACAACTTGACAATCATAAGTTATTTCGCTTCTCAAATATTTGTGAAGAAACGTTCAGAATTGGAAAATTTCACCAATGTAAAGTACCATCAAAGTCATCTTTACGGGAAAATGAGAGTAGCCATCTTGTTTATAATAGGAAACAGTATCTAAATATAAATTATTATTATTACTAGCAACGCGTCTTACTACCCGTTTGGGTTGTACGCACTTACGCTAATGTGCAATGGTAGGGTGATTGTGAGATGAAATGGAGGACCTACAGTTTAACGTGGGATCCGAACCACGGTAGAGGCCTGGCGTTCCACACATTCACAAGTTGTGATTAATACAAGTCTTATCAGAGGTGAAGGAAGGGTTTGGCAATCAGATAAATCTGTCTGCCGGGACCGAGGATTGAACCCCGGACCTCCAGAAAAGAAGTCTGACACCTTACCCCTAGACCACCAGGGCTAGATATAAGGTTTAGTCAAATTCGTTCGATCGAATTGCGAGAAAATCAATTTTTTCTATTTTTAACCGTCAGTAAACTACCCTTAAATTTAGGGGTTGGAAATCTAATTCCAAAAACCCCTCGGGGGTGGGGGGGGACCTCATGCAAACCCCAGATATCAAGTTTTAGCTCAAACTGTAAAATAGTTTCAGCTCTATCCCAAGGTGTAGATAGACGACATCGCGAAAACAACTTTTTATACTTTCAAGGGCTCCTGAAACGTCAACATTTATCAAAATCTCGAGTTCGATTTTTTTTTGACGATCACAATACTTTCTCTCCGAGGTTTATAAGAAAAGTAATAAAGATGGTTAGTATTATACTTTATCAAAATAATAAAAACATCAACGATGAAACAGAACCAACACTTCAGCAATAAAATTTAAATAAAGGTGTGGAAATGGAGACATAAAAGGAGGGGGAAAAAAATAACCTTTCCAAAACTACTTTGAACAAGTCTGTAGAGATTTTAATAAATTTATGCGAAATAAAAATGTCACGGAGGGTTCTCACACAAGGAGCAATAAAGTATGAAGAAATATTGGCACGATAACTCACACAACTGTTAGTTTACCTTTTAGAATAATAGCTGGCTTTCTCCAAACATATTAACATTTATGAATATCGTATCATTGAGCACGGAGGTTAAGTTGTCAACTTTGTGAGGAACTCATTTGTCAGTGAGAGATAAATTAGATCACGGTCTAGCGCACTGAAATGTTTTTTCCCCCACTCTGTCTACAGACAAATGCAAGTACATTTCTAACTTCCTGAACCCCACCTCTTTAGTGTAAATATTTGGATGGAAATAAAACACATACTCCATTTTTTAACAATTCTTATTTACATGAGAATTGTTTAAGTGAAAAACATACTTGTTGCACTAAGCCACACTTTAAAAAAATTTGTATTATTTTACTAGTGGGTTGGGGGTGGAGGAAGGGGGTATTTTATCCTTTTAGATTTATATCTCACCTATTATAAATAAGTAAAATGTATAAAAAAATGGGGTGTGGCTGTGTCATGGACACGGCTGTGTGTTGTACGTGAATACGTTTATGTAACGGGTTATATTTTTTAAATAAAATATTTTTATTTATGTATTTAGGATAAAAGCAAGGAAACAAATAATTATTGTGTTACAATATAACTTAGATTCGAAACTACAACGCCAAACTGTATTTTTGATATTTTTTTATTCTAACACCTTATTATATTCACTGTCACTACTTTAAACTAATGTTTTATATACAATCGATAGATTTTGACGACAGCTGACGATTAAAACCTAAACGAACATCGTAGCTTCTCCGAGTCAAAAGTTATACTAATTGTAAATCTCGATACACAGCAAAATAACCTCAAAATGGCGGCGCTTCCCCCTCCACAGCGCGCGATGCGTCACTGTTCTCGCTTAACGTAATGAATTCTTTGATCCTTTAGCTATCCAGTGGTATAATTTAATTTTGGATGTAGAGGAAAGATTCGAAACTACAACACCAAACTGTATCCCTCGATTTTGTTATCATTAGGTTTTTTGGATTGCCCCCGTATGGTAGCAAATTTAAAGACGTATTCACGTCAAAAGTTATAATCTTTTAGAAATATAATGCTTATATCAGTTTCTGTGAAAAAAAAATCTAAACTTAATTTCAATTCATTTAAATTAATTGAAAAAGGACACCTAAAAACGGGAACCAAACCCGGAACATTTGGCTAAGCGTGACTACCAAGCTTTCCAGGATTCATCTCATGCTCTGGATCATTCTTCGCTGAGGCAGAGTCTGTGATGGACGTGTGTAAACCATGAGCTTTCATTAATTCCACAGCCACCCTCGACTCGGGAAGTCTGTTATGCTGACAAAAACACAAGATTTTAATTACAGCGAATTTAAATTAATATAAACACAATTAATATATTCATAATTACAATGATTTTCAGCCTATGTGTTGGTATTCATTTAATCTATCATTAAGTTTACGTAATATTTTCATATTCATAAATTATATTGAACGCTTTTCTTTGCTTCAAAAAGCCAGAAAAAAAAATCATTTTATTTCTTACGATCCACTTTTTTTTAATTTAAAAAAGTCTAAGAGAAAAAATTAAATTTCTAGCTTCGAGGTACACTTGTTTGTGCGAAGGGGCTACTCATTTTAAAATTTCAGTCCTCTGCGCACGGTAGATATTGCTAATGAAAGACAGAAAAACTCTTCATTTTATTAATATTCATAAGATAGACTACGCGTAGTAGCTTAGGATAATAGGATGTAAAATACCAAACAATAGTAGTAATAATAATAGATTGTACAAAAAATTGGAAGGGGAAGAAGAAGATTTAGAATGCTAACAGATATCAGGAAAGGAAGAAGCTACAAAAGGATTAAATAAGACGCTCAGGATGAAGAAAATGAAAGATGTCCAGTTGATACCTGTCTCAGGACAGATTCACAGAAGAAATAGGTTATTATATAAAATATTAAATAATGCTATTAATTAAAAACTGTGATGATTTATTTGAAGGTTATTTAACTAAAGGTGACCTGGTGGTCTAGGGGGGTCAGACTTCTTTGCTGGGGGTCCCGGGTTCAATCCTCGGTCCCACCTCCCCTCCGATAAGACGTGTATTAATCACAACTTGTGAATGTGAGGAATACCAGGCCTCCACCGTGGTTCGGATTCCACGTTAATCTGTAGGTCCTCCATTTCATCTCACAATCAGCCTACCATTACACATTAGCGTAAGTGCGTACAAACCGAACGGGTAGTAATAGTAATAATATTTAATAAAAGGTATAATATTTTCGTTTTCAATTTATTTATTTTTTAACGTTTTACCCGCTTCATTGGCCGAGTGGTCTAAATGTTGAACTGGCCTACTTATTATGGGGATATCAAGGTTCGAATCACCGTGGGTGTTCTGAGGGAATTTTTTTCTAAAATGTTTTACCATTCTCCTTCCACGCAAATGTGTGTTGGATTACCTTTACGATACAATTAATTCCTTATTAATATTCCATTAGAATAATTATCGAGTATGCCTGTGGCCTTAACAGATAGTAAGATGCGGTGATAAGAAAAAAAATAGTTTCAAATATTTTTTTCTATTTAAAATAAATGTGAAAACTGAGCCCATCTTCATTAGACCTGCCGCGTCTTACTACCCGTTTGCGTTATACTCAGATACTAATCACCCTAACGGGATAGGGAAAGTAGAACTTTACTTTAATATACTCGTATTTGCGTGTAGGGAGAGTGTAAAACGTTCTTGGAAACAGCAACCTCAATATCCCTCTACCGGGATTCGATTCCCATCCCTCCCTCCCCGTCATCCGGCAATTCAGTGATAACTCAAGCGTGACGGGTTAGATCTTGTAACCACCGATGCGGGTGAAACGTTAGCCCATAAAACATTTATTCCTGTAGTTACAGTAGATTATCTTAAACCAAATGTGTTTCACCATCGGAAGATTTACTCTTTATTATGTCTACATGTATATTTATGAGGACGTAAAAAAAAAATTGTGTGATAAAAACAACTGAAGAATTTTTTGTTTGTTTTTATTTAGCACCGCGTCTTACTAACCGTTCGGATTATACACTTAAGTTACTAATCACGCTAATGGATAAGAAATTGGTAAGGTTTAATTTAGAAGAAGTGAATCCGCATTTTCATGGAGGGAGAGTAGAAAACCATTTAGGGAATAACATCCCCCAGTTCAACCGAGATTCGAACCTTGATCTCCCCATCCTCGGCAGTCTAACTCAACACGAAACTAGCGCGTCAGCCAACTACGCCACCGAGGCGGGTAAATGAAGACGTTAAACCCGCAGAGGAAAAAGAAGAGAAATAAAAAAAATTGGCGAGTGAGGTTGTTTTCTTTTTTAAAAAAATGTATACTATTTTGTAACGTTATAATCTCTAAATATTCATAATTTTTTTTTATTATTCATACAGAAATAAATCCGTTGGCAGTTTTCAAGTCATTTAACCTAAATTTCACGTTCGGGCGCACACGAGAGCATCCAACCCGTTATTTTCTTATCCTCTCCACCCCACCTATCCACCCTCTCCCTGTCATGAGACCGTATTTTGCCCGAAGTCCCCCCCCCCAACCTATCTTCCACCACCCCCCTCAACTCCTCTCCAGGCAATGCTTGTCATCTAAACGTTCCACTACCCCCTACCCCTCTCCGACTTACCCCATTCCACCTGCCAGTATCGACATGTTTTGGCAGCCGTGTTTTGACCCATCAATTTCAGTCAGCTTTACGGGACGTTTAAACAAAAACTTGGACAATAAATTGCGAGGGTGACCAAAGCTTAGAAATATATATTAAAAAAACAGTATTTACATATATATTTAACTATATATCAAATTAGTGTTTATAAATATTTAATTTTTAAAATAAGATAAACATGTGTAATAAATATATATGTATTAGCTAGTAGGAGCCTATATGAATATATTTGAATATTTAATATGATACATTAATTTTTATATTTAATCGTGTGCATTTATATCTGAATATTTAATAGAAAATATTATTAAATACTTTATATATAGGATATTTAATAATATGTATTCTAATAGTTTAAAAATTACATAATTATATCTATATGTGTGAGTAATTATTATATATGAAGGGTACGAGGAAAGGAGAAGGGTTACATCACACACGTTTTTAGACCATCTTTTATATCTCAAGCTCATAAGACTCTAGAATAGTACTTTTATTTTAATTAATTAGAAATATGCCAGAGACTTTTTTTAACCACATTCTAAATGATATTTCGAAGTATGTTTATGTATTGTTAATATGTATGAGTATGTAATTCTGTTTTAGTTAAATTGACTTTCTCTTTTTAACCTTATAATGTATTAAAGTATATTATGTAAATAGTATTATGTATATATATTGTATATGTATGTATAGTATGTATGTATGTATTATTCCGAACCATGTGGTTAAAACATTCTTTAAAATAGAACCTTCTTCGGCTGAACGCATATTCTAAGGCGTCACTCTTGAATAGACTAAACTGCTGAATACAGGAAGATTGGGGTTCGAATCCGTGGGTGTACTAAGGATTTTTATTCCAAAACGTTTTCCACTCTCCCTCCACGCAAGCTCGGATAAATTTCCTCTGAATTCAACCTTTTCTCCCTAACTCATGTAAATAGTAATATGCCTATAGCCAAATGGTAGTAAGACGCTGCTAAAAAAGTAAATAATTATATTAGAATAGTTAACTTGAAAAATGTTACTAGATCTAGTAATATGGGAATATAGTAATATTGGGAATGTAGCTGTATTTGCGAGGAGAGAGAAAGCAAAATAATTAGTGAAGAACCCTTATAACACCCAGCTGTGACTCAGGCTCGTCACCGACAGACCAGGCAAGATGAACCTGACATTCGAACCACGTACCACTATGTGCACATGTTGTTTTAAATGTACGAATAAAACAAAAACAATATTAGAACCTTATAATAATGTATATTAAAATGCAAAAATTGGTAGCCATAAAGTATTATTTTCATGGGAAGTACCTTAGTTGACAACGATTAAAGTTTTTTTTTGGCACCGCGTCTTACTACCCGTTCGGGTTATACACTTATGTTTTAATTACGCTAGTTGTTTTAGGCGTTAGTAAGGTTATATTTAGAGGAAGTGTACCCACATTTTCTTGGAGGGAGAGTGTAAAACCATTTGGAAAAACCACCTTCAGTAAACTAACCAAGATTCAAACCTGATCTCCCTGTCATCGGCAGTCTAGTAGACTGGAGGTAGCACTTAGACCACGCGGCCACCGATGGGGTAAACTGAAGATATATTAAGTCTACTTCCATGTATTCATACGTCAAGTCATGTGATCTGCAGCTGTCACTTTTGCTAGATGTTATCAATATCTATAAAATAACACTAATAATATTGTAAAATGCTATTAATTTTAACCACAGAAAATATACTTGTGTATTTTCTAAAAGCTATTCCTATGAAAATGGACTGTACAGTTATTTATATTATGGTTTTACGTATATTTTACTAAAACGGTGGGGGAGGTACGGGGGGGAGAGGTAAGTTTTGAGGTGTTTCATTGTTGGTTGGAATAACGTAGTCTATAACGTTGTCGTAAACAGCCAAGGAGTCATGATCTTAATAGCTAGCAATAGTACGGACGGTAGCATGACGTAGTTCTGTGACGTCATCGTCAAGTTACAAGAACTCTCAGTGCCCTTTGCAGCGCCCCTTCACAACACCACCCCTTCAAAAACCATCCAAGTTTCCCCCTCTCCATCCCGGGCAGTCATAAACCATCGAGATTGCTTGTCAAGACCACTCTCATTGCGTGCTACAAGGGCATAACACTCACTCGTCTTTTTATTTTATTTTTTAGCACCACGTTTTATACTATACTACTGGTTTTTAGAGATTAAAAGGTCGTATTTAGATTAAGTGTACCCGCATCCGCGTGGAGGGCGGGTGGAAAACAATTTTGGAAAAAAATCCCTCCAGTACACCCGACATTGATGCGAAACTCAATCTCCCCGTTATCGGCAGTAGCGCCGTAGACCATGTGGCCATCGAAGCGGGTCTCACTCGCCTTCTTTCACTTTTTATTAATTGCGTCGCGTTTGGTTTGTCATTGACTGGAGTAGGCTGGGGTTCTAATCCATCCCCTAGATGAAACCTATGTTCCGGACTGATTTTTTTTTCACCATATTATTTAAATAAATACATGCAATTTGAAATTATTTGGCTCAAATAAAAATTATATTCAGATAAAGTGTAAAAGGTGGATTGAAATATTACAATACTCATAACATTTAAAGACGAGTGTCATAAAATAGCGTCATTAGATGATTAAACCTTTTAAATGAATACATTATTATTATTAGCACCGCGTCTTACTACTCGTTTGGATTATACGCACTTACACCTTATTCCCTAGACCGCCAGGTCACCTTAAATGAAATATTAATGTTGTCGTTTAAACTCCAAGACCAAAAGAAGTCTTAGATATAAAAACAGTAAATTAAAATGTACCTTTACTCGCGTCCTCTAAAATCCTCTCTTAAGTAAATATACAACCCACAACCTTTCTTAATATAAACCATAACATGTATAGTTGATTGTCGTTTTAAACCACCACTTCAAACTCACTTCATGATTTAGTCTATTCGTCTTTTAAAATCTTGTCAGGTAACTTTGTGTCAGCGACGAAAATAAAAAACTAAAATGTGAATTGATCATTAGTGTTTCCGGTGCGTTACAGGAGCCTTAACTCTCTTAAGTTGGTGCTGTCAATGTTATCTGCCAATCTTGACCTACGTGTTGAGGGGGAAAGAAAAAAAACTCACATACTTCGTGTGTGTGTCTTGGTTTCAATTTAGTATGTCAGTGTTAGTGACTTAGAGGAGTTCTTTTTTTAACTCCTACGGAGAATTCTTTAAGCAGTCCTCATTAATATCAAAAGCTACAGTAACTATTTATCAAGTTTTTGAATAAATCGCAAACATAAATTCACCTATAATAATTAGAATACCGAGAACTTAAAACAATTTTGTTTGGCCACCGCTACTTACTTCTTAATTAATTGTAAGAATATATGATTTTATTAAATAATTAAATGTGATAGTCTAAAACTAAACCAATCAGGTTGGTAAACATGGATATATTCTCCGATTTTTCATGATCAATTTGTCCTAAAAAGTTTTTTAAAAAGATTAAAAATATGATTGTTATAAACCATGAGATCTAAACTAGTGAGCTTGATAAACGTTTGTATAATATAATGATCTACAGATGACCATTAAATATTAAATATGTTGGTGAGTAAATATTGATTTATCTTTTTACACAATTAAATTATTAATCACTGTCACTGGTCACTCTAGTTTATAAGTTGAGACAATATTTGTGAAATTGTAAATATACATTAATGAGGACTTATAATTAAATGTAGTTTTGGTGCGATTATGTCCGATATAAAACCTTTCTAGTGAAGTCCATGAGACGTTTTTGGGTCAACTGGTATTAAAAATTTAAAGAGGAAAATATTTTGTAAAATAAAAATACTCAATCATAAAAAAATCATTCAGTTAAATTATATTATCACAAATAATAAAGTTAAAAAAAACATAGTGACATTAAATATTTTTAATTTTTACGTTTGTGAAATAAAAAAACATGTGTTTCAAGTTAATTTATTTGACTTTATGTCTGCTTTTTATTTAAATATGATTTTGTAAGAGCTATATTTAAATACAAAATAAATAAAATGTATCTATATATTTGTTCATAAGTGCCTACATAAAAATTAGAATAACAAGCGCCTTAATCTATTTGGACAATGAGCATTATTGACGTTATTTGAGTCTAACATTTTGGCAGGGAATTTAGCATACCTGGGGGTAGAGGGGCTATTTTGGAAAAATAACAAAAATCAAGGTTTCAGCCAATGTCAGCAACTCCAAGTAGACAAGGAAGCCTGCCACTGGGTGTGTAATTAGTTGATATTATCTGACCCTCTGGCTTGGCCGGGAATATTTATGTTCTGCTAGTTGTTGTTATATCTACAATTGATAGAGTCAAAAAAATTTTTTTCATAAAT
This sequence comes from Timema podura, assembly GCA_033556935.1. Classification (NCBI taxonomy): domain Eukaryota; kingdom Metazoa; phylum Arthropoda; class Insecta; order Phasmatodea; family Timematidae; genus Timema; species Timema podura. The sequence continues at coordinate 80,239,582 of JAVRXN010000011.1, forward strand.
ATACATTTATCATCTATATTTTCTTTCAGTTACCATTTTGGACACATTAATATTAACAATTGGAGTTAGGGTTGAAAAAAAAAAATCATGAACTTCTAAAAACCGGCATTGTTTACTTCAAAACGGGACAAAATCAAATTATCAGGTTATTAAAAAGAATAGTATTAAACATTATATAATTTTACTTCTTTTAACTTCGTTAACGTTATAAACTAATATTCTTTAACAACAGTAAATTAAAGGTATAAATAAGCAAGTTTGATCCATTCTAACTCATGAACTGCAAAGATTTGAAATCATTAAATCAATATTTATACCGTGTAATAAATTATACACTTGTTTAAATTGTGAAATAAAATATTAACTGTCGAATGACCTTAAAATCATATTTACCATGTGCTACATTGAAAACTTAATTTACTATTAAAATATACTTTTACGTACATTTTTAAAATCAATTATTTTTAATTTTACATTTTAACTGTAACACACCCTTTACTATACCTCCTTTTAAATTAATATATTAATATTCTATTAGACTTGGCTTCGTTCTCTTGCTTCATGTATGTTATTTATCTTTCTTCATTCTACCCGGTTTGCGAGCTACACAAAGGCGTAACTATATTCCACAGCATAAGCACAGTAGCAACTAAGGCAATCTACCCCGGCTAGCTATATTTTTGGTTTTACAGTATATATCCTCTTTGTTCTTGGATTTTTTTTCCCCTTTCTTAAAATGTTTATGCCCACTAGATCTGAGCACTCCTACGAGTTTTTTCTTTTAGTTGGAATCGTCTACTGTAAGTCATCCAGTCCATAAAAGGGAAACAAGTCAACTTTAATGCATTCGGGATGTATTGTTGACTAAAAACGAATATTACAATTAATCCTGTGATTAGTAGACCTCACTCCATGAACTTATAGTTACTACAGTCTTACTAGTAGTCCTGTGAACAGTAGACCTCACTCCCTCCATGTTATTATCGTTACTACAGTCTTACTAGTAGTTCTGTGAGCAGTAGACCTCACTCCATGTTATTATCGTTACTACAGTCTTACTAGTAGTTCTGTGAACAGTAGACTTCACTCCATGTTATTATCGTTACTATAGTCTTACTAGTAGTTCTGTGAACAGTAGACCTCCCTCCATGTTATTATCGTTACTACAGTCTTACTAGTAGTCCTGTGAACAGTAGACCTCACTCCCTCCATGTTATTATCGTTACTACAGTCTTACTAGTAGTCCTGTGAACAGTAGACCTCACTCCCTCCATGTTATTATCGTTACTACAGTCTTACTAGTAGTTCTGTGAACAGTAGACTTCACTCCATGTTATTATCGTTACTATAGTCTTACTAGTAGTTCTGTGAACAGTAGACCTCCCTCCATGTTATTATCGTTACTACAGTCTTACTAGTAGTTCTGTGAACAGTAGACCTCCCTCCATGTTATTATCGTTACTACAGTCTTACTAGTAGTTCTATGAACAGTAGACCTCGCTCCCTCCATGTTATTATCGTTACTACAGTCTTACTAGTAGTTCTGTGAACAGTAGACCTCCCTCCATGTTATTATCGTTACTACAGTCTTACTAGTAGTTCTGTGAACAGTAGACCTCACTCCATGTTATTATCGTTACTACAGTCTTACTAGTAGTTCTGTGAACAGTAGACCTCACTCCCTCCATGTTATTATCGTTACTACAGTCTTACTAGTAGTTCTGTGAACAGTAGACCTCACTCCCTCCATGTTATTATCGTTACTACAGTCTTACTAGTAGTTCTATGAACAGTAGACCTCGCTCCCTCCATGTTATTATCGTTACTACAGTCTTACTAGTAGTTCTGTGAACAGTAGACCTCTCTCCCTCCATGTTACTATCGTTACTACAATCTTACTAGTAGTTCTATGAACAGTAGACCTCGCTCCCTCCATGTTATTATCGTTACTACAGTCTTACTAGTAGTTCTGTGAACAGTAGACTTCACTCCATGTTATTATCGTTACTATAGTCTTACTAGTAGTTCTGTGAACAGTAGACCTCCCTCCATGTTATTATCGTTACTACAGTCTTACTAGTAGTTCTGTGAACAGTAGACCTCCCTCCATGTGATTATCGTTACTACAGTCTTACTAGTAGTTCTGTGAACAGTAGACCTCCCTCCATGTAATTATCGTTACTACAGTCTTACTAGTAGTTCTGTGAACAGTAGACCTCGCTCCCTCCATGTTATTATCGTTACTACAGTCTTACTAGTAGTTCTGTGAACAGTAGACCTCGCTCCATGTTATTATCGTTACTACAGTCTTACTAGTAGTTCTGTGAGCAGTAGACCTCACTCCATGTTATTATCGTTACTACAGTCTTACTAGTAGTTCTGTGAACAGTAGACCTACCTCCATGTTATTATCGTTACTACAGTCTTACTAGTAGTTCTGTGAACAGTAGACCTCCCTCCATGTTATTATCGTTACTACAGTCTTACTAGTAGTTCTGTGAAAAGTAGACCTCGCTCCCTCCATGTTATTATCGTTACTACAGTCTTACTAGTAGTTCTGTGAACAGTAGACCTCGCTCCATGTTATTATCGTTACTACAGTCTTACTAGTAGTTCTGTGAACATTAGACCTCGCTACCTCCATGTTATATCTCCACTACAGTCTGAAGATTTCTCTTTGAATTTCAGGTTGAATTTTCTCCCATGATTTAAATTTAATAATTTTCCTCGGTGATCAAGTTAGACAGAAGAAAATTAAATATATTCAATAGGACACTATAATAATAGGGAACAAATTGTTGTTCACATGGTTTATGACGTCCGTTTTGCTATAGTTCCAATAAAATATTTTTAAAATATTTTTGAGGTGCTCGATTAATTTATTAGAGTCTTAAACTCTTACCACTTCGAATAAACTTCTAAACAAAACACTTCCTACTATTGAAACGGACAAACAGGCTGAACATCCATATTCATACGCCAGGCAGCCTAAGTTCAAATAATGTGGAGAAACTCGCAAACATAATAATGGTAAAGTGGACCATTAAGGAAAAAGGAAGACTTAATGTCAACAGGAGCTATAATAAAGTAAAACATATTTTTGTTTCTAACAACGCAATAAGAAGTAACTTTACTTCAAAAGATATATATCTCAATAATATTTATTTTAAAAAATAACAATAAACAAGTATATAAACTAATGTTTTGAAAAACTCTTTCGGAAAAAAAAAATACAGAGGGAAACTATCCTAAGATCTGTTGGAGATAAAATCAAATTAGCATGAGAGTAAAGCGTGTTTACGTCTTTATTTTAAAACATATTATTCAACAGCCATTAATTAATTATTTTCAACATAGTTGAGAAAATTTTACTAATATTATGTAAATTTTGTTCATAGAATTTTCTTTAAATTAACTGCTAAAATCCACGGTATTATTTGCTATCTATAAATGGGTTTGTGATAAAACCTTGTCATTGCCTAGAAAACTCTTTCTTATAAATACTAACAGTTTATTTAATACATATGCTTTATTTACCAAAGCATTTTCTTCTGTTTAAATTAATTATAGTACTACATTTAGTTAAGTCTAAGAAATCCAGGTTTGAACAAACAATTTATTATCTTAGGTTTTTGTTATCCCTTTTTCAGTTGTCCTTATTTAAGGGATGGTATAGAATGAAACCGAAAGTTGTACAGTACTTAAAAAATAATGCTTTACCTTCTGATAAAGACTCAAAATTAATTGGACATTTATAATAAAACCATGAGCTACTTTGAATTTAAGTTGAATATTTAATACGACAAATTAAGTGACAAGGTCCAAAATATTAAAAATATGCCATTGGTATAATTATTAAATAGTTGCCATTATTTTATTTCTTTAAAGATGTAATAATTATTTATAGTTACAAAAATGAAGTTTGTGTTCTTTCTAATTTATGTAAGTTATTTGTCATCACCGGTTTGTATTACTTTACTCTACTATCTGAATTTTTCAGAAGAAAATAACACATTTAGATTAAAATCGTTTTATGAATCATGAATATTCTATAAATGCATAGTTGTTCAACTATCGACCATCAATTTGATTTTACAATCTTAAATAGAGAAGAAAGACTTCCTTGGAGAAAGGGAAAAAATAGTTGAATACTTAAGGGGATGGATCACCATGAGAGATGAGCGCGGCCGGTTTCTAAGGCGATTTCTCTGTACATGATTACTAAGAAAACTATTATACATATTTTAATCAGATTTTTACTACTGTAAAGATCAATTCATTTACATGGTTTATAGTTTATTCCTATCTACCCAGCCAATTCAAATTTAAGTTTTAAAAAATAATTTAAAGATCACTGCATGAAACAAACTGGGCTTGTCATTGAAATGTGGGAAGACTTAGGCTAAAACGGTTTTCATTGTATTACAATAAACACATTTCTCTATCATTTAGTATAATTTAACGCCAGTTAAAAGTTAAATATTTGTAAGCAGCTTTGTTTAAATAATTTTTGCATGATCGTATTTTCTTGGTTTAGTGTTTTTTTTTTTAAATCTGCAGACAAAGTATAAACCGAGTAAATATGATTGAGAATAATTATCCGTTCATTTTTCAGCATACATATTGTTCTAAACTAAAATAAAGTGGTACAGTTTTATTTTGATTCAAAAAAGTGTTGTGGTGCAGTATCCTGTGACCTAGCGGTGTAATGTTGAACAAAATGAACCTCTCGAGAAAACTCATGGCAGTGATGCCAAGCGTTGCACGGTGACGAGCAGATGTTCTCAGGAAAAATATCAACTCGACTGCATTCATTTATTAAATCAGTTGTGTGAATACCACGCGTTTTGCAATGGAAGCCGTTTCTGTAAAAAGAGATCGAAGAAAATAAAATAAAAAACTACTTTATCTCTCAACCAGACGAAAGAAAAATAAATGTTCTACTCTTGTGAATTGGATAAAAAAAGTGTCATGAATTTATTATCATTTCTGCATGAAAAATACAATTTTAATACTGTAGTTTAAAATCCATCCATTAATTTCAAATCAAGTGCGTAGAATACCTAATTAATATAATTATAGGACCCGTTTTGGTGACCTCATGATTTAAGGCACTACTTGCAAAAAACTGGACTGCTGAGGACGGGGATTGGTGTTCGATCCCAGTTGGGTGCTATGAGGTTATTATTCCTAAAATGTTTTCCACTCACCCTCCACGCAAATGTGAGTGTAAGTCATCTAAAAGCAACCTTACCCTTCTCTGACACATTAGCTTAATTAGTACAGCGGCGTAAAACCCACACGGGCTCGGTTCACTTTGGTGTACCAATCAAACACTTTGGCCCTACCTTTGGTAATCTGATCTGTAAACAGAGTCAATAATTTGGTATCGATAATACGGGGCTAACTAAATCACTATGGACTATTGGCAATTTGAACAAGAAATACACTTGTCACAATAGATAAATGTCTTGAAACTATTTTGCTATCAATTGTAAAGGTGGATAATGAAACGGGGTGGGGGGACTATTGAACATGCCTTGACCACCGCGCTTTTAAAATTAATAACATTAACACAGATACATATTTAATTTTGACAATTATTATTTTACAAAATAGTTTCATCACAAATATAATTTTTACTTTCTCGCACCCCTCGCGTGCCATAGTCAAAGATTTGGAAATAACGTAAGCTTTAGAGAGGAAGGGAAGGGGGGAACACAAATGCTAAGAGGAGGATGTTACTCAACATATATAAGAGTGTGCAGTGTAAAGATTATTTCCATGTCTTTTTTTTGTTGTTCTTGTGATATTAGAAATGCTTCACTTCTTAATATTCTTTGATGTTATCCGTAAATTTACAATAATAAAGTAGGGTAGATAATAAATACGGCAATTAAGAGAAAGTGTTCCCACATTTGCGTGGAGGAAATGAGCAATCACGAGGAAAAACACCTCAATTCACGCGGTCGGAATTCAACCAAAATTTGTAGCACAGGTCCCTAATAAAATTAAAAACGTTGTGTTCATTGCAGAAGTTTTGATGAAGGACTTTGAATGTATAAAGTTGTAGAATGGATGTATTATTATTATATAATGTGTGTAGCTAAAATTATAAAATAGCTAGTGATGTGTATATATATTTTATGAACGTCCCTGACACAAAAGTGATTGATAAGGGAGAAATAGATTATAAAATGATCATGCTTCAATATAAAACTTGTGTTTAAGCCTATCAAATTTGGTCAAAATCGATGGATAGATATTTTCTATACAATTGGGTGAAAAACATTTTCTTGCAGTATATTTCTTTATGTTTTATTGTAATTTCAAATACTTATTTTTAGAGTTAGTGTTTATAATTTTTGAAGTACAGGCAATAAGTGTAATATTTATTCTATAAAAATTATACATTTATAAAAATAAAATCTTTCTTTTTGCAGAAAATTGTTCTATATGCTATCTTCAAATTTGAATATATATATATAAAATAATACTTATTTAATAATATAATATTATATTTTTATATATATTATAATATAATATATTATATTTTGATTTACATTATATTATATATAAATATATATGTATATAATATTATTTAATCTGGTCAAAATATTTTCTTTCAGTTCCTGAGGTAAATGGTCGGATTAAAATTTTTGTCAAATAAACAGAGAATTTGTGAATAGATTTTTTTTTCAAAAATTGTTTAGTGGTTTTATGGATTAGGAAGGTTATAATCATAGAAATTGTACCCGCATTTGCGTGGAGGGAGCGTGGAAAACCAGTTTGGAGAAACTAACTTTAGTACACCCGACCGAGATTAGAACCTTGATCTCCCCATCATTGGCAGTCTAGTCTACTGTAAGAGTAGCGCGTTAGACCATGAGGCCATCAAAGCGAGTGTTATACATGTTAAAATATGTATAAACTTATAAAGCTATATTTGATTATCGAATATAATTAATAAAAAATAGGTTAATAGAGTTTGAAATTCTTAATAGCTACAAGTTTATTGGTGTAATTATAGGGTGATGGCAGAATGCCACAGGCCCACGCTCAAAATAGGGCCCATCACGCAGGTCCACCCACCCAAAATTAATTTGGTAATATATGAAAGCGTTGTCTTTCAGGCCTATCATTGTTTCGTAAAGATCTCATTATTCAATCAAAAATTACTCAATAGTCATTTTATTGCGCATAATTTATGCTGTACAAAAATTTATATACATATTTTTCTGTAAAATCAATAGAAACAGCTGTCAGGTCATTTTCAAAACTTTACTAAAAATTATTTAAGAAGCACATGAATCAATAAAGGCTAAAGTGATTAGCTATGTTGTCTGTTGAGCTACTACCCGTAGCTTGTCCTTGGAGGAAAGTGTAGACAATTTCACAGAGACCAATGTTTGTTTAGCCTCTATAAGTGTTAATATTGATAATTGACTATAGATTTGTTTATAATATTTATTAATATTGTTTTATTCAATTCAGATTAAGTTTTTTACATTATATTGAAACTTTTCAGCAACAATTTTATCAAATATTATGGCTGTATGGTAATGCACTTAGAGTGATTTTTCCTCAATGTGTTTACACTCTTATCTCTCCACGCAAATGTGGGTAAACTTCCTCTAAACTTAACCTACCTACTCTATATTATTACGTATTATAAAATAATTCCAATAATAAATGTCTAAAAAATTTTTATGATCTACAATTATTCATAAGATTTGGGGACGGTGGTGTATTTTTTCCTTTGGGGTCACCCACCGTGGGTCAATTACTGCATAGTTATGTCTTTGTACATGTTACAAGCTAATGTAGGTCAAGCTAGTTTTACAATAGGAGATTTTAGTGCATCTTTAAGTTTATATTAAAATTATTATTATTATTAGTATCTGGATGGTGTAATATAAGAAACTAAAGTAAATAATAAAGTAAAAAAAAAACACAATTTCTTATTTATGTTTTATACATATGTGTGTGGCCCCCCTGCCTTTTAAGGGTTCTAACACTTTTCAAGAAGGGTACATCTCTGACCCCCAATTTTCTGCGTCCATGAAAAAAGATATAAAAAAATAAACACTTTTTATGTTAATTGATAAGATATCTCTATCACCATTATTATTATTATTATTATTATTATCAGACACTGTCCTCACCCCTCATAGCTTGGGTTGTCAGATGCTGAGGAAATGATCTACATTCTACGGTGTGTCTGTCGATAGTTTTATATCCAATGTTACTCATTGAGGGTGAACTGGGAAGGGGCGAGGTTTGATAGGGCGGGGTATTACCGCCAATTTCTTCTCCACCCCTCTCCCCATCAAAATGTGCCTTCCTCCAGTTTGTTTGGTTACCTCTGATATACTTGAGTTTGAAGCTGAAAGATGGTTTGTATCAAACTTCAAATATATTCTATAACAATCTATTATTATTTTTAAATGCTTAAGGGCCACCCCAAATAGCTTTTAGTGACATTCCATTTTCAAACATTTTCCATTGGCTTTGAGTCATTCCCCTAAAAACTCCTCAAAAATATATTTCTTTACAACTGCCTTGCCCGAAACTAATAAAGTTTCGCCGACACTCTTGGTAGTCATCACAATAGTTTTTTTTTCATTGTGACTTACTTCCAGTTTGAGTTGTACACATGCATGAACTTGGAATGAGGAAGGTAACATTTTAGATTTAATGTACCCACATTTGCGTAGAGTGAGATTGGGAACCATTTTAGGGAAAAATACCCTTAATGCACACAACTGGGATTTGAATTTCAATCTCCCCACCACCAGAAATCAAGTCCAATAGTATGTGCTACTCACCGTGTTCAACTGACATGTTGAAGACGGGGAGATCATGGTTCGATTCCGGTCGGGTACTCACAGGTGGTTTTTCCTAAATAGTTTTCTGCTCTCACTCCACGAAAATATGGATGCACCTCCTCTTAATTTAACCTTCCTGATGCCTAACACATTATAGTAATTATTACATAAGTGTACAGCCCGAACGGGTAGTAAGACGTGGTGATATAAATAAATAATAATAGCGTGTTTAAAACCGTTTAAAAAAACAACCTCAGTATACACTACTGGGATTTAAACCCCAAACTCGTCACCAGCAAACCAGTCTAATACGAGAAAGTCAAATGAAAAATGTTTTCTTCCGCTAGGTAAGAAATATTAAGAAAACCATATTACTGATTATATTGGTTCAAGCTAAAAATAAAGCAGCAGATTTCTGCATAGTGTGGTCTTTGATAAAAGCCGCACTCTAGCCTTTCCCTTGCAAGAAACTTGACCCATGTAAACAACAGATTAGCTCGCTCCCCCTTCACTCTTTCAGACCAAACTTAGCAGATATTTGACAACATCGCAGCTCTAGTTCGGTGTCGGCTAAACAGTCCAAATAGTTCAATATATGGACGTTTCTTAGGAGTTGCGCTGATAGCGCTTCTCAAGTTTTACAAGGTAGTCCTTCCACTTAAATTAGAAAGTATATTGTAAAGAATCTTAGTGACAAGTGTTAAAAGCCTCTGTCCTTTTTTTAGAACAGTTTTATTATCAAATATCACAAAGGAAATTATTTATAAATAATTATAGACGTTTAGTTTGAATAGGGAGCTACCCACATTCTCGGATCGATTAGCTCACATAACTAACTCCATAAATCCTTTACAACGGTTTCGAACTGGTTTAAAATAGTAGCACGCATTTTTATTTAATCATAAACCACATAAAAAAATCTAGCAAGAATAATATGTTACGGTGCATAAACCATGAAAATTTGCAATGCAGATATTATTTATTTGGCGGTAAAACCATAGTTCAACTTGTGTAGAATAATTTGTTAGGCCCCTGTAAAATGTATCACAAACATTTATCCAAACAAAACCTCTGGAACGAACTAGACGCGGCCAGGGAGAATTCTGTACCAAACTTCACAAGCGTGGATGATTTATTCCGTCTTGTTAATTATATTGGTTGGATTCGGTTTATATAGCAACATTAAACCATTGCTTGGTGACAAATCTACCACATTGCATTTGACTAAAAGAGTGAGAACGGTATTTATATTGACCATAATAACGATCAAATCAATAGTTTCCTTAATTATATCCGTCAGAGGAAACTGGAGAAAGATCGAGAAATTGTTTGAAACCATGACTTTAGTCGAGCGAATGCTACATTTTAAAACAGAAGATTACAAGAATACATTCAAAATGGTTCTTATTTATACTGTTTCATTGGCGGGGATTTTAATAGAATTTCATTTGCTTGGAAATGTTATTAGTAAAATCAAGTATGATAGAATCCATATTTAAAGACTTTTTGGACATATACGTGGTACATCTGATAAACTGCGTGACTGCATACCAACTAATGATGTTTGGTATCATTTTAAAGGATTGAGTGGAATGTATAATGGTGACAAAGAGGATGAATCAAATCTACACCCCCAATGTAATCAGATATTGATTGCCGCCGCAGGACTAGATTGGAATGAGCCAGCATCCGGAACTGTCACGACCAGCGATCTCAACAGATTAGCACTATTTGGTTCAAATGAATCTGCGAATCAACTTTTTGCTCAACACCTTTGTAAAGCACGTGAGCTACATAAAGTCCTAATCGATGTCGTCCATCAAGTGAACGTCATATATGGGTTTCAGATCTTGTTAGACTTCATAGTTTATTTTATGGTAATCTCAGTGCAAATGTACTATCTTGTCAATGGATTCTTCATCGTGATTTCCATCGGTGATACAGATGCCAAAATAACGGCCATCAAAGTTTCATTTGGGATCCTGATAAAGGTCGTTTGCTTGACCTTCAGTTGCGGCAGGCTGCGCGATGAGGCAAGGCGTACCATGGTAGTTTCTGCAGAAGATGACTCTACTTCCTCGTCCGGGCTCAGCCGCGATGGACGAGATACTGCTATTCATGCAGCAAGTGGCGTGCAAGAGGGTGAGTTTAAGTGCGTGTGGGTTGTTCGACATGGACCGTGGGATGCTGTGTTCCCTCGCGAGTGCGGTGATCATGTACCATGTGGTTCTAGTTAGATCCAGTCGATGGGCAATTAACTTAACATCGACTATAAAACCTTTTTAACAAATCATTTAAGAGAGGGTGAAAGGAGACGCGAGAAAAGTTAAGTGGCTTTGCAGTTTTTTATATCAAAATTAATCAAATATTTATCCAGTAGAAACATAGGGTTTAATTTTACTCCCATGGAAATATCAACATTTGTTGAATATCTATCAAGAGTGTCCTTGAATTTAATGACAAATTTTTCTCTTAATTTAAAAAGTGTCTCATATAATGCCTCTATTATATGACAGATATTCAACAACCGCTGATATCACCGTGTGAAGAAAATTAAGCTATGTTTCTCCTGGAGCTATATTGTAATTATTTTAGCAAAAAAAAACTTTTTTTTCATAAAAGCCGCAAAAACACTGCTTTTATCTCCCGTTCTTCTCCATCCAGCTTTAAAGTATTTTAATAAACTGTAATATTATCATATATTTATAGTATATTTTATAACTAATTAAAGTAGTTTTCATATTTATATAAAAAAGTGATCAATATCACAACAGTACTTTTATTAATTTTATAACATAGGAGGCATGCCTTATTAGGTAGGGTTAGTTTAAAGATGTTAATTTTTTTTCTCTTCAACAATAATTAAAAAACCACTATAAATTTTATTGTGTAATTTATTTATTTATAATATTAATATACATTGTATTTTGAACATTACATTCCGTTTATAGATAGTTTCAATAGGTTAGATGTCCATGTCAAGAACAATAATCCGCTCCAGAAAAATATGCAGTTCATTATTGTAAGTGTCCAACTTAAGTTAAAACTTTATCTAAAGTCCAGGGGTCTTGAGCGAAGGTTTTTTTTCGTCTTACCTCTGAGTAGTTTCTGGGGATAAATTTATTTAATAAAAAAATCTATCTACCTCAGAAAATAAAAAGGGTTGGTAGTTGGCGCCCTATATATTTATATATATTTTTATATATATAAATAAATTAAATAAAATTCATTTATTAATAACTAATAAATTAAAAATACATGTATATTCTTCTTTTTACTTTCTCTCTATCTTACAGGTAGAGAAAGTATTGTGATCGTCAAAAAAATCGAACTCGAGATTTTGATGAATTTTGACGTTTCATGACTTCCTGAATCCGAAAAAGTGGTTTTTGAATTTCCGTCTGTCTGTCTGTCTGTCTGTCTGTCTGTCTGTCTGTACCTCCAACTAGAGCCTAAACTATTTTACCGATTGAGCTGAAACTTGATATCTAGGGTTTTCATAGGGTTGCCCCGAGGGGTTTTTGGAATTGGATATCTACCCCTAAAATTAAGGGTAGTTTACTGAAGGGCAAAAAGAGAAAAAGTCGATTTTCTCAAAATCGGCTCTAACGATTTTGATTAAATTTCATTTATGAACATAAATAAATATTCCAAACAAAATGGCTACTCTCAATATTTCGGCAAAATCGTTTTAAGGGCTCCGGTCTGATGCATAAATTTACATTTTTTATAATAGCTCCGAAACTATTTGAGATATGAAATTACTTAGCATTACAAATATGTATATATATTTATAATACAAATATTTTATTCGAAACATATTTTTATAAAATCAATAACTTTCAATATATACGCAATTATATATATATATATTTAACTTTATGGGCATTAAAGCTTAAGTATTGCGACCGTAAGAAAAACTAACCTGAAATGTTGATGGATGTCGACGTCTCATGACCCCCCGAACCCTTAAAAATAGTCTTTGCAATGCCGTCTGTCTGTGTGTCTATTAAAACTTAAAATTAAGGGTAGTTTACTGAAGGGCAAAAAGAGAAAAAGTCTATTTTCTCAAAATCGGCTCTAACGATTTTGATTAAATTTCATTTTTGAACATAAATAAATATTCCAAACAAAATGGCTACTCTCAATATTTCGGCAAAATCGTTTTAAGGGCTCCGGTCTGATGCGTAAATTAACATTTTTTATAATAGCTCCGAAACTATTTGAGATATGAAATTACTTAGCATTACAAAATGTATATATATTTATAATACAAATATTTTATTCGAAACATATTTTTATAAAATTAATAACTTTCAATATATACGCAATTATATATATTTTTAACTTTTTGGGCATTAAACCTTAAGTATTGCGACCGTAAGAAAAACTAACCTGAAATGTTGATGGATGTCGACGTCTCATGACCCCCCGAACCCTTAAAAATAGTCTTTGCAATGCCGTCTGTCTGTGAGTCTATTAAAACTTAAAATTAAGGGTAGTTTACTGAAGGGAAAAAAGAGAAAAAGTCGATTTTCTCAAAATCGGCTCCAACGATTTTGATTAAATTTCATTTATAAACATTAATAAATATTCCAAACAAAATGGCTACCCTCAATATTTCGGCAAAATGGCTTTAAGGGCTCCGGTCTGATGCATCAATTAACATTTTTTTAAATAGCTCCGAAACTATTTGAGATATGAAATTACTTAGCATTACAAATATGTATATATATTTATAATACAGATATTTTATCCGAAACATATTTTTATAAAATCAATAACTTTCAATATATACGCAATTATATGAATTTTTTTAACTTTTTGGACATTAAAGTTTAAGTATTGCGACCGTAAAAAAAAAAAACTAACCTGAAATGTTGATGGATGTCGACGTCTCGTGACCCCCCGAACCCTAAAAAATAGTCTTTGCAATGCCGTCTCTCTGTGTGTCTATAAAAACTTAAAATTAAGGGTAGTTTACTGAAGGACGAAAAGAGAAAAATTTGGTTTTCTCAAAATCTGCTTAAACGATTTTGATTAAAATTCGTATCTAGGCGTTGATTAAGATTATAAATAAACTGGCTATTTTCATTTTCCTATGAAAATGATTTTTAGGGTACATTACAGAAGCGTTAATTTCCGTATCTCCACAACTATTGGAGAAACTAAACAACTTATCATTGCAAAATTGTAGGACTATTAGAAATAAAAAACTTTTATTTGACATATATTTTTATAAAAACAGCAGTTTCTGAGATATTTGCAAATATATTAATACAATTTTGTGAGCTTTAGTTGTAAACATATACTACTTAAGTCTTAACGCAATAATACTCCAATATCATAGAGTAATTAAATATAAGTAAGTATCTAAAAAAAGTATGTTATTTTTCCTTAAATCTCTTAGGAGAAATGTTTGCATAGCAATGATCTATCTCCATTTTAGACTCAATAGTCAATATTTACATTTTTTATTAGTCAAAATGTATAAATGAATAATTAAATATCAATGCGATGACTTGAAGATCTGCAACACCTTTTAAAATGTTAAAATTTTAACCAGAAATCGAAATTTTAATACGAAGTGTTGACCCTTGTGGAAGACATTAAACTGTTTGAAATGTTCTTAGGTGGACAAAGATGCGCCTCTTTTCTCATTGATTATATATCATTGTATATTATTTTATGCGTGTTCTTATGTGGAGTGGTGATGATACAATGTACATTATTCCGTTCAGAAATCTTACGAGTTTATAGAAAGAGAGAGAAAGTCTGTGCGGTGTGCCGTACCATTTATTTTTTTACCACATTGCTTGGCGGCAAGTCCAACATCCAAGTCATTACATACAATTTTAATTTAATGGGAGGAGAACAATTTTGACAAGGAGCTAAATTTTAAATGGCTTGATAATAATAGATTGGATATGTACCGTATACAATAATTAAAACTATATCAATAACGACAATGTACAAGTTTTCAATAGAAACTAGTAAAAATAAATTGATAGTGTTTCTTTGAATTTATTTAGAAACTTATTTTATTTACTACTTTCTTGGTTATTAAAATAAATTAAATCACTTTCTACTAAAAATTCTTATGCTCGTTTGGTAATAATTGAATAATTCACAAACAATTTAGAATATAATGTGAATACTCCGTTTAGTTTACATTATTAAAATTAAATCTTAATTTATAAACGGTTACATTTTTAAACCCTTTCTTTATACACTAAAAAATTATACTTTAATATTCCCCCTATTTAAGTCAATTTTCTATAATTTTTCTTCATGTCTTTTTTATCTCTCTATTGAATTTTTTTGTACCGATTTAACTTATAGGGTAAATTATAGGGAACGAATCCATTGTAAAGGAAATAAAATCACCTTTTTTATGTAAATTAATAACAAGTACCTATTCATCTAAATTTCTGAAAAATCTATTAATTATCATTTTATGTCGATAATAAAATATGTTTTCCATTTATTGACTAGCACAAAATTTTTATATTATGTAGGATAGAAAGAAAAAATTGTCGCAAATATTGAAACAGTTCCGTATGAGTAAGCTAAATATCAGAAAGGTAGAGAGATTATAAACAAAACGCTAAGAGGTCGGTTTATTGATCTTAAAATAGTTGAATTTTCACAAATATTATCATAGTAGACTCCGCCATGGTTTGGACAAGTTCGGACAGGTGAACAGTTTTCATATAACAACAACAACAACAACAACATTAACACCAGTATTCAAGGAGGGGGAGAGGGGAACCATATGCATATTAGTGGTGGATAAAAAATATAACTACACACACTTTTTTTAATGAGCAAGAATGGGGATGTTCGATGATAAAGATAACATTTATTCAGCGATAAGTCCACTGTTCTACTTGTGTAAGATACTTGGGATAGCCCCAGTCAACTGTGTAATCGAACATTACGAGCCAATCGCTAGAAGAACCGACGGACCAGTCGAGATCACGACGAGGACGATGCGGTACCGGACTTCACGAGCGTGGACGATCTATTCCGTCCTCGTATCCCTCACAATAACAGTATCATATTGTCTCTTCGTGAAATGGGGTTGGGAGGTCACGAGTTCACAGTTAGGTACGACTAGATTTGCTACGCTAATGGCCCTATTTATGGGTTTACTTATACAGCTATTAGTTTCTTTAGCGATACCCGTGACGGGGAGCTGGAAAAATATCGACAAAGTGTTAACTAACATAAACCGAGCAGACAAAATTCTATGTTTCGTGAAAAAAGACTATCAGAATGCCTATATCACCGTTTTCATGAAGACAACTATCTTAATGTTGACACTTGCAGGGGTAAACCAAATGGAAAGGTTGCTGCAATCAAATGCAAGTATAGACCATCTGATTGAGGATATTCTTGGGAGACAACTGGGGTTTGTCATCTGTTGCGTGACCACATTTCAACTGATAGTCCTCCTCGCCGTGTTGAAACAGAGGTACGTGCGTCTGAACCTACGTCTGGAGACTATCAGTGAATCATACACGCGTGAGAACTCTAGGATTTCAAGTCCACACGCACCTTTTGCTACGTTCTATCCAACAGACTCCTACGTTTCATATTCGGACAGGAATGCAATCACCGCGAGTTCTGGTACCCTGGAGGATCTGAACGAAGGGGGACGCCTCTATTTAAATGCTCGTTCAACTCGTTACGAAAGTTTTTCTTGGACTGAACGAATCGGTAAACTACGTGAAGCGCACGCACTTCTGTTCGACGCCGTCAACCAAATCAACGCCTTGTACGGTTTTCAAATACTGTTGGATTTCGCCATGAACATGGTCGTACTCTCCAAGCAGCTTTACTCTCTCACCGTCATTATTTCCCTCTCCATTTCCGACAAAGAAACTTCGAGCGTGCTCGCGATCATCGTTACTTCGTTCTATATCTTGATCGCCGCGGTGAAGGCCGTCTCCGTGACCTTCAGTTGCGGTGGGCTGCGCGATGAGGCAAGGCGTACCATGGTGGTTCTTCAGAAGATGACTCTACTTCCTCGTCCGGGCTCAGCCGCGATGGACGAGATACAGCTATTCATGTAGCAAGTGACGTGCAAGAGGTTGCGTTTAAGTGCGTGTGGGTTGTTCGACATGGACCGTGGGATGCTGTGTTCCCTCGCGAGTGCGGCGATTACGTACTATGTGGTTCTAGTTCAGATCCAGTTGATGAATAAATAGATTGGGATCTGTTCTATATAATTAATTCAGATGGTTCTGCAAAGAGATACAGTATAACTTTCCGATACTTGAGGTCCATTTAATATCAGATGGTGCAACACCCTGGCTCAGTCGGTAGCGTGTATGTCTATTGAGATAAGAGTCCCGGGTTTGTTTCCTAATATGGCGAAAGATGTGAAATGTGGTTTCCTCTCTCACAGTGATGAATAACACCAGGGGGTTGGAGGCTGTGTCTGTTCTAGATTTTAATCAGTTCATTAAGTCGTGTGCTGATATAATTAATCGTTTCATAAATCTCACGTTAAGCACCTCAAATAAATTAAAATTAAAAAATAGCAGATGGTAGAAGTGGCTAATATGGCATTTTTTTAAATTCTGAATCTTCAAAGAACATAATGTAGAACCTTTAATTCTACTTCCGTTTGCTCACAAATTATTTTAAATATTTTTTTAAACTTTATTTCTAAATATTTCACTATTCATAACTCTTGCTTAATCTCTAACTTTGTGGCTAATATAAATAGTCTTTGGGTGAATTCACCATTTACAGCACATATTTGCACATCTTGACTCTCAAGGAACACCGCCATTTATAATCTGGGTCGAAACAATTAGAAATATTATCCGACACGGAACTTTAGCTGTCCAAATAACTGCAAATATAATCGCAGGTCATATTTTAATAACCCTATTAGGTAATCCAGAACCTTCAATCCATCAACGTGGAGTGGAGTGTTGCCAGGGTAAGCAGAGCATGTTAGAACTGTATCTGTGGCATTTCTCTTCCATTAGGTACCCATTTGACCAATCACCACATAGACTATTCACCACATACCTTACATGGGAATGTATTTTATTCAATACTAGCGGACCCGACAGACGTTGTCCTGCCCGAACATTGGCTTTTTGTTTGGGTGGCATAATTGATTTTGATAATAAAACAAATACTATGTGATCATCATAATTACAAATTACAATGAACTCCAATTAGTGAGTTACACAAATATTAATTATAATCAATTATTAATATTATATTCATTATTATAAATATTGGGGGGGTAGGGGCGGGTGAAATTTTGAGGTTGCATGTTCTGATATGCAAACAATCTCAACAAAAAAAAATCCCCCAAAAAATTCCCTAAAAAATAAAAAAAATCCTAGAAACCGTTTGCAGCGCCACCTTCCGGGTCCAATTGTGAATCTAAACCATCCACGGACCCACTCAAACACACACAAAAAATTTCATCAAAATCGGTCCAGCCGTTTAGGAGGAGTTCAGTGACATACACACGTACAGAAGAATTATATATATTAAGATAATAATAATCAGCCAATGAGGGTTTTACTGAGTGAAGACAACTATTTACAGCTACACTTTAAGCTATTCCTGCTTACCCTATCAAAATGCCACGTCAAGCCCCTACGCGCTTTGATGAATTAATTAATAGTATTGGTAATTACTATTGTCCATATTTTAGTGTGAAACCTATTGTAAACCCAGGATGAACTAATGTAATTGTTAATATTTATAAGATCATTCATTTGGGTGCGATTATTTTCAATTTTTAAAAATCCATACAACATTTCGGTTGAATTAATGAATGAAATTATCTCATTTTGATTTGAAAATAGCTTAATATAACTCAGTTCAAATAAAACACACAAAAAAACTAATTAAAAATTGGGTCAACAAGCAATATATATTGTTCTATATTTAAATATATTTATCATTATTTGAGCCTACTCTCTTGATATAATGTGAAAATAATTTATAACAACTTAAAATTATAGTATTAATAAAATATTAACATATTGGATTTAAAAGACGCTCTTCATGATGAGCAAAGGAAAAATAATCGAAGTACTATTAACTACTTACCTACACAGACAGTTTAGTATTGTATGCTGTCTAGTTGTGATTTATAAAACCAATTTTATTGAAGTTATAAATTAATAAACGCTCAAACGTATTGAGAAAGTTTTGTTAGAGTAATATATCAATTAATTTAACACAGCATATTTTAGTTTTCAATAAAGGCGATCAAAATCACAAAAGGTCTATTGGTCTTTATAGACCTTAATATTAAGATCCTTGGCCCTGTAGAGTGCAAGTCTAAAATCTATTTTGTGGGTTGGTGGGCAGGAGGGTGAAAGGTATTTCGTGGCTTCACAACCAACCAAAGTATCCTTCCGCGCCAACAAGAACAGATGGATCACAGAAACCGTAGATGGCGCTAGCTACCGGACAGGTCTTGTGGAAAAATCAAACGTTTGGAAATATCAGTTTTCTCTAGAATGAGTGAAATTTTTATGTCAATATTTTCAACACCTATTTTAATATAATATATCGATGTTTATTAATTGTTACATTTTCTTATTTTTTATTATGCAGTCTGCAGTTTAATATTGAAAAATTTCAAAATTATCAATATTTGATCACAATTATAATTATAGAGGAGGTGTGTATATAAAAAGTATAACTTAATCAACATGCTTATATTCTTGAACAAACAGTTTCAGAAAAGAAAATTGCAAAACAATAAAAACGCTTTAAGGTAACCGTTTGTTCCCATGGCTCTGCATTTCCACGCCTTAATACAAAATTTAACCAGCCCCGTGGTGTAGTGGTCAGTGCGCCTGGCTACGAGTCTAGAGGTTCCGGGTTTGATTCCCGGCTGGTGCCTTGGGTATTTTTCCCTTAAGGGGAATTTCCTCAACGGTGACCAAGGTTTGGTAAATTAGGCTTAAGTTAGGTTAAAACTGATCGCGGCTCCATAATATCATATTCACCTACGTCACATCATCTCATTACGGGTACGACGTGTGGAAAACCTCAAAGATATACCCTGGACAACGCTCTCTGCCACTAGAGCGGCTAATAGTCGGCCGAACATGGACGTCAAACTTTATCCCTTATCAAATGTACCAAATGATTTACAAAAATGTAGATTTTGACATCAATTTTCACATTATAGGCTATTTAATATCCTTTTTTTTTATAAAAGGAGAAAAATATTGAATTTGAATGACCATATCGGTGAGTGAATTAATTTAATTATATTAAGAACATTTAACAATATTTATGCTTTTTTTAGGTGCGCCATTAAATTTAATTAAAATGATACATATTTTACATTGTGTAATTAATTATTATAAAAAAAGGATATTATTACCGATTTGAAAATATCAGAATCACTGACCACACCGGAAAGGGCGTAAGTCTTGTCTAACCCGCCTCGGTGGCGTAGTTAGCTAACGCGCTAGTCGTGTTGAGCTCGACTGCCGAGGACGGGGATATCGAGGTTCGAATCTCGGTCGGGTGAACTGGGGTGTGGTTTTCCCTAAATGGTTTTCCACTCTCCCTCCACGCAAATGCGAGTTCACTTCCCCTATATTCAACCTTTCCAATTCCTAACCCATTAGCGTAATTAGTACTTAATCGTACAACCCGAACGGGTAGTAAGACGCGTTGCTAAATAAATAAATAAAATATGTCTTGTCTAATTTGATTTGCTGGTGATGGAGAAGTCAGGGTTTGAACCCTGGTTGGCTTGTACTGAGGCGTTTATTTCATAAATGGTTTCCTACTCTCTTTCAACGCAAATTAGTGTACAATTTACTTCAAGTTCTACATTACTAGTATCTATCCCATCTATTCCTCAAATGTAAAGAGGCTGATATCACAGATGATATTCACTTCAGTGGAAGAATGTTCTAAGGCATCATTTTCGTGTTGGACTGGCCTGCTGATGATGGAGAGATAGAGGTTTTAATCCAGTTCGCGTCTCCTGAGGGTGTGTATTTTACTAAATGGTCTCACACTCTCCTCGCATACAAATGCGGGTAGATTACCTCTAAAAATTTTCCTTCCTCATCCAGACCCCGTTAGAGTAATTGTCATATTTGTGTATAACCTGAACAGGTAGTAAGACGCGGTGATAATAAACAGATGATTAAAAAGGACAAGATTCATAAAAATATATTTTAAAAATAGACAGACGTTATCCTGCCCGAACGTTGGCTTTTCGTTTGGGTGGCATAATTGATTTCGATAATAAAACAAATACTATGTGATCATCACAATTACAAATTCACAATGAACTCCAATTAGTGAGTAACACAAATATTACAAATTCAGTGTTTGTCAAGACAACATACAAAATAAAACATCTTTTCATTTTTGGCATTTCACCCACAACTCCACAAATATCAGCTGTATCGAAAAACAAACATAACTATGAATTATTCTCAGAAGTTCAATTATTCATGAACTTTTCAGAAGGTTATAGACAATTATTTATGAACTTATGATTTTTTTTAACGGTCAATTATTAATATTATATTCATTATTATAAACATTGGGGAGGGGGGTGAAATTTTGAGGTTACATGTTTTGATATGCAAAAAAATTAAGAAACAAAAATCCCCCCCCCCAAAAAAAAATCCTAAAGAATAAAAATTAATTCCTGGAACCCGATTGCAACACCACCTACCGGGTTCAAATGTGAATCCAAACCATCCACGGACCCACTCTAACACACACAAAAAATTTCATCAAAATCGGTCCAGCCGTTTAGGAGGAGTTCAGTGACATACACACGTACAGAAGAATTATATATATATTTAAAATATTCGAACTGGGTCATCGGTGATCCTAAAGACAAGTTTTAAAAATAATATTTATGTAATTTTTAGCAGACGGTTTCCACACGTCCATCACAGACTTTGCCTTAAAATATCATTGAAGAATGGCCCCGAGCACGGAACGGTTCCTGGATAGCTTAGAGGTAGAATATTGACTGCCTAAGGCCCTGGAATCGATTCCCGTGTCATTTTTAAATTCAATTAAAATTATATCTAGTTGCGGCTTTAACAGTATTTATCAAATACCAGTAACCCGGTGCGAAACTATCGCATATTCAACCTCCCCCCCCCAAAAAAAAAAGATTTAGTCTTTTGTTGGGTTGTTGAAATTAAATACTCGGCGAAGTGTCCACACAAAATAACAAAGAGAGTTTATTAATGTGAACGTATTTCCAATTTACAATATCTCTTTGTATACAATATTTGATGTCAGAATACAATCATCTTGAATTTATATTTTTCTTTTAACTTAAATATTTAAACAAACAATGAGTTTAACGTTACCTGAGTACGCTATGCCAGAAGTTGGTAAAAAAAATTATACCTTATTCATCGCTGTAGGCTTTGTATTAGTCGAGAAAAAGGGATGTTTACAACATAAATAATATATAGGATAATAGCTTGGATATTTAATCCATCATAATAATTTACATGTTACTCTTAATATTTTTAAGTAATACAACTCCATAAAAAACTGGAAATCTTTTAGATAAATGATATTAATGTTTTATTTTCAGAATATGTCGGATAAACTCATACGTCTCGCAACTACACCGTCAGTTTTTTTTTTTTTAGTTTTAAATTAACATTTGCTACCACTAAATGATTTAGATTTATGGAATCAAAAGTTTAATTTACCAATTTTGTATGACACAATAGTACAAACTTTTTTCTTATATTATATGCGTTGCACCGTAACATTTATATTTTAACATTAGTATTTAAAAGTCCCGATTCTTTATTTTAATTAATTAAATTCATGACGTTGGAGAATGTATAGTTTTTAAACAATGAAGATATATAATTTATAATTTTAAAAATATGCGACAAGGCCTCATGTTAGCCCCCCCCAAAACCTTTACTAAGTAAAGAAAAAGGGTAGGTCGGATTTAGAAACAATAGATTTATTATTTATTAGATAGCCGCTGATAAATTCTCACTTTATTTTCCCTCGAATTTCTTATATTAAATTATATTCCCCCACGGGGAGAAATAAAGTTACCTTTATCGGTAAAGTTTCTTCATGTTTGATAAAGCTATTTTTGTATGTTCTAGTAACGTCCTTTGGTTGAACAATTTGATTTTCATCGCAGCGGCGTATGCTTAACTTAATTACCTAGACAAATGTTTGCTTAAAATAGTAAACAGATGAGTAGATACATAAGTGACGTCACAGCCTCGTTCTTTATATGTAGCTATTTCGAAACCAGACCGTGAACATATTTTCATATAGATCGAGGCCAGGTTCACAACATTTCCTAATATGTCAAATACGAAATGAAGAGTACATGGAAAATGGGGTAAAGTCAACTTTTATCTCAAATTGAGCTAGTGCTGCCATCTGTTAGACAATCATGAGACCTTTCTAACACACTTTAGATTATGTTTAAAGGAGGTATCTCTCATATTTAAATTGAGTTAGTGCTGCCATCTGTTAGACAATCATGAGATCTTTCTAATTCACTTTAGAATATGGTTGAAAGAGGTATCTGTTATATATAAATTAATTTGAAAAAGTATTTGTTAGGGTTCTTATAGGGTTTGAACTGTAAAGGTCGCTGTCCTAGAAAATGTGTGTGATGTGACCTCCCTCCTATTTCCCTTGCACCTTTTAAATATAAACAAGGCTTTTTTTTAACTTTTATTTGTCTAAAACTATGCAAAAAAAAATCTATATCAAAACGAAGGGAACTTAAATAATCCAAATTGTTAACTTTTGTGAATTCTAAACATTACTTACAATAAAAACAAGAACAACTGTGGCATAAATCTGAAAGAGCTTTTTTTTTTTACTTTTATATTCACGTGAAACCTCGTAGAGAGGAAGTATTACAATTATCAAAATAATCGCCCTCGAGATTTTGATGGATACTCTTTGTTTCATTACTCCCAAATCCCGAAAAAGAGTTTTTTCTTTAAACAAATTCCGTCTGTGTGTCGATCTTCTACTGGTACTGGAGCCGTAAACCGTTTTACCGACGAGACTTAAACTTGATATCAAAGGATTTATTAAGTTTCCCCGGAAGAGTTTTTGGAATTAAATATCTAAACCTAAATCTACGAGTGAAGAGAGATATAAACATATTTTCCAAAAATCAGATCTAATGATTTTGATTAATATTCGTGTCTGGGCACTGTTTAATATTTCAAATAAAATAGTGTATTCCATCCACGATAAATACATTAGACATAATAATATGCTAATAGTTATTTTACCGCCTCGTCTTACTACCCATTTGAGTTATCCACGTTTAATTAAACTAAAAAGATAAGAATGAGAAAGATGCATTTATAAAATGTACTCAGTTTTGCTTGCAATGAGAACGGGTGACCATATATTAAAAACAAAACCTTTGTACCCCCGGTAATGGTTCGAACCCCAATCTGCTAGTAATTACCAAACCAGACGAGCGGATAATCAATGCTAGTATGCTAAATTAGCATTTCCCAAAAACTCTTTTGTTAATTCTTTATATATATAGCCATCTTGTGTGTGTATATGTATATACCCGCTTTTCTCGTTGGGGGCTTCGCCCCCAAGCCCCCAGTGAGTTTTCTTTACAAGTGGATATAAACTAATGTAATTCCAGAGCCGTTTTTTGATAGGTCTTACCGTTTAGCCACAAGAGACCTCCAAAGAAAGGTCCGCACCGACTTTAAAGTTGCTCCGATATTTTGAATTATTTTTGGGGGTTAAATTTTTTTTTTAACTTTTTGGAATTTTCCCGTCGGTTACAGGCTAGAAGCTATAAGTTTGCCAAATTTAAATTTTCTAGCTCATCTAGAAGTGGGTAAACATTAATGTCAGTGAGTGAGTAAGCCATGTGGCTTTATAGTAGTATAATAATAAAAGAAGGCTTTGCCGAGGGTGTGATAAGTATTGTGGCGACATGTAATATCTGAGGGGACATGAAGATGACGTCAAATTTTAAGGGGACACCCAAGCACTCAGTTATAATCCCCGTTGTGAACAAAGGACGCTCCCAGGTCACTCTGCCAGGCATTGAATACCCACCTCTCAGCGAGTTTAAGGCAGTATTTTTTAGGATTCTACATGAAAACCTTCTTTTGGTCAAAATAAATCAAATAATTCTCCAGTAGAAACATAAGAGTTTAAGTTTCTTTACATGGTGATATAAATAGTCCTTGAATATCTGTCAAGGGTGTCCGGGAATTTAATGACAACTTTTTCTTTTCATTTAAAAAGTTTATCATCTAATGCCGCCATGCTCATTACAGATATTCAACAACTGTTGATATCACCGTGTGAAGGATAGTTAAAATTCTTATTTTCTACTAGAGCAATATTTTATTTTTTCTGGTCCAAAATTGTTGTGCTAAGAAAACTGAAAAAAAAACACTTCCCTTATCTCGCGCTCCCTACAACCCCACCTTAACTCCACTAGCGCTGCCTAGTGTGGTAGCTACCATGCGGTGGCAGGAACCCGCATTAGCGGAGCGACAAACGTTCCAAGGGGGTGGTCGACAGGCCGACAGGAGAAACAGTGGGGAGGCGTGCAGGAAGTGCAAGGATAACGAGTCAGGAAACAATTGACAGGTCTCGACAGCCATTTTGGAGTCCGACCAGTGACGTCACGATCAGGGTTAGCTGGTGGATCAGCAGGAGGTAGGTAGTGTGTTGCCATGGGAGGCAGAGCTGTTTGAAACTGTACTTAGTGCGATTATGTTCTCATCACTCATTTGAACACTCGTTATAACGGAATTTAATTTCGATGTACGGTGTTCAGAGAAGAACCTATACATGATTGGTCAAATTGGGACCGAGCTTGGTAGGAATTTGGTGTTTTATTTTTAAATTCTCAGTTGACAACAGCCTACAAACTGAATAATCAAAAGCACTGCCTTTATTGATAATGATTAGTACTAGGTCAATGTATTCGATAAATCATGGTGGGCTACATATTATTATCATCATAGGCCTATGTATATTATAACTATTATTATTATTATTATTATTATAGCATTAAAGGGGGAAACAACTTTTAGGCTAAGAAATAAAACAAAATTAGCTCACTCAATGGCATTAAGAACTTAGTTCATTACCACACTTACAAAAGAATGCCACCTATCCCTATTTTGAGCCTCTATCCAGTCAACCTCACTAAACCATATCCCTATTTTGAGCTAGTTCTATCCAGTCCACCTCATTGCACCCTATCCATATATTGAGCTAGTTCTCTCCAGTCCACCTCATTACACACTCACCCCATTACCCCATATAGCTTTCAGGTCCTCTATAATGTTATCCTCTCAACAGCGTCCAGGTCTTCCCAATGACATCTCCCATTGGGTTTGTAGTTCATTATCCTGAACACGTTTCTAGTTTCTTCCATTATCGCTGCATGTCCTGCCCACCGTAGCCCGCGAGATTTGACCTCCCTAACAATGTCTGGTGATGAGTGTGTGTGTGTGTGTGTGTGTGTGTGTGTAACTAATCATTATGTAACCTAACACTTTTTCATTATCTGTATTTCTTTTTGAACCAAATGTTTTTACACTTACTTTATTTATGCATATCCGAGATTTCGTCTCGTCCTATAAGGTAAGAGACCACGTTTTACAACTATAGAGAATAACCAGTAATTTTTTTAAAATATATATTCATACTATTACATATTTTGACAAGAGGGGAGTTGTTAACAAATTACCTACCAAATAGTAGCTTGCTTTGTTCTACTGTGTAATTCTCCTAATTTACACTCTAATATCGTTATTGATAGTTAAAATGGTTTCTAAATATTAATTGATCTCACAAATTCTACTAAATGATTGAATTTTCGCAACAATATTTAAATTGTCATCCTCAATTGGTGTTCTCTGTGTGATAACTTAGGCCTACTTAGTCTTCTCAAAGTTCATCTCTGAACATATTTCCCAGCAAACCTCAATAATAATAATAATAATAATAATAATTATTATTATTATTATTATTAGCACCGCGTCTTACTACCCATTCGGGTTTTATGTACTTACACTAATGTGTAATGGTAAGGTGATTGTGAGATGAAATGGAGGACCTACAGTTTAACGTGGGATCCGAACCACGGTGGAGGCCTGGCATTCCACACATTCACAAGTTGTAATTAATACACGTCTTGTCAGAGGTGAAGGAAGGGTTTGGCAATCAGATAAGTATGTGCCGGAACCGAAGATTGAACCCCGGACCTCCAGCCCAGAAGTCTGACCCCTTACCCTTTGACCGCAAGGTCAGCCAAGCCTCTAGTAAGATCTCTGAATCTCCTGCATAAGCCTCAAGAGTATCATAATATCTGTGTGATACCATTTAATTTCAAGTCTCCCCCTACACTTTGGCATTACCCTAAAAAAACCGTTTTGTGGCATCAGCCCAAAATAAAGCCACAACAACCGAGTAACCACCATCTGTCCGTAATGATAGTGCTAACATCTGTGAACAAAGAATGTCATATAGGTCAACACAACGAGTCCTCCGGCCATCAAGCTCAGTTTTTTAGACCGGAGCCACTACTTTTTCATCCTATTAGCTCCTCATTTGCCCTCACTAGGCTGATTTGACCTTGTCCCAGACAAAATGCTTAATAGAAAAATCTGTAAGCACCGAGGATTGAACCCGGGACCTTTGGATCTCAAGCCAGGAGTTTTGACAGCTAGCTTACAGAAGTGGTCCATTACACTAATTGCATACTCTAAGGCTGGATTTAAAAAGTCATAGGTAAAGTGTATCTCATTTCAGTCAGTTTTTTTTTATTTCGCAAGCATCTGATATGTAACTTACAACACATGGTAAGCCTTACATATAGCATGGTACTATGGAGAGGAGCATTCCAAGTTAAATATGCTCCAAATCTTCCGTCTTGTTTAAGAAACTCTTTTGGGAAATTCTCGAAATCGATAGAATTCGATGGAGAAACCCACGTAATACCCCTAACGAACACGTAACCGTAAGCTTCTATGATATATTATTATCAAAGAATTTAGGTTGAGAATTCAAGAAACAGAGGATCGAAATGTGTGCCTTTAGGAGAAGAGCCGTTATGAACTATATTTTGTGCATCTTGAATATTTTACATTGCCAGTTGGATAGATTCTAGCATTTACTTAGTGTATTTTCACGTTTATAAAAACGAGAGATGATTTAGTAAAAAAAAAAAAATTGTGCGTTTTTGATATTTTTCACATAGTTTGAATAGCGTAATGGCTAAACAACACAAGTTAAAAATAGGGTCAAACCATCATTGGGGTTTTCAATTTCCCTTACCCACTTACCCTTACGTCTCCCCCCCAAGCTCCCATCTTCCCTTCACCCCTCCAACCCCTTCATTTCCCAGAAGCCCGAGAGACTAATTTAAATCCTTTAATTGAGTAGAAGCTGCAATCATTGTAAGAGACAGACAGACAAGCCTAGCAGATAGTTTGTTTTTCTCCCTTTCCCACCCCTTTCCTCACCCTTTCCCGGAAAGTCAATTAAGGAAACGATACAACACCGGAAGGGAGGAGACAATGAAAGATGTTACGACTGCCCCAGAGACGTCTTCACCGTATAATGGATTATCTATGAGTCACACTCATTCATAGCTTCGCCTTCGAAACCCCATTTGGATTATTCCATTCGTTCGTGAAGTAAAGCCTACGGGCCTAGGCCTAGGTTTGGGCATGAGGGTTGGATGTTTGGGGGGGAGCAACATTCTCTTGGATGTCCTTAAGTTGTGGCCGAGCGGGAGTGCAAGTATTTTTACAGTTTTTATAGAATTGAAATTTTTTGGCCAAAATAAATGGAATATTTCTCCAGTAGCAACATAGAGCTTAGTTTTCTGCACATGCTAATATCAACAGATCTTGCTTGAATATCATTCAGGGATGTACTTGAATTTTGTCAAAACTTTTTCTTTTTATTTAAAAAGTTTTGACAAAATTCCAGGACACCCTTGACAGATATTCAAGATCTGTAGATATTAGCATGTGCAGAAAACTAAACTTTATGTTGCTACTGGAGAAATATTTGATTTATTTTGGCCAAAAAAATGTAATGCTATAGAAACTGTAAAATTACTCGCGCTCCCTTCTGCCGCACTTTAAAGTGGGAGTACAATGGACATGATATAAAGTAAGTGTGTTTGCAATTTTTAGACAAAAAACAGATCTTTGTCCAAAATAAATAAAATATGGCTCTAGTATGAAACAGATTGTTTAATCTTCTTCACAGGGTGATATCAACAGTTGTTGAATAACTGTCAAGGGTGTCTTGGAATGTAATGACAGCTTTTTTATCCTCATTTAAAAAGTTCCTCGTATAATGACGCTATGCTCATGACAGATATTAAACAACTGTTGATATCACCGCATGAAGAATATTAAATTCTTATGTTTTTTACTGAAGACACATTTGATTTATTTTGGCAAAAAAAAAGTTTTTAATAAAAACTGCAAAATCATTGTTCTTTTCTCGCGTCCCCTACACTCCCACATTAAGGGTGCTAAATGTAAACGAAAATTATTAGTAGGTTTATGATTAGCTAAAAAGTTAACATTTTGAGTTTAAAAACGTTAAAAAAAATTAATGATGCTTTATGATCAAATTGTATTAATGAGTTTAAAGCAAACATATATACCCTTCATATATCAAATAAAATCCTGTTTTGATAGGGTAACGAGAGAATGTTTTAAGATAGTGGGGAATTGTTTTAAGGGTAACATGTAGCTAAGTTAGTACAGTTCTGACCAAAAATTTAAACTTTATAACTAGATAGAATTTTCGCATACATTTAGGTGAAATTACTATTTAAAAATATCAAACCACTTCATTAATAATCAGGGATTTCTCACTGCTTCACAAATAACGCCCTTAAAGTGTAATCATTGATAACGCAAATTAGGGGCAGTATTTTGGTAGTTTTTATAACATAATAATGTTTCAGATAAAATAAATCAAATGTGTCTACAGTAGACACATAGAGTTTAATTTTCTTTACATGGTGACCTCAAAAGCTGTGAATATCTGTCAAGGAAGGGTGTCCTGGAATTTAGTGACTTTTCCTCTTCATTTAAAAAGTTTGTCATCCAATGCCGCCAAGTTCATGAAAGATATTCAACAACTATTGCGGTCACCGTGTGAAGAGAATTAGACTGTTATATTTCTACTGGAGCAACATTTAATTTATTTCGACCAAAGAAAAGTTTTGCTATAAAAACTGAAAAACACACTTAACTTATCTGGCGTCCCCTTCCACCTCACCTTAAGGATGACCACATTTCTAATACGAAATTGAAGCCATTATTGTCACAAATTTTACTTGTAACGTTACTCGCTTGAGATTCAAGAATGGTATCGGAAACCGATTTCTCGCAAAACTGAGGTCGATTAATATTTAATTAGTAATGTAATGGAGACAAGCAGTCGATTATACCCCAACTGTTCGATTCACAAACCTCCACCATTACAAATTATTTCCACACATTAAAATTCGTGTTAGGTAATATTGGGAATATCTAAATTATCCATTAGGGAACAATTTGGTAAAGCTTCGACCAGAATACCAAAACCATTAATAGTTTTTTAATTTATATACTTTTTTTTAGCACCACGTCTTTCTACCCGTTCGGTTTTATATGCTTATGTACTAATTACGCTAATGGTCTCAAGGATTGGGAAGGTTATATTTAGAGGAAGTGTACCCGCATTTAGGTGGAAGTAAAGTGGAAAACAACTAGGGAGAAACCACCCTCATTACATCCGACCGAGATTCGAACCTGGATCTCCCCGTTATCGGCAATCTAATCTACTGCGAGAGTAGCGCGTTAGACCACGTGGGCACCAAAGCAAGTAACCTTGTAGACATATTATAGTGTCCATATTTCTCTAAAGTTCTTTGGTGGAGAAATCCTCTAGTAGACAGAGCTCTTGGCTACAAATACAAATGTCCCGGGTTCGATCCCCGGCGCTTTAAGATTTCCAGTGAATCAGTGGATCTGCAACGGGTTCAACTCAACTTAGTGAGGACAAATGAGGATCTACTTTAATGTAAGTGTACCGGAACTGAGATTGTGCTGACAACATGACATCCTCTATTCATGGTAGCTGGCACTAACTTCGCGAAGAGATAGCAGCCGCTCGGATGGTATGGCTCAATCATGAACTCACGTCCTGGAATATTCTATTCCAGCTTATTAAAAGCTATTTCCTGGAGAGCTCCAGCAATATTTGCCTTTGAGGGTTATTATGACCACTGTTATTGTTATTAATATGACTGGATGTTTGAAAGGTTCTTCAATTTATTTAGAGAGATACAAACCACCCGCTTCGGTGGCCACATGGTCTAAGACACTACACTCGCAGTAGACTTGACTGCCTATGATGGGAAGATCAAGGTTCGAATCTTAGTCGGGTGTACTGAGGGTGGGTTTCCAAAATGGTTTCCCACTCTACCTCCGCGGTGCTAAAATTATATATATATATATATATATATATATATATATATAATATATACACTCATAAAAACTCACCCGAACTAAATTCCTGAGCTCAGAAATATTGTGAATCGAATAGGAAAACCTCTGAAACAGCCTCTCGAATAAACTTGTACCATTTCCGATCACATTCGAGAAAGGTACTGTGAAGTGTTTGCTCCTGGCAGATAGGCTTATCTCAACAACCCTACCTCAACGATCCTTCAAGAAAAGGGAGCAAAACAATCCCCATGCGTACTACTGTTTAAGAGGAGGAGGAAGAGGTTTGGGGGAAGGGGGGGGGAGATTTGGGCGAACAGGTCTGTCTTAACGCCTCATGTATTCTTCTCACCGCTAATGGGTGGGGAGCCGGACCCCCCCTTTAGCCACCCTCCACTTCTACCACGATCCATTGATTTGGGAACAATGGACTAGCATCGGCATTTCAGCCTGGCACAGTCCAAATTTCATAGGAAGAGCTTTCTTTATCAGACAGCCAGAATTATTATTATTATTATTATTATTACTACTAGCAACGCGTCTTACTACCCGTTCGGATTGTACGCACTTACGCTAATGTGTAATGGTAGGGTGATTGCGAGATGAAATGGAGGACCTACAGTTTAACGTGGGATCCGAACCACGGTGGTAGGCCTGGCATTCCTCACATTCACAAGTTGTGATTAATACACACGTCTTGTCAGAGGTAAAGGAAGGGTTTGGCAATCGGATAGATCTGTGACGGGACCGAGGATTGAACCCCGGACCCCCAGCACAGAAGTCTGACACCTTACCCCTAGAACACCAGAATTTTTTTTTTTTAGATTTACGTTCACGTGGTTTATAAACGTTTTCATGTCTCCATCGTTTTAAAATTGGTAAAAAAAAAAAAATATTGGTAGAATCGTAAATAGATTACACTATTAGTAAATAATGTTTAGTGTTAGCCAACTATATAATATTTTTACCTACTTGAGAAATATGTTTTAATTATTTAAATGTATATATTAACTAAACATGATACTATGTAATAAAGTATATTTCATTTTTTGAAATACCTCTTTCTTGAGAGTTTGTTGGATATTGAAATTTATTTTGTACTGTCTTTTCTGTTTGTTATAAATAATGTATTACCAGAAATTAGAATCCATGCAGTATAAAGTATAAATTTTGATTGACTGTTGACTCAAACTTCCAATTTCCAAAGTGTGTGTGTGTGTGTGTGTGTGTGTGAGAGAGAGAGAGAGAGAGAGAGAGAGAGAGAGAGAGCTAATGCCATCACGGTTTGTCGGCGGATATTCCTGGTCTTATATTGACACATTGGAGATATATTATAACCGTCTCATGAAGTTGGACCATCCTGTAGGTGTAGTTACTTGGTCCCGATGAGATGATATGATGATATTAAGGATGATGTGGTGCCAGTGGAAGTCTTAAGCCTAGCTTAAGCATAATTAACCAGAACATGGAAAAGGAACCATTCCCCTTTGGGAAAAAATACCTATGGTACCACCGGAATCGAACCCAGGACTTCTATATCAGTAGCCAGGAATTCTGAGCACTTAACAAAGATGTTGGTCTTAGAGCTTCTATTAGCTACAATTGATAAATTTTGAGTCAAGAATGATCCTTAGCACGGAATGAATTCTGTATGGGTTAATTATTGGTAGATTTATTTTATTAATTTGAGGTATTTAACGTGAACTTATTGAACCTACTGATTATACAACTTATAAACTAACTTAAATATAGAACAGACACAACATCCAGCCCCAGGCCGTTAATTCATTACAGTGAAAGGGAAAAAAACCACATTTCAACAATTATATATTTTTTGACCATGCCGAGAATCAAACCTAGGTCCTTTAGCACAGTACACAGACACACTACCGACTGAGCTATGGTATCGGGCGTCAGTGGTATAACATTGGGGCGCATAAACAAGGGTCCCGGTTCTGATTCCCATGCCAATATGTCATTTTTTTTTAATTACCAAAAAATATACTTGATACGGCTTTATCTGTAACCTTAAGATAATTTCAATCTCCCAGAACTCGCTAGTCATGTACGGTACAATTAATTGTACGAGTGTTAGTTTTCTTCTAATAATGATAGAGTAAAACTTTCTCAATTTGTGCCATAAAATTTGTTTATATTTTCTAAAAGTTACTTCCTATTAAAATTGTACTCTAACACAAAAAAAAACTTATGATGAGGAGAATGAAACGTACTATTACCCATACTTGTGTACTTTTCCATGTTTCCGTACTTAATTCAAGAGAGAAACTTATATTTAAATAATGATATACAGTGTGTATCTATTATGGAATAATATGAATACTATTGGGACCGTGTTGCCATTCTCCTGTTTCCGTGTGGTGAATCTTCCCTTATATAGAAGATAAGCGTTGCAACGCTGGTTAGTCAATGTTGGCAGTAGCTCCTTCTTAACCCAGTGCAACACCTTCCAACGTGACTTATATTTTATTACATAGCACTGCGTCTTACTATCCATTCGGATTGTACACTTATGAACTAATTACGCTAATGTGTTAGGCATTAGGGAGGTTATATTTTAGTGTAAGTGTACCGACATTTGCGAGAAAGAGAGTTGAAAACCATTTAGGGGGAACCACCCTCTGTACACACTACAGGGATTGAACCTCGATCTCCCCATCTTCGGTAGTTTAATCTATCGCAAGAGTAGCACCTTAGACCATGCAGTCACCGAATTGAGTTTGTGAATAGTTAATTAAAACTTATAAAAATATAATTATTTTCATAAAATATTTTATGTGTATAAAAACTAAAAAAAAATTTTTTTTTAATAGGCTACTATCCTAGAGGTGGAATATATTTATAATGTTATGGAAATAAAATTCTTCCCCTAAGATACCCTTTCACCCCCCTGACCTTTGAATAAAGTCGTTAGTACCCTCCATTGTTTTTAATGTGCAAATTAAAATAAATGGAGTCCTATAAAAAAGGATACAATTGTTTAGTTTATTTCTGTAGAGGGAAACTGTTTTAACTTCCGCTAGAGCGTACTTATATATATAATTAATTTTATTTCGATATAAAGTAGATTTTTTTTTTTTAATTTTACATAGTTATTTTACATGAATATAAAATTATTGTTTTGTTTTGAGTATTCATGAGCCATTCTTTCGCTTTATTTTTAATTTAAAAAAATTGCTTTTGTATTTTATTAAAAGAGCTAATTAGATACGATAGAACAAATAAATTACTAGTTTAATTAGGGTTTTGTGTACACTACGTTTGGGTGAATCTAATTTTGAATTTTGGAACTTATTCTAAAGTAGTTTTTAAAATTTATTTATTTGTAATTGTGTTGAAAGGGCAAGGGACAAATTAGAAAGCAAATAAAATAGCTGTTTATTTTTCTCTCTACCATTGCTTGTCGTTTCTTAGCAATCGCACCATATTTCTCTAAAATTCTTTGGTGGAGAAATCCTCATAATCTCGTCGAAGGTCCAAGAAACAGCAGGATTCGAACGAGGTCTACTATCTTGAGTGACACGGTGAAAGAGTATGATGGTAAAGTGGGGGAGGTGGGTCTCATCTGGTTTGACAGTGACAGAAATGTAGAAGCTGAAATCTTGGCCGGGTGTGTGTTAAATGTGTTTTTTCCTAAAAAAAAAAAAAAAAAGTGCCTTGTCACCTTTCTTGTAAATGCAAGTACCCCTAGTTCCGCTAAGCTCTACTACAGTAGCCCCATGGCTTCTTTGGTGCTGACAGTTCACAGCTGACTTCTGACAGTCAACATTTAGGTATATACCTAAATTTTGACTGTCAGAAGTGACAGCTGCTAAACACATGATTTTTTTTTTTTTTGCAGATCATATGGTTTGGCGTATGGATACATAACTTGGTCTGGTAACTTTTCAAAGCCATCAGCTGTCAGTCAGCACCAAAGAAGCCATGGGGCTACTGTACCCTCATTCCTACCCCATCACTGCAGTGTAATGCGGCTATCCCGAAAGCCTATTTATTTTAAGCTCCACGTCTTACTAACCATCCTTGACATATGTTTATGTATTAATCACGCTAGTGGTTTTAGGAATTAGGGAGGTTATATTTATAGGTAGTTGTTTAGTATGTAATGTCGATAAACTTCACAGCTTATAAGTTTTCTAACACTGTATTTATGCTTATAATAATTAGAGGATATTTGTATTAAAAAGCTAACTGTCACACTTTTTATAAAACTATTTAATTACATACTATAATATTAACAACTAAGTAACACTGTTAAAGGTAAAATACTAAATGTTAATTTACTGTTCACTGTTAATAATAACAAAGTTAATAAATGTGTATCAAGGTTCTAATCTCAGTAGGGTGAACTGTTTTGGTGACCTGCTGGTCTAGGGGCAATGTGCTGAGGGTCCAGGGTTCAATCCTCGGTTTCGGCACAGATTTATCTGATTGCCAAACCCTTCCTTCACCTCTGACAAGACTTGTATTAATCACAACTTGTGAATGTGAGGAATGCCAGGCCTCCACCGTGGTTCGGATTCCACGTTAAACTGTAGGTCCTCCATTTCATCTCACAATCATCCTACTATTACACATTAGCGTAAGTGCGTATAACACAAACGGGTAGTAAGACGCGGTGCTAATAATAATAATAATAATAATAATAATAATAATAAAAAATGCGGGGTAGAACCGAATTGTTCTCGACAAATTGAGGCAGTCTTATCACGAAAAGAGCTAAACAAGCACCGATTTTTTTTATTTTTTTTTTTTGTGGGGTGCAGGGGTAAGGACCACGTTTCCAGTTTTAACACTGTTGCCAATATTACAACGAAACAAACCAAACAGGTGGGGTTCAAAGTGAAACCAAACAGTAGGGTACCCACGTTTGCGAGGGAAGGAGAGTGGAAAACCATTTTAGATAAACCGCCCTCAGTACACCTGACCGTGATTATAGCCTCGATCTCCCCGTCATAGACAGTCTAATCTCGCACGAGAGTAGCGCGTTAGACCGTGAGGGCCTGAAGGCTAGTAATACGTGGATGATATAATTAAAGAACTGATACGAAGAATAAAATACTGCCTAAACCGACACTAATTTCATCAATCCAGTGACATAGACAGTGAAACGAACCTTCGCTGTGAAATAACCTCAGGGATTTTTTTTTAAAAAAGATACAACCTTTTAATATACGAAAGCCAATGAACGAAACATACCAAACAGTTTATCCCACGGAGGAACAAATTACAGAACGCTTGCAATTTTTCAACCACTAAGAACCCTCCGCAAATATATCGACACATCGTTTTCAATCACGGTGGGAAAAGAGAATGTGAGGGGTAGTGGGGTGGGGTGGGCGATGAGGGGGGAGGGGTACGTACAACGCTGACAGTCTACACAGAAATAGCCGCAGTCAATCACCCGAGATTTATCAGCGTTTTAATCGATGACCGATGTCACTGATGTTTATTGTATGCTGTTTGAGTGATTGTTTTTAGTTTAGGGTTTTTAACGTGAACTTTTATGAACAGACTGATAGTACCATTGTACGAATTACAATCTAACTTAATTCTATAACAACCCGTTTCAATGGTCGAATGGTCTAAGGCATCGCTATCGTGTTAGACTGGCCCGCTGAAAACGGGAAGATTGGGGTTAAAATCACGGTCGGGTATACTTGGGTATCCCATTTAGACATTTTACCTTTATAAGATCCTATGTTATAGACTTGATCAATTTCATAACGTAGGACGTATAACGTATAGCGTAGGACTTGAGCATTTTTACCATTGAAAGATGTCACTTGCAGCTGGCCAAACACGTAAACGCCATTTATGTAAAAAAAAAAAAAGTGTACTTGGCCACTTTTACCGACAAGCCGGCGATAATTTCTGACAGAAAAAGTTACTAGATATACTTTCACCATTGGCAAAGTATTTATTTATAAATGATTTCGCATATGTATACGTCAAGTCACGTGATCTGCAGCTGTGACTTTTGATTTATATTATAAATACCTTTAAAAAATAACACAATAAATATAGTAAATTGTTAGAAATATTGATCACGAAAAATTATGTTAGTATTTTTAAAGGTCCTTCAAATACACATTACTAAGGAAATCGAGGTATGGTATAGTAAGTATTACTGATCTTCAAAACTAATTATCCTAATTTATTATGTTGGCTTATGACGTCATAGGTGGATGTAGGCAGTATGTTAGTAGAGATTGAACCTTCCCGCTGATATTCAGTAGTTTTTGTTTCCGTGCGATAGATACCAGCAATGGAGCAGTCTGACAAAATGGCGTCTGACAAGGAAGTGCGCACGAAGCAGACGTGTGTAATTGAATTCCTCCATGCGGAATAAATTGCACCCGTTGACATCCATTGACGCTTGTTGAACGTTTACGGAGACCAAACAGTGGGGGTGTGAGCACAGTGAAGTGGTGGCTGGCCAGTGACGACAGTGATGTGAAAGACAAACCACGCTCCCGGTGGCCATGCACAGCTGTCAGCCCACATAATGAAGAGTGTCTTGATCAGCTCATCCATGAGACTCGGCGGATTTACGACTATGTAACTGTGCACGCAGATGATTGTCGGCTTCAATGCGCTAGAAACGATTTTGGCAACGTTGGCATATCGCAAAGTTTGTTCCAGGCGAAACCCACTAATTCTCACAGAAGAACAGAAAGACCACCGAACGCAAATCTGTCAGGATCTGCTGAACAAGTACGAGACTGAATATTACAGTTTTCTGGACCACACAATCACCGGTGATGAGAGAGGTGGTGTCACCACTCCGAGCTGGAATCAAAAAGGACAGTCCATGGAGTGGTGACATGTGATCCCCATTGGTGATTTGCACTGTCTTTTAGGATATGAAAGGCGTGATCCTCCTAGATTTCCTGAAACCCGGAAAAAAGCATCAACTCTGACCACTACATCGCGAAGCTGACTAAGCTGAAGGGCATGAATTTCCAGAGTCAGGTCAGAAAAAAGGACAACCTTTCTCTTGCAGCACAATAACTTCAGACCCCATACCATTTTGAAGACCATGGACCACGTTGCAACTTTTTTGGCTGGACTGTCCTACCATAACCACCGTGTAGTCCGGATTTGGTGTTTTTTCTGACTTCCATCTGTTCGGGACGATTAAAGAAGGACTATGCGGGCAACCTTTCACCCCACAACGACGTCGTCATCGCAACTGTGAAAAGGTGGGTCGCTTCCACCGGTGCAGATTTTTACAAGCGTGGCATGCAGATTATTGTTCATCGCTGTTGAAACTGCATAGCGAATGATGGTGACTATGTGGAAAGAATTTTTTTTTTTTTTTAGTTGAAAGCTTGCTCTATCGAACATTGTTATTCTGCTCTCACTATTTGTTGTAGTTCCCGTGAAAATAAATAAAAAGCATGTACGTACGTGCCAAAAAAAATAGAAACACAGTAAAAAGAGGATGAAATCAATTTAAAGAGATTCCCCTTCGAGAGTCCTTGTATTGATTTTGTGTTGCTTTGTTCTAAGGATTATTCATCCCTTTTCTTTCACTCCTATACCTTCCCCTCTCCCTCCCACTACCCTCCTTGTTTTATTTCTCCTTCCAAATGCCCTGCTAGAATCCGAAGAAAACGTTGATAGATGTATTTTCATTCCATTCAATTACATCAACTCCTCATTATTAAATACTATACAAGCACAGCGTCTTGAGGACAGCTTCTAGGTGGGTGGGAGGTGGAAGGGGGTGTGTAAGAGGTTGAATGTGGTACCTTACCTTTTTATTGTCGAGAAATACTCCAACACAACATACAATTAAAATGACATTTTCAGCATTTCATTTCATGCCTTTCTAATAAGAGATTGTTTGAATATGCCGTATTACACGTAACAACTTTCCCACGGTTTTACTGAGCTTGGTTTTCATCGAGGAAGTTGCCGGAAGTATGTACTTATTACACGTAGAAGCTTCCCCGTCATTTTCACAAAAAGAAAATGAACAGTCACAAAGGTATAAGCACAGTACAAAGTCCGTTAATGAACAACTGCTATAAACAAATATAGGTAGGGCCTATATTACTCTAATGGGGTGGAATAAGGAAGACAATCTTTAGAGGAAATCTTTATTCATTTGAGTGGAGGAAAATTGAAAAACCATTCAGAGAAAACCACTTTTCAGTTCACCTGACCTAGATTCAACCCCCGTCTCTAAAAAAACCAGACTACATTACTATGAGACTTAGACCAAGTGTTACAGCGGTTGGTATCGATCTTTTTTAAAGTTTATAGCTGCAGAAGGATAACTAAGAGAACGTGCAACCACACTAGCGTGGAGAGAGAATGGAAAACCACTTTTCTTAATCCACCCCCCTGGGATTCAAATCTCGACCTCCAACTTACCAACAATAATTTCAATTGTCTTGACAGTTAGATAATTAACAGCTTCGTAGCACCCACTTCAGTGGTCGAATGGTTTAAGTCGTCACTCTCACGATAGACTGGGCTGCCGACGACAGGGAGATTTGGATTCTTATTCCTGTCTGGTGTAATGGTGGGTCTTCCTCAGGGGTTTTCAACTCTCCCTCCACGCAGCTTCGGATGTACTTATTCTGAATTCAACCTTCCTCAGCCTTATTTAAGGCCCTTGACCCTGTCGAGTGCAAGTCTAAACCCTATTTTGTTGGATGGCGGGCTGGAGAGTGAAAGGCGTGGCGTGGCTTCACAACCGACCAAAGTATCCTTCCGCGCCAACAAGAACAAATGGATCACGGAAACCGTAGATGGCGCTAGCTACCGGAAAGGTCTTGCAGAAAAATCATGCATTTGGAAATATCAGTTTTCTCGAGAACGAGTAAAAAAATTTTGTTAGTATTTTCAACACCCCTTTTAAGATAATGTATCGATGTTTATTAATTGTTACATTCTCTTATTTTTTTGTTATAAAGCCAGCAGTTTTCTATTGAAAAATGCCAATTTTATCGATATTTGATCACTGTTTAAATTATAGAGGAGGTGTGTATATAAAAAGTATAACTTAATCAACATGCTTCTATTCTTGAACAAACCATTTCCGAAAAGAAAATTGCAAAATAATAAAAATTCTTGAAGATAGCCCGTTTGTTCCCAGGGCTCTTCATTTCCACGCCAATTGAAAAAGGCCAATCGCTTTAACCTTTTAGAGTAGTAAGTTTTTTCCAAGCACCGCATCTTACTACCCGTTCAAGTTATACGCTAACGTAATAAATACGCTAATGTTTGAGGTATGAGGAAAATTGAAGTTTACAGGAAGTGTACACACATTAGCATGCAGGGAGAGTGGAAAACCATTTTGTAAAAAAACCATCCTCATGACACCCAACCAGGATTTAAGCCCCGATTTCCTTGTGACCAGCAGTCTATTGCAATAAATATGCCTTAGAACGGTGTTTATCAAAGTAAGTGTACCCCTAGAAGCATGGGAAATATTTCAGGGGGTACACAATATTCCACTGAGTTTTTTTTAATGAATTAAATAGCTATGAATCAAAGTGAGTCTGCTAAACAAATTAGCACATATTTTGACGAAATGTTATGGATTTGTTAAGCCTTTAATTCCTTCTGTCACGACTTTGTTTAATTTTTTCACATATATTTAATCTAAAATTTGGAACGATCGATATAATTTTAGTGAAATTTAAAAGGCCGTTTATGATACTATTTATAAGATAGCAGATATTTTTTCACTATTTTTTAATTATTAAGAGATAAAATGTGTATGTTGGTTAGGTAATGACCCAAAAAGGTGTACGCGACTGTAAAGAGTTTAAGAAACACTGCCTTAGAGTGTTAGACCATGCTCCCGGTTAGTTCATTTGCGTACAACCCGAACAGGTACTAAGATGCGGGGACAGAAAATTAAATAGCTACGTAACATCAGTAACAAATGAAGGGGTCAATAGTTTATTAGAACAGACTACTCATTAGACAAACCTGTCATCCGTTCTGAATATTTTTTTTTCACACGAAAACGTAACGAAATATTTTTTTTTAAATCGCGTTCGTGCTTAACTAGGGACGACGTGAAATAAAAAAGACAAAAAAAAAAGACTCTCAAAAATTTTTTTTTTTTACAAAAAAAAGTAACATAGAAAGAGTAAAAATTGTATCTGAAATATGTAGGTAACGGACCAGAATAAAGTCTAAGAGTCGAGTGAGAATCTTTGTGCCGAAGGGAAAGTCTTGAGTCTTGTAAAGTATTCCTTGTAAAAAAAATATATAAAAAAGCCTTCAGGCACGGCAAAGGCATTGAATTGGCATCATTGATTTCTGGCAAAGATTTCTAGCTCAGCAGTCTTACAAGACAGTCATCTTAGTTTCTGCTACCTACATTTAGATTTGAAACAAATCCTCTTTTCAACGACCATCAAATCCTTTTTATTTGTCGATATCCTTTTTAACCTTTATATTTTAACAGGCAAACTGTTTGGGGAGAATATTTACCTTTTGACGAATCGTTGATTAAACTTATCTTTAGATTAATACTTACTGACTATATTTATTCATAAATAAGTTAGAATTCAAATTTTTAAATAGTACTATTGTAAATATTTCTTATGAATTTCAAATATTGACTTGAGACTGTTTGATAAAATCTAGCTGAAATGCAATCTTATTTAATTTAAATGTAAGAAGATTTATACAAAAAATTAAGATCCAAATTAACTCTCATAAAATATACAGCACTTTTTTTCATTTATTTGAAGTATTAAACGTGTACTTTCTGTTCTGACCTTTTTATATCAGCACACGTATTATAAAACAACTTAGATCTAGAACAGACACAACATCCAGACCCTTGACCGTTAATTCATCACTGTGAAAGGGAAAACCCCCATTTAACCAATGGCAAATTTTTCGATCATGTCAAGAATCGATCCCTTGAGCCTAAGCTCCGTAAACAGACACGTTATCGAGTATTCTAAGGTGTCAGACATTGATGTAATTACCTATAAAGTTGTTTTTACTACTTTTTATTTCTCCCTGACAGGCATAAAATTTGAAAATATCCCATCCTTCAGTATATTTTTATAAATACTACCAGATTTTTTAAGCCTATCGATATTACTCAACCTAAAAAAACAGAATCTGCAATCTTTAGATCCATTAAAGGAAATATTAGTTTTGTTTATAAGGATATGCCATTTTATTACTCTGAAGTATTAGCTGTATTTTAATTAGAAATTTATCGGTTTGTATGAATATATATCTTGGCTATGTAAATATAAGCTCAATTTAAATAAATTTATGTTTAACGTTACCTGTAAGACTTTCATTGACCAACCAAACAATTTGTGCCAAATAATATGAATACTAACCAACCAAACCATAAACACAGCTCACTGTATTATAATCTTTCATTTCTTTTTGGATTTGAGATTGGAGTTTATACTATAGGTTCTCCTTGCTTTTGAAATGCAAATAACATGTCAACCAATTAAAATGATTAAATAATTGAAGTTTTTATTTTTTAAATATTTTTAATCAGTTTTTTTAAAACTTTGCGCACCTCTGGAGTGGTTCTTCTATAGTTTCACCAAAATGAACTTTTCTATCTCATTGAGAAGTACTAGAAGATATCTGGACAGAAATACATACATATAATATATAGACACCATTAGAATTTTATTAATATAGATTTTTATTTTCATAGTTTTTATTTTTGATCATATTTCAAGTTTGAACAATTTGAACAATTGAATGGCTCCTCAATAATTTCACCAAATTTCAGCTTTCTATCTTATTGATAAGTACTACAAATTCTCTGGACAGACATTCATACATATACTATATAGACACCATTAACCTTTTATTAATATATCTATATATTTATTAACTGTCCACTTACTATCCTCAAAAGTATTTAACACCCAAATATAAATGAAAAATTGTCCTACGATCCATACATCTTAATATCCATTTAATTATGTTTATGAAGTAGGAAAAAGGAAGGAAAAAATTTATAAAAAATTCTTTCCCACATTTTTATAGGAAAAGAATGAACTTAGACCTGTCTGAGATTCGAACTTAAATCAAAATAGTTTAACGTCTAGTCCACATTCCCACCGATGTGAGAATTTGTCTATGGCTAGGATTAATATAAATGTAAATATTAATTTTCTGAACGACTTGTTTTTATGTACACTACAATATAAACCATCTTAAATCCAGAACAGATAAAACACCCAGACCACCCGACCAACAAAACCACCACTGTGAAAGGGGAAACTCTAATTTCACACATTATAAATTCTTGTCCGTGTTGGGAATTGAACCCAGAACTCTTTAACTCATTAGTATGATAGTCTATCGACTGAGATAAGATGTCAAACGGTTAATTTATTATTTACTTGAAAGGTGAAACCCGATATAAAGTGTGATAGAAAGCTCTCAATTTAAATAACTCGTCAAATAATAGCAAAATAAACCTAACTTTTGTTACGTCAAAGACAGAATGAAATAAACTTACTTGTCAAACTAGTACAGGAAAGTTAGCGTCTTGCGTTGCGAGAGAATCTAATTTACCGATGTAGTAGAGAGAGGAGGTGTATGATATGGAAATGAATACACACAATACTAGTCTTGATAAAAACTTTCCTTAATAAGATTTGACAGACGAAACTTCCAACTTGTCTCTTCTAATAAGACATTTCTGATTTGTTCCAGGGTAACTAATGGAAGGAT
Source organism: Timema podura (assembly GCA_033556935.1). Lineage (NCBI taxonomy): Eukaryota > Metazoa > Arthropoda > Insecta > Phasmatodea > Timematidae > Timema > Timema podura. The sequence continues at coordinate 80,283,653 of JAVRXN010000011.1, forward strand.
AGCTGCGTGCGAGGGATGAAGATAGAAAGATACTTCACCAAAGATGTGAGTACCTTCAAGATTTTAAATCAATCTAACCTTCTTACCTTGGTTGTTAATATTAAGTGCAACATTAAAACAGTATTGATTAATTACCGGAGTCATATAGTGCTGAGCTAGTTTAATAGCATAATTGTGAGTGTAGCAAGTATTTGAAATAAATATTCAATTAAAGAAAGATAACGCTTATAAAACTAGTAGTTCTGTGAACAGTAGACCTCCCTCCATGTTATTATTGTTACTACAGTCTTACTAGTAGTTCTGTGAACAGTAGACCTCCCTCCATGTTATTATCGTTACTACAGTCTTACTAGTAGTTCTGTGAACAGTAGACCTCCCTCCATGTTATTATCGTTACTACAGTCTTACCAGTAGTTCTGTGAACAGTAGACCTCCCTCCATGTTATTATCGTTACTACAGTCTTACCAGTAGTTCTGTGAACAGTAGACCTCCCTCCATGTTATTATCGTTACTAGTCTTACTAGTAGTTCTGTGAACAGTAGACCTCCCTCCATGTTATTATCGTTATTACAGTCTTACTAGTAGTTCTGTGAACAGTAGACCTCGCTCCCTCCATGTTATTATCGTTACTACAGTCTTACTAGTAGTTCTGTGAACAGTAGACCTTCCTCCATGTTATTATCGTTACTACAGTCTTACTAGTAGTTCTGTGAACAGTAGACCTCGCTCCATGTTATTATTGTTACTACAGTCTTACTAGTAGTTCTGTGAACAGTAGACCTCTTTCCATGTTATTATCGTTACTACAGTCTTACTAGTAGTTCTGTGAACAGTAGACCTCCCTCCATGTTATTATCGTTACTACAGTCTTACTAGTAGTTCTGTGAACAGTAGACCTCCCTCCGTCCATGTTATTATCGTTACTACGGTGCTAAGATCTATCTTTGAATTTATAGTTGAAATATCTCCCATTCCCTTTAGATTTGAAGTTTTTTTTTCCGGTTGAACAAGTTAGACAGAAATAAATCATTACTATATTCAATAGTATCCTACATTATATTCAGAGAGTGACAGTTGTTCACGAGTTTCACATGCATATAAAAATAAAATTACCCCTTGTGGAGACGATCAATTGCTTGAAAAATGTTAAATTTAAAATTACTTGATATGCGTTTTTATATTATTGTTAGCTCATTTTGTCGGAAAATTTAGTTACATTCCTTACAGAATTAAATAGTTAAATTTACTAAGAGAATACATTGACATTCACATATTTAAATTATTTTTGGATAGAGTTTTGTCTAAAATGTTTTAATAATGGAATTACATGCTAGCACTATAAAAATGTGAGGAGCTTCAGTGTTTTTTGTTAGTTTTTTAATTTAATTTCACAAGTTTATATGGAAGAATATTATAACACTGTGTATGTCTGCATAAATATGTACATCTGACTATTTCAAAATAAGTCAAAGATACCTTCAAATCGTGTTTTATCTGAAGGAACTGTATAGAACTAGCTCAAGATAGGGCGTACTTTTTTAAGTGCAACAATGATATTTCGAGCTCATAATGCCATAGAGAAAGTAGCTTTTATCTTAATTTTTTTAAACGCATTTCAAAGGAAAAAAAATATTTTTAAAGATAGCTAATTTTTTCTAGGTAATCTTGTCAAACCTTTCTATATTTTAAAGTTTTTTTTAGGTTGATTATTTATTAAAAACTATAAATAATATTTTTAAACAGCTCAGATGATTATTTGAGTCGTAGGACTGAACTCTTTTAAGTTTGTAAATGTTAAGTGGGAGGAGGGGGCAGTAGAAGGGACAAATAAAACCGCGCTGGGTACAAGTATTAAGTTCACCGGACAGCCAATTACCAAACTCACTCACTAATTGGCTTTTGGCCGTAAACACATAAGATATCTGCCAGATAGACTTTCCATTACTTCCGTTCGGCAAAGTCTTCCGGTTAATTTAAACTTTAATGTTTCTCACTGCGGAGTAATTAATTTAAGAACTCTTTGTGAGCTCTCGGTGGAGTGTGTCTAACTTCTGTACGCATGCGCGGGAGCCACAGTGGGATAGAGACGAGGCAGAAAACATTGACCACAGTAAAATACAGTTATGTGTAATCACCACTAATAAGTTTTAAAATATAACAATCCCTCAGCAAATCTAACTCTATCTAAGCCACTCCAGAAGCTGAACGGTCTAAGGCGTCACACCTATGTTTAACTATCCCCGCTGATAATGGGGAGATAGGGGTTTTAATCTCTGTCGGATATAATGAGTGTGGTTTTACCTAAATGTTTTCCCATTCTCTCTCCACGCAAATGCGATTAAACTAATAAAATGCTACTATACTCATCCATACCCTATAAGAGTAATTATAATATATTCGTACAAACTGTACAGGTAGTAAGATGCAGTGTAACAAAAAAAAAGTGGGATGAGAAAAATGTAAATTAAATTAAGTAATATTTTTTTTTAAATATTCGTAACATAACTTTTTTGGGCTGAAGTAAATAAAGTATTCCCTAGTAGATAAATATATTTTAATTTTATACACATGGTACTTAGTACGTATAAACATGTTCTTAAAATTATATTGGTCACTGCAGATATTTGAAACCATGAATACTGAATTCGCAGATAATGAATCAGTGGATACGGGGGCCCTACTGTATTCTAACACACAAATTCGGTATGTTCACTTTCATTACGTAGGCCTCAAAAGTTTCCTCCAGCTGGGATTTAAACCAGAGGCACTTAATGGAAAAAAGGTGAAAAAGGAGTTCATATTTTAAAACAATAAAAAAAAAGCCTGACTATTTATCAGTTATTTTAATGTTAACAAGTTGTAGCTTTAATTTTTTTTAAATGTGTTTTTAAAATATCCAATACTTACACGTCTATGACAAATCCTTTTTAAAAAAAAGAGTGTGTGTAATCATTTCGGAATTTTTTATAACAAAATTTACTTGCCCCTTGAGGGGGGGTTAGGTGGGGCTGGAGATTACAATGAGAATCACAAAAGGAAAAGATTACTAACTCACTTTAAATTCGGAAAAAAAAAAAATAGTCTCGCCGGTTTGTAAATGAATTTTTGCAAAGAAATAGAAGTAAAGCTTCTCCAGAAAAAAAAAAACACGCTATATATATATTTCTCCTCCTACCTCGAAACAACCCCACCAACAAACCCCCCCTCCCCCCTTTCTCCCTAGACTTCTCTACACATACATCGTTTGCTAGAATGGATTTCTTTCATCTTCTTTTGCCGCCTCTACTTTCCCCTCCCCCTCCTTCAATTCCGTTCCCCCCCTCACCGCCTTCACACGGAGGTTTCACGAAGCCGATGTTCAACAGTCATGACAGTATAGCCAACATATTACATTTCGTAGACACACCGAGAAGGCGTGCCAACGTCAACGCAGTAAATTCTCATTCCGAGAGACTGAGGAATCAAATGGTGTGGTATAGTAGCTATAAGATGACATGGCCTCTATACATTAATGTGCGGTGCTAAAAAGAAATATAATGATATATTACACAATCGTTCATACTTTCTCATTAGATAATTTATAGTTAAAATTTAATTTATTTATTTAAAAAAAATGCTTCAAGTGGGCTTCTCTTGAATACATTATAATCAATGGTGTGTCATGGGGTGTTACCAGGTTAAGCCGATATCTTTGAAATTATACCTGTGATATTTCCTCCCCTAATATGTCCCCATTTGACCATTCACACATAGACTCTGCTCCACAAAGCTCATATGAGAATATATGTCCTTTGATACCTGACCAAAAATTAGCCGATGATAGTAAAAGAAAAATTTAATTAAGGTTCAGTAAATTTGATAGTGTAGAACAAGTAGTCAAAAAACATGAGTAAGTTTAACATAATAAATATTATAACAAACAAAGTAGGTTAAATAACCCTTATTAGTTAAAAGTAATCACATTAAAATGTATTAGGTAATGACTAAGAAAACTTTAGATCCTACAGTATGGCTTGTAATAAACAAATATTATAGAAAAATATTAAATTCCTTGAAAAAACAATAATATGTATATTTTGATTATGTTTTTATAAAAGATCAAATAGATTCAAGAGGTGAAGGTGGTGTTTATATTGTTTGATAGAATTTAAACTATAGAGAGAGAAATTAGAGTAACATTATGATGAGAAAAATATTAGTAATTTTTTTTATGAATAATAGGGAAAAAAACCTATATATTACCAATTAATGTTTTATTGAGTGATGAGAATAATTCACAGGCACAGTTAAAACCAGCTCTGACTATACTGGTAATAATCCGTAAAACGCCACTGGTTGACAGATATAGGCTTTGAGCAAAATCGCAAAGAAAATTTCAAATTTACAAGAATCAATTTTGGTGAATTTCTGCTCTATGAACATTTTTAAAAATAAAATCATACATACATCAGTTGTATTTATTTTCAAAAATCAATAGACAAATAAAATTTGCACTGAACATAGCTATTAATAAATTGCCTAGCTTGTAGAGTCTGCTTTTCTAGTGATAGGGAGCTTGGAAGTCGAATCCTGGCTGGATGGGCTGAGAGTATTTTTTTTCTAAACTATTTCCCACCATTCTTCCACGCTAACGAGTGTACATGTCTTCTAAATTCTACCTTTACTAGTCCCTATCTCATTTGTGTAACTATGTGGATAGATCGGACGGGTAGTAAGATGCGGTGAAAAGGTGGCCGGGGGGGGGGGGGGGGGTTTGCAGTTTCATTCTCTGGTCCTATTTTGTGGCTAAAGCAAAGTTCATATCATCTTATAGCTCCTATACTTAAATTTACGTTCTGTTTCTTTAGTTTACTTTCTTTCAATTTAAGTCAAGAGAATACTTTTTTTCCCCTTTTTTCCCCCCGTTTAGCAATAAAAGGATAAAACGTAATTGTATGTGGGGACATGTTCTAAAAATAAAAGCGTAGGATTAAAGCAATAACATTTCTAACTCATTGGATGGTGAGAAAATAAATGAAAAAAACTTTTCATCTTAAAATTTCCCACATGACTAAAATTGGAATAGATATTAAACTATTTGTTTTGTATACCACTTGTTCTTTTAAAATTCTTTACGGAAGATTAAATTTAATGATTTTGCTTACTCATAATAATAATATAATTATTTTCACTTTTCGAAGAGGTTTAATGTAAATTTAGAAAAATCTAAAAAAATGTTTTATAATAGGTTTTAAAAGTTAGATTTTTGTTGATTTTTGGCAATATATTGGCCGTAGATTGTTATAAGGCATAGTTGGTGGAGGAAAGGGCCTTAAGTAAAATGTCATTGGTGTGAAACCCTCTCTAAGCATGCTTTTTTCCCCCTTTTATTTTCATCAATATTATCCTGGAAATATTTATTTGAAACGGTTAAAATAAAATATAAAATTATATCCCAGTGTTATAGAAGTGACATAAAAAATGGATACTCAATTTTCCTTACACAAATTTTACTATTTAATAAACAATCGTTTAAATAAAAGAGATGAATACTTAGTCTATTGCAATTCCTATTAAAAAAATAGTCTATTCATAGAGAGGTTAAATTGAGGTCACACAATAAAATGATATAGGCGGCTGTATAGAACTTCTTTTGACAAAATAATCATATAATATATAGGATTATATATTATATATATAGGATTATATATTATATATATATAGGATTATATATATTATATATAGGATTATATTTTATATATAGGATTATATATTATAATATTAGGATTAATATAAATTTAATATTATTGATTAAATATTTATAATATGGATTTATTATATTATATATAGGATTTATATATATGTAATATATGGTTATAATTAAATATATAGGGTTATATATTAAAATATACTAGGTTTTTATATAATATATAAAAGGATGTATATATTAATTATAATACGAATTATAATATTATATAATATAATAGGATCATACATTATAATATATATAGAGATTTATATTATAATTAAATGGCTTTATGTTATTATAATATATGGATTATATTTATATTATAGGATTATATATAATATATATAGGATTATATATAATATATATAGGATTATATATTATATATATGATTATATATTATATATAGGATTATATATAATATATATAGGATTATATATAATATATATATAGGATTATATAATATATATATAGTGACCAAGAATGGTTTCTATGAGATGGTATATTCCTTCAAACATATAACTATATTTATAATGAAAAAAAAATAACTTTACGGGATGTGATAAAAATGTTACAGCTTATTTTATTTATCATATTAAACCCGAACTGAACCACATTTTTACAGATATGATTTTATGTACTATGTTTATGTTTTATGTAATGTAATATAATAGTGTAATAATTTTGGTAATGAATTCCAAACAGTGTATAAGAGTGTTTTTAATATTTTCTTCTAGAACAGGGGTATCCACGCGGGACGTAGTTTGTTTGTCCATCCAGCTGACACTTTGACAAAAAAAAGTGGGAGGGAAGAATTTCAATGCCTAGCCTAATATCGAAATTAAGGTAATACTGTAGAGTACACTAAATAAATAAATAAATGCATACACCCCACACATACATACATACATACATACATACATACATACATACATACATACATACATACATACATACATACATACATACATACATACATACATACATAGGTACACAAGAAAAACTTTTCAATTTATCATTAAAATGTGCTGTCTACCTTGGTGGTATTGAGGTAAAATTATCGAATCTGGACCTGATATTCGTGGGTTCAAACATAGTCGGGGTCGTTGGATTTTTTATTGAGCACAACTTACTTCGGAGAGGGAAGTAAAGGTCGTCGGTGCAAGTCGATTGTGAATGTAAAAGAACCTGAAAGGTATGTAAAATACCTTTTCCGGCAAAATTGGTAGGTCCCTTTGGTCTGGCTCATAGAAATACTCGTGGGTTTATATATTCAGTCAGTTCAGAAATTGAATGGTAAATACCTTGAATAAACAAATAAAATATTTTTTTGTTTTTTATATTTATCCAACGTATTTGTTCTCCAATTATTTTCTGGAGAAAATAAACTTACAGTGTTTTATGTTTGGTTATGGCTATGAGTAATATATAAACGTAGGCCTTTAAGAGTGGTTGAATGCTGTAAACTAATTTGTGAAAAATAGAAACATTAAGAGTCTTAATAATAAAAGACCTTAAGTGACTCGGTGTATGGATTTTGTTGAAACGAAGGAAATATGCAAGGATAAGGAACTTGATGTGGAGAAAGTTAGTGAGGAGGGGTTTTAAATACGTAGTTTTTTTAAACTATATGCACAGTTTTCTTGCCTACCCCGTAAGGGAAACGGCGTGATTAGTATTTACAGCATGCATATATATATATATATAAATATTGCCTGGAACCATAATTAAGTATATGAATCGATATGTTTATTTAGGTATAATATTCTTCCGACAATTCTACTATATAGCCTACTATTCTAATATATGTATATTGCTTATAGCTTTAATTGATATAAGTTTGTATATATAAGTATACATAATACTAAATTATATTCGTACTACTTAGCACTTTCCAAATAGTAATGCACCTTCTGCTCAGAAAGTTTGGCTACCCCTGTTCTTGACCAACATAAAGTTCCAAACAATGTGCTGTGTATGGTGAAATCACAAGATAGATTTTGAAAATATAGCACTTAAAATATAAAATAAATCAAATGTCCCATTTCTGAAAAGTAAATACCACTCCTTGTGAATTATAGCTTGCCTTCCACAAATTTGATAAAAAAAAATGTATCCAACATACATAAACAAAAGTATATTTAGAATACATATAATTTAATTATTAATGAGAAAATTGAATATATTTTATTATTGATAGATGAGATTATGCGTATACATTAATTTGTAGTAGAAAATCTTCATTTTAAACTTTCTATGGATTATACAGTAATTTATTTAGTCTTATAGTAAAAAAAATGCAATGGAAAAGTGGTTTTTAATGCATCACCCTTGCAATAGATAGGATTTTCAATGGCAGGAAAATATGGGTTAGAATCCCGGTCGAGTGTACTGATGGTAAATTATTCTGTATGTCTTTTCACTTTCTCTCCACGCAAATACGGGTACACTTTTATTAAAATACAACCTTTCTTCAGTCCCAACACATTAGCAAAATTAGTACACATGCGTATAAATCAAATGGGTAGTAAGACTTTATGCTAATAGTAAAACAAAAAATCACACATAAATTTCACAATTTAAAATAATGGTACGGCCTACCCCACATACGTTTTCCAGCTTTTATCTTAAAATAGACATTTACTAAAAACTTGGAAGATTTGTGAAGCAAAATAATAGGTCCATGTATTGATGTAGACACATTACACCAAAGATCATAAATGAAATAATATACACTGTTACTTACTCCATGGCATTAGGAACTAGAAACATTGTTACACCAACGAGCACAAGAATCAAATTAATTTTCAAAGACCTAAACTAAAAAGTATATATATTTGCTTATAGCTCAGAAATTATTGCTTTTATAAAAATATATATCAAATAAATGATTTTTATCTTTAATAGTACTACAACTTTACAATGATAAGTTAATTCATATCTAAAATAGTTGTGGAGAAATGATGAAAATTGGAAAATTTCCCCCATGTAAAGTACCCTCAAAGTAATTTTCATGAGAAAATAAAGATGGTCATGTTGTTTATAATAGTAAAAAATAGTGTCTAGATATAAAACATAATCAAAATCGTTAGAGCGAATTTTGAGAAAATTGATTCGGTCGGCATTGCGAAAACTGCTTTTTCTGTTTCAGGGGGTCATGAAACGTTGACATTTATCAAAATATCGAGTTCAATTTCTTGATGATCACAATACTTTATCTACGAGGTGTCGAGAGAAAGTAATACTATGTTTCTCATGTGCATCTAAAAACTTGATTTTATTTTTTTTACTCTAAAGTGAATTTTATCAAGTAATCACACAGAGTCACGTCGCAACCATTTATATTGTATTACCTCTAGATTAAAGACACGATAAGCCTCTTACGAAAGAAAAGCTTAAGTTGGCCTAATCTTTGTCACTAAAGCACCTCCCCAAGTCCCACTTAACAAAGCTTGCAGAGTTGGCAAATACTGTCAGGCTGGATTAACGGAGTCAGAACAATCACAGAAGATTCAATATTTTAGTACACTAACTTAATTTTAAGATTAAAAAAAAGTATTGATTAATTTAAAATATCAACCCTCTTAGGTGATCGAAGGGTAGGCCTCTAAGGCAGTAGTCAACAGAAGGCCCACGAAAGGTGTCAGTCTGGCCTGAGGTAAATAATGTAACTGAAAATATATAATAATAATAACCCAACAACGCTGTTTTACACCATAGGTTTGACAACTCAGTTCTAGGCGTGACGGGAGAATATTTATTAACATTTATGAATCTTAAAAATTAAAATAATATTTATTATTTAATGAAGTATTTTGTTTTCATTTTGAATATATATATATAAATTTAATAAATTAAGTTTTAACATCCTCTAACCCAGTCCACGAAAACGAACCTCTGGTCACTTTGGTAAGAGATTGGCCTTCCGATGACGGAGAGATTGGAGTTTTAATCCCGGTCTGGGATACTTGGGGGAGAGGGTTACTAAATATTTTCCACTCCCACTTTATTCAAAACTGGGTACATTTACTCTAAATTCAATCTTCTACGTCCTTAACACATTATAGTAATCAATAAGCTCATAACTCAAACAGGTAGTAAGTAGGATGCAGGGTTAAAAAGAAATTAAAATACCCAATACCTCAAAATGTTAATTAGTAATATTTATTACTTGTTTATTTATCTGAATTATTTAAATGTGCACTTTCTGAACAAACTGCGGGTGGAACAAGGTAGTGTATTTAAATATGTATGACCCATGGATTGTTGGTAAGATACGTATGAAATAATATATTCCCTATCCTCTTCCATCACCAATGTGGCTGTATTTACTATATTTCATCTTCCTTGTCTACACCCCTTAAGGCGCGGATGTAGGAGACGCGATAAAAACTTGTGTTTTTGCAGTTATTATAGCAAGGCACTTTTTCGGCCAAAATAAAAAAAAATGCTTCAGTAAAAATATAAAAGTTTAGCTTACTTCAAATGTTGATATCAACAGTCATTGAATATCTGTTATGAGCATAGCGGCATTAAATGACAAACTTTTTAAATGAAGAGAAAAAGTTGTCATTAAATTTCAGGACACTCTTGACAGATATTCAACAAATGTTTCTGCTGAGAAAATAATAATTTTATTCTGCTGAAAAATAATTTTGCTATCAAAACTGCAAAAATACTGCCCTTAGCCCCCTAGCTCTACAATTCGGTTTAAGGTCAGTATTTATTTTGTGAATATTGCTTCAGTAGATAAGCTTAGTAATTATTATTATTTTTATTATTTTAAATGCATAGCAATTTCAACAGTTCTTCCTTGAATATCTGTTATAGGCATCGCCGAACTTTACCTAGAAATTCTAGTTTTAATTTAAAATGTTTCTATTCAAATTACAATAACTCATGAAAAATATCAAACAACTGTTAAGAATCCTTTGAATATAAAATTAAACTAAACTGTTTTTACTGTAGCAACTGTTTATTTATTTTTGGCAACAAAAGTTTTTTTTTTAATAAAACTTACAAAATACTGACATTTTCTCACTCTCTCTTACCTTTTACTTTAATTTAAATAGTTAAGACTATTTTTTTGTCAAGCGTGCTAAATATAAATAAAATATAAACAATTTTTAATTTGAATTCAATTGAGGTTTGTGAACTCTTTAAAACGCATTTAAAAACCTTAACCAATTTTTTATCTTTTTTTTTTTCCTTCATAAATATAAAATGGATGAAATGATAGATTCAACTTTTTACCTTTGTTACCCTTCCTACTTTATTTTCTTTCACTCTCACTATCCATTGGTCAATGCACGATGGCACTTTCTAGTTGAACCATCTGTCAACTGTCATTTGTTATAACAGAGGGTACCTTACAAAGGTCCAGCCAGCGCTTAATCCTTTGATGCGAGACAGCGATGAAAAAAATATATATACATAAAATGGTGAGCTATAAATAAAACCAAACTAAATTAACAAAAAAAATCCACTTGAAGTGAGTGTCTGGCCGTGAGGGAAGCTCGTTGCCATGGAGATGTGAGTGAGAAGAATTGTTTTACTCGTAAAGGGTCTGGTAGGGTGTTGTATAGAGATGGGAAATTTCTCTTAGTACACCTCCAAAGCCGCTAGGGGCATGACCAACCATGGAGTAACGTTTCCCCCCCCCCCCTTTTTTTTTTAGCACTGCGTCTTGTTAACCGTTTGGGTTATACGTTTATGTACCAATTACGTTAAAGGGTTGTGAATGAAGAAGGTTTGACTTTAGAGGAATTGTATCCACATTTGCGTGGGGTAGAGAGAGAGAGAGAGAGAGAAAGAAGTAGGGGACCATTTAAGGAAAACTACGCTCAGTACACCAACCAAGATCAAACCACTTTCTCTCCGTCATCGGCAGTCTAATCTATTGTGAAAATAACACCTTGGAATAAGGAATAACTAAATCAAAGATTGTTCACTTTTCTGTTTTAAATTATTATTATTATTATTATTATTATTATTATTTACTAAGAGCCTTCTACAGGAATTTCACCTTTTTTTTATTCTTCTACGCCTTTTTAACAAAACTGTTCTACTTTTTGAATCAAGTTCAGGCAGTTATTTAATATCCTTCCAACACTGTAGAAGAAATTATGACGATTAGAATATTTTCTAAGCTAAAATAAAATCTATAGAATCTAGTGAGAATTTTCTAAACATTGGATTGTGTAAAAAATGCCTACTAAATTATTTAACCCAAAATTGTACGTATGGCTTAGTTCTATATAATCATAGTAAGAACCTATAAGATATTTCACTCTTAAATATTGCAGTACATGCTTTTATAGACACTTTCCATCGCTATCCAGCCCAATAGTTTCCCCAATAGCTCTGTTCCTTTTCTACCTAGTGGAGTTGCCGTTCTTTAGCTTAAAGGATGGGCATTGGTATTTACATGAAACTAGTATGCATCTAGTGAAAGGAAATATAAACTAAAAAATACAATAATTAAAACACTTATTTTTAAAAATAAAATATGGATATCAGCATTGTGTCTCATTTCCTCTTCCAAATAAATCACGTAATACCTCTCATTAAAATGATGTGTGGACGTTTATTATTTTATGGTGGCTATAGTAATAATCAATAATAACCCCTGCAAAGTCTGAAATTAATATATTTTACACGGGATTAAAAAAAATCCTGTGGAAATTGGACTATAAGCTAATCTAATAATTCAGTAGAAAATTCACTCTAGGGACATAAAAAACCGTTCATTTGTTAGGTTTATAAAGAAAAACAAATGTATGATTGGTCAAAGGGGAAACCATTTGAGACGGTGAGTATATCACAGGTACAGATTGAACAAGCTCTGCTTACCTAAGCGATAATATACTAAAAAATCTAAAAAAAAAAGTGTGTCTATTCATTACTTCTTTATTCCATCCGGCCCGCTTCGGTGGTCACATGTTCTATAGCATTACTCTCACAATTTACGAGACTGCCGATGGAGGGAAGATTAGGTTTCGAATCCCAGTCCAGTATACTGAGAATTTCCCCCCTCCCAAAAAAAAAAACGGCTTCCCAATCTCTCACTCCACGCAAATTTAGGTACACTTCCTCTAAATCCAACCTTACTCATTCTTAACCCATTAGCGTAATTAGTATATAGGCGTATAGACTGGACGTACAGTAAGACGTGGTGATAAATGATAAATAAATATTCGATCCGAGTAAAATTTATCTTCTCTTCTACACTCTGGTCCGATACCTTAGCTCAGTCGGTAGTTTGTCTGTCTATTGCGTTAAGGGTCCAGAGTGCGATTCCCGGCATGGTTGAAAGATTTATCAGTGCTGAAATTTGAGTTTTTCCCTTTCACAGTGATGAGTTAAAGGCAGGGAGCTGGATGTTGTGTCCGTGCTAGATTTAAGTTAGTTTATAAGTCGTGTGCTGATATAATCAGTCGGTTCAGAAAGTGCACCTTAAATACCTCAAATAAATTGAAACAATTCCTCTACACCCTATGGTTCTCTTTCTCTCTCTATCACAGTCTAGCTAAGAGAAATTGCATGCAGATCCTCTCCTTGGTTGTTTGTTGAAAATGATTGCAAATGTCGGAGTAACAGTCCAATTTTCATAGGAAGTACCGTTTAGAAAATACAAACACGCATTATTTTGTGGATAGTAATTTTGTTTATGGCCCGTTTACAACCAAACGTAACCGCTTGTCGGACTCTCAACTACGCAATAACGTAATTTTGTCTGTCCACAGTAGCTTACGGAAACACAATCGTATGTCGAAACTGTCGGACCCGCTTGTCGGGAGTAGATAAACATTGTCCATCTCTTGCGTTTATGTAGTTGTGTTGGCTTGCGTTCAGCCAATAAAAAACCAATATATATGGACAACTAAAATCAAATAATATGAAGTTATTTGGTATATGACAACAGCTCTTGGAAATGTATAGTAAGGAATACGGGATTTTCAATTAAAATTATATATATTTAACTATTTAAATATTTTAAAAATATTTATTTCTTATTTGAAAACATTAATTATGAATTTGACTTTTATAGTCATCTTTGCTGTTTGTTTCTATTGGTTGAAATTACGTCTTACGACTTTTTATTGTAGATAGTCTATTTTGTATTTAAGAGAAGCGTAATTACAAGTGCGTTTACGAAGGCATAATCGCGAGTCTGTCAAGGGGGTATATTAGTTGTAGATGGGCCATTAATATTACTGTATTATCAGTGTTATTGATCGATCGTAGTGAAGTCCTGTTTTATCTTGACCGTTTGTCATTTCATATGACCGGATACTTGCTTCCCAATATTTGTCAAATACGACAACCTATTTTAATGAAATTTGCAGGAACATTCTTTGAACCTAATTAGAACGATGTAGGCCACCCTTCGTTTATACTGTAATGTAGCAAGCTCACCTCACATTATTCCACTATGGTTAAGCCTATAAGAGAGATCCATAGTGTAATCATTCAAGGTAAGACTACTTACTACCCTTTAGGATAAAATTTAAGTGGTTTGTTTTTCAATCTAGTTAACCATTTATACATGGTGACTACTTAAAAAATGCAATTAATAGCTCATTTATAGTTATTTTAACTTAAAACTCTGACTAACGATCAAGAACCTAAGACGTATTTTATCAAATGTGATCATATATTGCGTGCCTAGATTCTTAAGCCACGTGAGAAAAAGGATACTCTCTATAAATATAATATACTAATATATTTAGTATAAATTTATTAATTAATTACCAATTTAAAATATCAACTTGAAAGTTAAGTGGATATTTTTAATTGCTGGGAAATATTACTTCTTGAAATCCAAAGAAAAATCCTATAACTGTAGTAACGATAATAACATGGAGGGAGCGAGGTCTACTGTTTACAGAACTACTAGTAAGACTGTAGTAACGATAATAACATGGAGGGAGGTCTACTGTTCACAGAACTACTAGTAAGACTGTAGTAACGATAATAATATGAAGGGAGCGAGGTCTACTGTTTACAGAACTACTAGTAAGACTGTAGTAACGATAATAACATGAAGGGAGCGAGGTCTACTGTTTACAGAACTACTAGTAAGACTGTAGTAACGATAATACCATGGAGGTCTACTGTTCACAGAACTACTAGTAAGACTGTTGTAACGATAATAACATGGAGGGAGGTCTACTGTTCACAGAACTACTAGTAAGACTGTAGTAACGATAATAACATGGAGCGAGGTCTACTGTTCACAGAACTACTAGTAAGACTGTAGTAACAATAATAACATGGAGGGAGGTCTACTGTTCACAGAACTACTAGTAAGACTGTATTAACAATAATAACATGGAGGGAGGTCTACTGTTCACAGAACTACTAGTAAGACTGTAGTAACAATAATAACATGGAGGGAGGTCTACTGTTCACAGAACTACTAGTAAGACTGTAGTAACGATAATAACATGGAGGGAGTGAGGTCTACTGTTCACAGAACTACTAGTAAGACTGTAGTAACGATAGTAACATGGAGGAAGAGAGGTCTACTGTTCACAGAACTACTAGTAAGACTGTAGTAACGATAATAACATGGAGTGAGGTCTACTGTTCACAGAACTACTATTAAGACTGTAGTAACGATAATAACATGGAGGGAGGTCTACCGTTCACAGAACTACTAGTAAGACTGTAGTAACGATAATAACATGGAGGGAGGTCTACCGTTCACAGAACTACTAGTAAGACTGTAGTAACGATAATAACATGGAGGGAGGTCTACTGTTCACAGAACTACTAGTAAGACTGTAGTAACGATAATAACATGGAGGGAGGTCTACTGTTCACAGAACTACTAGTAAGACTGTAGTAACGATAATAACATGGAGGGAGGTCTACTGTTCACAGAACTACTAGTAAGCCTGTAGTAACGATAATAACATGGAGGGAGTGAGGTCTACTGTTCATAGAACTACTAGTATAATATTAATCAAAAGTGACAGCTCCATTCCACATGACTTTAAGTATGAATACATAAGATTGTTTCAGGTCAACTTTTTTTATCTGCCAGATAAATTTTTTCCTAATAAGGTTGGACTGTATATGCACCTGCAAACAATATGGGTGTTCATCGCTACAGCAACATATCATAAACGGGTGGTATACCTTTGATTAAAATAAACCTCAGCGTGTTCAAACATTTCATCTGCCTGTGGTAACACGTGCTTTATCATTCTCGATCCACTGGACTGGATAATTAAAGAATACAATTAATTTTCGCAACGGTATATTATTATTAATAATAATAATAATAATAATAATAATAATAATAATAATAATAATAATAATAATTGCAGTTTCATTGTAGAGTGGTTGGTTTCATTGGACACAAAGAGACTGCAGTGATGGTGATTGCTTTGTCCAATCTTCATAGAAAAAGCCTTTTGTAAATTACAGTCGATTTTTTTAGGTCAAATTTTATAACATTATACTAAATTATAATTAATTTTGTTTTATATGTATTGATATTATGTATCAAAGGTTGCAAAAGCTGCAGTTTAAATGACTTTAAGTATGAATATATAAAAATAGAAATTAGTGTATTTTTTCTAGTTGTAATATAACTTTTCCTGTGAAAATAGATTTTAAGTGAGCCGGATGCGATTCTCATGATGGCCGAAATCAATAATTAAGGTGACTTTTTTTACAGTGCATTTGTACCCGATCAGTTGTATACGGAATTTAACGACAACTTTTTCTCTTCATTTAAAAAGTTTGTCATCTAATGCCACCGTGCTCGTGACAGATATTCAACAACCTGTTGATAACACCAGGCGAAGAAAAATAAACTTAATGTTTCTACTGGAGCAATATTTTAGTTATTTTGATCCAAAAAAAGTGTTGCTATAAAAACTGCAAAAATCTCTGGCCTTTTCTCGGGTCCCCTACATCCCACCTTAGGTTTAGTATTGTATTTTTGAAGCTTTTATGTTAAAAAAAAGTTTGGCCAAAATAAATATAATAGTGATCCGTTATATACGTTTAGTTTAATTTTATACACATGGTAATCCAAACAGTTCCTTAAATTTTTTTTAGTGGTACCGCAGCATTTAAACAAAACTTTATCTCTTGATTTAAAATTTCCTGTTTGGATGCAATTTTTCCTTTGACAAACATTAAATAAAGGTTGAGATTTGTAGAAAATTAAACAAAACTAATGAATCTAAGCGATATTCTAACTGTCACTATTCTAATCCCAGTCGGGTTTACTGATAATATATTTTCCTAAATGGTTCTCCATTCTACCTTCACGTAAATAGTTTACACTTCCTCTTAATTCATCCTTCCTCATCCCTAAAAATATAAGCGTATTTAGGGCGTCTTAATAACCATTCAGGATATACTAATATATATTAGGGATGAGGTATATTTATATATATTTATATATTTATATATAAATATATAAATATATATATTTATTTATATATATATATTTTTAGTACATCCTGAATGGTTATTGAAAGGCCCAAATACGCTTATGTTTTTAGGGATGAGGAAGGATGAATTAAGAGGAAGTGTAAACTATTTACGTGAAGGTAGAATGGAGAACCATTTAGGAAAATACATTATATATGTAGTACGACCCGGATCGGTAGCGAGACAAGATGCTAGTAAAACCATAAATATTTGGCTAAAAATATTTTTGTTACAAACTTAAAACTTCATAAATATTGTTCTTAGATCACGATTTTCTCCGTTCCATTTAAATACCTCAGCTCTACCTCTTCACTCTTCCCACCCCTCACCCAAATTTAAAGGGTTTGTATATTTTGGCCACAGAGTGTACATCAATTCTGTCCCTTACTTTGCCTCTAGTTCAAGTATGACGCCGCCACCTCTGACGTCATGGACGACGTGACCACCAGGACCGCTGCTTTGTCACCAAGCAGTAGTTTCAGCAATGAAGTGTTCCCTCCATCACAGGATGAGGACGAGCTGCTCCCTGGTGCGGAGTACCCCGAAGTTTCCTCGCCTTGGGGGAATACCGCCAATACTATGCTCACCGACAGTTGGGACCAGGTCAACTACAGCGTGGTGAGTACTGGGCCTAGGCTCCGACAGTTGGGACCAGGTCAACTACAGCGTGGTGAGTACTGGGCCTAGGCTCCGACAGTTGGGACCAGGTCAACTACAGCGTGGTGAGTACTGGGCCTAGGCTCCGACAGTTGGGACCAGGTCAACTACAGCGTGGTGAGTACTGGGCCTAGGCTCCGACAGTTGGGACCAGGTCAACTACAGCGTGGTGAGTACTGGGCCTAGGCTCCGACAGTTGGGACCAGGTCAACTACAGCGTGGTGAGTACTGGGCCTAGGCTCCGACAGTTGGGACCAGGTCAACTACAGCGTGGTGAGTACCGGGCCTAGGCTCCAACAGTTGGGACCAGGTCAACTACAGCATGGTAAGTACCGGGTATAGGCTCCGACAGTTTGGACCAGGTCAACTACAGCATGATGAGTACTGGGCCTAGGCTCCAACAGTTGGGATCAGGTCAACTACAGCATGGTAAGTACCGGGCCTAGGCTCCGACAGTTTGGACCAGGTCAACTACAGCGTGGTGAGTACCGGGCCTAGGCTCCAACAGTTGGGACCAGGTCAACTACAGCATGGTAAGTACCGGGCCTAGGCTCCGACAGTTGGGACCAGGTCAACTACAGCGTGGTGAGTACCGGGCCTAGGCTCCGACAGTTGGGACCAGGTCAACTACAGCGTGGTGAGTACCGGGCCTAGGCTCCGACAGTTGGGACCAGGTCAACTACAACATGGTAAGTACCGGGTATAGGCTCCAACAGTTGGGACCAGGTCAACTACAACATGGTAAGTACCGGGCCTAGGCTCCGACAGTTGGGACCAGGTCAACTACAGCGTGGTAAGTACCGGGCCTAGGCTCCGACAGTTGGGACCAGGTCAACTACAACATGGTAAGTACCGGGTATAGGCTCCGACAGTTTGGACCAGGTCAACTACAACATGGTAAGTACCGGGCCTAGGCTCCGACAGTTGGGACCAGGTCAACTACGGCGTGGTAAGTACCGGGCCTAGGCTCCGACAGTTGGGACCAGGTCAACTACAGCATGGTAATTACCGGGCCTAGGCTCCGACAGTTGGGACTAGGTCAACTACAGCATGGTAAGTACCGGGCCTAGGCTCCGACCGTTGGGACCAGGTCAACTACATCATGGTAAGTACCGGGCCTAGGCTCCGACAGTTGGGACCAGGTCAACTACAGCATGGTGAGTACCGGGCCTAGGCTCCAACAGTTGGGACCAGGTCAACTACAGCATGGTAAGTACCGGGCCTAGGCTCCGACAGTTTGGACCAGGTCAACTACAGCATGATGAGTACTGGGCCTAGGCTCCAACAGTTGGGACCAGGTCAACTACAGCATGGTAAGTACCGGGTATAGGCTCCGACAGTTTGGACCAGGTCAACTACAGCTGGTGAGTACCAGGCCTAGGCTCCGACAGTTGAAACCAGGTCAACTACAGCGTGGTGAGTACCGGGCCTAGGCTCCGACAGTTTGGACCAGGTCAACTACAGCATGATGAGTACTGGGCCTAGGCTCCAACAGTTGGGACCAGGTCAACTACAGCATGGTAAGTACCGGGCCTAGGCTCCAACAGTTGGGACCAGGTCAACTACAGCATGGTAAGTACCGGGTATAGGCTCCGACAGTTGAAACCAGGTCAACTACAGCGTGGTGAGTACTGGTCCTAGGCTCCGACAGTTTGGACCAGGTCAACTACAGCGTGGTGAGTACCGGGCCTAGGCTCCGACAGTTGGGACCAGGTCAACTACAACATGGTAAGTACCGGGTATAGGCTCCGACAGTTTGGACCAGGTCAACTACAGCGTGGTGAGTACTGGGCCTAGGCTCCAACACCTCAGTCGAGTCCAGCCACGTGTCTGCCTGACAAGATGAGGATCTTGGATTCTATTCCCAGCCTTGGCCTCCCTTAGAGTTGTGCAAACGGTGCGGCTGCGTGGAGCCCCCAGATTTTAGGGAGGCCCGCACTTGATTAGGAACCGTCCCTAAATTATGTAATACCTTTTTTCGTAATTTTTCTTCCCCTACAATTTGATAAATAAGATTATTTTAATCGTTTAGTTATTTTTAGACATAATTATTGTAAAAGGGCGAGTGATATGAAATTTTAAAATACTTTAATTGCAGTAAAATTAAGTTTAACTCATCATAAGTAAATGAAATATAAATGAAAGTTTATAATTAATTAATTTATTTTTTGATTTTTTAACTTTTATTTTGTCTTACTATAAACATTGATAAAAACACTTACGTAAGATTAATTATACCCTTCCCCCTTGTTCCGCCTCATGAGAAGAGTAAGAAAATACTTGAACCCTCCCTACCTCCCCTCCCCTCCCCTCCCCTACCTCCCCTCCCCTCCCCTCCCCTCCCTCCCCTCCCCACTAAACCCTTACCTAATTTAAGGATGGGAAAAAACAAGTTGGGGGCGGGAAATTTTTGCTAGCCCGCTCGTATAGTTTGCTCCCTGGATAGGCGATCTAGAAAATATTGTCAGTGTGTAAAAACAAATAATAACATAATCACGTGGTTTGGTTTATTGAACGAGTGAAGCGAGCTCTCCCTTTTTAACTCCACCGATTTGCATTTTTCTGTCTATGGTGAGTAATGTCTCACGATAACTTTTGAACGCATTAACCGATTTAATTCAAACTTGGCACAGTTGTTCTTTATACCTTTATACAGATAAAATTCTTTGAGGACGAAAATCAAACCAAGGGTTGGGGAGAAATCAACCCTTATAAGTATAAAAACACGGCTTCTCATGTTAATGATTACATGTATTTACCTTTTAGGGCATTTCCTGATACTTTTTAAGGCTGAAAAATTAGTATATTGGTGCAAACTATGTAATAATATTAAACCAAAATTTTGTTTTTAAATTACTTTTTGAGGGATAAGGGGAGTCAGATTACTGGGGACCTGTAAACGAAGGTTGCCAAGGACCCCAGATCTGATAACTGAAAGTTTTATTTTTGGTGAAGTTTGTGTTTCTCCTTTCGCAGTGAGTAAATTAACGGCCGGGGGGTTGGGTGGTGTGTTTGTCCTAGGTTAAGATAATTTATACGGAGTATGTTGGAAGATATACACTACCCTACACGCACGCGTTGCTTAAGGAATATTCACTTATCTCAACAAGTAGCAGCTGTTATACAGCAACAAGCAGATTCGCTTGTGACCCGCTTCGGTGGCTCAATAGTCTAAGGCGTCACACTCGCGATAAACTGGACTGCTGATTACGGGGAGATCTTGAGTTCGAAACTTGGTCAGGTATACTGAGGGTGTTTTATCCCTGAATGATTTTCCACTCTGCAAATGTGGGTATATTTCTTCTAAATTCGAACTTACTCATCCCTAACACATTGGCGTACGTGGTGCTAAGAGAATTATTGTAAGAACCATAAGATGACGTGGCCTACCTATGACGTAACAAAGTCAAGATGGGCTATTCCTAGAATGTAAAAGGTTTGTTATTAATTGACAAGTTCTATAAATAATGTAATAAATACCATAAATACTTAAATAATTATAAAAACAACACTAGATATTCCCAAAATTATTTTTTTGAATCTTGGATTAATTCTAGCATAGTAAGCATGCTATATTTGCGATTTATTTAAATTATGTAGTGAATAATTATACTACAGTCATAAATATTTATTGGCTGTTATTTATTAATGTAATTTCTACTTTTTATTTAAATTACTAAGTGAATAATGATACTACAGTCACAAATATTCATTGGCTAGTTATTTATTGATCTAACATTTGCTATTTTATTAAAATTATTTAGTGAAAAATTATACTACAGTCAGCAAGTATTTATTAGCTGGTTATTTATTAATGTAATATTTGCTATTTATTCAAGCTCTGCCTGGAGCATTTCTAGCACAGTCTGTAATTAACTATTTGCTATTTATTTATGTTTTAATTCAAATAATGATGATACGAACAGCAATGTTCTGTTTGCTATTAATTCTAGCTGCGGTTGTAGAACTGCTGGTAAAATCAGTCAAGTTTGTAAGTTCTCACGGTTCAGAAAAAGTTTGTAGTGTGTGTCGGTGTTTGTTACGTCAGGTGTCCAACTCCTCCACGGTGGCGGCGTCCTATTTCAACACCACCTTCGCTGCCTCCGACTGCAACTCGACAGAGTTCGGCGTCGCCCTGTTCTGCAACAACGAGTCCTTCCTCGGCGGCGCCGACCTGTACGCCGTCAATGCCACCGCCAACCTCAACCTCACCGGCTTCGGTAGAGGAGACGAGCAGCTCTCTGACGTCATCGTCATGGGTGTCACCTCCATCATCCTCGGACTGTTGATACTGGTCACCGTCATTGGTGAGAAACATGCATGGGTTGGGGACTGGACGCACGGATAGTGTACCGGATGTAGAGGTTAGATGGAAGGATATTGTGCTGGATGTAGGATTGAATTCACGGATAGTGAGCCAGGCGAAGGGTTGGACGTAGGATAGTGTGTTGGATTTAGGGGCTGGATGCATGGATAGTATGAGGGATGTAGGGGTTGGACACACGGATAGTGTGCCAGATGTAGGGAAGGGATGCATGGATAGTGCGCCAGATGTAGGGTAGGGATGCATGGATAGTGTGCCGGATGTAGGGGAGGGATGCACGGATAGTGTGCCAGATGTAGGGAAGGGATGCATGGATAGTGTGCCGGATGTAGGGGAGGGATGCACGGATAGTGTGCCAGATGTAGGGAAGGGATGCATGGATAGTGCGCCAGATGTAGGGGTTGGACACACGGATAGTGTGCCAGATGTAGGGAAGGGATGCATGGATAGTGCGCCAGATGTAGGGTAGGGATGCATGGATAGTGTGTCGGATGTAGGGGAGGGATGCACGGATAGTGTGCCAGATGTAGGGAAGGGATGCATGGATAGTGCGCCAGATGTAGGGGTTGGACACACGGATAGTGTGCCAGATGTAGGGAAGGGATGCATGGATAGTGCGCCAGATGTAGGGGAGGGACGCATGGATAGTGTGCCGGATGTAGGGAAGGGATGCATGGATAGTGTGCCAGATGTAGGGGAGGGATGCATGGATAGTGTGCCAGATGTAGGGGAGGGATGCATGGATAGTGTGCCGGATGTAGGGAAGGGATGCATGGATAGTGCGCTAGATGTAGGGGAGGGATGCATGGATAGTGTGCCAGATGTAGGGGAGGGATGCATGGATAGTGTGCCAGATGTAGGGGAGGGATGCATGGATAGTGTGCCAGATGTAGGGGAGGGATGCATGGATAGTGTGCCGGATGTAGGGAAGGGATGCATGGATAGTGTGCCAGATGTAGGGGAGGGATGAATGGATAGTGTGCCAGATGTAGGGGTTGGACGCATGGATAGTGTGTTGGATTTAGGGGCTGAATGCATGGATATTTTGAGGGATGTAGGGATTGGACACACGGATAGTGTGCCGGATTAATGGGTCGGATGCATTGATAGTGTGCCGGAGGTTGATATCTCGCTTATAATTACAATCTAGTATTATATGCTTGGCAACACTAGAGCCTTCATTAATTGCAGATGGCTGCGGTATCTAATAGCCCTAGATATTAATCGGTCCCTCATTTATGTAGCTGACGATTACACACGTCCATCACAAACTCAGCCCTAAATTATTAGTAAATAATTACCTTAAGCCCAAGATGTATCTTGAATAGCTCAGTAGTAGAGCATTGGTGTCCTATTCCAAAAGTTCCGGGATCGATTCTCTTGTACATGTATCATTTTACAACTAATTTAATCTAATATAACCATGCAAGTAAAGATAACTTTCATAAAACGTGGACTATACCTATATCAGTGCACTTATAGTATCAGGATAACATCTTCAGTTAGGAGGTCGAATATCGAGTGTTGCGATATTATGCACACAAAAAAAAAAGGTAATGTATCTTTCTGGAATCAATCTCTCATCAAACTGTCTTCATTACGGAATTTCTTGAATATGAAATTCAAGGGAAATTAGGGCAAAGAAGGGTAGACAGGAAGAAGAGGAAAGTAAAGAGAGGGGTTAGTAATGAAAAATTGAATAAAGTGAAAGAAAGTGGAAACAAAACTCGTTCTGACAAGCATCTGTTGTACAACAGTACTTTTTTTTTAATGAGAAATATTACTAACCGGTAAAAAAAAGAACAAAAATAAAATTAATATCGTATAAAATGATGGAATATGAAATGAGTCAGGAAAGAAGGTGGGCAATACTTGACATGGAAGCCCGGGTTGAGAGCTTTGATCGATAGTCGCTTGAATTAATCTTAAAGATAGGAACAAGTGATGGTTCGTACACGCTTTAAAGAGCTTCTAATCTCTTAGTTTATCTGTGTATCTTTTTAATTTTATTCCTCCATCTTCTATTTTTTCTGTTTCCTTTATTTTTATTTTTATCTCTATACATCTATCCATATATATTAATATATATTAATAATTAAAATGCACTCTCTCTTTTACACATTTATAATGCCCCATGTATATATATAATGTATTCTTTATATATATAATACACTAGATATATATTATATAATACACACTATATATGTAATTCACACCAAAACACTCTCTCTATCTCTCTCTCTCTCTCTATATATATATATATACATATATAGAGAGGGTGTTTCATCGTGCAAAATTTAAACAGGACATAGGTGATTCTCTACCGAACATTTTGAGATGGGAACGTGTGGTCTACGAAGCCAGCTAAGTGGGATATGTACCTAGACATGTCTAACACTGTTACTGATATTCGGTTTAGTTATAGCTAATAATTACATGTAGTTTATTTACATGTAGTTGTAACATTACTTACAGTTAGTACTGTTACCGGTGGAAACCTACCCCTACGTACCTCACAACAGTTGCTCAAAATGACGGCCACCAACCCCAATGTAAGCATGACATCGGCATACAGTATTCTGCCGCAACCGTTCAAATATCCCATGCTTGTTGTGAATCGCTCAATATTCAAGTCAAAAAATGGTAAGTTTAGAATACATAACTAATAAATATGTTGTCATAATTAAATTGATGAATAAAGTAAAATTAATTATGTTCTTATGTTCATATCTATCAACTTTAAGATCTTCATAAATAATTATATCTTTGTGAGTTATTGTTAGTTTTACTTTATTGATCAATTTAATTATGATAACATAATTCTTAATTATGTATTCTAAACTTAACATATTTTGATTTTATTACATCAATAAAATTATCATATATAACACTAATAATAAATTTATTTTTATTGTCTAACTAACGTAGAACATACTTACAAATTTTAAATTGACTAAATATAAATTCAATGTATTCTTCACTTATTATCAATCATATAATTCTCCTCACCAACAAACTACTATGAATATTACTAAAATTATATATCATTTGTTAAAAGGTATCTTTACTTAACCAATTTTGGTTACAAGCTTTACTCTAACACTGGAAAAATATTGCATCAATTTGAGGGATATGACCCCTGAGTACCCCGATAACAGAACAGCGCACTCCATGTGTACTTTGTATAGTTATATATTTGGTGATTCTCGTTGATTGATAGGCCCGCATTGCATTAATTGTTTGCCTGTATTACAGGTACTATTATTTACATGCTCATGATGTACAGTAGCTGGCCTACCCTCGAAGGTAAACAAGCGGACCGGCGATGTTTGGTTAGTTATCTGTTCTGTTGGAAAAGTAAACATAATATTGGAGAAGGGAGGTTTGTGTAAGCGGGACAAGACATAGGATCATAGACAGGACCAGAGATTGGAAGGACATTTTTTTCATACATCCCACAGATAATGCTCATGTGTAGGCCTGTATGCATTCTGTCCATGATACCATGGTTGAGGAAAGATTTTGTTCGTAGGTAATTTTATTTCTAATTTTCTTTATTAGCACTTTGTATTTTTGATATAGTTTGTTCGGTTTACACGCTAATCTCGTGTTGGTCTAGAGTGCTGAAGGTGGGAAGTTCAGGGTTCGATACCGGTCAGGTGTATTGAGGGTGGTTTTTTTTCCTAAAATAGTTTTCTAATCTCTTCCCATGCAAATGTGGGTAGATAACCTATCAAATGCTTCCTTCCTATTCCTTATTAGATTAATTATACTACTATAAGGCCACATGGCTGACTCACTCACTGACATTAATGTTTACCCACTTACAGATGCGTTAGAAACTTTAAACTTGGCAAACTTATAGCTTATAGCCTGTAACCGACGAGAAAATTCCAAAAAGTATTAAAAAAATAATTGTTAAGCCCCGAAACAAATTCAAAACAGCGGAGGAACCTTAAAGTCAGTGCGGACCTTTCTTTGGAGTTCTCTTGTGGCTAAACGGTAAGACCTATCAAAAAACGGATTGCACTAACAGTTACGGATTTAGCGAGCTCCACAAGATTAGTCCTATTATTTTTTGTCGTATCTCCATCGGTTATACCTTAGATAGAGCTAGATTTTTTTTATTTTAGGTAAATTTTGCACATTTTCCACACATTTTTTTAATTTCAAAACAACTCTAGAGCGGAGCCCCCAACGAGCAAAGCGAGTTATTATACATACGTTCAAGAGTAACAGTTAGCAAGACGTGGTGATAAAAAAAAAGTGCTAGTGTAAATATTATTGTGTCTCGCACCATACTACCAATGAGGTATAGGCCCTAATTCACATTAATAATAATAATAATAATAATAATAATAATAATAATAATAACTCTATGTCTTAGCCCGTGATCGAGCTATACCAACCGAGCGGCCGCCACCGTTAGCGATGATCGTGCCAACATTTCCGGATAGAAGGTGTCATGTGATCAGCATAACGAACCCTTCGGCCATTAATCTCACTTTTCTAAACCAGAACTTCTATTTCTTCATTCAAATAGCTCCTCATTTGTCCTCACGAAGCTAAGTCTGTTCGACTCCATTCCACATCCACTGATTCACAGAAAGATTCTGTAGGCACCGGGGATCGAACACGGGACCTCTGTATCTGCAGTTAGGTGCTCTTACCACTATACCACAGGTGTGGTCCTTCTATCCACATAATAGTTATAATAATTGTGTAAGGATGAGGAATGTAGAACTTCAAAGGAAATTTACTCGAATTTTGGTGGAGGAAAATTAAGGAAGCATATTAGTAAAAAAAAAATCCTTAGTTCACCCAACCTAGATTTGAACCATGACCAACCCACTGTCTACATTCCCACCAATGTGGGTATACATATTTTAACTAGCTTTATTTGATCTTAAAGATAGTATTGGATGGGTGACCTAGTGGTTTAGGTGTAAGGTGTCAGACTTCTGTGCTGAGGGGTCCAGGGTTCAATCCTCGGTACCAGCACAGATTTATCTGATTGCCAAACCCTTCCTTCACCTCTGACAAGACGTGTATTAATCACAACTTGTGAATGTGAGGAATGCCAGGCCTCCACCGTGGTTCGGATCCCACGTTAAACTGTAGGTCCTCCATTTCATCTCACAATCACCCTACCATTATACATTAGCGTAAGTGGATACAAACCGAACGGGTAGTAAGACGCGGTGCTAATAATAATAATTAAAATATTAATGATAGTATTGGTTGCTTTGCAAAACAATGTCGGTAGTTTTTGTACAGTAAATTTCTCAATTAATGATTTAGTGAAATCAACGGTATAGAATTAATTGGGTTTGATAGAAATATTACCTATATGTAAATTTGTGCGTGGTTTTATGGTACTAAGAACCATGAAAGGTTAAACTTTATCAAACAGCATAGAGGTCAATCAAAGTTTATACTCAGGAGGTCCCATACGTTGGTAGCCCAACTCTTCAGTATCCTTCTAAAATAACTTTTATCGTACCAACGACACTTGTTGAATATAACTAATAACGTCACAGCCCGTATCGATGGTCGCATGGTCTAAGAAAGGGATGGTGAAACTTTTTCCGAGCAGGGCGCCACTTGAGGACTAGCTGAAATTTGAACTACCATAGTGTTCCACCTCTTACCTCTTATAAACTATACTGCAGATAACAGTGAGATAGGGATTAAAATATAGGTCGAGCGTACTGAGGGCGGATTCTTTCTAAATGGTTTTCCACTATCCCACTACGCAAATGTGGGTGCACTTCCTCTAAATTCAATCTTACCCATTCCTCACACGTTAGCGTAGCTAGTATATACTAGTATAGCCTTAACGGTTAGTAGGACAAAGTGCTAAAAAAAATTAGATAGCATAGTAATTATGTTACGTCTAGTGTACTATTTTGTGTATACAAAGAGTGTACTAAACTTTTTTTCATTAATTTTCTTAAATATATATTTGACGTTCTACTTAAGTTGGGAGCTTTCCTTTATCTTCATTTGAGACACTTGTCAAGTGAAGGTTAGACCGTGGTTTAAGAAGGAGGATAAGTGCTCTCAACAGGTTCCTGAACTTCAGGGGGTGTACGACAGGAAACCAAGAGGAACTTTAGATGAGAATGAATAAAACTTTGTCCTGGCTGGATTCAGACCGGGTGAGGGAATAATTCAATTTATGGTAAACATCAAGTGAAACATTTAGATTAAACATTTTTATACTCACATGAGTAAGCTAACCGGCTCCATGGTTTAGTGGTCAGTGCACCTGGCTGAGAGTCCAGGGGTCCAGGGTTTGATTACCTGCTGGTAGCTTGGGTATCTTTCCCGAAAAGGTAATTATCCTAATGGTTACCAATGATTGGGTGATTAGACTTAAGCTAGGTTTAAGTTAGGTTTAAGTGTTTCCACTGATTCCACACCCTCATACTCACTATCACCATCATATCATCTCATAGGGACATGGAAAGAGCCTCCACGGAAAGGATGTACGATTAGTATATTCGGGTGTCCCCTGGATAACTGTACATTAGTACCGGCTAATATTGTCACAAACTTGTCTACAATGGCTGTAGCCTAGACGTCCATTATTATTATTATTATTATTATTATTATTATTATTATTATTATTATATGTCTGAGCTTATATTAACATTTTGATATAATAATAATAATTATTATTATTATTACTAGCACCACGTCTTACTACCCGTTCGGGTTATACGCACTTAAGCTAATGTGTAATGGGTAGGATGGTTGTGAGATGAAATGGAGGACCTATAGTTTAACGTGGGATCCGAACCACGGTGGAGGCCTGGCATTCCACACATTCACAATTTGTGATTAATACACATCTTGTCAGAGGTGAAGGAAGGGTTTGGCAATCAGATAAATCTGTGCCGGGACAGAGGATTGAACCCCGGACCCCCAGCGCAGAGGTCAGACACCTTACCCCTAGACCACCATGCCACCCTGTTAGAAAGTTACTTTGATAGGAAGAAGCTTTTAGGAAATACAAAATTTTCTTTTGGTAAACATTGATCATATTTAACGTGAGTACAATATTGATGTTATTTATGAAAAGTACCAATGGCAGATCACATAACTTGACGATTAAATAAGACGATAATTTTTATAAAATTTCATGATTATTAAAAGTGTAATTTCGTGTTAAAATAACTTTAGTTATGTTCTGAATATATTTTCAATAACAAAATCACACAGCTACAAAAGTTGCTAGAAAGTATTGATACCTATGGAATGATAATAATACTTCTTATTTGCTTACTTAAAGGTGAAAAGAGAACAAATCCATTTCTTCAAAATCTGCTTTATGTGTTTTGATTAAATTTTGTATCCAAGCATTGTTTGACATTTCAAACAAAATGGCAATTCTAATAAACCCTATAAAATGACTTTAAGGGCACCTTACCTGAGTAAAAATTTCCAATTTTGATCGTATATCCGCAATTATTTGAGATATGAAATAGCTTATCATTGCAGAGTTGTAGAACTATTAAAACTAAAAAACTTTTATTTGAAATGTGATTTTATAAAAATAATAATATCTGATATTATTGGCAAATATATTTTTAAATTTAGGTCTGGGAAATATTTATGTATGCTCTTTGTGAACAGAGATAGGCCTATTACTTTTTCCAATAAGTTTCTGTATCAGTGTATAATATTATTTCACTGATATTCTCTGACTGGATGTTTCTGCAACAGTGTAGGATTATTTCATTTTACAACATTTACGAGTTTAGAGTAAATATCTACAGTCTTAGGGAAGGGAGAGAAAAAGTCTATGCGATATACCGTACCATTTATTTTTAATATCTAGCAAGAGACCAAAAAAAGTCTACCAACAATTATTTAAACTTGAAAGATATGAGATGGAAAATTTTCTCTGAAGAAAACTTTTCCCTTAATTTTATCGGGGAGAATTTCCACCAATTTAATTCGCATGGATGCAATCTTAGATCTCGCAGTTTTTCAAATTTCCACTTCAGTTTAATTTCTTCTTAAGGCGTTAGCACTCGTAACATTATCTAATATGGGACAATAAACTTAAAAACAAATTATCCAGCTCTTTTCTCACACTCATGTATAGATTTCAACTCTTTGTGGTTGTACTCAAAAGTGTTAATCTTGTCGAGGTACCTCAGTTTACTGTTTTACACACATGTTAATATGACAACATATTAATTAAATACATAGCAATTACTTTTCCTTCTCTCAATATTTAATATTTTGAAACTTTAAACTAAAAATGTTCATCTCTTCTTAGTTAATGATCAAAACTTTAAAGGAATTCTAAATAAACGAGTTAGTTAAGAAAAAACATAGTAAAATTAGTCATAACCATACATTGGGTAAAAAAAAACCCTAATTCCTCCGGCTAAAACTCAACTATGACCTTCTCTTTGAAAAAATGTGCATGTGCATGTGCATGTATATGTTTAATATCTCTGGCCCGTTATCATGATTTGAAGAGATAAGATTTACATTCCAAATTTATCAGGAAGAACTTTATTTGACAGACATAAACATTTCTAGATCTACGTTGACATATTTATTCTTCAGCTCATGTGATCTGCAGCAGTAATTTTAATAAATATCATCAATACTTAAATAATAACTCTTATAATATAGTAAAATTTTACTAATGTTAACCACAAAAAAAGATTTGGGCTTTCAAAAAGTCCATTCTTATGAAAATTAAATTATAGATGAAATTTTTAATGCAACAGTTCATGGTGTTGGGAAAATATTTGGGGTGAAATTGGATTAAGATAATAGAGAGTGAGGAATTTACATAATGATGAGTTACATACCCTGTAGTCATCATCAGACATTGTTAGGCTGATCAAACCTCGCAGGTTACTATGGGCAGGACATGCAGTGCGAATGGAAGAAGCTAAAATCGTGTTCAGGGTATTGGCTGGCAAGCCAAATGGGAAGAGACCATTGGGAAGACCTAGACGCAGATGTGAGGATAGCATAAGAATGGATATGAAAGAGATAGTGTGTAATGAGGTGGACTGGATAGAACTAGCTAAATATAGGGATAGGGTTTAATGAGTCGGACTGGATAGAACTAGCTCAAGATAGAGACATGGTGTGATGAGGTGGACTGGATAGAACTAGCTCAAGATAGAAATATGCTGTAATGAAGTTGACTGGATATAACTAGCTCAAGATAGAGATATGGTGTAATGAGGGGGACTGGATAGAACTAGCTCAAGATAGAGATATGCTGTAATGAGGTGGACTGGATATAACTAGCTCAAGATAGAGATATGTTGTAATGAGGTGGACTGGATAGAACTAGCTCAAGATAGAGATATGTTGTAATGAGGTGGACTGGATAGAACTAGCTCAAGATAGAGATATGTTGTAATGAGGTGGACTGGATAGAACTGCCTCAAGATAGAGATATGCTGTAATGAGGTGGACTAGAAAGAACTAGCTCAAGATAGAGATATGTTGTAATGAGGTGGACTGGATAGAACTAGCTCAAGATAGTGATATGTTGTAATGAGGTGGACTGGATAGAACTAGCTAAAGATAGAGATATGCTGTAATGAGGTGGACTAGAAAGAACTAGCTCAAGATAGAGATATGGTGTAATGAGGGGGACTGGATAGAACTAGCTCAAGATAGGGATATGGTGTGATGAGGGGGACTGGATAGAACTAGCTCAAGATAGAGATATGTTGTAATGAGGTGGACTGGATAGAACTAGATAGAGATATGGTGTAATGAGGTGGCCTGGATATAACTAGCTCAAGAAAGGGATAGGCTTCATAATTATGTAAGTGTGGTAGTTGACTTTCGTGTCCTTAATTCCACAGAGTAAGTAACGGTTATCGGTGTTTTCAGGCAATGTTTTCGTGATCGCCGCCATCCTGCTGGAGCGCCACCTCCAGAACGTCGCCAACTACCTGATCGTGTCTCTGGCGGTCGCCGACCTGATGGTAGCATGTCTCGTAATGCCACTAGGAGCCGTTTATGAGGTAAACAGATCTTCTAAGGAATTTCCTCAATTTATTTCCTCTTATTCTTCATCTCCCATAAAAATCGGCTATCAGTAATATACCCGTAAGTAAACAATCCTCAGTGGGGGAAAACTTATATTTTGATAATTGTATGAAACACACATCAGATAAATATTTTAACAACATTGTCGCACCAATTTTTAAAAGTTTCATAATACCTCATAGAAAGTACAAAAATTGATTTTTTGAGGCAAACATCGATAAAATTTTAGTATATTTTTCATGTTTTTACCCGTTTCGGTGGTCGCGTAGTCTGACGCAGTAGACTAGGCAGCTGATGACGGGGGGGGGGGGGGGGGGGGGGGATCAAGGTAATGTGCACTAAGGGTGGTTTTCCACTCTCCTTCCACGCAAAGGTGGGTTCACTTTTTATAAATATAACGTCCCTAATCCCTAAAACTATTAGTGCAATTAGTTTTTTATTTATTTAGCACCACATCTTACTACCCGTTCGGGTTATACGCTTAAGTACTATTTACGCTAATGGGTTAGGGATTGGGAAGGTTGAATATAGAGGAAGTGAACCCGCATTTGCGTGAAGGGAGAGTGGAAAACCATTTAGGAAAAACCACCCCCAGTTCACCCGACCGAGATTCGAACCTCGATCTCCCCGTCCTCGGTGGTCTGACTCAACACGACTGGCGCGTTAGCCAACTACGCCACCTAGGCGGGTAAGTGCATTCTTAACGCCTCAAATGAATACCATTAAAAGCTGTCAGATGATAGCCTAGTGCTAAGGCTATAGAATATTCTAGCAGAAATTCCTAAACGCCTGAAACCAGGTGGGTTTATAACGTTCCTGGATGAAATTTTATACCAGTAGGAGAACAAACAGGGGATGAGGAAAATACAAATGACAATACAATTTGTATTGTGACCACACCAATTAAATTAGATTATTATATTCATAAAGATCCATTCTACGCTTCTATACCAGTTACTTTTTATTTTTTTCTACCTGGCATTTAGGTATTTAATGATTGAAATTTATCATTATAAAATGTACTAAAACCACATTATTTTATCAACTTTTAAAATGTGTGTGTAAAGTCTTGGAAAATACTTTTATGCTCATTTCAATAATTACTTTTAAAGGTTATGTAAATATTTAACCTAAACGTAGCATCTGATTAATAATATCGTATACACCTAGGCGTCCCTATTGAAAAAACACATCATAAATGTAATACAAACATTATGTGTACCATGGCAACATTTCACGATACGCCACTGTAGGGAAACCAAATTTCATTTTTTTTTCTAATCAACTAATTTGTTTTTAAAATGTCCATATTTAACTAAGCCATGGAAATACTGTTCAGTGGAGTATAAAACTAAATAATATATTTCTAATGATTTGTTAAATGTGGATATACACTTCCATAGTGATAAATTAATGGCCGGGGACTGGATGTTGTACCTATCCTAGTCTTAAGTTATATTATAAGGCATATGAAGCTACGACAGGCCTAGCAATCCGGTAGTGGAGATTATATGACTTGAATAAAAAAACTGTCCGCAAGCTGGAAATAGTAATGGATGTAAGATTTCTAAGGATCTATTTCTTGTTGGCAAATTACTACCAGGGCGGTATAGTCTTCTTTTGTAATCTGAGAGTTTAAGTTAATGCGCCCCTTTGATCTTGGTTGAATGATTCAATTCAGGGAGCTACAGACCCTTTCAATTGCTCTTCTTATTGCAATCTTCTTTTGGTAGAACCAACTCGTGTTAAGATGTCTTTTACGCTCAATAAGGAAAGAACCTTTGCTAGTTTGAGCAAATTGCGCTTTTAAACTTTAAACTTTACTTCAAGTGACTCAACTAAACCTCTTGAGGACAAATGAGCTAATTGAAAGAAAAAGTAATTGTTTTATATAGAAATCTAAGTTTAATGACCAGAGGATCCGTTGTGCTGACAACATAGCACCCTCTATCCTCAGATGTTGGAACTATATTTGCCAACAGACGGAGGTCACTCGGGTGGTATGATTCAATTTTAGGCTGACCCCACGAAGCCTATATATAAAATATTGTTTTTATAGACCCGTTTGGGTTATATACATAATATATACTAATTATGCTAATGTGTTAGGGATGAAGAAGGTTGAATTGTAGAGAAAGTGTACCCGCAATTTCGTGGATAGAAAGAGTGGAAAAACACGTTGGAAAAAAAACTTCAATACACTCAACTGGGAGTAGAGCCCTAATCTCCCCATCATCGACTTTTTTAATTTTTTACACAGTTATATAATTTAAAAAATATTCAACACATTAACTCAGTCTTCCTATTGAAATAATGGTCTTGGGTTCTATTTCCAGCATGGTCAAAGAATTGGTAATTAGTGAAATTGGAGTTTCTCCTTTAATAGTGTGAATTGATGGTCTAGGGGCTGGATGTTGTGTCTGTTCTAGATTTTATTTAGTCTGTAAGTCAAGTACTGATATAAACAGTCAGTTCATAAATTGAACGTAAAATATATCAAATAAATATTAGGCCTATATATAAGGCACTAATTAGTTTGGACATGCATAGGTAGGCACATGGTCTAAAACGCCAGTTTAGCGTTGTACTGGATTACCAGTGACAGTATTTCATGGTTAGAGTCCCGGTCGGGTTTACTGAGTCTATTTTACTCTTAATTATCTCCCATTCTCTATCTCTTTGTAAATTTGAGTAGATTTTATCTAAAATTCTACCTTCCTTATTCCTATACCATTAGCATAATAGTAAGCACTATTATTATTACTATCAGCAACGCGTCTTACTACCCGTTCGCGGTTATACGCAATTAAGCTAATGTGTATTTGTAGGGTGATTGTGAGATGAAATGGAGGACCTATAGTTTAACGTGGGATCCGAACCACGGTGGAGGCGTGGCATTCCACACATTCAACAGTTGTGATTAATACACGTTTTGTCAGAGGTGAAGGAAGGGTTTGGCAATCAGATAAATCTATGCCGGTACCGAGGATTGAACCCCGTACCCCTATCACAGAGATCCGACACATTACCCCTAGACCACCAGGTCATCTCTAAATAATAAGCAACCGGCCCCCGTGGTGTAGTGGTGAATGCACCTGACTACGAGCCTAGGGGTCCAAGCCTCGGTTCCCGGCTGGTACCTTGAAATTTTTTTCCTGAAAGGCGAACTACCCCAACGGTTAATTAGGCTTAAGTTAGGCTTAAGTGTTTCCACCGGTTACACACCCTCATACTCGTCTCATCCCATCGGGACATGGAAAGAGCCTCCACGGAAAGTATGTACTATTAGTACATTCGAGCGTCCCCTGGACAACGGTACATTAGTACTGGCTAATCTTTCCACTACTGGGCTACGGATTATGTAATCCAGACGCGCAATATTATTAGTATATATTTTAGCATAATAATTATTAGTGTATGCGTATAGTTCAAATGAGTAGTAAGTTTTGGTGAAAAAAATAGTTATGACATTTACCTGCTTTGGTGGCCGCCTGGTCTAAGGCGCTACTCTTGCAATAAACTAAACTGCTGAGAACGGGGAGATCAGGGATCGATCCTGGTCAGGTGTAATGAGGGTGGATTTTTCTAAAAAAATTATCACTCTCCTTCTACACAAATGTGGGTACACTTCCTCTAAATGTAACCGTCCTAACCTCTAATACAGTAGTATAATTAGTACTTAGGCGTATAACCCAAACAGGTCGTAAGATGCGGGGCAAAATAAAAGTTTCTGGTGTATAATTATTATAGCCTTGAAGATAATAGCAACATTTATTTTTTAAATCACTTTCATTTTAATTCCAAATAGCAACGCATAATAAAATGACAAACTATAAACGTAAGCACTTTAGTTTTTGTAATTAAGTTAAAGTACTCTTATTTATAGCTACGTTAAAATATTGGAAAGAAAACCTCATTTACATAATAAAAAGGAGTCGACACGATACGAAGAGGGGTATCTAGATGAATTTTAAAACGCTTTATTTTTCCATAAACATCCCCCGCCCCTCCCCTATCCTCTTTTTACTCACGCAATTCTTCTTCATGCTAATGGGGGTCATTACAATCCAGCCTACCACAAACCACCCCTCTCTATTCAACAAGTCAGAGAAAGCTTACATTGAAACATTTTCTAGTACCATCCTCTATCTCTCAAAAGCAAGAAGAAAAGTTTTAGAGGTGGGTTTGGGTGTTAAAAGGGGAGGGGGGAAATAAAAGAGCTTTTCCCATTCATTACCAAGTAATGCACATACAAATGGCATATTCAGTATCAACTGTAGAGCGAGGCTTTTGCCGATTTCATGAGACGACATGAAAGGCAAGGTTTGGTTTGAGAGTTACTCCTCCACAAGGGATCCCATATACATCCTTCTACGTCCAAAACCCTTTTACAACCAACCATCGTCTTCTACTCCATTTGTCTTATTTCTTCAAACTAATCGGATAGAAGAGGTTTTTTTTTTTACGTTTCCTTCTAGTGAGAACCCCCCTTACCCCTTCACTCACCCACCTACCCCTAAAAACCCCCACACGACCCCATTTCTACTGTTTTCTCAAGTTACTTGTACAATGGAGTGCAAGTGACTTGGCATGAATTCGAGCGACGCAAAAGATGGATACAGGAGAGGAAATTCTATTACTGAGATGGACTTTTAAAATGATCATCCTTCATGTGTGTTTGTGTGTGTGTGTGTGTGTGTGTGTGTATGTGTGTGTGTGTGCTTTTACTTACCCAACTGGGATAGATAAAAAAATACATATTTAATGTAGAGGTTTGTGATTTTTAATCATTTGGTTTAGTAAGTTTCTGAGTGTGAATAAATATGCTTGAGGTGGGGTGGAAGGGGACGCGAGAAAAGGCCAGTGAGTTTGCAGTTTTTTTTAACAAAACATTTATTCATCTAAAATAAATATTTATAGAGTTTAATCTTCTTCATTTGGTCATTTCAAAAGTTGTTAAATATCTGTCAAGGGTGTCCTGGAATTTAATGACAACTTTTTCTGTTCATTTAAAAAGTCTCTCATCTAACGCCGCTATGTTGTTGACAAATATTCAACAACTGTTGATATCACCATGTGAAGACAAACTAAACTTTGCTACTTGAGCATTATTTTATTATTTTGGCAAAAAAAAAAACTTTTACTATAAAAATTTGCAAAATCCCTTACTTTTATCGAGTCCCCTAAATCTCCACCTTAATATATTACATTAAAATAATTTGGCTTTAAAAAAATATTAGTGTCCATCAACTTTATGGCTGATTTATTTATTTTACACAGCATCCAATTTATTACGTCATTGAGGTTAGATATGAGGAAATTACAGTCTAATTTCAACGTCAAGGCGTTGTCTGACAACTATCCAAGCTATTATATCTGCTTTCATGTATTCATACGTCAGTTCATGTAGTATGCGGCTGTCAATTTTGATAGATATTATCAACAATTATAAAATAATATTAACAAAAGGGCCTATAGTAAATGTTATCAATGGTAATCGCAAAATAAAAAAGAATTATTTTTAAAAAAGCATTTTAATGAAAATTGGACTGTAGAATGTTAGAAGAAATTCATCTCAGTTGTTGTGGAGGGAGAGTGGGAAAACTTCTAAATGCCCGACTGAGATATGAACCCCAACCGGCCTTCGCTAAAAAAACACCAGACTATATGAGCCTTACATTTACTGAACATAGCCACCGGTGCATGCTGATTAAAATAACTGTAAATTAATTAAGAAGTATTGCAATATTCACCATCAACTTGGTATTGTCCAGAAAA
Source organism: Timema podura (assembly GCA_033556935.1). NCBI lineage: Eukaryota > Metazoa > Arthropoda > Insecta > Phasmatodea > Timematidae > Timema > Timema podura. The sequence continues at coordinate 80,321,642 of JAVRXN010000011.1, forward strand.
TAACAAATGATTATCCATTTATTAATTATATGGTAAATGGGTGAATTTTAAAAATTAGGATTGGATATCACTAATGATGAAAACCCTATTTTAGATTGAAAAAAAATAATTATTGAATATTTTCTTCAATGCATAATATAAAAGCAGTGTTTATATAATGGCAAAAAATAAATTATGTAAGCTTGCTTTAACGTTTATTTATCTCTTAAAATAGCTCTCTTTGATAATGAATACTCATGCTGACTCTCAAAATGTATAAAGAAGATTTGAAACTTTTTTCCACCCCCTTCCCCTTTTTCACGCAAATAAGCAACCTCAATGATTGTTTAAACCCTCTTTTCACTTTGTAAAGCGCTTCAAAACCGCTGGCAAAAACAACAAGCAAAGCAAAACTTTGGTTTGCCTTTGAGTGAGAAATGATTAAACTTTATTTTAATCACCTCTCAATAATAAAAAAATGTTCGTCAAAAGCAAAGGAGTCGACGTAAAGCAATTATAAACCCAAGTATATATAACATGGCATTCCGGTCCGAATGGCGTTTTCTTCTTTAAGAGGATTAAAATTTATTTCCTTTGTTCTTGTTAGAAAGGTTTTGCCACAATAAACGCTTTTAGTGCTGTTATATTTCCTTGGAAAATTCAATTGATGAGTGAAAAGAATTAGCTTGCTAGATATTAAAACATACTAATTAATTTTCTTCCTATAATGATGGTGAATTCAAAGCTATTTTGCAAAGCGGGTTCGCCTCTCAAATTGACGCACTTAAGCACTCCAAGCACTATCACACTTGGACGCAAATGTATGAAATAAAAATAAAGATAATAGTAGGGGGGAGGGCGTCTCGTCACAATTTGACCTACTTATCTGTGATTGGCTGTCACAATTTGACCTTTTCTGTGATTGGCTGCTATAAATAGCCCTCCCCCACCCCGCCCCTCCCAGGGAAATCCCGTTGATTACGAAATTTCCCCCGCTGATTACGAAATCTCCTGCGTTGATTACGAAATTTCCTCCCTTGACCTACTTATCTGTGATTGGCTGTCACAATTTGACCTTTATTGTGATTGGCTGCTATAAATAGCCCTCCCCCACCCCCGCCCCTCCCAGGGAAATCCCGTTGATTACGAAATTTCCCCCGCTGATTACGAAATCTCCTGCGTTGATTACGAAATTTCCTCACCTACACCCCCCTCCCCCCCCCCCTCCCCTACAACCCCCTCCCCTACACCCCCACCACACATTGAACATGTTGGTACTTGTGTGGGTCTTTTTTTCTTAATTATTAATGATTGTTAATTAAATATTCATATAAGGGTTATGGGGAAGGACATTGGAGTATATTTTATTTGGATGGCGAGCATACGTCTCTGCACGAACCTCTCGCTACGACTGTCCTGCGTAGAATGGAGAGTATCTTTGCTGGTCGGCCGCTTACCGGGTAGTGACCACTGCGCATAACGGTTGCGCACTTTCCCCTCCCCCTCTCCTCTCGCCGCAATCACCCTGTGACGTCATCGAGACCCGTCGCTGGATCGACAAAACGTGTTGAGACAAGAATTGAGGTCATCTCTGCGAGTTTAAGGAAAGTACCGTTATCTAGCATTTATTTTTCAACAGCTGTCGCGTGAGGAAGTGCACTAAGATTGATGAATGGTTACCCCCAGATACTCAATACATTTTAGCGTCCTAAATCCTTTGGCGAGATGCGTACCGGCATTTGCTCTGAGGTAGTATAGAAAATCCCCACCCGAGCGCGACCAAAAATAATTACGACAAGATTTGAACATCGAACCCCTGCGCTGTAAATAAAATCACCACACTTCACACGAGCGGGAGGGGGCCGCTATCCCCACCACAAAAGTCTACTAAAATTGATTGTTTGGTATCGACCGTCGACATGCGTGGATGTCTGTCACAGGTTGACCAGCTTTTTCTAGCCCAGGTAGAAAGTGTACCCGCATTTGTGTCTATCACTTTGTCAGCGGACGCCATAGACCATGCGATGCATTGTAACGGTAGATTGCTACCCATGGACCTAGTCTTTTTTTGACAAAAACCACTTAAACAACAAATAAATTTAATGTCCGCTGAAATAATATATTCATAAGTAATAGCAAATACAATTTTAATGCTCGAACCGATAATACACACACTAACAAATTAGCCATTTAAACCGCTAGCCAAAATTATAGGAAGTGCACACACATTTTGTAAGGAGGGAGAATGGAAAACCTCCCTAAATACGTTCGAGGAATCTATAATATTTATTAGCGTTCTAAGGGAACTTTCTGCGGGATCAAACCCCGGCCTGTTTCTAAAATGATGTGATCCGTCGCCCCATGCCAAATAACCTTGTTGTGTTTCAGCTCACGCCATGAAAAGAATAAGGGATTCGGACCAGGGACTTTTGGCGCAACAAAAATAATTATCACACACGATAGAGTTTTGTCTCCTCGAGATTTTCATGCCATCTTTTATCGGAAAAGTAACTGTGAGAGCTTTAAATGAGCTGACAGCTATTTAGGACAATCATAGTGTCTCTTAAAGCTTGTCATGCTATCTCTTAGGCGGGCTGGAACTACCTGCCAGTTTGTAATATGCAAGAGTGAAATAAGTGCTGATTTGCAGGACAACAGCAAACTATATAGCTACTGAAATGTTATTTTCGACCAATGAGAAGGCGACACCTTTCATGTGGCACACATCTAGACAATCCATCATCAGAAACTATTATTAACTCTCAGAAAAGACCGCTTTTAAATTGATTGTATTTTTTATTCTACTCAAGACAGTCAATATTTTCTTTAAAGTTACCCACCTAATAAATATTGAGAATTATTTTAAACTACTCAAAACATTTTAAATTTTGATTTTTATGGCATAATAGTAGTAGAATCTAGCTTCTAATATTTCAATGCAGCACGTTTATTTAAATATATAAATGTACTTATATTCGCCCCATACGAGCTGAACCTACTAGCTACAGACTATACTACCAGGGTTTTAGATCCACAGGTAGGTTTAACAGTCAACTGTTTCCATCATTCTATTGTTTTATTTTCTCATTATCACCTTCCCCCACAGTATTTTTGAAAAGCACCACGTCCCACTTCTTATTCAGGCTATACAAATATTTACTAACTACGCTAGTGAGCGAAAGATGAGGACGGATGAATTTAGAGGAAGTGTACTAGCATTTACGTGGATAGAGAATGTAAATCAATTTTTTTTATAAACTACCCTCAGCACACCTGACCAGGATTCGAACACCAAACTCCCTGTCATTGGCATAGGCACGAGAGCGATGTCTTAGACCATGCGACCACCAAAGTAGGTAAGTATTTATTACAAATTAATCAATGAATCTTCCTAATTAAATGTGTGTATTTGATCCCTTTTCCGTGTGTGCGTGGCTATATTTTTTCGCATTTCTTTTCAAGTTTATTAAAGCTAATATATATGATTTGTGTTCAGTACTTTCTGAGATTTTGTTTGGTTAAAATAGTCTTTCAATGCTTTTCTATGATAAATGTAAGCGTTTCATGTTGAAATCCAACTAATATGAAACATAGTGTTTCTCAATCCGGCCCGCAAGAGAGAAAACATATATATGCAAGAATAATCTCAATAGCGAGATTTATTCCCACTGCACCCCAACGAGATTCAAACCGAATCCTAGAGATGAACATGCCAGCCGAGCACTGTCACCGAACTACAGACCCATTTTCATAGGAACAGCCACTAGATCTCATTTCACGTATTCATACGTCAAGTAGCCTGATGCGAGTGTAGAGCGTTAGACCATGCGGGCACCGAGGCAGTGATTACTACTTTGTTCTCTAGTATAGGCCTGTTTGCTATCTATTACTCTTTTTAGCACTGCGTCTTACCAGCCGTTCGGGTACGCTTAAGTACTATTTACACTAAAGGATTAGGAATTGGGACCCTTGGACCCGCATTTGCTTGGAAATAAAGTGGAAAACACGCCTAGTTTATCCGCCCGAGATTCGAGCCTCGAACTTCTTAAGTATTAATAACGCTAACGGATTGATAATTGCTAAGTTTGAATTTAAGGGAAGTGTGCCCGTATTTGCACAACAATATAGGATTTGTCAGCCTTGTAGGGATTGAACCCTCCTACCTCCTTACGTCACAGGGCGTGATGTGTACCCGCATTTGCGCGGATGGAAAAAAATAAACACGCCCGCAGAGGCTCCATCGGTTAAAGAACGGCAAATTTACCATTTAGACGATATATCTCGTCTGACAGTGAACCCCCTCCCTAAGAAATAGATGAACCTGACATTTAGACGGCATGCCCATTCTAGCATTTACGTGGATAGAGAATGTAAATCAATTTTTTTTATAAACTACCCTCAGCACACCTGACCAGGATTCGAACACCAAACTCCCTGTCATTGGCATAGGCACGAGAGTGATGTCTTAGACCATGCGACCACCATAGTAGGTAAGTATTTATTACAAATTAATCAATGAATCTTCCTAATTAAATGTGTGTATTTTATCCCTTTTCCGTGTGTGCGTGGCTATATTTTTTCGCATTTCTTTTCAAGTTTATTAAAGCTAATATATATGATTTGTGTTCAATACTTTCGGAGATTTTGTTTGGTTAAAATAGTCTTCCCCCTTAGTGCGAGCCTGACGTCTTGTACCCCGCGACCACCGGTCTATAAAATATTAGTGTAACTATGAGAGGGTGAAAAAACTTATTTGCGTGGAAGGAAAGTGGTAACCCATTTAGGGAAAAACCACCCTCAGTTCACCTGACCAAGATTCGAACATCGAACTCCCTCATCGAAGCGGGTATATATCACTATGCACTCTTTTTAGTGAGTTAACAATCTTTACGAGGCTGGCTCTTCAACCAACCCAAATATTACAAAAAATCGAAAGAAGAAGCAGAACCGCGAGTCCAGCTGGATTCGGATTTGGGAAGGTTGAATCCACATCTGTGTTTTGGGGGGAGTAAGGAAATTTTCCAGCGTTTACGTGGAGAGAGAGCGGGAAAACATTTAGTGAGAACTACCAACAGTACACCTCGGCGGGTATTCGAATCCCTAACACAGATTCGAACCCCGATATCTTTTGCCGGTTGCTTCATGTTCTTTAGTTACCAAACACAAGAGAAGAATAAGGTGTTTCAACCGTTCTGACCCTAAAATACGTTGTGACAGAAAGGCGCCGGCAATATACACGTGTCAGCTTTGCCGGAATAAAATATTAAAGAGCGCAGAAGTGAGCCCGCATTTGTATAGAGGGAGAGTGAAAAACAACCCCCCCAGGTCAAGACAGCACTCTCACAATATACTAAACTGCAGAGGGATTCGAATCCTGGTCCACTGGCTACCACACGCTAATGGATTGATAATTGGGAGGTTTGAGCCCGCCTTTGCATAGAGGGAGAGTTAAAAACACCCCACATGACACCTGACAATGGCTACAAGCGTGAGATAAAAGCTGATGTCGACCAGGTGAAATGTGTAACAGCATTTGCCATGCGTTTGTTGCCCTCTAAGGGACGTCACAGGGCGAGGTGTGTACCCACATTTGCGTGTCATTGACATTCGAACCCTACAACACCGCCCGTATGAGAGAGATAAAATAATAAAATTATTGCTGTTCCGTAATTTTTTTCAGGGCTGAAATGTGAAAACAGTCAAAGTTATTATTTATGCTTTCTCCTGCTAGATATCACCGATGGCGTTCGAACCCGGGACTTGTGGCGTTTGTCGACCATGCAGGGAATTTAACTCAGGACCCTTCGCAAAGTGTGTGTAATAATAAAATAAACTTGAACCCTAGGACAGCTACAAATACAGTCCAGGGCAGTTAATGTATCACTATGAACGGTTAAACCTACATTTTCAAGCATACAGGGAATCGAAATCAGGACCCCCTCGCAAAGTGTGTGTAATAAAATAAACTTGAACCCTAGGACAGCTACAAATACAGTCTAGGGCAGTTAATGTATCACTATGAAAGGTTAAACCCTCATTTTCACCCCATATCTGGAATCGAACTAGGGTCCATGGCTAGGCAAACAAACAAATTATCATGCGCGAAGAAAACGGCCTCGGTACACACGCACGACAGACAAGCGTGAGATAAGAGCTGATCTCGACTAGGTGAAATGTGTAACATGAAAAATCAATTATTATTCTATAATAATATTTCTGTATGTGACCAATTAATAAGTACTATGATGTATTCATAAAAAATAAACACATAGTTTTGTTGATCACAATAACCAATCTGTAATTATAAACGTTAAACCAAATTGTTCTAATATGTTTAGCAAAATTTAAATTTTCAAAAATAAATTATTTGTAAATTACCCGAAATTATTTGGTATATGTGAAAAAAAAGAAATCTAGCGCGTTAGCCAACAGTACACCTCGGCAGGTATTCAAATCCCCCCACTACGGACTCGAACCCCGATATCTTTCGCCGTGTGCTTCATGCCCTCTAATTAACAATCCCATTCTTTTCCCTAAAATACGTTGTGACAGAAAGGCGCTGGCAATATACACGTAACAGCTTTGCCGACATAAAATATTAAAGATCACAGAAGTGAGCCCGCATTTGCGTAGAGGGAGAGTGAAAAAACAGCCCCCTGGTCTAGGACAGCACTTTCGCAAAATACTAAGTTGCACGGAGTTCGAATCCTGGTCCACTAGCTCACACCTTCTTTTGTCAGTTAGGGGTCTCCGGCTCAAATGAATATATTTGACATAGGTTTGGTAACAACATAATTACTTTTATTTTGAAAATTACTCTAGTTGTACACAAAAAAAACCAATCCTCCCCTAATTTATCACTATGAAAGGTTAAACCACCATTTTCATCCATACTGGAAATTGAACCCTGGACACTTGGCTCAGTGAACAGACATGCTAACGCCTCACATCAAGTGACCTTTCACAAGTGTCTTCTTAGACGTCTTGAGCAATGAAGTGAGACACTCGACAGAGATTAAATCAAAACTCTATTAACAGACAAATACCAGTCTCAAACGTCTCTTCAGAGAGAGAGAGAGAGATAGAGAGAACCATCCTTTAAGATCTAATCTCTACCACTTGTACAGAGTAAGAATGTTTCTCAACTACTTTAAGCGCACAGTCAAACTTAAGGTGAACGTACTAAACAGGAATCTCGCAGTTGCAGAAGATATTGTTATACTTTCCCAATCTTCACTCCGGCGCAAATGGGCATGCCGTCTAAATGTCAGGCTCGTCTATTTCTTAGGGAGGGGTTCATTGTCAGCCGAGATATATCGTCTAAATGCTAAATTTGCCGTTCTTTAACCGATGGAGCCTCTGAGGGAGTGTTTATTTTTCCAGCCGCGCAAATGCGGTTACACATCACGCCCTGTGACGTAAGGAGGTAGGAGGGTTCAATCCCTACAAGTTTGACAAGTCCTATATTGTTCAAATACGGGCACACTTCTTCTAAATTCAAACTTACCAATTATCAAACCGTTAGCGTTATTAATACTTAAGGAGTTCGAGGTTCAAATCTCGGTCGGGTAAACAAGGGGTGTTTTTAACTCTCCCTCTATGCAAATGCGGGCTCAAACCTCCCAATTATCAATCCATTAGCGTGTGCCAGCCCGTGGACCAGGATTCGAACTCCGTGCAACTTAGTATTTTGCGAAAGTGCTGTCCTAGACCAGGGGGCTGTTTTTTCACTCTCCCTCTACGCAAATGCGGGCTCACTTCTGTGATCTTTAATATTTTATGTCGGCAAAGCTGTTACGTGTATATTGCCAGCGCCTTTCTGTCACAACGTATTTTAGGGAAAAGAATGGGATTGTTAATTAGAGGGCATGAAGCACACGGCGAAAGATATCGGGGTTCGAGTCCGTAGTGGGGGGATTTGAATACCTGCCGAGGTGTACTGTTGGCTAACGCGCTAGATTTCTTTTTTTTCACATATACCAAATAATTTCGGGTAATTTACAAATAATTTATTTTTGAAAATTTAAATTTTGCTAAACATATTAGAACAATTTGGTTTAACGTTTATAATTACAGATTGGTTATTGTGATCAACAAAACTATGTGTTTATTTTTTATGAATACATCATAGTACTTATTAATTGGTCACATACAGAAATATTATTATAGAATAATAATTGATTTTTCATGTTACACATTTCACCTAGTCGAGATCAGCTCTTATCTCACGCTTGTCTGTCGTGCGTGTGTACCGAGGCCGTTTTCTTCGCGCATGATAATTTGTTTGTTTGCCTAGCCATGGACCCTAGTTCGATTCCAGATATGGGGTGAAAATGAGGGTTTAACCTTTCATAGTGATACATTAACTGCCCTAGACTGTATTTGTAGCTGTCCTAGGGTTCAAGTTTATTTTATTACACACACTTTGCGAGGGGGTCCTGATTTCGATTCCCTGTATGCTTGAAAATGTAGGTTTAACCGTTCATAGTGATACATTAACTGCCCTGGACTGTATTTGTAGCTGTCCTAGGGTTCAAGTTTATTTTATTATTACACACACTTTGCGAAGGGTCCTGAGTTAAATTCCCTGCATGGTCGACAAACGCCACAAGTCCCGGGTTCGAACGCCATCGGTGATATCTAGCAGGAGAAAGCATAAATAATAACTTTGACTGTTTTCACATTTCAGCCCTGAAAAAAATTACGGAACAGCAATAATTTTATTATTTTATCTCTCTCATACGGGCGGTGTTGTAGGGTTCGAATGTCAATGACACGCAAATGTGGGTACACACCTCGCCCTGTGACGTCCCTTAGAGGGCAACAAACGCATGGCAAATGCTGTTACACATTTCACCTGGTCGACATCAGCTTTTATCTCACGCTTGTAGCCATTGTCAGGTGTCATGTGGGGTGTTTTTAACTCTCCCTCTATGCAAAGGCGGGCTCAAACCTCCCAATTATCAATCCATTAGCGTGTGGTAGCCAGTGGACCAGGATTCGAATCCCTCTGCAGTTTAGTATATTGTGAGAGTGCTGTCTTGACCTGGGGGGGTTGTTTTTCACTCTCCCTCTATACAAATGCGGGCTCACTTCTGCGCTCTTTAATATTTTATTCCGGCAAAGCTGACACGTGTATATTGCCGGCGCCTTTCTGTCACAACGTATTTTAGGGTCAGAACGGTTGAAACACCTTATTCTTCTCTTGTGTTTGGTAACTAAAGAACATGAAGCAACCGGCAAAAGATATCGGGGTTCGAATCTGTGTTAGGGATTCGAATACCCGCCGAGGTGTACTGTTGGTAGTTCTCACTAAATGTTTTCCCGCTCTCTCTCCACGTAAACGCTGGAAAATTTCCTTACTCCCCCCAAAACACAGATGTGGATTCAACCTTCCCAAATCCGAATCCAGCTGGACTCGCGGTTCTGCTTCTTCTTTCGATTTTTTGTAATATTTGGGTTGGTTGAAGAGCCAGCCTCGTAAAGATTGTTAACTCACTAAAAAGAGTGCATAGTGATATATACCCGCTTCGATGAGGGAGTTCGATGTTCGAATCTTGGTCAGGTGAACTGAGGGTGGTTTTTCCCTAAATGGGTTACCACTTTCCTTCCACGCAAATAAGTTTTTTCACCCTCTCATAGTTACACTAATATTTTATAGACCGGTGGTCGCGGGGTACAAGACGTCAGGCTCGCACTAAGGGGGAAGACTATTTTAACCAAACAAAATCTCCGAAAGTATTGAACACAAATCATATATATTAGCTTTAATAAACTTGAAAAGAAATGCGAAAAAATATAGCCACGCACACACGGAAAAGGGATAAAATACACACATTTAATTAGGAAGATTCATTGATTAATTTGTAATAAATACTTACCTACTATGGTGGTCGCATGGTCTAAGACATCACTCTCGTGCCTATGCCAATGACAGGGAGTTTGGTGTTCGAATCCTGGTCAGGTGTGCTGAGGGTAGTTTATAAAAAAAATTGATTTACATTCTCTATCCACGTAAATGCTAGAATGGGCATGCCGTCTAAATGTCAGGTTCATCTATTTCTTAGGGAGGGGGTTCACTGTCAGACGAGATATATCGTCTAAATGGTAAATTTTGCCGTTCTTTAACCGATGGAGCCTCTGCGGGCGTGTTTATTTTTTTCCATCCGCGCAAATGCGGGTACACATCACGCCCTGTGACGTAAGGAGGTAGGAGGGTTCAATCCCTACAAGGCTGACAAATCCTATATTGTTGTGCAAATACGGGCACACTTCCCTTAAATTCAAACTTAGCAATTATCAATCCGTTAGCGTTATTAATACTTAAGAAGTTCGAGGCTCGAATCTCGGGCGGATAAACTAGGCGTGTTTTCCACTTTATTTCCAAGCAAATGCGGGTCCAAGGGTCCCAATTCCTAATCCTTTAGTGTAAATAGTACTTAAGCGTACCCGAACGGCTGGTAAGACGCAGTGCTAAAAAGAGTAATAGATAGCAAACAGGCCTATACTAGAGAACAAAGTAGTAATCACTGCCTCGGTGCCCGCATGGTCTAACGCTCTACACTCGCATCAGGCTACTTGACGTATGAATACGTGAAATGAGATCTAGTGGCTGTTCCTATGAAAATGGGTCTGTAGTTCGGTGACAGTGCTCGGCTGGCATGTTCATCTCTAGGATTCGGTTTGAATCTCGTTGGGGTGCAGTGGGAATAAATCTCGCTATTGAGATTATTCTTGCATATATATGTTTTCTCTCTTGCGGGCCGGATTGAGAAACACTATGTTTCATATTAGTTGGATTTCAACATGAAACGCTTACATTTATCATAGAAAAGCATTGAAAGACTATTTTAACCAAACAAAATCTCAGAAAGTACTGAACACAAATCATATATATTAGCTTTAATAAACTTGAAAAGAAATGCGAAAAAATATAGCCACGCACACACGGAAAAGGGATCAAATACACACATTTAATTAGGAAGATTCATTGATTAATTTGTAATAAATACTTACCTACTTTGGTGGTCGCATGGTCTAAGACATCGCTCTCGTGCCTATGCCAATGACAGGGAGTTTGGTGTTCGAATCCTGGTCAGGTGTGCTGAGGGTAGTTTATAAAAAAAATTGATTTACATTCTCTATCCACGTAAATGCTAGTACACTTCCTCTAAATTCATCCGTCCTCATCTTTCGCTCACTAGCGTAGTTAGTAAATATTTGTATAGCCTGAATAAGAAGTGGGACGTGGTGCTTTTCAAAAATACTGTGGGGGAAGGTGATAATGAGAAAATAAAACAATAGAATGATGGAAACAGTTGACTGTTAAACCTACCTGTGGATCTAAAACCCTGGTAGTATAGTCTGTAGCTAGTAGGTTCAGCTCGTATGGGGCGAATATAAGTACATTTATATATTTAAATAAACGTGCTGCATTGAAATATTAGAAGCTAGATTCTACTACTATTATGCCATAAAAATCAAAATTTAAAATGTTTTGAGTAGTTTAAAATAATTCTCAATATTTATTAGGTGGGTAACTTTAAAGAAAATATTGACTGTCTTGAGTAGAATAAAAAATACAATCAATTTAAAAGCGGTCTTTTCTGAGAGTTAATAATAGTTTCTGATGATGGATTGTCTAGATGTGTGCCACATGAAAGGTGTCGCCTTCTCATTGGTCGAAAATAACATTTCAGTAGCTATATAGTTTGCTGTTGTCCTGCAAATCAGCACTTATTTCACTCTTGCATATTACAAACTGGCAGGTAGTTCCAGCCCGCCTAAGAGATAGCATGACAAGCTTTAAGAGACACTATGATTGTCCTAAATAGCTGTCAGCTCATTTAAAGCTCTCACAGTTACTTTTCCGATAAAAGATGGCATGAAAATCTCGAGGAGACAAAACTCTATCGTGTGTGATAATTATTTTTGTTGCGCCAAAAGTCCCTGGTCCGAATCCCTTATTCTTTTCATGGCGTGAGCTGAAACACAACAAGGTTATTTGGCATGGGGCGACGGATCACATCATTTTAGAAACAGGCCGGGGTTTGATCCCGCAGAAAGTTCCCTTAGAACGCTAATAAATATTATAGATTCCTCGAACGTATTTAGGGAGGTTTTCCATTCTCCCTCCTTACAAAATGTGTGTGCACTTCCTATAATTTTGGCTAGCGGTTTAAATGGCTAATTTGTTAGTGTGTGTATTATCGGTTCGAGCATTAAAATTGTATTTGCTATTACTTATGAATATATTATTTCAGCGGACATTAAATTTATTTGTTGTTTAAGTGGTTTTTGTCAAAAAAAGACTAGGTCCATGGGTAGCAATCTACCGTTACAATGCATCGCATGGTCTATGGCGTCCGCTGACAAAGTGATAGACACAAATGCGGGTACACTTTCTACCTGGGCTAGAAAAAGCTGGTCAACCTGTGACAGACATCCACGCATGTCGACGGTCGATACCAAACAATCAATTTTAGTAGACTTTTGTGGTGGGGATAGCGGCCCCCTCCCGCTCGTGTGAAGTGTGGTGATTTTATTTACAGCGCAGGGGTTCGATGTTCAAATCTTGTCGTAATTATTTTTGGTCGCGCTCGGGTGGGGATTTTCTATACTACCTCAGAGCAAATGCCGGTACGCATCTCGCCAAAGGATTTAGGACGCTAAAATGTATTGAGTATCTGGGGGTAACCATTCATCAATCTTAGTGCACTTCCTCACGCGACAGCTGTTGAAAAATAAATGCTAGATAACGGTACTTTCCTTAAACTCGCAGAGATGACCTCAATTCTTGTCTCAACACGTTTTGTCGATCCAGCGACGGGTCTCGATGACGTCACAGGGTGATTGCGGCGAGAGGAGAGGGGGAGGGGAAAGTGCGCAACCGTTATGCGCAGTGGTCACTACCCGGTAAGCGGCCGACCAGCAAAGATACTCTCCATTCTACGCAGGACAGTCGTAGCGAGAGGTTCGTGCAGAGACGTATGCTCGCCATCCAAATAAAATATACTCCAATGTCCTTCCCCATAACCCTTATATGAATATTTAATTAACAATCATTAATAATTAAGAAAAAAAGACCCACACAAGTACCAACATGTTCAATGTGTGGTGGGGGTGTAGGGGAGGGGGTTGTAGGGGAGGGGGGGGGGGAGGGGGGTGTAGGTGAGGAAATTTCGTAATCAACGCAGGAGATTTCGTAATCAGCGGGGGAAATTTCGTAATCAACGGGATTTCCCTGGGAGGGGCGGGGGTGGGGGAGGGCTATTTATAGCAGCCAATCACAATAAAGGTCAAATTGTGACAGCCAATCACAGATAAGTAGGTCAAGGGAGGAAATTTCGTAATCAACGCAGGAGATTTCGTAATCAGCGGGGGAAATTTCGTAATCAACGGGATTTCCCTGGGAGGGGGAGGGGTGGGGGAGGGCTATTTATAGCAGCCAATCACAGAAAAGGTCAAATTGTGACAGCCAATCACAGATAAGTAGGTCAAATTGTGACGAGACGCCCTCCCCCCTACTGATAATAAAACACTTGTTAACTCTGTGATGTCTCTTGTTTATCTGGTTTTAACACTTCCCCTAACGAATATCACACTCACTTTAATATTTGCGCCTAGACAGGTTTTATTCACATTTCATTAGTATATATTTCTTGTTTCCTATTTAGACAGACATATATTTCCACGAATGTTTTTCATTTATATCCTGGCAAGATAGTTTCTATATGGTATTTTAGTGTATTAATTAACCAAATAGCCCATGATGTGGACGGTTTAAAAAGATATATGTTTAAAAAATATTTTAATAATAAAAAAATGCTGTAACAATGTGAGAATAATTGTTTTAAACTATTTACGAATTCTATAATTTGAGTGTCAATGTTTTGTCTTTAAAACCAACCAAATAAAATGTAAATAACTCATCAATGTAAGTCCTATATTAAGTTTCCGTGACGTCACAGATAAGCAAGGTCAAGTAATCGAAGAATCGTTCTCCATTATAAATAAATAAAGACGATATAGAATATTTTATTGATACCAAAATAAAAATAAAAATGCGATTTATATACATAGACACCATGGCACAAACACCCCAACTATCTTACGAAAAGTCATTTCTCACAGCCATACAAATTTAATAGACCTACTTTCATCTATCCATAATTCAAGTCGTGTTATCTTCAAATATCACTTTTGTTAAATATTATAAATATTTGTAAGTTAACAAAAATAATATAGTAAAATGTTATTAATTTTGACCTCAAATTATGTGTTTGTATTATATTAAAAGATTCTCTAAATATCCATTCTTAAGATAACCAAGGTACATACCCTGGAATTATATATTATATGTATATTTATACATATATTAATTATGATTTTTGCTTTGTTTTTATTTTTACAGTTCTTGGTTTAATATCGCTTAGCATAGGGGAAAATAATGGGCCAACAAATCTGATACGCTAGATAGAAAAAATATATATATATATATATATTCCAGTAAATATTTGGTCATATTTGGGGGATGCTTGTTGCCAAACTTTACCACTCGGTGCAGCATCTACGTCAATACTAACCTTTTTACTATTTCAAAAAAAAAATGAACATGTTGGAATGGACTTTTTATTTATTTAAGTATTTTGTAACATTTCTTTGAAATATGTTTTGATTTTTTTACTTTTTAAAAAAAAAAAAAGTTTACTGATATCCTGTGATGGTGTATGAAGTTACGCATGAATAATAGGAATAGTTACAAAAATAAAACTTAGCTAAAATTTAATTTTCCTTTCTCTTTTCCTATTTTTCCACTCTAGTCGTGTTGCTTTATTTAAACACTTTGAATGAGTTGTAGAGAACCTCGTGTCTAGATTATAGAAGGAAGTTTACAAATAACTATACAGGCTTTGCCCCTTTTCAATAAAGAGCAAAGAAAGCAGTTTCTGTTTTCACTTTCTCTAGATTCCTCAGAGAGAGTAGTATTGTGATCGTCAAAAAAATTTATCTCGAGATTTTGATAAATGTTGACAGCCCTCAAAGATGTTTCCGCGACGTGGTAAGTTTTTTAATATCTCAGCCTAGAACTGAAACAATTTTACCAATATGGCTGAAACTTGGTATCTGGGGTTTTAATAATATTCCTCCGAGGAGTTTTTGAAATTATATATCTTAACCTAAATTGAATTGTAGTTACTAAAGGTAAAAAAAATAGTTTTTCTCCAAATTCCAACTAAATATTATGATTAATTTTTGTATTTAAGAACTGTTTAAGATTATAAACAAAATGGTAAATCTCATTTTCCCATGCTTTACTGTTTACATAAGCAGAAGTTTCCAATTTTGATAATATCTCTGCAACTATTTGATATACGAAATAAATTATCATTGTAAAGTTGTAGAGCTATTAAAAATAAAAAGATTCTATCTGAAATACATTTTTATGAGAACCAATATTTTTCAAGCTATAAGCGAATATAAATATATATTCTAATATAAATATATATTTTCTAAGCTATTATCATATATAAATGTATATATTTTATTGGGATCAATGAAATTTGAACTTGATTACTATGCTCCTTGGTGGACATATATTTTCCTCTATTCTCAATGTTTCTGTAACAGTGTATAGCATTTAGTTTTACGCTCTGTGGTAGAGTGTTGCTGCAACAATGTAAATTATTTAGTTTCAAAAATACTATGAGCAGTAAATCTCTCTTTTTTAATATAAAAGAGAAAGAAAGTTTGTGCTTTGCACCGTACCATATATTTTAAATACTACTTGGTGCAACCTTGTACATAGTGTAAGTTATGAACTTCCAACTCCCTACCCCTTCCCACCCGCTCGTATGATTCACGTGTCGGTGACTCAACCCCCTATATTGGAAACGTCACACGACTGCTCTTATCGTCCCAATGTCCTCTCTCCAAGACTCACGTCATGAATATCCTCTCCTGTTCCACACAGCTTCCATTACCCTTCCCTTCTTTCAGTCGGTCACTAAAAGACGACGGACGGGTTGATGTGCTTTGTAAACGTAGACGGAGAAAGAAAGAGATAGAACCTTTCTCCCCTCATCTGAAAAAAAAAACCCTTTCCTCCCTCCCCACCCCCTTTCACGTAAGGTCTCTCCTCAACTTCAGGCATCCTTCTTTCACCCCCTTTCTACACCCCCCCAAGAATTTCTCCGTCCGCCACTGAGTTGACTGGCCACGTCAACCGCAGCGTTCTCTTGCGGGTTGAGTCGACAAGTGAAATACTACATCGATCCACTACTTGCCGCGCTATTTCTGGCCAGTTTCTTTCTCACACCTGGGCCTCAAAACTTTTCATCTAGGCGATTTAAAAGAAAAATATTGTGTTCCTTCCAGGATGACAATAAATGGTGGGATCATATTTAGACATGATAGTAAAAAGATTGATTTAAAATTCAACAGTGATATGTTAAAGAAAGTCAACTGGTTTATTGATCTGGATGAGAACCTGGATAGCTCAGTTGGTAGAGCGTTCATCTGTAAGATTGGTGTTAAAATATGTGTCTGAATAATAAAGTAAAACACAAACTGGGGTGAGAGCATGTATAGAACAATATATTAATACTGTTTATAATTATACACTATATTCATTCTTAATAGGAACAGTATTGAGATATATACACTGTCATCAGAGCATAAAACCTACTATATGTTTTTTGTTTGTATAAAAAAATAAGAGTATAACGTATTTTATGTTTAGTTTTCAAATTCTGAATAATGTCAGCGTATTAATTCAACTATAGTTGGCAGATAACACAGTAAACTATAATTGGAGACAGCTTGGTGTATAGTCTTATTAAATAAATATGTCTATATATCATTGTGCTTAGAAAATGAATGAAACTAGCATTGGATCACCCTTAAATAGTGTTGGAAGCAACACGTCACACAGTTGTGTTAGGAAGGTTGCAATATAAAAAAGAGTTAGGGCCGTTGCCTATATGTGACGTCACGGCAGGTCAAGATAGGATTTCAAATTTTTTTGAATTTACATTTTACTCAGCGAGTCTTAAGAGATATAACGTTGAAACAAAAAAAAACATAAATTTCTAAAACAATTCTAAAAATGGTGCCTACAATGTAACAAAACTATTATTTTTATCTTGAAATAGTTTTTTTTTGTAACCATATGGTTTATAAATTCTCTACAACTCAGGCTATTTGGCTTAGTCACGAAAATTTCCTGAAGTAGTTTTCCTGCCAGGACCTAGATTGAACAAGGCCAAGGTACGATGTGTCTATCTAGAAAAATAAACAAGAAAAAATGTAACTTTAAAAAGCAAGTCAATGTCTTCAAGGAGCAAATAATAAGGTGAGTGTGTAAACTCGTCGGAGGAATAGGGAAAATGCTATCAAGAGGCCTCACAGGGTGAACTACTCGTTTCTTCCCTTCTCTTAATACTTAGTTTACATTGGTGCTCAAGCGTGAAAGTGCTTAGGTGCTTTAAGTTGAGATGCAACCCGCTTCACAAAATAGCTTCGAGATCTCCAAGTAGGCAGCGTCGTTAGCTAATTCATCGGTAAGTAAGTAAATTCTTAATACGATGAATGGGCTTGATGAGGTGATACCAATTCCTCAATGTCTGGTTTAAAATCACTTAGCAGGAGTCTTAAGATTATCCTCTTCACTGCACCCCTTAGCCTCTTTGATTCTTAGTCCCTCCCCCCAAATTATTCCACTGCCCCTCAGGAGATTGTGTGCACACCACTTTATCAACAAAATAGTGTTTTTTTCCCTTAAACGCCTTATGTATTACAGTACGCAACCTACTATACAGTATTGTTAAGTAAACTGCCTAGCTGTTTTATCTCACGGCGTTTAAAATATTGTCTTACAAGCGATTATAGCCTGGGATCGCAACTAAGGCTAAGTGGGCCGCTTCGGTAAGCGAGAAATTGCCGCGCAGACGTTCAGTTCTAACTCAATATTTAATTCTAAGATGCGTTATTTCAAAATACGGTTCACGCTAAAATAAAGTCGAAAGCTTCCAACAAAGCTATTTTTGTTTAAAAACCCTATATTTTTAGTTTTATTATTATAAAAAAAGTGTAAAAATATAATATTAGATAATTTTCAACGAATATTTAAGCATATTTGATATGAAACTTAAGCTTGATAAAAAAAAGGGCTCTAGATTCAGAATTTTCTAACAAATACAATAACTTTTTATAGGCTAACAATATAAAATATTATGATATTTGAGAACTACCAGCGAATTTTCCTCTTTACCTTGAGATAATAAGTTTTATTTACCCTCTTTCTTATTGACATTACAATGGATAGTTGTAGGTGAAGGATGAAAGGGAGTATAATCTTTTACATAATAGAGGAGTAATTGCAAAAAACTACACATACCATTTATTATAAGCCATGCGGCTTGACGGTGATAGATACTTGTTCGCTGACCAAGGCGGTCACCTTAACAATTAGCCCTGATTTCGAAACTCACCCTCACTGGAGTTTGAACCAAAAATCACTCAGATGTGATGGGTGATTGCATCAAACGTAATGCCTAAATTATCTGTCGTTATTCATGTATACATGTTAATGTGAAAATAATCAGGCGATATATATTCTTTCAATATATTCATACATATATACGAATATTTATATCACATAATTTGTAGAGTAAAAAACCTAACACATCTTTGAGGTCGTTAATCAAAATGTTGTAGCTAATTATTTTTTTTTAATTAGTCAAAAAAGTTTGATAAATATTTCTGAATCTCTTCAAAGGTATTATAAAAGGGACGTTTTTATAAAACATTATTTTAATTTTTTTATGGCGCGTAAAGATCGGTTACAGTATTCAAAATAAGGCCTTTTTTTCTGGGGAAATGTACGTATTTTTTTAGGAATACACTTCCTTTATGTGTGAAAACAATTCTCATTTCCAAGAAGGAAATCCATTGTTTGATGTTTCAACAAGAACAATGCCGTTCACAAACAATGCCAGTTCAAGCAAGGGCGTAATTAAAGACACGGTTTTTCAGTGATCACGGTAATTAAAATAATGTCTTGTCTCACCCAAGCAGACAATTTCAGACATAAGAGTCATGCCTAATTCAAGACAGTAATTTCTCCATAGTATAACTTGCACCAGCATTTGATTTGATGTGAAATCATACTTACGTGCTTGCGTAAGAAGACTACGGGCTACACAATTTTATTTTAATAATAAAATTTATTTGTTTTTTAAGTATTTTTTGCT
The DNA here is from genome assembly GCA_033556935.1 of Timema podura. Classification (NCBI taxonomy): domain Eukaryota; kingdom Metazoa; phylum Arthropoda; class Insecta; order Phasmatodea; family Timematidae; genus Timema; species Timema podura. Next base: position 80,340,874 of record JAVRXN010000011.1, read on the forward strand.
AAAATCTTTTTTGTACCTAATTCTTTAAATACCCCAATGACTAGTACTTGAAATATTCAACTAAATAGTGCTTGAAATGTCCCACTGGATAGTGCTTTTAATTTTCCATTGGCTAGTGCTTGAAATGTTCCACAAGCTAATGCTTGAAATATTCCATTGGCTAGTGCTTGAAATGTCCCACTGGCTAATGTTTGAAATGCTCCACTGGCTAATGTTTGAAATGCTCCACTAGCTAATGTTTAAAATGCTCCACTAGCTAATGTTTGAAATGCTCCACTAGCTAATGTTTGAAATGCTCCACTAGCTAATGTTTGAAATGCTCCACTAGCTAATGTTTGAAATGCTCCACTAGCTAGGGCTTGAAATGTTCGACTGGCTAATTCTTGAAATTTTCCAGTTTAATACTTGAAAAATTTCACTGCTTGGTGGTTGATTCCATAGGCTAATGTAATGTAATATTGGCGATATAAGTTCACTGACAAAAGAAATAGAATTGTCCTAAGACAGAACACCTAATAATAATAATGTTAGAAATATTTCACTGGTTGACATATTTAATGGTAGAAACATTCCACTAGTTAATGTTTGAATTATTCCACCAGTTAATACAAACCAATAACAGTTAAAATAGTAATCTTACCGACTGAAATCAGAAACGTTTCTTCTCTTTGTGGTAAGAAGAAGACAAACCAGAGTCAAAGTGACACAACCTTGTGGTTTTTCCGATGTCATTCTAAAGGCCACAAGGCGACAGCTTCCTTCAAAACACCCCAACGACCCCTTTGCGATATTCTAAGGAACTTGGATATCGTTTCTTTACTCCAATACAGGCCGTAATATAAGACCACCCTTTCTTTACTTTCTCTCGACCCTTCGGAGAAAGAAGTATGTGATTGCAAAAAAAAAAAAAAAATCCATGGACCCCATGAAACCGAAAAAGTGGTTTGCGCGATGCCGTCTGTCTGTCTGTATCTCGGTCTAGAGACGAAACCATTTTACCGATATGATCAGTACTTAGTATTTAAGGTTGTAATAAGGTCCTTTGAGGAAATGTTGGAATAGATACAACTAAATTAAGGTATTACTAGTAATGTGAACTAGTATACAACCCTAAAATTAAGGGTAGTTAACTGAAGGGCAAAAATAGAATAAATTGATTTTCTCAAAATCCGTTCTAACGAATTTGATTGCATTTTGTATCTGGACACTGTTTAACATTATTTAAAAAAATGGTAATCCTTATTTTCCTATGAAAATAGCTTTGAGGATACTTTACATAATCAGAAATTTCCAATTTTGATCGTATCTCCTGCAACTATTTAAGATAATAAATAACTTATCATTGTAAAGTTGTATAATATTAAAGGTAAAAATCTATTATTTGAAATGGTATATTTTTTTATAAAACCAATAGTTTCGAGATATAAACAAATATTTTTTTTTTGGTATGAAGTTCTTTGAAAATTGAAATTAATTTTTATGCTTTTTTTGGTGGACAAAGATTTTCATCTTTTCTCAATGTTTCTGTAAAAGTGTACATTATTTCATTTATGCTCTTTGGGTAGTGTTTCTGTGACAATGTATATTATTTAGTCTCTCAAATCTCACAAGCTTTTTAGTAAATGTATCTATTTTTAAATAAAAAATAAGAGAGAGAGAGAGCGAAATTCTTTTCCGATGCATTGTACTATTTATTTATTTGTGTATATGCTCCCCTGATAATCCCTAGAAATCCCTTTTGTTCTATGATTACTCAGGTCTCTAAAAGCTCAGTTGTAACTTATACTTCTCAATCCATTATCCAAAGTTTGTCTGACATAGCTAAAACTTCCCCCCCCCCCCCCCCACCATCCCCTATCACCGCTTTCACTGCTCCCCAACTTATTTCAAGTCAAAACCGCAACGTAGTCTGAGGGTATGTTGTATGGGGGAGGGGGAAGGGGGAGGGGAGGTATTTCTGGATAAGGAAAGGAGGTTTGTTGTAGGGGAAACTGGACACCTCACGCCACACACACACACACACACACCACATACAAAGTCTTGTTCCAAACGGGACTGCTCTTAACATGTCTGCTCTTATTGATCACATCGTTTGAGGAATGGAGCCGCTTTACGCTCCGGTGAAAGTTTTGGAGTCAGGTTTACAAACAGTCCCAAAAAACAGGTGGAATTGGGGGAGGGAGGGGGAGAAGGTGAAGTCCTCTTGTACTCTATCTGTGATGCGTACTGCCTACCACGCGCTCTATTTATATTTCTAGGATAAAGTGTAGTTGTCAAGCAAAAGTACAGCATTGCCTCTACATAAATATATAATTATATTATATATATATATATATATATATATACACTAGTATAATACCCGTTTAAAAAATCAATGGATTCATTCCTGGCCGTGTAATGTGTCCCAATGACACTTGTTGTACAATTATTGCGAATGGGAATACATTTTTACCGACTCTCAAAATTTGACAGGGCATTTCAATAAAAGACTAAAGTGGATCAAATATTAACTCCAATGAAAGTGTGAAATTGTTACCTTGAAGGAATATTTAATTATAAACAAATTTTTGTGTATAAATTTAGTTTTTTGCGCCCTCCCTCCCCCCCCTCCATCCATGTAAATTTTTTTTCCAACCAAGTATTCCTGCACCCTTTTAGGTTAGGGGCCACCAGCCTAGAAATTTCAGCTTCCTAGATCATCTATCCTTCGGTATTACTTCTAATTTGTTTGGAAAAAAAATTGGTGTGTGCCCCCCCCCCCTTCCCATGAGAAATTTTGTTCGCTACGCATTTCTGCACCCTTTTGGGTTAGAAAATTACAAACACGAAAATTTTTAGATTTCTAGCTCTATAGGACTTTGAGAGTATTCGACTTTTTTTGTGAAAACACCTCCCATTTTAGGAGATTTCTTGAAAATTTTCTGTCGCTAAATATTTCTGCAACTTTTTAGCCGTCCAAAGTTTTTTCACTGCTTCTTACCACCCGTTCAGATTATACGTATATGAACTAACGCTAATGATAATATGGATAAGGAAGCTTATATTTAGAGGAAATGTATTCTTATTTGCGTGGAGGGAGTGTGTTAAACCATATGGAGGAAAACCACCCTCAATACATCCGACCAAGATTTGAACCTAGATCTCCCCGTCATCAGCAGTCCAGTCTATTGCGAGGGTGACGCCTTAGACCATGTGACCACAGAAGCACACAACACTCGTTACCTTTGTGTCAAAGAGGTGTGAAAACTTAAATGTTGAAATATTATCTCGTTTTCTTGGTGAAAAATCCATTTTACAAAAGCTGTAATGGCAATCACAAAAAAAAAACTGCAGTGTCATATTTATCTTGTACTCAGAAAAATAGCAATAATAGCCAGGTAATACACAGTGGAAATACGTCCACAAGTCCTGACGCAATGCTTGATTGGAGGTTTTAGCATACTACACATATTTGCAAACCATAATAATTGACAACATTTTGTTGTCCACTGCAAAAAATATAATATAGTGGCAGTGTTCACATTAATTAGTTAACTACTGTATGTATTTAGATTACGATATATATATATATATAAAATATATAGGGGTTCTGTGCTATTTATTATGAGAATATAAAGGTATAGCCCGATTTATAAAATTTAGAAAATAAAAATAGAATTTTTTGTGATCAATCTTGACAACATTTTACTACATTATTTGTGTTATTTTATAACTATGAAAAACACACATCAAAAGTGATAACTGAAGGTAACATGACTTGACGTATGAACACGTGAAAGTAGATCTAATAGCTTTTCTAGTTTTCAGATAAGGTTCTTCCAATAAATATATAATAATATAGCCTAAATTGTGTAAAAAAGACATTTATTTTGGAAAGTGCGCAGCTAACATAGCTTGCTTGACGTGCCTGGAAGCCTCCTAACATACCATTACCCGGCGCTAACACTTGTATGACTAATTAACGCGCGGTGCACATCAAAGAACTAACGGAGGAACTCCCCCACCCCCTTCTCCCTACACCTTCCGACACTTCTTTCATCCCTCCCCTTCCCTCCAACCAGTCAACCCCTAGGACGGAGGATAGAGTGCGTCACACTTTAGTTTATCAGACCTCTCCACAGCTCAGATTAGACCTCTACAACTTGTTCCTGGTTTAAAAGGGCGAAACATTCATTTAATTGCTGACAATTTATTAATTAAATAAGCTAAGAATCAATGGTACAACACAATAATATATATTATCATTTTTTACACAAAAACAAAAATATATTATTACTTAGCACATACCTTCATCCCCAAATAAGATTTTTAACAAATACGTTAAATTCAGCTTAGAAGACTTTCAAATATTCAAAAATTAGTCATTTGTAAACTAAGCATAATCTTCCCCTTCTCTCTCCTTTACCTAAAAGAATAAGTGATTTACTTAAAATTATTAAAATATGTGAAACGAAATAATATGCATCGTTACAGAAACACTACCAAAGAGCCTAAATTAAATAATTTACACGGTTACAGAAACATATTGAATAAAAAGTTACCTTTTGATTACCAAAATGCATAATAGAATCAATTTCCCAGACCTCAAATTAAAAAAATATATTTGAACATTTCTTAGAAACTATTGGTTTTATAAAAATATATTTCAAATAAAAGTATTTTTAACATTTTAAATAGTAGTAAATGTATACATTGATACATTATTTATATCTCAAAGAGTTGCGTAGTTATAATTTATTTAGAAAAATATAATATGCCACTGATGACGGGAAGATCGGTGTTCGATCCCGGTCAGGTGTACTGATGTTTTTTTCCCTAAATTATTTTCCATTCATCTTCCACGCAAATTTGGTTACACTTCCTTTATATTCAAACCTTCCTAATCCCTAACACAAATTGGAGATATCTGTTTATGTAAAGTGCCCTCTAAGTAATTTTTCCTGAAACAATAAGCTGAGCCATTTTATCTAGGAGTGCTTAACGGTGTCTAGATACTAATTTTAATCAAAATAGTAATAGCGGATTTTGAGAAAGTGGATAGTTTTTCCTCTTTTTTTGCCCTTGGTTAAGCTTCCCTTAATTTTAGGGTTAGATATCTAATCCCAAAAATTCCTCGGGGGAATTTACTTAACGACTGGACTGGGTGCTATTATGTCTGTTATAGACTTAAGCTAGTTTATATGTCATGTGCTTATATATATATACCTTTTTCCACGTCTATACCTATTCGGGCTATACTAATTATTTTAGAGATAAGTATTATAAAATTTATATAAAGTGTAATCACACTCGCTTGGCAGGAGAGTGAGAAACCCTTTAGTTTTTAAAAAAACGCCCTGACAGGGACTCAAATGCCTTATATCCCCATCATCATCAGCCCGATATACCGCTCAAGTGATGCCTAAGGGTCTATAGATAGACCAATCATAAAGAAAAGCAGGTTGATATAATTAGTTGGTTCGGAAAGTGTAAGTTAAATACCATAAAACGAGATTAAAATGTATTGAATACATAAATTATGTTTCTTTTATTGAGATTATTGAGATTATCAAACACACATAGGTCATTTTTATAGTCTATTTTTATAAAAGGGTTATACACCTTAGAAGATATAGCCACAATGGAGCATACTGAAAATACCACAGATTGATAATATAAAATTAATAAAATACACTGTCATAACACACTATTACATAACTAAATAACATTTTCTCCACTATACACGTCCTAATATCAGTCCATGCCATCCACATATTTACACTGATATTATAGGGAGCAGAAAGGAACTAATTTAAAGGAATTGTACTGACAATTTCTTGGAATGAGAGAAAGAATCTAAATACATTCATTTAATGTTCCCCCCAAGTTATATTTGAATCCCTGACCTTTCCAGTCGTCAGCAAAACCATACAAAATGAGACTGATACCTTAGTCCATGTGCCCACCAGTGTGGTTACAAAAATGACTCTATTGTAAATATATAGAGACACAAAATAATTCACCAATAATTCATCAAAACAAGTGTATATTTTTGTGTTTACAATCACCAAAACTACAAAGATGGGGAATTTAATTGGTATTTTAAATCAACAAAAATTTAACAAGATTAATGAATTTAATTTTATATTTTCAATAAACAAACATTTATCAATAGAATTGAATTTATTTCATATTTTTAATCACCAAAAATGTTTTAATATAAGTGAATTTATTTATTTAGTATTTTAGATCAGCAAAAATTTATGAAAATAAGTAGAGCTGTTTTGTATTGCATTTTATTTAGATTCGTTTGAATGAAAACAGAATTTAGGATAAAAGCAAAAATAAATATTATACAAGAAATTGTGTATTACATTTTTAATCTAACACTACCCCTACTTTGATTGGTTTTCAAATGCCAGGTGAATAACACCACTTTAGTTAACTGTATTTATCTTAAAATCATTGTTTTCCTTAGTCCTATAGTTTAAAAAAGAAAGCCTCCCTACTTCAACCACCTTGTATACTAAAAAAAAACCCAACAAAAAAACAAATGACGTCCACAGGAAGCGATTGGAATTTCAAAGTAGGCAGACCTGAAACTTCATTTCCTCAGAGTCGTTGTCTCCTATTTCCTCCTTTTAGGTCTGTTTATTTTTCAACCCTCTCTTCCTAGAAAGAGTGAGGGATTTCAGGGACTCTGGCCATTCGTAACCCTTCTTACCACCCCCTATCCACCACGCAACCCTTATCTTCCCTTTACTCAGCAAGAGGTAAAGATTTGGAGAAAGAAAATTCTCATATAGATTGAAGTAGGTATAAGCTACAGTTTTATTTGGATATAAATTAATATGATTTTATTTAAATATATATTTTATTATTTATTCCCTATTCCTTGTTTTAACTGAGTATTTACTATCATCGGTGGACTTGATGATTTGTTGGTGATAGAGAGATTAAGCCAGAGTTCCACCTGGGTGTATCAATTATGTTTATTACAGAATTGTATGGTATAATTACACGCATAATCATAGCATAGTATCGTAACTTGTCTTCTTATTCTAGAAATTAATAAAGTATCAATACATTTCTTCTGATATCACATCTACAAATTATCAAGTACTTTTCTTTCCTATTTGTCTACGCATGCGCACATTAGTTTTAGATAATGCGTGACCTTAGGAATACCTATTTTCTCAGCAGTAAGTAAGAAAACAATAATTGTTATTTTGGCTGATGGTCATGGAAATTACCAAAGAGCTTAATAATCAATTTAAATTTTTCTCCATAAAAATATATAAGCTTGCTTATAATGCAGGATCTATTGGTTTTATAAAAATGTATTTCAAACAAAATCTTTATTTATATTGGAGCTACCTACCTCTTTACGAAACTATTTCGTATATCAAATAATTGCGGAGATATGACCAAAATTGAAAATTTATACTTATGTAAATTACCCTCAAAGTTATTTTCATTGGGAAATGAGATTTTACACTTTGTTTTTGATGATAAACCGTGCCTAGACAGAGATACCAAATTTAATCAAAATTGTTAGAGCTGATTTTGAGAAAATCTATTTTTTCTCTTTTTGCCCTTCAGTAAACTACCCTTAATTTTACGGTTGTAAATCTAGTTTCAAAAATTCCCTTGGAGGAACCTTAACTAAATACCAAATTTTAGCCTGTATGGTAACATTTTTTCGGCTCTAGATGTCATCGATAAAACAACTTTTTCTGTTTCAGAGGGTCACATTAAAAAACATCGACATTTATCAAAATTTCCATTTCAATTTTTTTTTTGCCGATCACAATACTTCTCTTACGAGGGGTCGTGAGAAAGTAAATAAGTTAATGAGTTAATATTTCTTTAACTTTATCGGATCAAAAACATGTGTATTTTCCCTTCATCTATTCTATAAATCATCTCTACCGAAATATGAAGAGGGGTGAAGGATTTGGTCCCCCTAACATCCCCTCGCCCTCAGTCAAGACTCGGACTGATCTCCAAACAAGCTCCTTTGTCACAAATAAGCCGCCGCGCTTGCACAATGGCGCTGCTCTATAGACGATTATCCGCTTCGTTTATCTTTGACCCGAGGCCTGTGAGGGCTTATACTCGGAGCCAAGTGGCCATGATGCTCAATTACTCGCTGATTTATGGCAAAGAGAAGGTTTCGAGAGAGGATACCTTTCAGAATGTCTAGTGGACACGTGTCTTTGTGGGTACTGCTCTAAGATTACTGGGAGGGCCTTGTTCGTGTCTTTGTGGGTACTGCTCTAAGATTACTGGGAGGGCTTGTTCGTGTCTTTGTGGGTACTGCTCTAAGATTACTGGGAGGGCCTTGTTCGTGTCTTTGTGGGTACTGCTCTAAGATTACTGGAGGGTCTTGTTCGTGTCTTTGGGGTACTGCTCTAATGATTACTGGAGGGCCTTGTTTGTGCTTTGTGGTACTGCTCTTAAGATTACTGGGAGGCCTTGTTCGTGTCTTTGTGGGTACTGCTCTAAGATTACTGGGAGGGCCTTGTTCGTGTCTTGTGTACTGCTATAGATTTACTGGGGGTCTTGTTCGTGTCTTTGTGGTACTGCTTAATATTACTGGAGGCCTTGTTCGTGTCTGTGGTACTGCTCTAAGATTGACTGGAGGGCCTTGTTCGTGTCTTTGTGGGTACTGCTCTAAGATTACTGGGAGGGCCTTGTTCGTGTATCTGTGGGTACTGCTCTAAAATTACTGGGAGGGCCTTGTTCGTGTCTCTGTGGGTACTGCTCTAAGATTCCCGGGAGGGTTTTGAGAGAACTTTAACGTTAGGTGAACGTGAAATGAAGGGTATCACGTGTTTCAGCCAGCTAATCATGTTACAAGAACTACCAACACATATATTTAGTACTTTATTTGTTTGTTTGTGGTTTTCAGATGAATATTTCGGTATAGTTTGTCTCTCTTCCTCTCATGAACAGTAAAACATGACCGGATTCTTGGTCTAGTGGTCATCGCTCCTGGCTACTCATCCAGAGGTCTTGGTTTCTATTTCCTGCTGTAGCATAGGTATTTTTCCCGAAAGGGGATATATTCCTATGGTCCCCATTGTCTCGTTAATTAGGCTAAAGTTATGTTTAAGATTTCCACTGGCTCTACGCCTCCATGAACACTATCATCACGTCATCTCATTGTGGGAACGATTGTTTGACCACTTTCAAGGTCAACGTTCTGTTCCGACAGAACGGCTGAAAGTATACATACAGGCAAAGTAATTAGATACTGCATCTCTTATGGCTAAATATGACATTATTATTAGTACTGTATTATGTGTTCTGTCTTACGACAGGTCCATTCCTTTTGTCAGTGAACTTATACCACCAATGTGCCCTGTCCTCTGCCTCTATTTCCCAGAATTTTCCTTTTTCCTTCAATTCATCCAATATTAGAATCCTCCTCCTTCCTAAACTCCTCTTTCCCTCAACCTTCCCTTCTCTGAGGTCATGCAGAAGACAGTTCCTCCTAAATATGTGTCCGATCCAGTTTTCTTTGATACTGAAGAATCACATCAAAAATGGTTATCTTCTCATCCACTCTTCTAAGGACGTCTTAATTTGTCTTCCTCTCTGTCCATCTGATCTTTTTAAATATTCTCCAGCACCACATTTCAAACTCTCCGAGTATTTCTTTTCCATCTTCCTAAGAGTCCAAGATTCTATTCCATGCTATACGCTTGTAAAAAATCCAACCAACATGACATAGGCTCTTCTTTTACTTTACATCCATTACTGTTTCCAGTGTGTTGGGTCAGTTTTTTATTCAAGCCAGATATTTTCCATTACCGGCTGGGTAGGCTTGTCGTAGCTTAATATTGCTTATAATCTAAATTACGATTAGGACAGACACAACAACCAGTACCCAGCCATTAATTCATCACTGTTAAAGGGTAAACCCACATTTCACCAATGATATTTGTTTTGACTATGTTGGGAGTTGAACCCGGGACCCTTAGCTCATTAGACAGACACGCTACCGACGCTTCTATTGCAAGTACTTGTAGCCTAACTAGCCCTAAGCACTTGGTTTTCTATTGAATGAACAATTTGTTTTCAAAGATTCTAAATTCATTGTATGTTTTTCCTTGAGTCTGATTATTGGAATAGAAGTGTAGAGCCTTAAATTTGAATGAGCAATAAAGGATATTAATATATATTAATTATTATTTTTATTAATGTGGCTCTGTGGGTGAACTTATTTTAAGTGATTCTCCTCATTCCCATCCAACAAATTAAATCATTAGTAGCCCTTGTGTTAGAAGACACACTAAAAAAAATTATTATTTGATTAATCCTGGTTGAATGAGCTGAGAGCTATTTATCAGAGTGAAGTACTTTATTTTTTTGGATTTAAATGTCATCTATCGGATAGTAATTGTCTAAAATACTATTTTTATTTAAGTAAATAAAGAGTTTTTAGGTTAAAACAAAGTCAATAATGACATTGCTGAACGGTAATTGACTATAAATAAAAAGATGACAGTTCATCTGTCATTCAATCCCTTGACGACTATTTTTTCTAAGAGATTTTAGATTTTTTTTTATCTTCTTTCAATATCTCCTTTTGACTTTTCTTTTCTTTTAGGAATGTTGAAACTAGATGTTCACTCACCGTACTGTTTGCTTACAACGAATTCGTTGATTTCTAGGATTGAAATATAACAATAAATTTTGTTCCCTAAGATATTATTATTATTATTATTATTATTATTATTATTATTATTATTAGCACCGCGTCTTACTACCCGTTAGGGTTATACGCACTTACGCTAATGTGTAATGGTAGGGTGATTGTGAGATGAAATGGAGGACCTACAGTTTAACGTGGAATCCGAACCACGGTGGAGGCCTGGTATTCCTCACATTCACAAGTTGTGATTAATACACATATTGTCAGAGGTAAAGGAAGGGTTTGGCAATCAGATAAATCTGTGCCAGGACCGAGGATTAACCCCAGCACAGAAGTCCGACACCTTACCCCTAGACCACCAGGTCACCCCTAAGATATTAGTTTCAACCGATTTAAAATTATAGGTTTTTCAGCGATGGCCTGTCAAAAAATCGTGTAAATCAAATGCAAAAAAAATAAAAAGTAACTAGTTATGAAATTGTTATTTGAATATACTAAACCCTTATTTTAAAATTGTTTATTAATATATACCTTTTTTAAAAAACAGGATAAAATCAGTGAACTGAAGGCAATAGGAATTAACTTTTTTGAGGAGCAAACTAGCTTCGCAAGGAGAAACAGAATCAAGAATAAAGCTGTTGTTTGGGCTGTGAGCGTAGGTTATAGTTAGGAAGTTTGAATTTAAAGGAAATGTACCCGAGTTTGCAGGGAGAGGGAAATAAAGTAGAAAAAAACTTAAGTGCACCTGACCAGGGACTCGAACCCCAACATTCCTGTCATCAATAGTTTCAGTCTATTGCGAGAGTGACACTTTAAACCAATGGTTTTCAATAGGTGGCCAGCAGGTCAAATGAGGCCCGCGACTTATGTCAGTCTGACTCAAGGTAAATAATTAAACTGAAAAATATAAATAACCCAACAACACTTGTTTTACACCGTAAGTCTGACAGCCCTGTGCTAGACTCGACGGGAGAAAGAAGGACGAAGGTCATTAAGTCAGAAGAGAGGTCAAAGTTCATTCCAAAGATAAACACTAGAATATTGTACTTGTGAGGCATTATAACGGTAACAGGTCTGAATGTAACTTATAAAATAAATATTGTGAGCGTTCAAAATGTTGTTCTTGAAGCTAAAGAAGAGAAAAATATACAAAATTGTAATGTAAATAATGTTTATAATACTATGAAGTAATTGGTTTTCGCTTTGAGTGTATGTAAATTTACCGAATTAAGTTTTTTTCCAGCACCCACTTCGGTGGTTGCATGGTCTAAGCCACTACTCTCACAGTAGACCAGACTTCCGATGACGGGGAGATCTAGTTTCGAATCTCGGTCAAATGTACTGAGGGTGTTTTTTCCTACATGGTTTTACACTCTCCCTCAGTGCAAATGCGGGTACACTTTCGTTAACTATCACCGTCTTAATCCCTAAAATCATTAGCGTAATTAGTATATGAGCGTATGACCCGAACGGGTAGTAAAATGCGGCGCTAAAAAAAAGTATTCACGTCCTCTGGCTAGGGATGCAAACGATACATCGATGTATCTTTCATAAACATCGACTTTAACATCGATATTTAGATGAGCGATACATCGATGACAAGATGACTAAACATAGACATCGTTCAATCATCTCCCTTCCTACATTCATTCATTCCGTTTGTGGATGTTTTGCTGTCAACACGCGTGGACTTGACACCTTGCGTACCTAACCTAAAAGTGATTGGTTCGCCGTTTTGAGTGGTTTTTAAACTTCAGGAGTGTTAGTAGTGATATATGTGGGTAAAGTGTTATGTTTTATAATATCTTTATTATTATATATATTTCAATTGAGCTACGCGCTTCGGTCAGTACGTTTATCAACGATTTACCTACCTACTAATTTCTTGATAGCTTGTGCACCCCATGGCGCCATGACACTTTGTACACGTCTATGTTGTGTTTGAATAGGTAAATAGGGATGCTAGCATAAAAAATATTACCAATTATATGGGGTAAAATATATACGTGTGTGTTAAATTAAAGAAATATTTGTACCATCTAAGATTTTTACTTTCTCTCTATCTTACAGGTAGAGAAAGTATTGTGATCGTCAAAAAATTCGAACTCGAGATTTTGATGAATTTTGACGTTTCATGACTTCCTGAATCCGAAAAAGTGGTTTTTGAATTTCCGTCTGTCTGTCTGTCTGTCTGTCTGTCTGTACCTCCAACTAGAGCCTAAACTATTTTACATATTGAGCTGAAACTTGATATCTAGGGTTTTCATAGGGTTGCCCCGAGGGGTTTTTTGGAATTGGATATCTACCCCTAAAATTAAGGGTAGTTTACTGAAGGGAAAAAAGAGAAAAAGTCGATTTTCTCAAAATTGGCTCTAACGATTTTGATTAAATTTCATTTATGAACATAAATAAATATTCCAAACAAAATGGCTACTCTCAATATTTCGGCAAAATCGTTTTAAGGGCTCCGGTCTGATGCGTAAATTAACATTTTTTATAATAGCTCCGAAACTATTTGAGATATGAAATTACTTAGCATTACAAATATGTATATATATTTATAATACAAATATTTTATTTGAAACATATTTTTATAAAATCAATAACTTTCAATATATACGCAATTATATATATATTTTTAACTTTTTGGGCATTAAAGCTTAAGTATTGCGACCGTAAGAAAAACTAACCTGAAATGTTGATGGATGTCGACGTCTCATGACCCCCCGAACCCTTAAAAATAGTCTTTGCAATGCCGTCTGTCTGTGTGTCTATAAAAACTTAAAATTAAGGGTAGTTTACTGAAGGACGAAAAAAGAAAAATTTGGTTTTCTCAAAATCTGCTTAAACGATTTTGATTAAAATTCGTATCTAGGCGTTGATTAAGATTATAAATAAACTGGCTATTTTCATTTTCCTATGAAAATGATTTTTAGGGTACATTACAGAAGCGTTAATTTCCGTATCTCCACAACTATTGGAGAAACTAAACAACTTATCATTGCAAAATTGTAGGACTATTAGAAATAAAAAACTTTTATTTGACATATATTTTTATAAAAACAGCAGTTTCTGAGATATTTGCAAATATATTAATACAATTTTGTGAGCTTTAGTTGTAAACATATACTACTTAAGTCTTAACGCAATAATACTCCAATGCCATAGAGTAATTAAATATAAGTAAGTATCTAAAAAAAGTATGTTATTTTTCCTTAAATCTCTTAGGAGAAATGTTTGCATAGCAATGATATATCTCCATTTTAGACTCAATAGTCAATATTTACATTTTTTATTGGTCAAAATGTATAAATGAATAATTAAATATCAATGCGATGACTTGAAGATCTGCAACATCTTTTAAAATGTTAAAATTTTAACCAGAAATCGAAATTTTAATACGAAGTGTTGACCCTTGTGGAAGACATTAAACTGTTTGAAATGCTCTTAGGTGGACAAAGATGCGCCTCTTTTCTCATTGATTCTATATCATTGTATATTATTTTATGCGTGTTCTTATGTGGAGTGGTGATGATACAATGTACATTATTCCGTTCAGAAATCTTACGAGTTTATAGAAAGAGAGAGAAAGTCTGTGCGGTGTGCCGTACCATTTTTTTTTTTTTAGTTTGGTGGTCTAGTATAAGTTAAGTTAGTTAAGCATAGATTAGTCAGTAAAACATTTCATTCACCTAATATTTTGGGTTGGAGATGTTTGATCTACGCTCGTATCCCTAATGTATGAATATATAGGAACAATTTATGTGAAATTTCTGATGATGATATGAACATTTCTAGTTCTTATGTGTGTTTTTAGTGGTCTGTGCTCTCACTTTAAACCGTGTGATGGTAACACAATCACAAGACATAAAGTGAGGTCACTTTTCTATAATATTTCTAAAATATTTCAAATCATCGGAAAAACATCGATGTATCGTTCTTATGGCCGATGTTTCTTAACACCGATGTTTTTATCGTGAGAACATCGATGTTTTTTAAGAACAATGTTGCATCCCTACTTCTGGCCCAGTCCATGGACAAAAAAAAAGTCCTTGTTGAGAAGTAATTGATAACCACTGCCTTAAGTCATTCGACCACTAAAGTGAGTTAAAATTAATTAAGCAATACCACCACACATAATTTAGCATCGAACCCTGTGAATGGACTTTCTTTCCACGACAACTATTTACAAACAAGTTTAACACCTTACAATACAGAAATGCCTTGTGAAACATGTATTTATAAACTCAACAACACTCCCCCGCCGATAGTGAGTGGTCTGTTAACACTACCCCTGACACCCAAGTGTTGTCCACCCCCCACCCCAACTTACAATCCCGACCACAGCTGCACAATCTGAGACGGAACAGGTTCGAGTTGGACGATGAAGTACGCGGCAAAATGCGAGAACGATTCCCACGCGAGAGTGTTCTCATCGTGTTGTCTCTCTTGGTAAACCCCATTAGCTCTCAGAAACAAAGAGAGGGATAGAATAAAGAGAGGCAGATCTAGTGTGTCTGTCCTTTGTATGCCTCCCTCTCCTTCTTCCGTTACTCCTTTCCATCAATTCTAAACCAGATCTGAGGGAAGAAGCAAAATGGTAAACATTACTTAGTGAACGAGCAAGGGACTAGTTCTCCCTAACTTTACCCTCCCCTTTCACCCCTTGTATATAGCTCGCAGTGAGAGAGTGGTAGTGTAGGGGTAACTATTTGTTAGAGTGTACGGGCTATCCAACTTAGAAATGGTGGTAAATGACAGCTAGTGGACGATTTTTATTGTAAACATTGGCTGAAAGTGGCTGATGATAACATAATCAGAAATAATTATTATTTGCTTAGTGATACTATAGTATCAATCAAAAGTTTTAGTAAACACTTGTTATAATACTTCCATAAGGATTACTGTATAATTCTCTCTTTCATAACTAATCGAAATGACAAAATATATTAAGGTGTGGCAGAAGAGAACGCGAGTAATTTTACAGTTTTTATAGCATTACATTTTTTTTTGGCCAAAATATATCAAATATTTCTCCAGTAGCAACATAAAGTTTAGTTTTCTGCACATTCTAGTAACAAATGATCTTGAATATCTGTCAAGGGTGTTCTGGAATTTTGTCAACACTTTTTAAATAAAGAGAAAAAGTTTTGAAAAAATTCCAGGACACCCTTGACAGATATTCAAGATCTGTTGATATTATCATGTGCAGAAAACTAAACTTTATGTTGCTACTGGAGAAATATTTGATTTATTTTGGTCAAAAAAAATGCAATGCTATAAAAACTGTAAAATTACTCGCGCTCCCTTCTGCCACACCATAAGAAACTATTATATTTTTGGTTTCGTGGTTGTGGCAGCAAGAGACATTATTTGCATGAAATAATCAATTGCAAGTATTAAACTCACACTTGTATCTTGCTATAACTGGCCATCAAAATAAATAAATGTGTTTTTTATAACTTAGATAAATAGCCATACATAAATATTAGTTTCAAAATAAAACATGTTTATATTGTAAACACATTCACATGAACACAAATGAAGACGGTTTGTATGACGTCATCAAATACGCTCGCTTTTCTGGTTCGCCATCTTAATTTGTGAAGAGAACGCAAACTTTTAGAAGCTCTAGTTTGTAAAGTATTTTTAAGTGAGCCACAAAGACTGGTATCATAAAAGGAAAAAAAAAATCCTGACTGCTATTTTCATAAGTTTGTATATCACATATATAAAAACTGTTAAGAGAAAGAAAAATTTAAAAAACCAATGGCATTTTATGAAGTTTTGAGGAGCATGCTAGCTGTCACCAGAAGTAAGAGGATTAGGAGTGAAGATGTGACGTCAAGAGTTGGGGTACAGGGGGATAGTTGAGGAACCAAGGATTAAATGGGTTGGACACGCAATGAGGATGGAAGGGGAGAGGATTCCAAGAAGATGAATTGATATGAAGGATGTAGGGAAGAGACCACAAGGGAAACCAAGGAAGAGATAACAGCAAGTGTACAAGTGAGAGGAGGAGAGTGGAAGAGAGCGCAGGAGGAAGAATGGTGGAAGTACGGAGGAAGATGGCGGCATTTTACTAAACAGACCTGGCCACAGGCTGTTAACAGTTCATGATGATGCTTTGAGTGAAAGTTTTGAATGCTAAAAGTAATAAAATTCAACATATGGTATTACAGATCATATAGTTTGGGGAATGAATGCATGGTAACTTTTGCTAGCTGTCAGTTACCAACTCTCCTACCATGGGTAGACTCTACAATTTCGATTCTCCTCACAGTTCAGTATTTACAACGGGTTCACAAAAGGTATTTGGTTTGCGCGGTGGTTTCGACGCAAAGGCAGAGAGTATGAGGTGTACGAGTACCAGGTAGCGCGAGTGGAGGAGGTATATTTGTAAATAATTTATGAAAGACCTTTAAAGGGTATACTCTTTGTTCTTCAATTGAAAACACTCTTGCCCTTTTTTTTCACTCTGGGAAATAAATAAATTTAATGGACTTTAGGATTTGGATTGGTTTCCAATGACAAAATGTTCAGAATGGTTTTGTTTTTTTTTTAACACGGTTGCTTGAGTGTTTATTTCAAGCACTTAAGTTTTTAGAATGAAAGATCCACTTGAAGCTTGGAACTTCTTGAAAACTAACCCTTGGAATTTTAAAAATTTGATCAAGCAGAAGAGACAATAATTTCCCACCACCAACCACCAAGGGAAGATAAATGAATGTAGCATGATAAAGATATTTACACAATAATGGGCAGCCCATTTATAAAACAACCATTTACATAATTATGGGCAGCCCATTGATAAAACAGCCACTCACACATGTGGAAGCATGAAAACAGCACTAACACAATATGGGCAGCCCATTGATAAAACAGCCACTCACACAATGATGGAAAGCTCATTGATATAACAGCCATTAAACAATTATGGGCAGCCCATTGATAAAACAGCTATTTACATAATTATGGGCAGCCCATTGATAAAACAGCCATTCACACAATTATGGGCAGACCATTGATAAAATAAATTCTCCTCTCAATCATGGGCAGCTCATTACACACGTGATATGTAGTATATTATGAATGTATCAATCAA
This sequence comes from Timema podura, assembly GCA_033556935.1. Lineage (NCBI taxonomy): Eukaryota > Metazoa > Arthropoda > Insecta > Phasmatodea > Timematidae > Timema > Timema podura. Next base: position 80,358,621 of record JAVRXN010000011.1, read on the forward strand.
CATAGTTTTTATTTAGTTTAAAATTTATATTTTGTTTTAATACCATTTAGCTTTCAATATTTTCGGGCTATAATTATATTTGTAATAAGTTCGTTAAAAATAAAAAGGGAAATAATTAATTTTTCTACCAAAGCGGACCCATTAAAAGTATGTTATTAATCCATTAATCTAATTATTGTAGTACCATATTCATAAAACACACTTCAATACGAGTGTAATCAAATAACTTTTGATCTTATTAAGTTATTATTATTTTCAAACTAATTCTAAACAATAAATGAACCAAGGTTTCAATATTGTAACAAATCACTCAATATAAAATAATAGTACACAATTCAACAATAGTCATGTTACCTAAATGTGGTTTTGCAATGGTGTCGTTTAGTCCGACATCTTAATTAAGTCAGAAACTTGTCGTTTACTAAGCCAAGAGTCCCGTTTCGATTCCTAGCATGGCCGAAAAGTGTATCATTGGTAAAAATGTGTGTTTCCCCTTTAACATTGGCGGGTAGGAAAGTTGGGCTAGGTCTGTGCTCATATTATCACTCGTTTCAAAAAGTTCACGTTAAACATCTCAATGCAGTTGGAATGAGATATCTAAGAAATGTTTGTGGAATGACTCGTATGAACATTCAGTGATGAATGGTGCTGAAGGAGTGTGGTTTGAAAGGGAATCCATAGGTCAATGTGAAAGAGTTGTCTTGCGTTAGTTTGGTCATGTTGAGAGGATGAGTGTGGATCGAGTGATGAACAAATATATATGAAGGTAGAGTGTGTGGATCAAAAGGAAGGGTAGGCCATGTGAGACGTGGCTAAGTATTGTAGATGAATGTGTGAAAAAGATAAACATTCAGAGCTTTAAGAATAAAAGAGCTGGATGTTGTTAAAGTGAAGGGAGTATACAAGGATAAGGAAGTGTGGAGAAAGTTAGTGAGGATGGATAAGTACGGAGTTTTTTTTTTTTAGTATATGCACAGTTTATTGCCTACCCTTATGTGTAAACCAAATGGGTACTAAGATGTGGTGATAACAATAAATCTGTGTGCAGAAAATTAAACTAAACGTATCTATTCAAGCGATATTTGACTCATTTTGGTCAAACAATTGTTTTATTTTGTAATAAAGGCTTCCAAAATACTTAGTTCAAATCACGAGCCCTTTTGATTCCACATAAATGCTCTAGAATAAATGAGAAAAAGTTAATAAACGTCACAAACAAAGTGGGCTTATAACGATACTTTGTGGCGCTGTCCCGCAGTAAAAAAAAGAGTAGAAAGAAGATAGAGATAAAAATACAATTTTATGTTGACCCCCTTTAAATGACATCATTTGATTCATAAATATCCACTATCTGCTCCTTTACCAGTTACCTTTCATTTCCCGAAAATTTAGCTCTCTAATGGATATTTGGACTTTTCAAAGTGGAAAGTGTCAACTTTAAAACTATTTTTACAAGTCTATACATGTATAGGGTCATAAAAATAGTTCTTGTGTTAATTTGAGCATCATATTACATTTAAACTGTCTTGACGAGTAGTGATACATATAAATTGAGTTTTACATATTGTTCCCCATAATGTCTCGTTATGCCCACCTCTAGGCGATATGACGGACTACACCAAGGCCGTAGTCAGGGGGGTGTTTTCGGGGTTCAACCCCCCCCCCCCCGAAATTTTATGAACAATATATATATATGGCTTTATTTATGGTTCAAACAATATCAAAATCAAGGTACAAGTACAAATTAGGTGGCTGTGTTACTATAAAAAGCACTTCAGAGAGCTTCCAGAGGTGTTTATTATATAGAATTTTTTCTAGCCTCCGTCAAATGGGGGATGGGCCCACCAAACCCCCCCTGAAATTATTGGCTGGCTACGGCCTTGGACTACACTATGTAGACATTTCCTTGCTAGCTCTTCTTTTACGTCCGTGAAGATATTTATATACGAGGGAACATCAAATAAAACTATTTAGTGTTAGCGCTAAAAGCATTCATTCACTTGGTGGTTGAAAAGAGAGAAAAGAAAAATTCTCTCACTGCGATGTTTTTTATTTTTTATTTTAATGTGTGTTAAAAATCGTGGTATGGAACAAGTTTGGAAAAGAGAATATGTGAATGAAGACCTAGAAGTGACTAAGTCTGGATTTGAATGCGTTGTCGGGGTGTGGCTTACCATTATGAGCCCCTGCTTGGTGAATTCAAAAGCCATTTTGCAAAACCGGTTGTTTATTGATGCACTTGAACACTTTAAGCACTTTGATGCCAATATACTAAATAGAGGGAAGAAAATGAATAGTTCATCCTTTGAGGCCTCTTGTTTGCTATTGATGGCACATGCCCTCTTCCAGTGACGAGTGTAAGCACTCACTCTACTGTTTGTGCTTGAAAGTGTTGATTTGAATTTCAAAATAAGTCTTTATTGCTTTTTTCCCCCTATTATTATAGATCTACATTCTGATAGGAAGATTCCTACTAGATATGTTTCTAACTAAACAAATAGCCTGAGTTGAAGATGTTTAAAAATATGTTTACAAAAAAAAAACTACTTCAACATCATTGTGTGGCAATGTTAGACTATTTTTTATAATTATTTAAGAATTTAAAGTTACTGTTTCAATGATATATCTTTAAAACTCACCAAATAAAGCGTAAATATATTCACATGGAAAATCTTATATTGACTTGCCGATAAGGCACGGTTAGGCTACGTCGCAAATATACATTTCGATTGGCTCTTGCAAATATACATTAAGTATATATATTTTATACATATTTATTATATATATGGTATATATTATATTAATACTATATCGATTACCAGTACTACTTGATTACCAAAGTATTCTAGGGATTCAAGCGTTCTATCTCTATACATTAGGGTGACCTGGCATCTAGGGGTAATGTGTCACTTCTGTGTTGAGGGTCCGGGATTCAATCCTCGGTCCCATCACAGATTTATCTGATTGCCAAAACCCTTCCTTCACCTCTGACAAGACGTGTATTAATCACAACTTGTGAATGTGATGGAATGCCAGGCTTCACCGTGGTTCGGATTCCACGTTAAACTGTAGGTCCTCCATTTCATCTCACAATCATCCTACCATTACACACTAGCGTAAGTGGTTACAACCCGAACGGGTAGTAAGACGCGTGCTAATAATAATAATCTATACATTGATTTTGGATTTTATAAATACTGTACTTTTTCTTTAGCGCCTGTTCAGGTTATAAGCATAATAATGTATAGTTACGCTAATGTGCTAGGTATAAGAAAGGTTGAACCGAGAGAATGTGAACCTGCATTTACGTAAAAGAAGGGTGAGAACAAATTTAGGTGAAAATCACTCTCAGTACCCTGATCGGGCTCGAACCCTGATCTCCTTGTCATCGGAAGTGTATTCTGTTTCGAGAGTGACCCTCAGACCATGTGGTGATTTCTGTTTCTTACTGTAATTTAGCTGCATTTTTCCGAGGATGAAAACCTCCTTCCTTTCTACACCTGTTTTCACCCATCGTGAGATCTGGGGTGAGGGGGGGGGGGGCTAGGGTGTCATTAGTACACCTTCCCACAAACTCTTGTCTGGAGAGGGGAAAATGTCTACCATCAAGCCTACCTAGAGATGAGAATTCTCCACACTGAACATCATCTTTTGAAGGAATTGCTTGGATACTTTGTCATTCTCTTGTTTTCATGTGGTCCAATATTTTCTTAAATATAAGATAAATCTTTGCAACGTTGGTTAGTCGAGGTTGCCAGTAGTTCCTTCTTACCCCAGCACACCACCTTCCGACATAGCTGAGAGCGAGAGGAGATTTGGCAACAACGAGAAAGTGAAGATAAAGCTTTTCTCCATAAGACCTGTAGTTCCCTCAGAGGCTATGTTGGTGTGTATTACATTTTCCGTATTTTTCACACAAATTCCGGTGCAATTCCTCTAAATTCAACCTTTAATCATCCCTAACACATTAGTGTAGTTAGTACATAAGCATATAGCCGAATGGGTACTAAAAAATTAATTGTTATATTTTAAAGAAAAGAAAACTGAAAACTTTACATCTCACATCTCTAAGACCACCTTAACTACAATTTTCCTAGCCGGGGTTCAAACTCTAATATCCCTAGTCAATATGTAGGACCAATGAGCGGTTTAAAAAACTAAAGATTAGCTGTTTAAAAGGGTTGACTTAAAGTGTAAAGTGATATAGGCCCGTGATGGGCGTCAATTATTGTGATATTTATTTAGATATTTGCCCCGTGATCGAGCACCAATTATAACGATATCGGATTTTACGATGATGACAATGCGAGTATGTCTTACTGCGCACTTGTACGCCGTGATGTTATCTGATTATTTCTGATTTTTATTATTATAAAATGAGTAAGACTTTCAATGTTGCACACGATTTATTTAGATGATTACACCTCAGCACTGAAGATATGATATTAAGTGATACAGTTTTTGTTAAATTACAGATTGTTTTTCTATGATTTTACTCTCAAGTTACTGGCACTGTTGTATTACTGAGTTATCTGATATTACACTTTTACTGATGTATTACTCTGTAGATTTATATTACCGACACTGTTTACTGTGTTGAGTTATATCACTCTAATATATTACTGGCATTGTTGTATTCATACGCACAAGTGGCTTATATATGACCTACACCTTGCTTCTTGGAACCCTTGTCATCAGTGTCAAAACTAACTAATAGAAAAGTTCCTGGCAACCTGATGTTATGAAAGCTGGCTTCCTATTGGGTAGAGGGAGCCATTGTGTCACAAGATCTTTCAAATACAAAGGAGTTAATCTTTTAAAGAAAAAACAATTTTTTAAAACGTAGTGTATTGAAATTACTTCTAAAAGCGCGTGATTCTCCATGGATGAAGTATTAAAAGGAAACTTTACTTACAGTTCTTTAAAGAAAAACACATTTCTTCCATGACTTTTTTGAATATATGAGAGGGGACCAAAACAGTATCATTACAACTCTTTTATTTATACTTTAGCTTTACATGAACTAGATAATTTATCTTAATTAATTGCGTATAATACATCTGTTGAACAGTGGCGTATCATGGATTATTTCCAAGGGAAGTAGAGCTGATCAAAAGCCTATCTCTATATGGGTTCTCTCTCACTTGGTCCCAATTTACCAATCACAAATAGGCTCCGCTTTGCCTAACTCGCATGGGAATGTGTTTTCTTTGATATCTGACCAACGAGTGTTCAAATAATTTTTTATTTATCACCGCATCTTACTACCCGTTCGGGTTATACGCTTAAGTACTAATTACACTAATGGGAAGGTTGAATTTAGGGGAAGTGAACCCGCATTTGCGTGGAGGGAGAGTGGAAAATCATTCAGGAAAAACCACCCCCAGTTCACCCGACCGAGATTCGAACCTCGATCTCCCCGTCCTCGGTGGTCTGGCTCAACACGACTGGCGCGTTAGCCAACTACGCCACCGAGGCGGGTGAGTGTTCAAATGACTGATGAGAATAATTTACAAGCACAGTTTCAACTAATTCCGCTTACCTCCGAAACTCTTCACGACACGCCACTGATGTGAGGTCATTGGCATCTGAGAACAAGCTCCCGTTATTAATACCGCAGCTGCTATCGAGCACCACGAAGACAAATATTTCATCCTAGTCGAGATTTGAACCAAATGATTCAGTATCTATCTTCACTTTAAATTAATTGCACACACATTAACTTACTGCATTATAGTGTAAGAGGTTGGTTTGTAATATATCACCTAAATGTATTCTATTTTCTTATAGCAAATAGATGAATGTATCCTTGGGATTTAATCTTTTCAATTATGGAGGGCTATAAAAAAAACTAAAAACCTAATTTATATTAGAGAAAAACTTAGTATTTCACTATTCACACAATTTTCTATCAAAGTTAATTAAATACACAAGTGTAGCAAAATATATATCCGTAGTAAATTTGTATTTTCCTTTAAAAAACATTAATTATATTTCTAATTAAACTTTCAAATCAGACGGGAGCACAAAGTGACTAGCTTTTAAGCCTCTGCCGTTCTTTGAGCGCCCTAGCGGCCGTCCGATTTCTACACATAAAAGGGTATTACGACCGCTAAGTCCTAAAACGTCTCACTACAAACGTAAACAGAATTAAAGGTTCAATTCAGTTAACACAACGTCCACACGGACCGCCACCGTCGCCTTCTCTCGACGAGAACAAACAGTTGCATGTTTATTCGGAGGTCCGACGTGTTTACCTAATCCTAAAGTCAACTGCGCCCCCCCAGCCCCTCCACTCCCCCCATCATTCACTATATCTCTCTCTCTCTCTTCTATTCATTCTCATGCTTTGATCCCACGGCTACGTATGAGTACAATGAGAATTGGATGAGATAGTACACTGGAGGAGAGTAAACTAGAAGAAAAAATAGAAAGAAGTGAAAGGGTAAATAAAGACTATATATAATTAGAAAGAGAAGAAGAGAATGCAAACATAAAGATAAGTAAATAATGGTAAAATAACGAATAGCGAGTCCCTCCTCCCCTGCGCCAAAATTGGGGTTGTAATCCGTGATTTTACTCGCCCGATACGTATAACATAATTTACCGAGCGTGTATAGGTCTTGTTTTAACTTGACCATTTGGTATTTCGTATGCCTGTCTGTCCCCGGATGTTTTTCCCCTGATAAGTGTCAAATACGCGGATAAATCTTAACGGAATCTGGTGGAGACATTCTATGAACTTAGGTCCAACATCGTTTGATCATGGTTTCTCAATCTGGCTATCCGTTTTAACATGGCGGCCACTCAAAATATGCATCTTTTGATAACTCATCTCTAAGGACTTGAACTTGAAATTCTAAGAAATTAATTTTTTTTAGCACCGCACCATTTTGGAAAAAAAACCACCCCCAGTACAACCCAACCGAGAGTTGAACCTCGATCTCCCCATCATAGACATGCTAGTCCAACAAGAGATTAGCGCGTTAGACCACACGGCCACCAAAGCGGGTGGAGATGAAATTAAAGCAATGAAACGTATAAAATAGAAAATAAGATATGCTAGTCAATTCACAACATCAATAGACAAATACAATTATGGGCTACAGTGAACCTTGGAGATTAATGTTCAAACAACGGTAAACTACTGCACATACTCGAGTTGTTGGACGCAATCTGTTTCACATTTGTTTTAAAATGAGCTACATGTTGTTGTATCTAATGTTTTTTTGAAAGAGAAGCAGCCCAAATTAGTTTGGTAACTCCTGTGTATTATTGGACGCAATTTGCTCCACAATTACGTCATAGAAATTACCTATAGATTTTTTATTCACAGAACAAGTTATTTTTTGTATGGCCCCTTGTATTCTATTTAACGCAATTTGCACCACATAAATGTCGTAGAAATTGCATTTCCAATATATCTTACGGGGATATTAGAGGAAATAACAAACTTCATATTTTTTGGATGGCTCTGTGAGGACCAATATGGTACAAATTTTAAAAATAATAATTAATAATTTAACAGTGTTTTAAATCTATAAATAATTAATTTGCACCTTGATTAACATATTTATTTATGAAAGAAATAAGTAACCGTTATTTAAGCTAGAATAATATATCATTTTAAATAGTATGTTCTAGGTATTTTGTCAGTATAAACTATAGTTTGACAGTGTTGCCAATTTGTGTGTACGAGCGACAGCCACAATAGCGACCCATACTACGGGATGCACTTGAGAACTAGCCAAGAGCCCAAGGTTTGATTCCCGTTGTCCAGGTCTCATTTTTTTTTCAAATATAAATAAATCAAAAATCTCGAGAAAGCCGTATTTAAATATCATCCATCAGACACCTTAGATAAGTTGGTAGCATGTATTCTATTATTATTATTATTATTATTATTATTATTAGCACCGCGTCTTACTACCCGTTCGGGTTATACGCACTTACGCTAATGTGCAATGGTAGGGTGATTGTGAGATGAAATGGAGGACATACAGTTTAACGTGGGATCCGAACCACGGTGGAGACCTGTCATTCCTCACATTCACAAGTTGTTATTAATACACGTCTTGTCAGAGGTGAAGAAGGGTTTGGCAATCAGATAAATCTGTGCCGGGACCGAGGATTGAACCCTGTACCCCCAGCACAGAAGTCTGACACCTTACCCCTATACCGCAAGTTCACCCGTTTTTTATCGAGTTAAAGGTCCGAGTTTGATTCCTAGCATGGCCGATAAATGTATCTTAGGTTAAATGTGGATATCCCCTTTCACATTGATGGTTTAACAGTCGGGACTAGGTGCTATGTATATTTAGATAGATAGATTAGATAGATAGATAGATAGATAGATAGATATATTAGTTTATATGTTGTGTGCTGATATAATAAGCTGGTTAAGAAAGTGCACGTTAAAAACCTTGAATGTAAAAATTCATTTAAAGTTAAATAATTGATGATCAATTTTTTTAATTAGAATTTCTTAATAATAACTTTAACGATTTGACCGCCTCGGTGGCGTAGTTGGCTAACGCGCTAGTCGTGTTGAGCCCGACCGCGAGGACGGGGAGATCGAGGTTCGAATCTCGGTCGGGTGAAACTGGGGTTGGTTTTTCCTAAATGGTTTTCCACTCTCCCTCCACGCAAATGCGGGTTCACTTCCTCTAAATTCAACCCTCCCAATTCCTAATCCATTAGAGTAATTAGTACTTAAGCGTATAACCCGAACGGGTAGTAAGACGCGGTGCTAAATATTATTCAACGATTTGGTTCATAATGGGTATGTACTAATTTTTTTACATTATATATAGTTTTATATATTTGTGTTTGAACAAATTTATTTAATAGAATTTTACTAATGAATTATTTTTGAAAAAAAAAAATTTAGGATAACTGTAACAACTTTACTTAAACTTAGTATTTGAAAACAACATTTAATGATAAATAATACTATATATCACTAAAATATTATGTTGATTTTGGTAAAATAAATTAATTTAAGGGGAGTTTATGAATGATTTTAGAAATCTTGAGTACTTTTCTAAAATGGCCTTTTTTAAGATATGTTTCAAAATCAGCACCTGATAAATGATAAATAAGAATATATTTGTATTTTTTCAAATAAAAATAATTTGAGGCTGTCTACAAATAATTGGATTTTTGTAATTTGAATTTTTTTTAGTGATCAAAATTGCTTATTGTGAATAGCTAGATGTTATGTTTGTTTTTCTCAGGAAAACTTACTTGGGGGTAGTTTACTGAAAACCTATTTTTGAAAATCTTGTTCTAATCTATAATACTCTAAAGGAGAAGTTTTTTTTTGATTATGTCATATAATTTAGTTTTTAAATCCACCTTCATTTTATTTTCATTTTAAAAAAAAAACCTATCATTTTATTAATATTTTACAAAACCAAAACTTGGTCTTAAAAGATGACCAAAAACAAAAATATAGATAGCCCTATACTTTATTTATCGAGTGGCCCGGTCTAAAATATCAACGTCAGCAGATTATTTGCGCAGCACCGTTTTCAAATTGTTCTTGGAGTCATTTGTCTCGAAGTTTGCCATTAACAACTCTCTGAGACAAAGGTTTCATTTGTTAGAGTACGTTCAAGTTGACAGGCACCAGCTTGTGATACGGCACTCATTCTACAAGAAGAATGTATCTTCAAACCTTCTCTTATTTCTTGTTTATTATTATTATTATTATTATTATTATTATTATTATTATTACTGTTTGTTAATAACACAAAAGAACGACAGAGAAAAGGACCGGTGGGGGGGGGGGGGGAAGATGTAGGCAGCTTGTGTAAAATATGTCATATCCGAAGTGTTTTAACCATGTTAACAAAAAAAAAAAAGGTCTTGTTATGTTAATGAAACGAAGGAAAGGTATATCATTTGCGTTTAAAAATATGGAATGAATTCATGACAATTTAATAGCCATGTTCTTTCTACGATAATCATCAGAAGAACCCGAATGTTTATTATTACATGTCATATTTTATTAATTTATTTAATGGTCCATCACAGACAGTGCTCATGTGTGCATATATTCTGTCCATAATCTTCTGGTTTTGGAAACGTTTATTTTATATATCGTTATTTGCTCATTTTTTGTCATTTTGAATTTTTAGGTCATGTTCTCTTGGTTCGCATCAATTTTGAGTCAATTTTAAGGCACATAGCCCAAACCTACCGTCTATAAAATACTCCCTCACTCAATAGTAAAATAAAGTTTTATTTAATAGTACTGTAGCTTTCGTGTGTATTTCACTTTCCAAATTTTGCAATATCTATATTTTATTCATGTTAATCTAGCACCACATCTTACTACCCCTTTGGGCTATCTACTAATTACGCTAATGGGTTAAGAAAGAGTAAGGTTGGATTTAATGGAAGTGTACCCGTGTAGGAGATTTGCGGCCTAATCTTGAAATAGTGTAAGAGTTAAGGCCCAGATTTTTGAGAAACACGTAAGAATTACGGCCCACTCACTTGAAAGAGAGGTATGAGTTTCATCCAACTAATTAGCAGTGAGCTTTCTATAATGACGTCTTGAATTTCAGACAGAAACTATCATCGTCTCATGTCGACATCCCTCGTAATATCCAAACTTCCTCAGTTCTTGTCGTTAATGGTTTTGGCAAAAATTTGAAGGTTTGTTAGGTTAGGTTAGTTTAGGTTAGGTTTAGTCAACAGCCCGGGCCACAACTCGTACGTGGCTCTGAAAATTTGGGCTGCAATTCAACGGTTTCTTTAGAGGTAAACAACTAGTGCGGCTGCAACTCAACTGCGGCCAAGTGTACACGCATTTGCTAGAGGGAAAGAAGAAAAACATTTTGAAAAAAAAACTTCTCAGTACACTGACAGGAAGTTCTAACCCCGATATCTGTATAAAAGGCAATCCAGTCTATTGTGAAAGTGACGCCTTATACCATGCGGCCACCGAAGATAGGTGTGTATAAGTCGTGTGCTGATATAATCAGTAGGTACAGAAAAGTATTCTAAAAAATTAATATTACTAATTTAAAAAAAATATAGCCAATTTGTAGGTATGGATATAGCCCAAATGGGTAGTGAGATAAAACTTTTTTTTTAAACTTTCTCCATGCGCACATGTTACCAAGTTTTCCCTCCAAAATGACGTCACACCACCCTGGATACCCCACACATATGGAGCAACCTCTCTGACTCTTTACGCCATGAACCCCTTTGCAAGATGATATTGGTCCGGGTAGTAAGCACGGGGGTGGGAAGGGAAATGGAAGAGCTATAATTCAGTTTCCGGGGGAAGACCCAGTCCATTGTTCCGGTCACTGAGCTCCACACTGAGTTCCGTGCGGGCGAGAGGTTATTGATAATACGATAAGCTGAACCAGTCGGTTAGTTGGCACTTCTCACCTCCCCCCCTTCTTCCCACCAAAAAAACTTATTATCCCTTTCAACCCCTTCGTTATCGACCCCTTTTCTTATCACGCCAGTCGCGTCCCTCGAACCTTGAGTAACAACTCTTCACGAGACGTAAGAAGTTCAGGGTGATAGCGACTTAAGTTTCAGATTTTTAGAAGAATGTAAAAAAAATACCATCCCTCTAATTAATGCATCTACCTTAAACCTAACCTAACCTAACCTAACCTAACCTAACCTACCTTAGCTAGCATCGTTAGATATTTATAAAAAATATAAGACTTGAATACTTAGCACCACGTCTTACTACCCGTTCGGGTTATACGCTTAAGTACTAATTACTTTAATAGATTAAGAATCGGGTAGATTGAATATAGAGGAAGTGAACCCACATCTGCGTGAAGGGAGAGTGTAAAACCATTTAGGAAAACCCACCCCTAGTTCACCCGACCGAGATTCGAACCTCGATCTCCCCGTCCTCGGCAGTGTAGCTCAACAAGAAACTGCGCGTTAGCTAACTACGCCACCGAGCGGAGCAAAAAAAATATAAGAAAATTACCAACACTAACTTAACCTTATATGATGGGTAAAATATCCAAAGCTATTATAGTTGTTAAGTATGGCTATAGTCGCATCTAGATATCATATTCTTTAAATTGTAAAAAATTATAACTAGACACAAGAATCAAACCCAGGAGCTTTGGCTTAGTTCCACAGTGATCTCCCCACTATCTAGGAGTCGACCCGTGTCATCTTTCAAAATTCACCCTCAAACGTAAATTATTTATAGATGAGCATCAGCCATGGCTCAAACTTTATCGTTTCGTGTTAAGGTGGGAATGTAATGAACGCGAGAAAAGGTCAGAAGCTTTTGCAGTTTTTAGGCAAAAACTTTTCTGTTGCCACATAAATCAAATAAAGAGTTTAATATTATTCACACGGTGATATCAACAGTTGTTGAATATCTGTCATGCACATGGCGTAATTAGATGAGAAACTTTTTAAACGAAGAAAAAAGTTGTCACTTAATTCCAGACATCCTTGACAGGTATTCAACAACTGTTTAATCACCATGTGAAGAAAATTAGACTCTATATTTATACTCTATATTATTTTATTTATTTAAACAAAAAAAATGTTTTGATAATAATACTGTAAAGGCACTGATCTTTCCTCAGTCTGCTTTATCCCTACCTTAAGTTAAATGAGGCGAAAGTATTTTAAGGGGCTAAGCAAGCATCGTCTTGATAAAGTGATATATAACACTATTTAACCTACTACAGTGGCCGCATGGTCTAGCCGTCACTATTGCAATGGACTAAACTCTAGATGATGGGGTTCAAATCCCGGTTGGGTGCACTGATGGTGGCTTTCCTAAATGATTTTTTCGAATCACCCTCCACAAAAAAGGGGAGTAGACTTACTCTATTATTCAAACTTCCTCACACATAACACATAACCGTAATTAGTACGTATCGTTTAATCCGAATGGTGATTATATTATATTTATATATAAAATAGGGAGCAGGGGTATATCTTCAAAGAAGCGGCGGGTGTCAAATGACCAATCTCCTTGGTCGAGTCGTGGCAAACGGTAGCTTCCAAACCAAATACCAATGCCGGTAACTGTTCAATTAATTATTATATTGTGTCATTAACACTTGTGTTTCTAGGAAGGTGGGCGGGTACTTTCATGAAGGTGAAAAATATACTATGGTGGAAACAGGCACACCACTCCCCCTTCCCCTCCGTACTCATACAACCGTCGTCCCCTATTTTTAACCGTAAACAATAGCATTGTACAGTAATACAACAACGTTGTCTAAACCTATGGGAGAGTTGCAGAAGAGTATTGTTTGTAGAAAACAAAGAGGAAACAAAATATTATGGTTTTTAATTTTAGTAACCAACTCATTCCGTAACTGTTCGTAGAAAGAATATGCAGTAATTGGAACTTGTGGTGACCAACCATTATAAAAATTACGAGACATTTATAAACTAGTAGTTCTGTGAACAGTAGACTTCACTCCCTCTATGTTCTTATCGTTACTATAGTCTACTAATAGTCCTATGAACAGTAGACTTCACTCCCTTCATGTTCTTATCGTTACTACAGTCTTACTAGTAGTTCTGTGAACAGTAGACCTCATTCCCTCCATTTTATTATCGTTACTACAGTATTACTAGTAGTTCTGTGAACAGTAGACCTCACTCCCTCCATGTTATTATCGTTACTACAGTCTTACTAGTAGTCCTGTGAACAGTAGACCTCACTCCATGTTATTATCGTTACTACAGTCTTACTAGTAGTTCAGTGAATAGTAGACCTCCCTCCATGTTATTATCGTTACTACAGTATTACTAGTAGTTCTGTGAACAGTAGACCTCCCTCCATGTTATTATCGTTACTACAGTCCTACTAGTAGTTCTGTGAACAGTAGACCTTCCTCCATGTTATTATCGTTACTACAGTCTTACTAGTAGTTCTGTGAACAGTAGACCTCACTCCATGTTATTATCGACTACAGTCTTACTAGTAGTTCTGTGAACAGTAGACCTCATTCCCTCCATTTTATTATCGTTACTACAGTCTACTAGTAGTCCTATGAACAGTAGACCTCACTCCATGTTATTATCGTTACTACAGTCTTACTAGTAGTTCTGTGAACAGTAGACCTCACTCCATGTTATTATCGTTACTACAGTCTTACTAGTAGTTCTGTAAACAGTAGACCTCCCTCCATGTTATTATCGTTACCAAAGTATTACTAGTAGTTCTGTGAACAGTAGACCTCATTCCCTCCATTTTATTATCGTTACTACAGTCTTACTAGTAGTTCTGTGAACAGTAGACCTCCCTTCATGTTATTATAATTACTACAGTTTTACTAGTAGTTCTGTGAACAGTAGACCTCATTCCCTCCATTTTATTATCGTTACTACAGTCTTACTAGTAGTACTATGAACAGTAGACTTTGCTTCCTCTAAGTTCTTATCATTACTACAGTCTTAATAGTATGTGTGTCTATAATAAAGTCTATATTTCAATTATTTCTATAAATCAATGAAAATTAGTGCTTTAACGTGAATGAGTTAAAATGAAGCATTTCAGATTTTGTTTCATCATAAACATTGATAAAAAAACTTACATAAGACGAATTTTGACTCTCTCTCCCCCCCTTCCCCTCCTTGTAAGTAAATACTGGAAGACCCACTCTAAATTAAACCTTACGTAATTTAAGGACAGCCCCTTATGAGAATAAAAGATAATCGCCCACTCATATTTTGACTTCAGAAGTTTTTACTTTCCCCAGTGCGTGCAGATGCAGAGTAACGCACCCAAGCTACGTCACATTTTTGAGTATGTACTTAGGACCAACCTTTTATCTCTTTTCTTTCCATACGCTCGGGCGGCAAACAGATCTCCTTTATTTAGTTACCCTTAGGGAGTTTTCTCACCCGGGGGGAGGGGGAGGGAACAGAGGAGATAAGAGAATTGAAGCTGCTCTAGGGGCCAGGAGATTTGTAACAATTTGAACCCTCGCCAAATACAGAAGGGAAATATCTTGAAAACCTGTGTATCCAGATAGACTGTTAGAGTGAACTGAAAACCGTTTATGTTTCTGTCCAGAGAAGGAGGAGTCTTTAAAGGGAGAGAGATTCTAATGTTGTGAATTAAGGCGGGATGTAAGCGAATATAGCCGGATGGATATCGGCTGTGGCTGATATTTTATATCTGTCATCTGCTCACAATTGTGTAATATAGAAGGAAACTTTTGGGTATCTCTTTCTCTCACACACATATACAATGAAAAGTAGTATTTTGACATCGTTCGCTAACTTTTATGAATATATTATATACGATCAGTATACGATTTGTTAAGAGAAATGTTAATAAAAGGTCTGTTGAGCATATTAAATAAATTCAACACTAGTTAATTGTTTATTTAAATAATTTGATGGAGGCTTATATAGTGATATTTCCTAAAAGATTCTTACCTAAATAATCGTTCAAAAGTAAGACTTATGTACAAAATTTTTAACCAATTTAATCAAGATTTATCTGCCTTATCTTATTGTAGTCATCTAACTTTCAATATAATATGGTTTCTTAAACCAATTAACAAGCTAATAGCAAACTTTAAATATATATTATAATTTTGGCAGAAAGTAAACAACATGAGTGATAGATGTTTTAATATATTAAAAATTGATTCGTGTGTGTACAATAATAACTGTGAAATTGAATTGTATATTATTTAATATAAATGTTTCTTCACCCAAGTATGGTCTAAAACTTTACTATTTTTCTAGTTTTATTCACCAGATACATATTTTCGTTCAAAAACGTTGAAATAAACCGTTAAATCTGTCATCTCACAATCGAGCAGACGATAAACTTGACCGTCATTTTTTGGTTATTTGCAAGTGGTGTGCTTACGTCCACCCAGTATAGTATAGAGATAACTGGCATAGGAGTGTGGTAGCTGACAGCAAACAAACTCTACCAGACCTTCTTTCATGTATTCATACGCCAAACAATATGATCTGCAAGGCCTGTTGTCACTTTTGGTAGTCGAAACGTTCATAAAAGTCAATCTATTTTTTAGTTATATTCTAGTGCTTTTAAATATTTTTTAACAAGAAATTTAAAAAAATAGCCATTTGTTTGTTTGGGGGGACGGTGGCGGGGGTAATGCATCTGTGGTTCACTTAAAAATTCTTTACAAATGAGAGCTTCTAAAAGGCTGCCATCTCTTCAAAACTTAAGATGGCCAACCGGATGAAATCAGGGTTATTGATGACGTCATACAAACTGTTTTCAGCTGTGTTCATGCGCATGTGTTTACATATTA
Organism: Timema podura; assembly: GCA_033556935.1. Taxonomy (NCBI): domain Eukaryota; kingdom Metazoa; phylum Arthropoda; class Insecta; order Phasmatodea; family Timematidae; genus Timema; species Timema podura. The sequence continues at coordinate 80,374,892 of JAVRXN010000011.1, forward strand.
TATAGTTTACAATAATATAATATGTTTACAATATATATAGTTTACAATATATATATATACTAAATTAAGATATATATCTAAATTAAGATATAAAATAATTCATATTTTTAAATTAAGATATAAAAAATCTTTAATTTGGTGGACATTTATAAAAACATACAAGTATGGACATGGTACTTTTTAATTTATTATTTCATGTACTATAATAGCTCTTGTTGCCACAACCATGAAACAAAAAAATTATAATATTATTAATATTGTTTGTTCTTTCATTATGTTACGAAAAAGTCAACTATACAATAATAGTTAAGGAAGTGTTATTAGACTCGTTTGATAATTTTTTATTGATAATATTATATTACAGTAGAACTTTCTTAATTCCAAGTCCAAGGAATATCTAAAAACATTCGAAATATCATAAATTCTAATTAACAGCTTTCATTAGTATCTACGTGGTTGCTACACAATAAATCAATAGCCTCAAAATATGCTTAATATAATATAAATACACATACTTTATATGTTATATTATAAGCACATACAACCATAATAACATGACAAAAAAACACGGAGAATTTAAACAGAAAAATTAAAACTTGGAAAAAATTAAGATATGAAAATTGAAAACTTAAATCTTGAGGACGTGCAACATGAAAGTTTACCCCTTCCATGCTAGGCCACACGTGATTACATTGTCACATAGAAGTAATGAAAGCTGAACCAACATATCCCCTAATCTAGGCACCCGCTAACCACCGTGTAGAGTTCCCCGCTTTATCTTTTACTTTGCGTCAATAACTCTTGACTTTATTTGACATTCTTGGCATATGGGTGGGGGTGGGGTGGGGATTTAATAAAGATGTTAAGTTAGGTTTTAGATAAATACAAATAAAAATTTAACAATGGATAGGTTTTGAACTATCCAAATATTTCCTTATAAAATTTGAATTAAATGGTATTTTTGACCATTGATTTAAATAGAATTTGATGGTAAATAATGGTGGTTTAGACCTATCCAATTTTTTGAATTAACCATGTCTAACTAACCAAATCCTACTGTACTAATAAAATAATATCTCCACATAGGTTGACATTAGTGACTTTCAAGCATTGTTTGTAAGTAAAAAATCTCGCACTAGCTGTCAGTTACTACATTCCTACGCTGGTTGGACGCTTTGTAGTTACTATTATTGGTGTTTACTGAAGCATCAAAACATATAACAAAGTATTGTTCATGTTATAGAAGAAAATAATTTTAGAAGAAATTTAAAAAAAACTGGAAAGCTATGACAATTGAATAAACAGACTGAGTGAAGTGAGTGAGAGAGAGAGAGAGAGAATGAATGAACAGTGGAATGGGGTAGGGTAACGATTAAAAGCTGAAAGCCTAAGGTCCTTTTGAACTTAGTAAGCTTCTTATTTGTCACATCCTTTCAAAGGCGAAGCACTTAAAACATCCTCAACCCAGACCAGACCAGACCAGACCATCGAGAAGTGGTGAAGTTTCAGGGAGAGTGGAGTAGTGTTAAATATGTATAGCAAAACTATAGTCAGATACCACAAAAATAAACTTTTATATTTTATTTATTTGAGGTATTTAACATGAACTTTCTGAACAAACTTATTATATCAGCAGATGAAAATGTATATGAGTGAAAGTGAAACATCCTATAATTTTGCCGAGAACGGTATTTTCACATACCTTCCAGGGTTCTTTTACACTCCACAATAGACATGGGACCGACGGCTTTACTTCCCCTCCAAAGGAAGTTGTGCTACGGGTTTTTATCGTTCAAGAAAAATCCGTTGACCTCCGCTGGGCTTGAACCCACAAACATCGGGACCTGAGGTGAACATTTTACCCCCCAAGACCACCGAGTTGACAACCTTTTACAAGATAGAAACAAATACATTTAAAGTAGCCAGAAAGTCACATTCTTTTACAACACTCTTTGATTGACACCATCTGTCCACGAGTCAGATATGCATTAAATATTTCCTGGCATGCATGAACGTAGATTTGAAGGTCCAGTTAGTTTCATAGTCGGACCTCTATTTCGGCGCTAAACTATATATAAAACTACATATACCTAGACTCAAATGGAATGGGCCAGTATCGCATATGAAACTGGCCCACTCCATTCTGGTCTAGGAAGTATCGTCCTGTATTTAGTACAGCACCACACTTGAGGTGTACTAAGTCCAACTATGAAACTGGCCTTAGTAACTGTCCGCTGGGACTTTTCTTCTAACGTCCGACACCTTAGCTCAGTCGGTAGCATGTTTGTTTACTGAGCTAGGAGTACCAAGTTCGATTTCTGGAATGGCCGAACAATTCATCATTGGTGAAATGAGGGTTTCCCCTTTCACAGTGATGAATTAATGACCTGAGGTCTGGATGTTGTGTCTGTACTAGAATTAAGTTAGTAACAAAGTCGTGTACTGATACAATCAGTTGTTTTAGAGAGTTCACATAAAATATCTCCTAACAAATAAATAAAATGTTCTTATAACGATCCGGATATATGATGAAACTAAAACGTGGTATTAGATTAATAATTATCTTATTTAAAGAATGAAATTCACGATTCAGTTTTTTTTTTAGCTAAATATAAATTATGACATCATTTTAAGAACGTAAATTTATTTTAAAAAGTCAGTAAAAAAAAAAGGTATGATAAACTCAAATTGCGGTGTGAAATATTTTCTCAACATATTTTTCAAACTAATTTTTATCTAATTAAATTTTAAAACCAAAAACATGTTTCTAAAATATGGACCCTAAAAAAATTATATATATATAAAACATTTCATCCCTACTATAATTTGTCATTAATATTTTTTTTATTTGTTGGAATAACTTCATAATAAAGTTTAAAAACTTACTCTTACTATCTGCTCGGACTAGGTTTATTCAATCATATTAATTAAATTATAAGTAGAAGGTGTGTTTACCTTGGAGAAGAAAGAGAGTGAAAGTCCCGCTGTAACCAAAAGATACCCCCCATTTTCAGTGCCGCCTTTATTTCCAGAGTTTGTTTATTTTAGCAATTTGTGGTTTTACCGGGAATTTCTTCCTCATAGGACGTTTATTAATTTTTCCTTGGATCTTGGTTAAGGGTTGGATGTATGTTTTGGCTCTTGGTTGGGGTTTAATTTAAAGAGGGGATATTATTTCAAGGGAGACTCCTTGACACTGTATCTCAATATTGGGATACTTCACCAGGTTGGAGTAAAAACAAACTATGAAACACATATTTATTTTATCTACCAAGCGTCATGAATTCCTGGGTTAACTCGACCATTTGGAATTTCGTCTATATGCTCGTATGTATGTTCCATAATATATAGATTAAATGCGTTGACCAATTTTGACGAAATTTGACAGACATTCTTTGAAACAAGGCCAAACGATGTATTTAGATGGCTCTTCAATCTTTTTTATGTTTCAATATGGCGGCCACTAACAAAAAAATTTAGTATTTAATTATTTATTTATTTAGCACCGCGTCTTACTACCCGTTCGGGTTATACGTTTAAGTACTATTTACGCTAGTGTGTTAGGAATTGGGAAGGTCGAATATAGAGGAAGTGAACCCGCGTTTGCGTGGAGGGAGAGTGGAAAACCATTTAGGAAAAACCACTCACAGTTCACCCGAGCGAGGTTCGAACCTCGATCTCCCCATCCTCGGCAGTCGAGCTCAACACAACTAGCACATTAGCTAACTACGCCACCGAGGCGGGTAAAATTTAGTAGTTCATATCAAGTCTTATTTTAAATTGTTCAACAATCAACCTAGGACGAACTTTTAAAATTTTGACATATATTTCTAGATGGCGTCATAAGGCCGTCAATTATTATTTTTCTATGAATATAATGTACTATTCAATATAATTTGATTTGTTTCCTGTCAAACTTGATAACCAAGAAAAAATATCAACTTGAAATCCAAAGAGAAGTTTCTTCAAAGAGATATATTAAGAGTCTAGTAACGATGAGAGCGTTGAGGGAGTGAGGTCTACTGTTTACATAAATACTGGATTAACTGTTTTATTCATCATAAGAATAGCATCTTTAATACCAAAATCTTAATCCATGTGCTTTTAATTATACTATCTGAATAGTTTGAGAACTCAAAACACAAATAGAGAATAATTTAAACCTTGCGTCGTATTGAACCCAGTCTCTTTAGATTATTTGTAGAGCTGGCATTTATAATGACAGTATACTAAACTTGAGAGTTAAAAGCATAACTCACATTTTTATGTGTATTTTAGATTGATTCCTAAATGTATGTAAAGCAAAGCCATCCGGGGGGCCCGTGGGGGGGGGGGAGGGAGAGGATGAGGATTTTGTCTTCGGGAAATTGTTGTATCCAGTGGGATGAAAGGGAGCAGGAACTTACTTTACAGTTTTTTTGTCCTAAATAAATTAACTGTTGGTTAAGTAGACACGTTTATTTTAATTTTACACACACAGTAATATAAACAGCTCTTGAATATTTATCATGAGCATAGAGAAATATTAACTGAAACTTGAGTTAACGTCCGGTTCGTATTCTGCGATGGACTATGATTTAAGAACTTTGAGATAATTTTGTGTATAAAATTGAACTAAAAGTATCCATCTACTGTGCGCCCCTCCTTAAGCAATTATTTGTGGATCAAACGGGCTCATTCCCCTTAATACACCGTATGACATGAAACAGTTTAGTTGAGAGGGTGATTTTGATTTTTATTATTATTATTATTATTAGCACCGCGTCTTACTACCCGTACGGGTTATACGCACTTACGCTAATGTGTAATGGTAGGGTGATTGTGAGATGAAATGGAGGACCTACAGTTTAACGTGGAATCCGAACCACGGTGGAGGCCTGGCATTCCTCACATTCACAAGTTGTGATTAATACACGTGTTGTCAGAGGTGAAGGAAGGGTTTGGTAATCAGATAAATCTGTGCCGGGACCGAGGATTGAACCCCGGACCTTCAGCACAGAAGTCCGACACCTTACCCCTAGACCACCAGATCACCCTGATTTTGATTATTAAATTAATAACCAGAAATAGCTATTAAGTGTTTGACAATTATGTTGATGTTTCCCAAATATAAACACAAAACGCCATTCACAATCTCGTTATTACTTAACAAAAGTGACATTAACCTCCTTGAGTAGTGAGGATGGAGGTTTGTTCCGGGCTTCGTTTAATAATTCTAGTTTAGCGAGGTAAGTTCGTTAAAAGTTATAGTCATTTTAAGAAAACATCACCCGTTCACGGCGGTACGCCGTTCCTTGCGGGATGGACTCGCGAGGCATTCACCGGCAATACAACGGTTCATGCGAACAGGCGGTTATCCTCACGGTCCACGCTATCTTGTCAACGATACGGTCTACTCTTAAGGTCCCCGTTTGATTCTAGTTTACCATATTCAGCTGAGTGTCTTGGCTGACTGTTCGCGATCGACCGTTCTTACTGAAAGTCAGTGATACTATCTACTAGACTCGCTTTGCTCGTTGATCACGTTGAGTTTTCTTTGAAAGTGGATGTAAACTAATGTAATTCCAGCGTTGTTTTAAACGTAACAACTTAAAGTTACCGGTATTGTATTGTATAAACCGCAATGACTTTAAAGTTGCTCCACAATTGGGAGGTTAGAAATTAATTTTTTTAACCTTTTGGAATTTTCCCGTCGGTTGCAGGCTATTAGCTTTAAGTTTGCCAAATTTCAAGTTTCTAGCTCATCTGTAAGTGGGTAAACATTAATGGCAATGAGTGGCTTTATAGTAGTATAATTAACAGTATGTAAAAACAAGTTATCTCACGCACCTGGCGGACATATGATTAAGTTCTGTCAGTCACGTGATCACACAAAATAATATGTAGTAAATATCACGAAACAAACAATATAATTCTATAACAGTGTATATTATTTTATGTGTGGTCTTTGGTAAGTGCGATGTTCTTTGTTTAGTAATGTATATGATTTATCTTCACATATGTTATGATTTTTAACTAAACCTTTCCATTTTTATCAGTTAAATGAATGAGAAGTTCTGTGTGGTGCACCGTACCATTTATTGAAAGGTCTATGACTAAACGGTGTACTTAAATCAAGCTCAACATCCAACAAACATGAGAGATTAAAGTACAGATTGTTCCCCCTAACCATCTAACTAATATTACATGTATATTTTAGCAATCGTCCTTTATTGGACACAAACAAGTGGAAGTGTGTGTACTTGATCACAATATTCCAATCAATTAGCCCCGGTTTAATTCATGGCCCCTTCATACACAATAGTGGATATTGTCACGCCCTGATGACAAGAGGAGGGGTACAGTATCCGAGGGCTCACTCCATTAGGCGTTCACGAGGGACCATTAGTTCCTCGTGACGCCGACAACCATTGTGACGCGTCGTTGCGTCAAGCATCCCCCAGCCTACAGTGCTTGTGTTACCTTCATTATGTGAGGACTGTCGCACACTGCCATTCATTAGCTGCTTCTGCTGGCGGCATTGATTCAAGGGAGGCTACGCTTTCCATCCGTTGTACTTACTCAATGAATATATTTACAAGTCCACATTTCACCAAACCACCACTGGTAGTAATACTGCCTAAGGTGTCAAGCACCCAGTGGACTGGATTTACAGCCACGCCAGTTCGAAGGGGGGCTGCGTACCAATTTTATCTGTTCACAAGTATTCATACTGTCAATCCCGTAAAGTTGTTCATACGGCCTAAGGCGTCAGGCTCGTAATATTGTATCGACACTGAATTCATGGTGGACAACGTGATATTTTTTGAAAGAGTGCGGCATTCTATGACACGACGACTGAAAGCTTGCGTTCAGACTGAAGGTGGACATTTTGAGCATTTCCTATAAGGTTAGGCAGCTCCAAATCACTGGAGTACAAACATGACTATAAATCGGCAACAAGTACAAATGGGAAACCTGTTTGTATTAACGTTTTTCAAAATTAAAATCGAGATTTTTGATAAATGTTGACGTTTCATGACTCCCTGAAACCGAAAAAATTGACTTTGTGACGCTATCTGTCTGTCTGTGGCTTGGGCTAGAACCTAAGCCATTTTATTTATCGAGCTAAAACTTGATATCTAAGGTTTTTATAAGGTTCTGTTAAGTATTTTTTAAATTAAATATCCAAACCTTAAACTAAGTGTTGTTTATTTAAGGGTAAAAAGTGAAAGAATCGATATTCTCGAAATACACTAAGAATTTTGATTACATTTAGTATCTAGGCACTGTTTAACATGTCAAACAAAATGTAAAATCTCATTTTAAAATTAAAATGACTTTGGGAGTAATTTACATAAGCGGAAATATTCAAATTTGATCATATCTCTGCAACTATTTGAGATACGAAATAACTGATCATTGTAAAGTTGTAATACTATTGAAAATAAAAATATTCTGTTTGAAATATTTTTTTATAAAACCAAGTCGCTTTGCTCGTTGTGCCAAGCCCCCGGTGAGTGTAAACTAATGTAATTCCAGCGTTATTTTTAACGTTGATTTATTTTTACAATTTTATGAGTCTAGCTGTCCCATAAGTGTGTCAGAATTTTTTTTTTAAATGTGTGTAAAATGTGCAAAATTTACCTAAAATCAAAAAATCTAGCTCTGGTGCAATACGTTTTTTGATAGGTCTTACCGTTTAGCCACAAGAGACCTCCAAAGAAAGGTCCACACCGACTTTAAAGTTGCTCTGCCATTTTGAATTTTTTTTCGGGGGCTAAAAATAATTTTTTTAACTTTTTGGAATTTTTTTCGGGGGCTAAAAATGATTTTTTTAACTTTTTGGAATTTTCCCGTCGGTTACAGGCTAGAAGCTATAAGTTTGTCAAATTTCAAGTTTCTAGCTCCTCTGAAAGTGGGTAAACATTAATGTCAGTGAGTGAGTGAGTCAGCCAGGTGGCTTTACAGTATAGTGAAGTGATAGTTTCTGAGCTAATATGTTACTAAATATATTTCAAGCATTTCTTTTAAATGTGAAGTTAATTGCTATGTTCTTTGATGGACAAATATAATCCTCTTTTCTTGATGTATTTTAAACAGTGTATGTTATTTCATTTTGGATCTTTGGTGGAGTGTTTTTCAACACACTATATTATTTTGTTTTAAAAATCTTACAAAATTTTATTAAATGCCTCTATTTTAAGATTAACTAGAAGCAAAGGGTGTGGGTTGTACCGTACAATTTATTTTTTTGCTGTCAACATTGGTAACATTTTGTTTTAGTATTACTATTATTTCATAGATATTAATATAGTTTATGAAATAAACAGCTGCATAACACATTACTTTACGTATTAGTATATGAACATTATTTTAGTATCTTTAATAACAATACAAGTTAAGACTTCTTAACAGATTCTAATCTGGTAGTCCGGAGTTCTCAACCCTTGTTTTTTCTAAGTAGCGTTCTGTCATATCCGTGTTTTTAGAAAGTATACGTTATATTGCACTAATAAACTTAAAAGGAGAATCAAATAAAATTATTTTTTCTCTGACGTAAGAGGAATCTTAAACGGTTTAGAAAAAAAAAAGTATTCTTATATCTTTTGATTGTAACGAAATTTTGGTCTACAATAATAATTCTGCCTCCCTCCCTCCCCACCTCCTTTAGTTATCTTTCTCATTTTTTTTAAGTTCCTCTCTTTTTATTATTCCTATCCTATTCTTTCTTTCTTTTTTATCTGATTGACCGACTTTTTCGACTCATCCATGCGCGTTACATTCTAAATTGACTCTTGAAGCGTTTGTGGGAAGAAGATTGAGAAGGGGTGGGGAGAGGGAGGGGTTGGATAGGAGGGTAAGCTGAAGCCAATCAATGGGGTTAAAAAAAATTATTTTTTTACCATTTCTTTTGTCACGTTTGACGCAGTGGACAGAGGTAAAAATGCTCCGATAAATGAGAGTAGCGGCATGGATCGGGTTGTAGGTGAAGGGAGAAAGGGGAGGTCATGTGGTGTCTCATTGTGAGGACAGGGACAGTGAGACCTCATAATGATCACCGCGTCTTACTACCCATTCGGGATATACGCTTATGTACTAATTACGCTAATGGTTTTAGGAATTAGGAAGTGTGTATTATAATAAGTGTATCCGCATTTGCGTGACGAGAAAATGAAAAACCATCACTCTCAGTACACTCGACTGATATTTTAAGCTCGATCATCCCAACATCAGCAGTCTACTCGACTGCGAGAGTAGCGCGTCAGACCATGAGACCACCGAAGCGGGTTTTGAGGAATTTAACGTGCACTTTATAAAGAGACTGATATATCAGCAAATTATTTATAAATTAACTTAAAACAAAACACCCATAACCCTTCCTTTAAACCACACAATGCTCTAACGATAATTTGTTTCAGCCATGCCGGGAATAGAACCCGGTGACCTTTAGTTAAATAAGCAGACATACTACAAACTGAGCTAAGGTTTCAATCTAACGCTTAATTAAGTATTAATGTGTACTTGGGGTTGGTCCAGTGCTATCCTAGATATGTAGTTCCCCTCTAACCATTTGGATAAGGATGTATTTAATTTAGTTTGGGGAAAAAAAAAATAGGGAAAATTTACAGAGTATGCCGGTTCAATAGTTCTAGTTGTGGTTTTTCAAAAATGTATTTAAGAGAAGTTGGAGGCTGATGGTAAACAGAGCTGTATTCACTCTAACGAAATCATATGTTAGCAACAAATTTGAAGAGCAAACAGAAAATGTTCCGTGTTCTGACTAATCAATGAATGACTGGGAACATTTTATGGCCGGAACAAGAACCGCGAACGTAGCTTTTATGGACGAAATAAATTGACCACAAATCACTCTTTACAATGTTCTACGACTTTTCGATTAACTTTTTTGTATGTGTCTGTGTATGTGGTTTTTTTTAACTCTGACTAGATTTTATTCAAAACACGACCTATATTTTTTTTTCTTGAAGTTTTTTCAAAACGTGGATTTGATTTGAAATTGTTAGGTGAAATGAGAAGTAATTACTTACAAACTATTTTTTTAAATAAATAAATATATCCATGGTAGCCAGTAGAATGATAATTTCAACAACAACAAAAATAAGAAAATCTAGTTTAAAAAAATCAGGTCATGTGGTTATAGTGTCTGACCTCAATTTATTAAAAAACTGTATTGGTGGACATGTGGATAAAGGCATCTGTCTCGGATAATCTAGTTTTGTCGCTAACAGTGAAGAGCGGAGTTCCAATCCTGATCAGGTGTAGTGAATTAATATTTTTTACGGAAAATTTTAATTCTTCTACTCAAATGCGGGTACATTTCTTTTAAATTTTATTGGGTGTTTTTTGCAGCCACTTTTCGTATCCTTTTATATTTGAAACATATGTAATAATTACGTTAATGTGTTAGGGATGAGGAAGGCTGAATTTAAGACGAAGTGTATCCATATTTGCATGGAGAGAGATAGTAGAAAACCATTTAGAAAAAAAACTACCTTCGGTACACCCAACCGGGATTCAAACCTTGATCTCCTTATCATCGGCAGTCCCTTCTAACGCAATAGTGATACCTTTATACCATTTGACGACCAAATCGGGTATAAATTATAGCTATCCATTGCTGTGTATATGTGTGTAGTACGGACGGGTAGTAAAGCGCCGGAAAACAAAAGGTTTTGAGAGATTGGTAGAGAAATATAAAATCGCTACTACTTTTTTCTTTGTTTTTTTAGCTCGTATGCAAAGAACCATAGTACCTTTAAATTTCACGAAACATTTACCAATTTTCTCCTAGACGCTCCTACCTATCTTAATACCGTGTAACTGGCTCAAAGGGTTTCATTTACTGTAAAATAAAAAGGGTTGTCTCATTTGTGCTATTCAAGACAGCTCATTTACTAGACCGGCTTTTGTGAAGGCAAGCTACAAAATAAAGCCTTTCATTCCTGTTGTATTTATGTGGAAATTAAATAACCAAATGGAGCGTCTGCTGTTAAGTCTAAAACAACATAAATCTACCGTCTCCTCTTTCTCAGATCTATTTCTCATTCACTTGAGAAAGCAACAGTTAAAAGGCAAGACCTATTTAATGAGTACACTACGTTTTCATGTGAATGAAGGTTTATTAACAAATTATAGTGATAACAGTGTGATTCATTGGTGAATAGAGATGTTAAAAAGAAAATTTTCCAATTAAAAAAAAAAGCAATTGTTCTTTAAAAGAAAAAAATCAATTTAAATGGGACGAGTGCAATAGATATAGCCAAAGTTTTAAAGTTGACACTTATTTCTAATTTCTCCTAAGGACGTTAATACCAGAAACGCTTCGGTGGTCGCATGGTCTAAGGTGCTACTCTCACAGTAGACTAGACTACAGATGACCGGGAGATCGAGGTTCGAATTTTGGTCGCGTGTACTAAGGGAGTTTTTTCAAACATTGTTTTTCACTCATTCTACATGAAAATATGGGTACACTTTCTTTAAATATAACCTTCCTAATCTATAAAACCATTAGCGTAACTAATGTATGAGTAGAATGGGTGGTAAGACAAGGTGCTAAAAAAAATTCAAATGGTCCAATAACTTAGTTGATTAGGTAGCGTGTATGTTTACCGAGCCAAGGGTCTTAGGTTCGATTCCTGCATGGCTGAAAATCTATCATTGATGAACTATGGATTTCTCCCTTTCACATTGATGAATTAACGGTCGGGGGATGGATGTTGTGTTAACTTAGTAAACATGGCATATGCTGATATAATCAGTAGGCTCAGAAAATACACTTTAAATACCCCCAAAAAAAATTTGGAATATAAAATCATCAAATAAGTTTCATTAAATCAATAACAGTTATTCCAATTCTTTTCTCATATTCACGCATCGACTACAATGCTTAATGGTTGAATGTGTAACTAAATTGAGTCCACTGGGGACCAGACTAGATATTACTTTATTATCATAATCATAACATTTACGAATACATCCCTTTACCTGAGATTCAATTATCTTAAATATTTCCCAAAAAATTTTAATCTCTTAACTGCCATGCTTTGTTTGAATTTTATTTTCAAGATGATAAAATAGTTAAAATAATTTTAAGGTTGACTTCAACATTTACTAACCACTTTTGGCCCACCTTCCCCTTCCAAAATCACCCCTCAAAATTACTATTTGATAACTTTATGTATACAGGATGTTTCTGAATTAGGAAAATTTGGGAAGGGGTAAAGTATTGAAAACTAGCTTATATTGTCATTTGTATTTTCCCTCTCCCTTATTTGTTCTCGTACCGCTGGGAAATTCCACCAAGATATGTTATATACCGCCATAGCTTTCTATGAATTGGATCTACATTTTGTTCCGCATAATCCGAGTTTTTTTTACTTCGGTACCCAAGGCCATCTCGGGCCCCGTCAACCTCGGATAATCGGGACCAAACTGTACTAATATTCAGTGAACGTGGAGGTGTTCAAGCAGATTGAGCACGAGTTGACTCTCTGCTAAGGGTGCATCCTTGAGGAACTAATGGTAGGTTGGAAGGAGGAAGGGGAGGAGGTATCCTCTTGATCGTGCGCCAGGATAGGTGCGCACTGGTGCCTCGAGAATGAAATTATATCACCAGAGTGAGGTGTAACAAGGGGTAAGGATGCATCTGGCTGTAAGGATGTAAGGGCGCGAGGCGGAAGGATGAAAGGACGCGTAGGTTGAACCAGTGGCAAGGGGTGAAGGGGGAGTATGACAGACGAGGGTAATGGTGACACCAAGTGGATAACATTATGGGAAAGTAGAATAGAATTAATTTCTCAGACTGATTCAAAGTAAACAATTAGGAAAATTTTTGTAAAAATAATTTTTTCTTGCACTGCGTCTTACTACCCGTTCAAGTTACACGCTTATGTATTAATTACGCTAATGGTTTTAGGGTTGAAGAAGGTTATATTTAGAAGTGTACCCATATTTACGTGGAGGGAGAGTGGAAAACCATTTTGGAAAAAATCACCCTCACTTCACTCGACTGAGATTCAAAACTCAATTCCCCCCCCCCTTCCGCCGTCGGCAGTCCCGGCCTAGTGTGAGACTGACGTCTTGGATCATTTGACCCCCTAATACCTCTAATTATCCAAGTCAAAATGTTTTTGTGATGAATCGAACTTAGCGTGTACTGAAAAGGGACTGCGAAGCGAATGTCCGTATGTTTACAGTTTCTTATGACAAAAATAAATTTGTTTTGGTCAAAAATAAAATAAATATTTCTTCATTGACACGTTTAGTTTAATTTTCTACACATATTAATCTCGACAATTCTTGAATATTAGTTTATTTTTCTTTGATAATCTATTTTGTGGGCATTAGCAGATGAACAACTTTTCCACTTTATAAATAATATTTTTGTTGCGCATTTCTTCGACCAAATTTGGCCTGATCCATTTCTTTTGTATGCGTTTTCCAACAGGATTATATTTAGATTTGGAGTTATCATAAATGCCAATTAATATCTCAAAAATGTTTGCATAATAATGATCCAAAATGTTCTTGATTTAATAGCTCATGCGAATTGACGTTTTCACGTTTAGATTTAACTACATTCTCATCAAGTTTATAAAAAAATTAGAGCTATTAATTATTATTTTTACATAAAAATCATTAGTTTTGTTGAATTCAATTTCCAATTCTATCATATAAAATTTCTTAAGTGATATGTATTCTAGGTTCCTAATAGAAGTATAAAATCAAATTTTAATTTTTAATTAACAATATATTCTAGTAATTATTTAACGTTCCACTAATAAAACAATAGGTTGGAAAAGTTACTTTACATGAATATAATAAATTTAAATTTATCAAATTCAGTTTTACCGATGTTTATGAAAATGTAGCTGGTCTGTGGGACCACTTTTTTCAAGATTACCAGAGGGTAAAGGTTAGATATGGTGATGCGAAATAAATGGGTGAGAGGATTGTGCGCGGTTTAAGGGGAAGCTATCAAGGCTGGTTCAAGGGTTTCACAAACTCTAGGTGAGATTTAAAATGTGTGTCCCAGTTGTATTCTGTATAATATAAATAAACCGCACACCCTGCATGACGCTAAGTAATAATAATAGGGTGCCAAAATATCGGACAAAAAATAATAAAATGCTTGATAAATAAAATATACAAAATAAGTGGCGCTCAATCCTCCCCCCACTTCATCCTATTATAAAAATATATTATTCATTTTTCCCTTTCTTTTTTCTTGATATTTTTGGGAGCATTTGATTAAAAATCAGAGTGATTCACCGACAAAGCGACCCTGAATATCATAAAACCATAAAATGAATCATGTTTTAGCAATTTAAAAAAAATATATATATATACTTAGTATTAGATGAAATATTTTATAATATTACTTTATTTAGAAATAATTATTAGTTTATTTAATCTATAATATATAATCTGTTTCCATGGGCGCATGATCTAACGCGCTACTCTCGCAGTAGACTAGACTGCTTATGACGAGGAGGTCAAGGTTCGAATCTCGGTCGAGTGTTCTGAGGGTGATTTCTCAAATATCGTTTTTTCCACTCTCCCTTCACGAAAATGTGAGTATACTTCCTCTAAATATACCCTTCCTAATCCCCTAAAAACCATTAGCATAATTAATAGATAAGCGTAAAACACAAACGGGTATTAAGACGTGGTCCCAAAAAAATAATTATTTATGTTTTAGTAACATTTTGTTGGAATGTGCTTTGCGGCCTAGGTGACCGCCTAGGTACACCTAATGGAAGAACTAGGCCCGAATGGGGTTCCGGAAGGGGAATGGGGCCTGTTAGAAGTTTACCCTTTGTGTTGAGCAGCCAACGGTGAGGTTCCTCCGCGGTGATAATTTAATTAGAAGCATCGTCTCAAGCTTTCAAGTGGTATTTATGAAAACCTGCTCTTGTGAAGGAAGGAACACGCCGCCACTGTTAGAGAGAGAGAGAGAGAGAGAGAGAGAGAGAGAGAGAGAGAGAGAGAGAGAGAGAGAAAGGCAACCAGATGGAAACTGCTGGATCTGTCAGCTCGTTAACAAGCCAAATAATCTACCGCTGAGGTGGGATATTAGGGAATGTGCGAAAAAGGGCAGTGTTTTGGCAGTTTTTATATCGATAAAAAGGTTCGGCAAAAATAAATCAAATATTTCTCCAGTAGAATCATAGAATTTAATTTTCTTCACACGGTGATATCAACAGTTGTTGAATATCTTATCATGATCATGGTGGCAATGAGAAACTAATCAAATGAAGAGATAAAGTTGTCATTAAATTTCAGGACACTCTTGACAGATATTCAACAACTGTTGATATCACCGTGTGAAGAAAATTAAACTATATGTTTCTACTGGAGCCATTTTGATTTATTTTGGCCAAACATAAAATAGTTTTGATATGTTTATTTATTTACTGATTTAACTATTTGAGGTATTTAACGTGTACTTTCTGAACCGACTGATAAAATGGTTATATTAACACATGAGAATTTCTATGAGCGAGAGTGAAAGGGCCCGTCAATTTTACCGGGAAAGGAATTTTCACAAAACTTTCAGGTTTCTTTAACAGACCACAATCGACCTGGAACCGATGGCTTTACTTCCCCACCACAAGGAGTAGTTGTACCTACTTTTATAGCTCAAGAAAAATACATCGACCCCGACTGGATTTGAACCTACGAACATTTTACCTAAGGACCACCGAGGTTGACAATTTTGCTCTAAAAGATCCCAAAATATTGTCCTTTTTTTCACGTCCCATGTACTCCCACCTTAAACTGATGGTATAGGGATGATCAAAGTAGAACCTAGAGTAAATGTAACCGCGTTTGCATGGAGTGAGAATGTGAAACTTTTAAACCACCTCATTTCACCCGGACGGTATTCTAACTCACAACTTCCCCATCACCGGTAAAAAAAAACCACATTAGATGAGCCTAACATCGATCCTGCGTGACCAGAGCTTTAAGTAGACTATATCACATACTACTAATTGGTAGATTCAGTTTCAGTTAAAATTTTAAAATAGTTTTGTGATCAAGTAAATATATTAAATATATACGTGATTGGTTTATTTATTAAGTTTTATGGCTGAATGAGATACCCTAATTTTGATTACTAAATTATTTTGAATCCTGAACTATTCTCAACTCCCCAACAACAACAACAAAATCAGGTGACCTGGTGGTCTAGGGGTAAGGTGTCGGACTTCTGAGCTGGCGACCGGGGTTCAATCCTCGGTCCTGGCACAGATTTATCTGATTACCAAACCCTTCCTTCACCTCTGACAAGATGTGTATTAATCACAACTTGTGAATGTGAGGAATGCCAGGCCTCCACCGTGGTTCGGATTCCACGTTAAACTGTAGGTCCTCCATTTCATCTCACAATCACCCTACCATTACACATTAGCCTAAGTGCGTATAACCCGAACGGGTAGTAAGACGCGGTGCTAATAATAATAATAATAATAACAACAAAATCTATTACTATTGTAAATCTATTCAATTAGTCAGGCTGGTAATTATTTGATTGGTTGGTATTTACTCTCTCGTTAAAACCACAACACCCACCCAGCCACCCTTGGCATACCTCTCCTTCTCTCTCCCACCTCCTCCACCACCTACACCACCTACACCACCACCTACACCACCACCAGTAACAATGGCGAGATAAAATGACTAATGAGAGCTAATTTCAGCACTCGTGTACCCCTAATGGGCACAGCTCCTTCATACCTAGCCACGAGGACAGAGCACAGTTCAGTAGCCCCCCCCCTCACGGCCGCTATTTGTCAATCGTCCACAATTGTCGACGCGGATGGATTTTAAAGGGTCGTCATTCGTATCCGGTCGATGTGCAACAACAGTTTAAAACAGCGATATATATTTACACTGCTATTTCCAACAACTTCGTGTTCTAAAAAAAAACTTAATTTCTTTTGTATTTATATAGGTACTTAACACTATTTGAGGCCCCGTTTCAGTGGCCACATAGTCTAGGGCGTCACTATCGCAATAAACTGTACTGCCAATGACGGAGAGATCGGGGTTATAATCCCGGTCGTTTCTACTGAGGGTGTTTATTACTAAATTGTATTTCACTCTTCCTCCCCGCAAATATGGGTATATTTCTTCTAGTTTGCGTAGGTGGTTATTTCAAATAAATGTAGTCCGAAAGGGTAGGAAGACACAGTGACAAAAAAAAACACTATCTGGGCTAGTAGTGAACTCCTAGTCACTCAGATATCGCATAATGTAAACACCCAAAAGATTTTACCAAAATGGACTCGATCGATACTCTGTCGGAGTTTTATTGTCTGGCGTCCGAAGTTAAACGCACTATTGCTCTCTACCACTATTTATCCTAACCTTCTCAATATAATGTGCGTGTGTGTGTGTGTGTGTGTGTGCGCACACACGTGCGTGCGGGCTAATATCAGTGTCACAGAATGCTACCAGGGTAATTTTTGTAGTACCACATCTTACTACCCGTTCAGGTTATATGCCTATGTACTAATTACGCAAATGGGTTAAGGATGAGGAAGGTTGAATATATAAAAGTGTACCCACATTTGCATGGAAATCAAGTGGGAAATCATTTAGGAGAAACCACCCCAGTACACCCGACCGGGATCGAAGTCCGATCACCCCGTCATCGATGGTTTAGAACATTGCGAGAGTGACGCCTTAGACCATGCGTCCAGAGAAGCAGGTCAGGGTAATAATACCTTCCTCAAACTGTACCTGTGCATCCTTATCACTCATGTGAACACTCGGTCAGGTATCAACGGAAATACATTCCGATGAGAGGTATGTATAGCCAATTCTTATGTTTAATTGGTCAAATGGGGGCCAAGGTGGAGAGAACATATCACAGATACAGTTTTACCAAGCTCTGATTACCCTGGCAACATTACATGACACGACACTTGTCCTGAGTTTTGTTTTCATTAAAAAAAATTATTCTCTAATATATAAAAAAAACTTAGTTACATTTCCTCTTATTTATACCTTTCTCAACCCCTATAAATATGCAGATATCCCGGGTGGGTATTAAGAGGCATTGAAGTTTTTAAATTTATCGATATTAAGAAACCAACATTGAACAAAGTTTACTTTATTTACCTTTCAAATGCCAAAACTCACCCCCAAAATTTGTTTGTTTGTAGATTTTCTATTTTCCTTTCAACTGTAAAAATCCCTTTTTATAATCTTTTTCCTGTCTATTTGTAACTCCGCAATATTTATATTGGCTGTACAAATTTACTCCTTCCCTTATTTGTAGGTAAATAATTTTCCTTCCAACAGTAAAAAAAAATACCCTCACCCTTTTTTAATATTTGTAGGCCAGTAATGTATCTTTCATATATGTTTGTACTGTTTGTTTTTAGATCAGCAATTTCCCTTTCAGCTGTCAGAATTAACACCCCGTCGTATTACTGTCTATTTATTTGTAGATCTTCAATTTTCCTTCGATTTGTCAAAATCAATCCCCCTCCCCTTGTTTATAGATCATCAATTTCCCTTTCGGGTTATCAAAATACGCCACATCCCCGCCTAACTAGCTATCTAATTGTAGCTCAATAATTTAACTACCGGTTGTCCAACTTGACCCCCTGTTTATTTACAGATCAGCAAAGGGTGGATCCTGGGTCCTGAACTGTGTGACATGTGGACCTCTAGTGATGTCCTGTGCTGCACTGCGTCCATCCTGCACCTCGTGGCAATCGCCGTAGACAGGTACACCACGTTTACCAGGATAGGGTACAATACAACACTTCTCTATAAGTTACCAGGTAAACTCTCTACCTAGTATGACAATCCCGGGTCGCAGTAGTGGAGAAGGGCGGGTTCGTGGAGCTTTTGGTAACGGTCACACTAAATTCAAGGTCGACCCAGAAGAGTTTTGATGGTTGGGCGCCACCTCGTTGGCGGTAGTGAACATGAACTATTACGAGGAATTCGTTTTTTCGCAAGATGAGTTTGAATATCAACACTCCCCCTAATAAGGCAGACCCAGACTGATAAGTGACCATTCGGACAGAGATAAACTTCAGCCCTTTACTTAAACCACCAATAAATATTACACCCATAGGCCTTCAAATGTTTACCATGATCGAATCTGCAAAACCTGCTAATAAACAATGTAGACTAAAGTTTATCCAAACCATGAAAATGTTTCCCTAGTGTTACTGTAATTATTCACAAAATGAAAATGACTCATTTAAGTTAGGAGTACCTTCACAAACAAAAACAAAACAAATAATCAGAATAACTATATTGTATTATAAGATTATTCCTCTGGTCAAGTATTCTCCCAGCCATTGTTAAATATCCATCTTTAACAAATCTATAGATTAACAATATCAGAAGCTCTAATCCTTAGGTAATTAGGATGAAATTCAAAATTAATCAAGGGAAACTAAAATTTTATTGCACACATGAAAGTATTTCTAAACAACTTCACAACGGTTTGAGTATTGATCGGGTACACAAGTCTAATGGGCCAACCATCAGCAACGTTCATAGAGCTTTCACTAAAACTTTAACACTTAACAAAAATGACTCAAAATTAAATAAATAATAACCGTTGAGAGCCCCTTGAAAGGGATTTCCATTGGCCTGACGGCTTAATATAATAATAATAAAAGCTAAATCAACACTATAACCCATCATCTTAAAAGAACTATAATAATGATAATAATAATAATAGTCCAATCCTAATAACTAACCAACAAGATACAAATACAGGTCACGATATACCATAAAAAACAAATTGTGAGCTGCGATTGGTCACTGCGCTAAAAGAACCTGATTAAGATGGGTTGCTAGTGAGCGTGAGTTTAGGGAAGTATTTTTTAAGTTTTTAAAGCATAAACATTTTGGCCAAAATAAATCAAATATTTCTTCTATAGAAACATATAGTTTAGTTTTCCGCACATGCTAATCTCAACAGTCCTTGAATATTTGTCAAGGGGGTCCTAGAATTTAATGACAACTTTTTCTCTTAATTTAAAAAGTTTGTCACCAAATGCCACCATGCTCATGCCAGATATTCAAAAACTGTTGAGATTAGCATGTGCAGAAAGCTAAACTATATGTTTCTATCGAAGAAAAATTTGATTTATTTTGTTCAAAAAATGATTATGCATTAAAAACTGCAAAATTAGCGCACTAAATTCGCGCTCACTAGCACCCAGCCTTAAAGTGCACATATAAGTTAAAGCTAGCGCTCCCTACAGTTGGCACAGGAGTCAAACGGGTTCGACGACAGTCACTTGCGGTCACCTCCTCGGATAATTCCACCTAAAGTCAATCTTTATGTGTCGGCATCCTTGAAGTTAAGTTGAAAAAAAATCTAATATATCACTTATCAGTCTCGGGGAGTCTGGCGACACGCGCGACCATACGTTCCACGCGGAACTTCAGGGGTATCCAAGTTGGGATGCGACTCGGCAAAACTTCACTCATGAGTGCCTCAGATCAGCAGTCATGGGTTGGCAACCACTGAAGAAGTACCATGGATGTCGTCTGTAGTTGGCGGAACACAGTCGGGAAACAAACTCTAGACTCCCAGACTCAGAGTCAAAAACCCTACAAACTCATGTATAAATAGTATGGTTCCAACAATAAATGTAACCCTTTATAGAAGTTAATTACCAGATTATTTAAAAGTACTAAAATTTATCATATAATAAGTTTAGTGAAAAAAGACTTAACAACAACATCCCAACTATAAACTTTGATATAAAATAATACTAATCAAAAAGGGTCTTGAATTTCTCACAAAATAATAGTGCGTGGCACTATCCTATTCAGAATGTTTTTCGAACTGGTAATACCTCAATAATCCAATTATTTAGATTCTCCTAATACAACTAGACCTGACAAAGATAAACAATGAACAAACTATTCCAAAGGAGAAATATTTTATAAATTATCAGTATATTTAAAAGTTAATTTTACGACTCAACATTATTTAAATCAAAATTTTAAATTACAGCTCCAAAACTATTTGTCTTGTTATAAAAATAAATTACTAATAGGCTTAGGTTTTGAACACAATAGATTATGGCAGGTGAGAGAAAAACAAATTATATTTACGCCATAGAAGCTCATAAACATCAAATCCCTAAATTTAAATACTTAAAATTTGGTAACAATCAACAAATATTACCCTATGTAATTCTCAACCCTGTTCTTCAAATGCATCATAATAGATTATTATCATTACTATAACCCCTCACTTCATACAATAACACCTGACATTTAGGTAAATAGTTAAAAATATATAACATGTAAATAAAAGATTCTGACTCAATTATGTAGTTATCATATACATGAGTGCTAATTAAGGAAAATTATAAGTGATCAATATAATCATACTCCATAGTAATATCTGATTGATAATCCAATAATCCCCAAAACATTGTCATATATATATCCATTACGGACACAAATTAGTCAAATAACACAGTTTAGATAGAAAATTATTATCATAAATAAAACTTCATTTAATCAAATCAAAGGGTTTTATAATATTAAACTGCCTTACGCAACTGGTTTTCACCCTGCACGACGGTCAATTATTTCATTTCAGTCTCATTAGAACTGTTGAAATTTGTAAACATTATGAAAAGTAAAACAACTTTGAAAGTTGTAAAGACATTACATATTATAGTAATTAAATAACATTAAAAGGTCTACCTTAC
This sequence comes from Timema podura, assembly GCA_033556935.1. Lineage (NCBI taxonomy): Eukaryota > Metazoa > Arthropoda > Insecta > Phasmatodea > Timematidae > Timema > Timema podura. The sequence goes on from JAVRXN010000011.1 coordinate 80,396,611, forward strand.
CTCGGCCACTAAATTTATCACCAAATCCTCCCAACGGGACAGAGGGTCTTCCCAGCACAAGCGTTCAAGTCCAACACACACTGACGAAACCGTACCGCTGGACACCCGACACAAAACTAGTCTCATTGGCCTAAACAATAGTTCACCGATCATGTTCTGACGTAGGTCACAGATAATTCAGCGCCCTAGTGGACGAAGTAGGCAATGTTGACGTCCAAGCATCACTGGAAATGTGACGAGAAACGTTACACTAGAGATGGACATTGTCCGCAGTGGCGGCTTGCGGTGGAGGGGTTAGAATTGTAGATATGGCACCACTAGGGGCTAGGGCCTATTATACTTCAAAATATAGTGCGTTAAATGACGAGTGGGTTATAAGAAGGGGGCAGGGGAGGTGTATATAAGAACCACGGAGGATAGGGGGGGGGGAGAGGAAAATTTCGGGCCAACCTTAAAATTATTTTAATTAACTTATTGATGATAAACAATTGAAGTATGATATATGAACATAGTGGGTCAACAAAGGCTCGAATTCATTTGTTTTTTACTATTTTTTTTTAGCACCGTGTCTTACTACCCGTTTGGGTTGTAAGCCTATGTACTAATTACGTTAATGTGTTAGAGATGAGGAAGGTTGAATTCAGAGGAATTGCACCCTTGAAAGTGGAAAACTATTATAAAAAAAACCACTCTCAGTGCAACCGACTGGTATCGAACACCGATCTCCCTGTCATCGGCAGTCTAGTCTATTGCGACAGTAGCGCGTTAGACCGTGCGGCCACCGAAGCTCGTTTGATGATGTTTCTGGTATTAACACCCCCAGAAGAACCTAATCTTAGGTATAAACGTCGACATTTGGGATATATATATCTCGATTACATTATAGTTTCATTTAATCAGTTGAAATTATTTTATAGAAGTATGAAAAATTTTCCAGAAAAAATATTATCAAAACTTTCCGTCTCACATTTCTATTGCTACATAGCTGAATAAACGCTCACCTACAACGTTCCTGTTCAATGTAAGCCTGTTTAACCGACATGACTGTCAACAAATCACGTGATTTTATTATTACTAATAGGTGCCCTGTCTTTGTCCAAACTGAGCCCTCCAGCATGTCCTAAAAACAGCTCCCTTTTTTATATTCTGAAACTTTCATCTTCTTTCCTTGTTTGAGGTAATCCATTAGTTGCATTTGATGTATTCCTGGTTCCTTTCCCTCTTCCACATTTTCTTCTATGGCATCACGTGTTCATTATTCGTCCGATATTTCCACTGTATTCTTTATATTCTCCCATAGTACCAAATCTCAAAGTTTTCCCAATCTCTCCTCCTTTTTCATTAGGGTCCATGTTATAGCTTCATACAAAACGATGCTCCATATGTACCACTATACCGGTTTCTTACTCATATCCAAATTTAGTCAGTAATATCCTATTCTTGTTGAAAGCAGCCTTGGTTATTGCTCTCCAGGTCCAGTTTGATAGTCAGTAACATCCTCTTCTTGTTGAAAGCAGCCTTGGTTATTGCTCTCCAGGTCAAGTTTGATAGTCAGTAACATCCTCTTCTTGTTGAAAGCAGCCTTTGCCATTGCTCTCTAGGTCCAATTAGCTATTTATATTTTATTTCTTGTTTACACTGCGCGTCTGTCACAATTTAAGTTCCTAAATGTTTGAATTTTCCACATTCTCCAGCTGTTGATCTCCCGCCGCGATCTTCAATGTTTCTTCTATCGATCTCAACCTGAACTCAAGCACATGGTTTTCACTTGCCAGAAATCGGACTATGGATCATTTGCGAAGTAGACAAACGTTCCCTACCAAAATTGAGCTAAGATGTTGGACACAGTCTCTAAGGTGCGATGGACTTTCTAAGAAGGACAATTTTAGTTATTCTAGGAATAGCACACCATTCTATTAATTATTGTTATTTGCCCACCAGTGGTGATATAATAATTATTGGTGAACTAGAGTTTATGTTTAAATGTTTTTAAAGTAAAAGATATGTAAATAAATTGAATCTCGAACCTTATTGGAGATCTTTTAGATTTTTTTAAAAACCCATTATTAATGTTATTAAAACAAAAAATAAATGTTGTGTGATTACTTCCAATCCTAAAACCCTTTTGGATTTCCAGGTTAGCCAATCAACCGAGCTACTCAGATTATCATGACAGGCCATATTCGTCATATTAGGTCTTAATGACTGGTTAGAGTCCCAGTAAGGTAAAAGCCAGGTGTGGGACACGGATGATGAATATGGTCCCGGACGTAAATGACCACTTAGTGACTGGTTCGAGGCCTAGGCCGCCTAGTCATGTTAAATCAAGGTGTGCAACATGAATGATGATAATGTTCACATTCTTCTTCAGGTACTGGGCCGTGACGAACGTGGACTACATCCACACCCGTAACAGTGGCCGTATCGGCGGGATGATCGTGGTGGTGTGGACTGTGGCACTGATCGTATCTCTTGCCCCCAGTTCGGCTGGAAGGACCCGGACTACCTGGACAGGATCAACGTGCAGCAGAAGTGTCTGGTGAGTCAGGACGTCGCCTACCAGATCTTTGCCACATGCTCTACCTTCTACGTCCCCTTGCTTGTAATCCTCGTGCTCTACTGGAAGATATTCCAGACGGCAAGAAAGAGAATCCACAGGAGGAGGAAGCAGAAGAGTCTGGTACCTGGAAGCGCCCCACCTGGAGGGAAGCCTCCAGGAATCTCTTCCGGCAGCAAGTTCCTCACCAAAAGCAGGTTCAGGAAGCTGAGACGCAGCAAGAAGTCCTCGGCAGCTGAAGCGCTGGTGGCGTCTCTTGTTCTCGTAGAAGGTCATTCGACGGTATCGGTGGACATCGCCGCCGAAGAGGAAGTTGACCTCGAGAACCAGAAGAGTTCTGAGACGAGCGGGACTTCCGCCGGTGCGGGCGTCGGCGTCGATGCCAAGACGGCCGTTGAACAGGAAGACGGTAAAGTGGTCACGACGGCGTTTACGATCTCCAAGACTTTAGAAGGTGTGCGAGGGTTGGGGGTAGTGTCGCTGGTCGCCCATGAGAGGTTGGGCTGCGTCGTCAACCTCGGAGTTACCTCGAACAACGTGTCGCCCGATAAGTCTTCCAACGTGACCCCGGCCAACAATGGGTCCGCAAGCCACCAGGGGCACGCAGCGAGCGACGCGACGCGCATGATAGAGGTCCCACAGAAAGAGTCACCGATAGCGGTTAAGGGGATCGTGACCACCACGGTAAGCTCAAAGGAGAAGGTGCCGCTGACAAACCATCAGAGGAAGGACAAGAAAGAGAGTCTTGAAGCGAAACGGGAGAGGAAAGCGGCGAAGACGTTGGCGATCATCACCGGGGCTTTCGTGGTGTGCTGGTTGCCTTTCTTCATCATGGCGCTCCTGATGCCACTGTGCGAGGTTTGCTACATCAATGACTACATGGCGAGCTTCTTCCTGTGGTTGGGCTACTTCAACTCCACCCTCAACCCCGTCATCTACACCATCTTCAGTCCGGAATTCCGACAGGCTTTCAAAAGGATCCTATGTGGCAGCGGTCGAAGGTCCAGGGCGAGGAACTTTAGACCCGGTAAAACTAAATAATGGGTTGTAGCACACTTTCTGTGTCCACTTGAAGTTATGTCTAGTAAGAAATCTAAGTCAGTATCAAACTTCGTGACAAAGCAACGATCTTCTTTCTTTTGTGTGTGTGTGTGTCTCGCGTAACCTGAAAATAGAAGCTGATAATGGAGATTCAGAAGTCAGCGAATCTCACATTTGTCCTAAACTCCTTGCTATTCGTGTACCTGGAGATGTATTGCCTCCCCCGAGATTAGACCTTAAATACGGCCCTAAGAAAATGTCGCCAGTACTTTAACAATTATTGTGAAACATATGTGAATATATTGACACCTGATATTTTTTTTTACATTAACACCCCTCGTATGCAAATACCAACATATTGAACTGTATCAAGTAATATTAAATTGTTCGCAAACTTCCCGCAATTTGGTCGTAGCTAAGAAGTTTTTTTTTATAAAACGTGACTGAATAAAATAAAAAAATTAAACATCTCAAGACATTCTTTGTGAGACATGTAATTTTTAATTGACGCTATAAGTTTTTTTTTTATTATTTAAAGCTCTTTCTTACGTTTTGATCATATCAAAAATGTATGATTCACTATAATTTTATTTTGCTATCAATATTATTGGAAATAAATGTTCAATAGATATCATAATGATCACTATACTACAGTAACATGGATAAATAATTTGTGTTTAATAGTTTTTAAAAATATTTTTACTTTTAGATCGTTTAGAATATAGCCTAATAAACTTATAAATTATGATATTAAAAAAAAATATTTCTTTTAAAAGAAGAAAATTACTACCGTGTCTTTCCCAGTAGTGTGTATATAATTTCATGATAATTGTATTACTGTGATTTTATTAAATGCTATATATGTATAAGAATATACGAGTGTGCAGGTATACTCTACAAAGAGGCCGTAAACATTACTCCTATTATATGGACATGTAGGGACCTCTTTTTATGAGTGAAAGTGCACACAATTTATATTCAGTGATCAATAAATTTTATTTTTGATTATTAAATTAGTAGCTATAGTCGTTATAAGCCTAACCTATTTAGGCTCTAAGTATTTTCGGTGAAACGGGCATTTTAAGCTTCTTTATGATAAGAAGTGTAAATAAATAACTATATATTTACCATACAAAATATTACTAACATAAAGTATCTGTGTATAACGTTCTGAAATTTTAAGTAGGCCTACAAGGGGGGTCCTGATAGCTAAGACATTGAAATAATTAATTTTATCAAATAAATGTTTACCTTAACATACTGTATACACATATAACATTTCATTTTGATAATTTTAGAACAAAATGTATACCATTATACATATGATTGTTGCCAAAACTTCTTTTTTTTTTGTATGTAAAATTCTAAAACCAGAGAATTAAAGATTGTTAATTTTTGCGACATATTGTATTGGGTATATATTGTAAACTAGAATATTTATAATAATTGTATACTATTACACATTTTTGTTCATAATTTTCGTAAAATATAAATACAAGAGTTTTAAAATTATGCTTTTTATGAATATATTCCATTATCCATAAAAATAAAAATAAATATAATAATTTTCCAGACAAAATTACACCTTATGTATCATTCTTATTGATATATTTTGTTGCTATTTGACAAGTATGGTTGGCGTTTTAGATTTTGTTAAATGTGATGAGACATTGTTTTAAAGAATAAACAGTTTAGATAATGTTAATTAATTTTAAAATATGCTTTATAAATGATTTCGTGGCAAATAACATTACGATACTGAGAAATGTATTCAAAAGTCAAATGACTTATTGATTAGTACTATCACTATTTTTTTTATTAAGCGTATTAAAAAAAATATTATTACTATGACTTATCTAAACTTGTTTGTCACTATCATTAGAATCCAAAGCTTTTAAAACATATATATAAAATATTGTTTAGTACGACCGTTGAATTTCATTAAAATGTATGACAATATTATAAGGAAAAAATATTATTAAATAATTTTAAATAATCAAATTTTATTTGTATTTACAAATGATTATATTTGTTTAAAAAAAAATTACTACAACGTTGTCAAACACTGTTGATTTAAATGTAATACCTATAAATTAATACATATTTAATTAATATTCTGAACATAATTAGGCTCTACAAATTTTTATTCGGTGATAAATATGTATACAATTATGCTAAATATGTTTACACATATTAAAATGTATCAATCGAACCAATGAATTACATATGTTGATTTTATTTGTCAGTGTGTTAAAAATCACAAATATTTAATTAATATTTGTAAAGTATATTTCAAAGCTTGTCATTTACTTTCTAGTCTTGGTAAGGTAATGTGGAAACATTGTGTTTGAATACTCAGTTAACCATACGTTTTACAATTCATGCATGTGAGTGAAACTGTTTCAACGTGTTCACACGAGTGAATTAATAAAACGATTCAACTCTTCATCAAACCACACGTATGACGTCATCGTTAGCGGCTCGTCGTATTAGGGAGAGTATGTGTTAATATAGGGGTGGGTGGGGGGAAATATGTGCTCACATATGCATGAGCACGCATCACTATTTTCAAAAGGTCAAACATATTTAGCCCAGATATATTTATGTCAGTCGATAAACTTGATAAATCTCTTGTAAAGTATTGTTACTGGGTGCCGAACAAAATTGGCTTAAGTGTTTAAAGTGTCAATATATAGAAGACCATATCACCAAGGAGAATCAGTAAAGTGCAAATATTGATACTTATAAAAATAGGAAAATTTATGTTTTTTTTAGACAGCAGTAGCAAACAGAAGGAACAAAACCATTCATATAATTTTGTGGTTTTTTTAAGGTTAGGTATTAAATCAACTAACATTTCTAATTATTTTAAAAGGAAAATGTTCAAGTATGTTGGATATATATATGTGTTATTAATGGTCAGAATTTATCAGATATTACATTTAGCACACCAACATTTAAAGAGAAACTTTCACGTAATCTAAAAGCAATTTAGGTCTAACAATATGTAACCGTATTTTAATTTTGCAAATATATGCATTTTGAATGTAAAATTTGTATAATACTGTGTATGATTTTACTGTAGATAAGAAATGGTATTATATAAATATAATATTGTTATTATATTTCAAGTAACGAACAATAAATTTCCAGTTTTGTGGAAACCCATGCCCAATAATATATGATATGAATTTTGTTAAAGAATTGTGCATTGTGTATTGTATTATTTCTTACTGAGATAAAATATGTACACTTTATAACATAGCTCAGAGTAATGTGAATGTAAATATATTATGTATTAAAATTCTCGTAGAGTTACAAATGTTGTAAATCATCAGAGAAACATTGTATATACATGTGTACAGAAATACATACATAATATGTGAACTTTAGGTTGTTTCTATTTTCTCCTAGATTTTTTTTAGCACCACTTCTTACTACCCATTCGGTCTAAATGAGTTAATGTGTTAGGTATGAGTAAGATTAAATTTAGAAGAAGTGTATCCACATTTGCGTGGAAGGCGAATGGAAAACAATTTAGGAGAAAAACTCCGTAACCCCCGACCAGTAATCGAAACCCGAACTCCCCCACCACCAGCAGTCCAGTCTATTGCGAAAGTGACACCTTAGACCATTCGACCACCGTAGAGGGTTTCCTCATACCTCCGAATATTCCTTCAGTGTCATCTTGTAAGAACAGTTTAAACTACAACCAGGCAATGTTTTTTGGGAGATTGCGTGAAAAAACTGCGCACAAGCTTTGGGGTGTGCGATGTGGTTTCATGCCGGTTAGGGGTTGCATGGACCAGATATTTGCATTGCAACAAGTGATTGAGAAATGTATGGCAGTAAGGAAGAAAATGTAATGTGCATTCGTTGATCTGGAGAAAGAGTACAATCGGAAAAGTAGGAGTATGTTACGGAATGTTCTGAGAGAGTATGGTGTGGTTGCATAATTAGTAAATGCAAGGCGCTGTATGATGAAAGTAAAACGTGCGTTAGTGTTACTGAAGTTTTGAGCGAATGGTTAGACATTGAACTGGGTGATAGTCAAGGTTATTTTATGTGTTCATGGTTGCTTAATGTATTCATGGATAAGTTAGAGGGATCCTTGTGAGGAGGCAGTTGGTGTACAAATGGACTATGTGAATGTGAGATTGCTGTTATAAATGCAGATGATGTCGTATTAATAGCTGAGAGTGAAAGTGACTTGCAGAATACATTTAATCGTTTGAATGTGGCGAAAGGCAGAATGGGTATTCGTACAAATGTGTCCAAAACTAAGGTGATAGTGTTTGATGAGGACGGATCAGGAAATGATTGTCAGCTTAGTATAAATCGAAAACTGTTAGATCAAGTGAATGGTTTTGTGTGTATCTGGGAAGAATTAACTGTAAAAGAGGAAGAATATATGGTGAAATAGACAATGCATCTGGGAGATTAAATGGCTGTATGTGAACTATTCCAAATAATTAAGTATCGAAAGAGGCAAAGATGGCAGTATATAAATGTGTGTTAACGCCAACATTGTTGTAAAGATGTGAAGCGTGGGTTTGTAATGAGAAACACAAGAGCAAGGTGAATGAGATTGGAATGAGATATCTAAGAAATGTATGATAAAAAAAAACTCGTATGGATAGAGTCAGTGATTAATGGGTGCTGAAATCGTGTGGTTTGAAACGGATTCTAATAGTTCAATGAGAAAAAGCGTAATACGTTGGTTTAGACATGTTGAGAGGATGAGTATTGATCGAGTGATGAAGCAAATAAATGAATTTAGAGTGTGTGGATCAAAAGGAAGAGGTAGGCCATGTAAGACGTGGCTAAATGTGTGAAAAAGAGAAACATTGAGAGCTTAAGAATAAAAAGGCATGCATGACTCGGTGTATGGATGTTGTTGAAGCGAAAGGAGTATGCAAGGCTAGGTCAATGTGTTGAAAGTTTATTAGTATGAGTTAGGTACGGAGTTGTTGATTTTTAATATACATGCATAGATTTTTGCCTACCCCTTAAGAGAAAGGCATGATTATGTAAGTAAAATGTATGTTTTGTATGAATGCCTTGTTTGACCCATTATTTATTAATTTTTTAACACTGCGTCTTACTACCCGTTTGGGTTGTACGCTTTGATACAAATATTATCCTAAAATTTATTTACATAAGTTTAAAAGCTGTTGGAATTGAACTTAGCGATAGGTCCTATTCAACTTTTAGTGTTGATTAGCTAATTCTCAATAAAATAGTACGATAAAACATTACATACTTTTTCATCTGGATATAATTTGAGCCACAATTCTCAAATAACATCAAGTTGACTATCCTAGAATTATCATTTCTCCAATAAACAAGTAACTATGTTATCTATTATACAAAACAATGCTCAAGATACCAATTTTGAAACAAATCGTCAAGACATTTTTTTTAGATATCGGTCTTCGGTAAACTAACCTTGAATCAATATTATCTAAAAAAAAGTGTTGTTTGACATTTAAACCCATCACTTTTCTATTACGAACAAAATCATTGCAGCTATTTATCGACTAGGTTTATAGTTTTGACAAATCAGTCATCAGTAAATAACCTTTAATTTTAAAATGAGATTTAAAAAATACTGCTTGGTGTGACCATATAGCTTATAAGTATGAAACGTAAAGAGCCATCATAATCTCAGGGTTTACAAATGGTTAGTAATACAATACTTCATCTATGTGATACTTACTTACTCTAAGAGATTAGGAGCTCGAAGGATAATTACTGCATTAAAAATATAAGCTACTTCTGCCTATTTTCAACTAATTCCATCCAGTCAACCTCATTACATCCTATTCCTATCTTGAACTAGTTATATCCAGTCCACCTCATTACACCCTATCCCTATCTTGAGTTAGTCCTTACCAGTCTACCTCATTACACCCTATCCCTATCTTGAGTTAGTCCTTACCAGTCTACCTCATTACACCCTATCCCTATCTCGAGATAGTTCTATCCAGTCCACCTCATCACATCCTAACCCTATCTTGTGATAGTATATCCAGTCCACTTCATTACACACTATCCTTATATTGAGCTAGTTCTATCCAGTCCACCTCATTACACCCTATCCCTATCTTGAGCTAGTTCTATCCAGTCCACCTCATTACACCCTATCCCTATCTTGAGTTAGTCCTTACCAGTCTACCTCATTACACCCTATCCCTATCTTGAGTTAGTCCTTACCAGTCTACCTCATTACACCCTATCCCTATCTCGAGATAGTTCTATCCAGTCCACCTCATCACATCCTAACCCTATCTTGTGATAGTATATCCAGTCCACTTCATTACACACTATCCTTATATTGAGCTAGTTCTATCCAGTCCACCTCATTACACCCTATCCCTATCTTGAGTTAGTTCTATTCAATCCACCTCATTACATCCTATCCCTATCTTGAGCTAGTTCTATACAGTCCACCTCAGTACACCTAATCCCTATCTTGAGCTAGTTCTACCCAGTCCATCTCATTACACCTAATCAATATCTTGAGATAATTTTATCCAGTCCACCTCATTACACCGTATCCCTATCTTGAGATAGTTCTATCCAGTCCACATCATTACACCCTATCCCTATCTTGAGCTAGTTTTATGCAGTCCACCCCATTACACCCCATTACACCCTATTTCTCTTATATCCAATCTAATGCTATCCTCCAATCCAAGCCCAGGTCTTCCAAACGGTCTCTTTAATTTTATAATAATAGTGAAAAAGAAATTGGTACCACCTTCTTAATTTTATTTTCCCTCCCACACAAAAACTATATAACAATATTTTACCCTGCTGTTGAGAAAGTATGTCTGGCTGCGACTTTGCGTACATGGGAGTGATACATTCACTGAATTGTACGCCACATTCCACATTCCACGAGAATACTATATTCCTTGTAACGGGTGGAACGTTGTGTGGAGCAGTCAGTTTTACGTGCCGAAAACAATTCCATCTTGACGAATACTACACGACCGAGTGAGTGAATGTCGCATTCAGAGCTTTGGAACGAAATGTAAACACTTAAAGTCTGCCCTAAATCGTGGATTCTGCTAGAAATGGACCGTATTTGACAGCGACAGACGTCACTAAAACTACTTTTTATATTCATACGTCAAGTCATATGATCTTAAGATGTAACTTTTGTTGGCTATCTCAATACCTTTAAAATAATATTAATAACATAACAAATGTTATTAATGCTAAACGAAAAAAAACAGTTTGCATTTTATAGTTTCCTACAGTTTACTTTTTTTCTTTTAGAATAGCGTCTTACTACCAGTTCAGGCTATATGCTTATGTACTATTACGCTAATGGTTTTAGGGATTGAGAAGGCTATATTTAAAGGAAGTGTACCCACATTTGCATAGAGGAGAGTGGAAAACTATCCTCAGTGCACCCAACCGAGATTTGAAACCTCAATCTCCCCGTCATCAGCAGTTTAGTTTTACTGTGAAGTATCGCGTCAAACCACGTGGCCACCGAAGTGGGTTGGATATACACCACTTAAATAAAGCCTCATGGCTGACTCACTCATTCACTGACATTAATGTTTACCCACTTCCAGATGAGATAGAAACTTGAAATTTGGCAAACTTATAGCTTCTAGCCTGTAACCGACGAGAAAATGCAAAAAAGTTTAAAAAAATTAATTTTCAACCACCGAAAAAAATTCAAAAAGGCGGAGCAACTTTAAAGTCGGTGCGGACCTTTCTTTGGAGGTCTCTTGTGGCTAAACGGTAAGACATTAAATCACGGATTGCATCAGCAGCCACGGATTTGGCAAGATCCACAAGTTTGATCCTATTATTTTTTGTCATATCTCCATCGGTTACACCTTAGATATAGATTTTTTTAATTTTGGTAAATTTTTGCACATTTTCTACATTATGTTTAATTTTATGACACACTAACGGGACAGCTAGGATCATAAAATTTTACCGGCATATTGGCAAATCCAATTTCCATAAAAGTGCTAAATTTTATGATTCTAGCTGCCCTATAAGTATGGAAAAACTATAATAATGTGTGAAAAACATAATACAATACCAGTAAATTTAAATTGCTACGTTCAAAACAACGCTGGAATTAAATTAATTAACATCCACTTGCAAAGAAAACTCAATGGGGGTTTGAGGGTGGAGCCCCAACGAGCAAAGCAATCTTACTATAAAGTTTGATTCCCACGTTTGCCAAATATTGATGTGAAATTTGTTTAATGGCACAGTGATTCACTCGCTTGCAGAAATGTAGACTTTAGCGATGATAGTGCCGACGTTTTGGATAGAGGATGTCATTTTGTCAGCACAATGAACCCTCTGGTCGTTGAGCTCAGTTTTCTAGACCACAGCTGCTATTCTCTATTCAAGTAGCTCCTCATTAGTCCTCACGAAGTTGTGTTAGACCTTGTTTCAGACCTGCTGCGTCACATTTAAAAACTTGAAAGCGCCAGGGATCGAGCTCAGGACCTCTGGATCTGTAGCCAGTAGTTCTGACCCCTAGATCACAGAGGCGGTCGGATAAACGGATATTTAAGATTAACATCACAATGGATGTTTTCTAATTAATTTCATGTTTTGTGTAGGGGAATAAATCAAAACAAAACAAGAAATGACACACGCGCTTTCCATTTAACGAGTTATTTCAAATCATTACACAACAGTAGACGCATCTGTATGCTTGTATCTCATTTGTAGGCGCAAGCGTACTGATTTCGTCGGTTGGTTTTAAAATTCGATTGGCTCTTTTTTTTATCAAATTTTATGGAGAAGCATGGACAAAGAGTTTCTGTCCCAGTATTCGGAACGCTACACCCAATATCACTTCTGAGATAACTGCAGGTCTTATGGAGATAAAACTTTATCTTCGCTCTCTCTCAGTTAACTGTTGCAACATCTCCTCACTCTCAGTTATGTCTGAAGGTGGAGTGCTGTCGTAAGAAGGAGCTACTGGCAACATCGACTATCCAGCGTTGCAAAACTTATCTTATATTTGAGGGGAGATTGACCACACTAAAACGAGATAATGACAACGCTGTGTCCCAGTAGTAACCATGCTGTTCCCTCAGAGATGATATTCAGTGTGGTCTTATCTTCGGCCTTAAAGGTTATTTGTTTCACCGGCCGACTAATGTCGTGTGTGCGTGGAATTAAAGAGGGGAGAGGTCACGATATTTATTGGTGAGACACTCCCGGTCGTGCAAATAGCTCAGAGCAGCTAAGGGAAGACCGCGAGCATAAACGACTCTAAACTAAAAGGTGGCTTAGGGTCCGTAAGAAGTGTTTTACCATCACAAAGTGAGCCTAACATACATTGCAAGTTTGTTCGTCTTTTGTGTAGCTTAAGGCAATTATAATTTAAAGGCAAAAAAAGTATACATTTTAACAAATTGCTAATTACCATCAGCTAAATAAGAATAAAGACCTAGATGCAAAAACTACATACTATCTATACTACTACTACTACTACTACTACTATAATAATAATAATAATTAATAATAATAATAATAATAACCGACTTTCCTTGGGCGAAGGTCTTAAGCTAATATAATATATAATAAATTGCGCAATTCACTTATTCGTTTAGTTGAACAATCATTCGCATCGGTGGGCACGCAGACTAAATGTCAAGGCTCGTTTATTCTTGTTTGTCGGTGACGGTGAGGTCAAAGCTTATATCCCGACTGGTATAATGAGTTGTTTTTTTTAATAAGTAATTTATAATATCTTTATTAATTTATTTTATTTTAGGTATTTAACGTGCACTTTCTAAATCAACTGAATATAAACGGCACATGACTTAAAAAAATTAGTTTAAATCTAGAACCTACACAATATCCAGCCCCCCCAATTGTTAATTCATCACTGTGAAAGGAAAAACCCATATTTTACCGATGATAAAAAAAATTACCTTGCCGGGAATCAACCCTGGATCTTTCACTCAGTAGTAATAACACGTTACCATCGAGTTTAGACTCGTTTCAGTGTCGCGTGGTCTAACACGCTACTCTCGTCGCAGACAGGACTGCCGATTACCGGGCGATCGAGGTTTGAATAAACTGGTCGGGTGTATGGGGTGGTTTTACCTAAACAGTTTCCCACTCTACCTCCATGCAAGTGTGGGTACACTTCCTCTGAAATGTAACCTTCCTAATCCCTCAAAACCACTAGCGTAATTAGTTTATAGGCTTGTTAACCCGAACGGGTAGTAAGACGTGGTGTTTAAAAAAAAAGAATAGCATATATTTGTACACTAATTTTGTTCACGACTATACATTTTACGTTTAATTTTAAAGTTAATGTTGATAACACAAATGTATAATAATTGATTCAATAAGAATCTTCTAGTGTCATGTTGTGGATTGTTTCCAGGTAATCTGATCTTAGTGAAAAAAATTGTACCTGTGATCTGTTCCCATCATCCTCCACCAATTTTCACCCATTTGACCAAATCTACATAAGCTCCACACTCAATCTCGATTTTCACATGAAGGTACTTTTAGAAAATACAAACATATTTTATTTGCGGTCAAGATTATAACATTTTATATTTTGTTAGTGTTATTCTATAGGCGTTGTTAATATATATAAAAGTGACAGCTGCATATCACATGACTTGATGTATGAGTACCTAAAGTCTACCTAGTATCTTTTCTAGCTGTCATATAAGAAACTTCTATGAAAATATGGAGGTACATACTTCACGTGGATTTTTTTTGATTAGTGTATGCTAACAGGCTTTGTCGGCAGACATCCCTGGTCTTCTATTGGCAGTGACAGATATGTAACCATCTCTAAGGTTGGACCACCCTGTAGGTGCGGTTACCTAGTACCGATGAGATGATAATGATGATGATTATTATGTGGTGCCAGTAGAAGTCTTGAACCTAACTTAAGCCTAGTTAACCAGATCAAGGCAACTATAGGAACATTTCCCCTTTGCGAAAAAATACAATGAAACTGCAAAGGAATTGAACCCTGAACCTCTAGATTAGAAGCCAGGAATGCTGAACACTATACCATGCGGCCAGCTATTTCCGTTGATTCTGACCGATCATTCTTCTATGAGTGATGAAAAACTTATTCACAAGTGCAGTTTATACTAACCCTGCATACCCTAGACAAATTGTCCACGACACGCCACTGGTAGTCTATCTTTTGTTCAAGATTTCAGAATAAGGTATGTTCTCTATTAAGACACGCGTCTCCTGTGAGGCTGAGGGATTGCATACAACGTATTTTAATTTCATGGTCGGTAAACCAAAGGCTTACGTTAATCCTACACTCACACCAATAGACCAATAAAACTACATCTAGTCGGAGTTCGATGGAGAAGTGAAGCAATATAGTAACAAGATTCTGGTAGGAAGGAAAATTTTTAAAAATACAAAATAATGCTATTTTGAGGTCAACATTGATAGCATTTTACTATAGAAAAAAAACCTTTATGGCGTCATCCAGCAACGAGTTGTACCAACAGAATGGCCGCTGTTTGTTGGAGAAGATATTGCCATATATTTAATAGTATTAGCATAGTTTTCCGGATGTAAGTGTATAGGGATTTTGAATTATTTTGGTTCAAACAAACTAGGCCTATATTGCATGTGTGTGTGTGTTTTTAGACGATCCTTGACTCGCATATGTGACCAGTGGCGCGTCGCCAGTGGTGGGACTGATGAACTGTACCCGTACTAGTTCCCAACATGACCACACAGCAGCACAAGTCTGTATTCTATATCAAAGTCGATAGTTCGCGACTGATTTTTAATCAGATGTAGGGAGGGGTTTCAAGATATCCACTATTTGGAGAGTGAATCTACCTCATAATGATCGCCGTTGAGAAATTAAACTGAACCTGAACCTATTTTTACAATTATTTTATTTATTTTGGCTAAAATGTATTTTTTATACATATTAATACAGCAAAGATATTAAATATTAACTGATTTTTTTTACCATTCCACCTTAAGGTTATCAAATAAAGTAATCTTTAAAACTCAGCTTTGTCTAACTCTAACGCACTACTTTCGCATTGACTAACTGACAGGAGATCAAGGTTCAAATCTCTGTTGGGTGTATTGAGGGTAGTATTTTCATAATGGTTTTACACTATCTTTCCATGCAAATGTGGGTACGCTTCCTATAGATATAACCTTCCTAATGCCTAAAACCACAGGCGTAATTAGTACATAACGTATAGCCCAAACGTGTAGTAAGACGCGATGGTAATTATAAAAGTGTTAATTAATGTTTGTAGCTCTGAATTCAGGGTAGATTATACCGTAGTTAAAGCAAAGTAGCGCTTGTAGCTATGTAATCTTTCTCACACCAGTGTAAAGCAAGTAACATAACTAGTCACACATTAGGCTTAATGAGAAAGGTTTCTATTGAGCGATTGAAACTACAGTAAACTCAAGAAGTATCCATACTCAGATTATACTGTTTGCAAATTATCCGTGCATGGTTCTTCAAAATACTACAGTATACATTAGTTTTCGTTTATTCAATAAAAAAACTCTGCATTAAACGTGGTAATGTAAAAGGAACTTAACCCATTTTCGTCAGAAACACACAAAAAAAAAGTCAATAATACGTTCAAGCAGAAAATATTACACTTAATATACTACTAATACACACTTAATACACTTAGGGTGGGGATGTAGGGAATTCTAGAAAAGGGCAGTGTTTTTGAAATATTTATAATACAATTATTTATTTTTTTGCTCAAAATAAATCAAACATTTCTCCAGTATAAATATATAGTTTAATTTTCTTCATTTGGTGATATTAACAGTTGTTGAATATCTGTCAAGGGTTTCCTGGAATTTAATGTCAACTTTTTCTCTTCATTAAAAAGTTTCTCATTTAATGCCATCCATGCTCATGATATGTATTCAACACCTGTTGATATCACCGTGTGAAGAAAATTAAACTCTATTTTTACTGGAGAATTATTTGATTTATTATGACCAAATAATGTTTTGCTATAAAAACGGCAAAAACACATTTTTCACGTCTCTTACACCCACACCTTAATATAATACAATTATTTCACAAGAGATGTGGGAGTAAATAACAATAGTAAATAATACCATACACGCTGCACTGTATGTTTATGCATACCTATGTAAAATTGTTTTATGTAAACGATTATCCATCTTATATGTCAATATGAAAAAAAAGTTAGGTATTCGATTATCCGTGTTTATTCTCCTGTACCAATTGAACCGAATAACCGGGAGTTTACTGTATACCACAATTTAATGTTATCGTTCAGTGTCAGCTGGTGTCCAAGCCTGCCATTACCCAGAGCAGTGATGTAGCGGTCTATGATGTTACACTCGCATAGAATATGACTGCCGTTAGCGTGGAGACTGAGATTTGAATCCCAGCTGGATGGACTAGATTTTAAAATAAATGGATACCCAAATTTTTAGCACGATCAGTAAATTTTTTTTTTGATCTAGTCCGAAATATAAACCAACAGCGGCATCGAAAAAACAAAAAAAAAACTTTTTCAGTTTAAGGGGGTCATGAAACATCTACATTTATCAAAATCTCAAGTTTGATTTTTTTTTTTTTCATGTGATCTGCCACTACTTGCTTTCTTCAGGTTGGGGCTCGTCGTAGAACAGTAGACACCAACAGAAACATGAATATTAAAATCTATTTATGGTTGGTAAACGGACAACGTAATGCAGAAATATGTAAGAAGTACTAGTTCCTAACAAGGCTCCTTTCAAATGGCCGTTGCTTCCTCTGCAAGGGAAACACATAGCTTGTTAACTGTGAGATGCAGGCTTAGTGGTTGGCCCTCGTAAAACTTGGTCCCATTCATCCACAAATATCCTCCTATGACAATTATAAAGCATAACCTAGAATGGTTTGGGAAATGGACACGGTGAATAGATAATATATAAGTATATTAACAATCTCTGCTTACACTGGAAACACTCCACGACACAACAGTGACTCTTATTCTTAAACTAATTAAACATTTTAATTTGGGTGAAGATGTAAGCTGCATTAATCCCTGAAATTCAGTAAGGTTACCTTGTAGTTTGATGTTTCCACTATGTATAGCTTATAAGATAGGGCCATAGTGTAATATGTCAAGGAACAGATGCTACCTTTCAGTAAAAACGAAATGTACACTCCATCTGTACTGGAAGGGAACAGTCTTAGACTTGATTAAAAAAAAATAGCTGACTTGACTTGGACTGATTACACTATGGCCCTATTCTATAGTTGTTTTTTTAATTTATTTCAGGTATTAAACGTTCACTTTTTGAACCAAGTGATTATATTAGCACACGACTTGACTTAAATCTATAACAGACAACACAACACCCAGCCCCCGTCCGTTAATTCATCACTGCCAAAGAGGAAACCCACATTTCACCAACGATACATTTTTCGGTCATGCCAGGAATCGAAGCCAGGACTCTTTGCTCAGTGGACAGACACGCTACTGACTGAGATAAGATGGCGGACCCCCTTTTATACCATAGTGGTACTGAGCAAGGTAAGTTCTTTTTATTATAATAATTAAGGGTAAACTAAATGTACTTTACATAAACTATTCTTCAATCGTAAAGACAACACTCTCTCGGAACTTCTCAGGCGTTCGTCTCAGTCAGATTCAACCCAAGGTCATCTAAACGTCTTGGACGTCGCTCCCTTCACCACCGGCTGCTGCCCCCTTCTGCGCCTTGCCTGTTCCCCTCCTCCTCCCGGGTTCCTGTGGGCCCTCTTTGGACCTTTGCGTAGCCCCAAGGCCGCAAACTGCTCCTCCGACACTCTCGGACTTTTGTTGAGTTCTTCCCAGTCCCGCGCCTCGAATCTGGGGTGTTCTCCTTGGCCCTCCAGAACACGTCTGTGTTGCCGGGAGGCTGATATCTAGGGGCAGAGGAAACACACTCTCAGGTTCATACAACTGGGGAACAGCCTTGTCATTAACTTGTTATTGTTTGTATTAGTACCACGTCTTACTAACCGTTCGGGATATATGCTATGTACTAATACACAATGTTTAGGGATGAGTAAGGTTGAATTTAGAAGAGTTGTACCCCATTTGAGTGGAGGGAGAGTGGGGGGAAAACATTTCAGAAAATTCCCCTTAATACACCCAACCGGTATTAGAGCAACGATCACCCCGTTATCGGCAAACCAGTTAATTGCGAGAGTGACGCCTGACGTGCGGCCACCGAAGTGGGTCATTCATTTGTTTTTATGTGATCAATCCTCCTTCAAATATGCAAGTTTCACAACACTGGCTTGTCGATGTTGCCAGTAGCTTCTTCTTACCCCAGCACTCCACCTTACGACATAATGATATCGAAGATATTTGGCAACAGTTAACTGAGAGAGAGAGAGAAGATAAAGGCTCTTCCCCGAAACAAGTTCAGTTCCCACAGAGGTGATAATTGGGCGTAGAAAGGGCGTGGAGGAAAGATAATTTTTATAGGGAGGGTCCGCTAAAAAATATTTACCATACTTAGTCAGCTCAGCGCCAGCGTGTTCGACTGGCGAGTCTGGCTCTGACCCATAATCAAAGCGACATCCGTCATAACGGACGGTGTGTGTGATATGAACATCATCTCAGTCTTGAGTCATGACTTCAACAGTTAGGGTCCAATTTTCCGTAGGATGTGAAGTCTCTCCCTTTGTACTGAGAGAATGATCTAAGACCTCACTCTCGCAATAGACTGACTGGTTACGTGGATATCGGGGCTCGAATCCCAATCGGATGTACTTAAGGCTGATTTTTACTAAATTGGTTTTTGACCCTCCCACCACGCTAATGTGGCCTCACGTCCTCTAAATTCAGCTTCTCCACTAACACACTATAGTGATTAGTACATTTACGTATAGCCCGAACGGGTAGTTAATTATACGAGGCGCTAAAAAAATGATGTCAGATTTTTTTAACGTGTGGCCTTACTGATCAGGAGGGACATTACATCCATTTCATTCTCCTGTATGTAGATTATTAGCCGCTTTGGTGGCACAAAACCTATGGAGGAGCCCGGAATGAGATGATGTGATGATGTGATTATGGAGGTGTCGACCAGTGAGAGTCTTAAACCTCACTAACACCTAATTTACCAACCCTGGTGACCGTTGGGATAATTCCCCTCAAGAAAGAGTTACCAAAGGTAGCAGCCAGGAAATGAATCCAGGATCCCTAGGTTCATAACCAGCTGCACTGATCACTACAACACGGGGCCGAGTAGCTGGCAGATAATAGCTCGCTCTAGAAGATTGTACCATAGTCTCTACTGGGTTTCGAGTCTTCAACAGCAACTGATTCAAGCACATGGACATACCCTGGTTCCTCCGAGTTGAGCTCGTCCTTGGACAGAAGGATGTGAATGATGGGGATCTCTCTGACAACCACGAGAGGGTCAAGATCCTCAATCTGCGGCTCCCAGAATTCTTCTACTCTGGAAAAAAAAAGAGTTGTATTGAATTTAACTCTTTCATTAATGTTTTCAATACTACCCTCCATTTGTGGAGAAAAAAAAATTACACCAATAGTTGCATTGACTGTAGTACCCGTACCCTCAGGGTACTCGAACGGTTTCAGGGGTACGCACCATGACAATAAGTTTTACTTCTCACTTACTTACTTTATGGCATTAGGAAATCGAAAGTTCATTGCCGCAATTAAAAAAGTAATCCACCTTTCCCTCCCTATCTTGAGTTAGTCCTATCCAGTCCACCTAATTACACCCTATCCCTATCTTGGGATAGTTATATCCATCAACCTCATAACACCCTATCCCTATTTTGAGCTAGCTCTATCCAGTCAACCTCATTACACCCTATCCCTATTTTGAGCTAGTTCTATCCAGTACATCTCATAGCACCCTATCCCTATCTTGAGCTAGTTCTATCCAGTCAACCTCAAAGCACCCTATCCAATCTTAAACTAGTTCTATCCTGCCCACCATAACCTGCGAGATTTGATCACCTGACATTGTCTGGTGGTTGGTTTGAGCCTTGACCCTGATATGTCGATGTGAACTCACTTGCGGTAACCAATCTTGGTGATCTGGTGGGTGTTCTTGTACCTCCGTTTCATGATCTCCGCGCAGCTGATGGTCTTACTGATGGCCGGGCCGGAGCCGCTCCAGACTATGCAGCGCTCGTCCTTGAACGACTTCATCGCGAACCCCAGCACGCTGCGCATCTTGCTGCCGGCGCCCACCTGCGGACAGATAGTACAGTACATGTGCATCTTGCTGCCGGCGCCCACCTGCAGACAGATAGTAGAGTACATGTGGTGCATCTTGTGCCGCGCTCACTGCGGACAGTAGTACAGTACATGTGGTGCATCTGCTGCCGGCGCCCACCTGCGGACAGATAGTACAGTACATGTGGTGCATCTTGCTGCCCGCGCCCACCTGCGGACAGATAGTACAGTACATGTGGTGCATCTTGCTGCCAGCGCTCACCTGGGACAGATAGTACAGTACATGTGGTGCATCTTGCTGCCAGCGCTCACCTGCGGACAGATAGTACAGTACATGTGGTGCATCTTGCTGCCGGCGCCCACCTGCGGACAGATAGTACACTACATATGGTGCATCTTGCTGCCGGCGCCACCTGCGGACAGATAGTACAGTACATGTGGTGCATCTTGCTGCCGGCGCCACCTGCGGACAGATAGTACAGTACATGTGTTCATCTTGCTGCCAGCGTTCACTGCGACAGATAGTACAGTACATGTGGTGCATCTTGCTGCCAGCGCTCACTGCGGACGATAGTACAGTAAATGTGTGCATCTTGCTGCCAGCGCTCACCTGCGGACAGATAGTACAGTACATGTTCCACGTCTTACTTCATTTAGCGCCATCTGCATATTACCTAACATGATAGTATTAATAAGTTAGGATTTTGAGAAAATGTACCAGTATTTGCGTTAACGAGTAGTGGGAAGCCATTTTAAAAAATTGTTAATACTTCGGCACACCCAGATGGGATTCAAGCCAGCCGTCACCGATAGATAGACGAGCCTGACACCGTAGTCCACGTGCCCACAATACGAGAAACTGTTGTTAATACCAACTAGTCTGGTTTTCCTCTGGAGGAGGTCTGGACTCGAATCCTGAGCGAGTATAGTTTGTAGTTTTTTTACACGCTTTCCCCTTAGCCCTCCATGAAAATGAAGGTACGTTTACTCTATGCGTTACCTTCTCATTCATATTACACTTAGGTTACCTAATTAAATGTGTACAGTCTGTACAAACAGCAGGTCATGGAGCGATAAATACAAGAATATATCACCTATGTTTATATTCACGCTTTTTTCTTTTAGATTTCAACACCGAGATTTAGAATGCCTATGACTAGCTATCGGTGACCTGGCGGCCTAGGGGTAAGGTGTAGTAGGACTTTAGTGGCGGGCGTCCGGGATTCAATCTACGGTCGCGGCACAGATTTATTCAATTGCCAAACCCTTCCTTCACCTCTGACAAGACGTGTATTTATCACAACCTGTGAATGTGTGGAATTCCAGGCCTTCACAGTGGTTCAGATCCCACGTTAAACTGTAGGTCCTTCATTTCATCTCACAATCACCCTACCATTACACATTAGCGTAAGTGGATATAACCTGAACGGTTAGTAAGACTTAGTGCTAATAAATAATAATAATAATAATAATAATAATAAGACTCATAGTTGTAAAAAAGAAGCTTTTATTCTTTTATATACATACTGTGTTTTTTGTTAATAGATTAAAGTAGTTGGTCCACAAATAGACTTAATGCTATGAGACGTTGTGGCTTGTTTAAACTAGTGTTTAAAATACACGCCAGAGTGCAGGCTGTCCAGAGCACGAAGCACTCTAGCGGCAAGCAGTAGAAGTGAAAATAGAAGCACGATAACGCTATCTAGTAAGGAAACCTTGTAAGCTCTATTGACGTTGTTTTAATTATTAAAAACAACTAAAATAGTTTAGTGAACTGCTTTGTCACTAATTTCGTATCTTCTTTATATAACTTTCCTAATCAGTTAAGGAAGAAGACGAGGAGGTTAGGGGTTGTATTCAAGAGTGCATTAGAAAGAAAAGTAGGAAATGTAAAAATGAGTCTATTCATTAGCGTCTCTTTTTATTAAACAATATAACTAATTTCTGAATGCATAAAATTGGCCAACGTTTTAAAATTATTTGAAGAGCGTAGTGTTTTTTTAAATTTTATCTCAATCCAAATTTAACTATGGCAATAAAAAAAATAGACCGGGTGTTGGTGGAAACCTGCTTACACACCGTGACTGAAGCAGTATACAAGGTGTAATCAAGTTTTTTATTCTCACAGGGCTTCACTTAACTCGACAGAAGAATTAAAAACAAAGTGCTATTCACAAAGATACGCGTGAATTAAATAAATAATATTTTAATACTGGCTTGTGATTAAATGAAATTTACGACGTAAGCCATGGATAAATCCAGAATTCAGAAACATAACATAATACAGAGTGCTATATATTATTTTGCTCTAAAAACTTTCTTTTACTGAACAAACAAACTCTCTGATCTTAAGGAACTCGAAAGTTCATGGTCGCCAGAAGGTAGGCTCGCCATTCTACCCTATCCTGAGACACCTCCATCCAATCCCTATCCTAAAACACCTCCATTCAATCCCTATCCTGAAAGACCTCCATCCAATCCCTATCCTGAAACACCTCCATCCAATACATATCCTGAGACACCTCCATCCAATCCCTATCCTGAAACACCTCCATCCAATCCATATCATGAAACACCTCCAACCAATCCCTATCCTGACACACAGCTTCAATCAAATACATTCTCAACATTTTATTTAATTGACGTCATGACCTACCAAGGGGTCTTGTATCTTCAGGTTTCACAACTAAAATGTTGTGTACACCTGTTTCGTCACCGCATCACTACCCCAACTCATCCTGTGCGTTTTGATTATCCTAATAATATATATTTTTTAATTAGTTGTTATATGTCTGTTAATCAGTCACGTAAAAACCACTAAACCGATTATCCTGAAATTTCACATGGACTTAACTTGTGCATCCGATTAACATATAGGATAATTAAAATGTATATTCACCATTTTTTCAAGATGGCGGCTACAAAACACTAATCTTATCTTTCTTCTCAGCTTGTGCTTATCGGATTTTAATGGAACCAACTTCTAAAAAGTCTTAGGTTATGATATATATAAACTTATATACCTGTATGTATTATAAACCATATCACGTGCGCAGAACGGGTAACTAACCCATATGTAATATGTTTGAGAATGCATACAAGCCATGAAACTCTTCAGTATGTTTATCTTTATTTAGAGGAACTTAAGGGCAAATTTTAAAGCGAACAATTGTGTTATGAGACAACAACAGAAACTTTATCTCCCACTTCTGCTTCGACTTTGCTTCACATATTTCAGGCGTCACTTCAACTTTACTTCACATGTTTCAAGCTTCACTCAGACTTCGCTTTGACTTCATAAAAAGTGACCTTGGCATAGCCCTAATAAAATACCCTAAGGGATAGTTTTAAAAGCAATATTTCCCATATTGGAAGTGTGCGGACGGATTTGATCGACCTCCTGTGAACCCCGCTTCAGTCTCACCTGCATCCACACGAAGTTGTCTGGTAGGTCCGGGATGGGAATGTTCTCTTTGGACAAGGCCTCTTCCACGTTCTTCCCCTTTGAGTAGTTCTCCACTGCAACAAGACACGCAACAAATACAGAGAAACATGAAATGTGAACCTGTTTTTCTTAGGACTACTGGGATGTTTTGTGTCTTACTCGTAACTAGGTTGTGACTTTCAAATACAGTCCAATTTTTACAGGAAGAACCTTATCTGACATCTAGAAAAGTTACTAGATCTACTTACACCTATTCATAAGTCAAATCAAGTGATCTGCAGCTGTCACTTTTGATAGATATCTATATTATAATAAAAGGAAGTGTTTGTCTGTGTGTGTGTGTTTATTTTTTGTTTGTTTGCGTGCGAAGGCCAGCCAAATCTACGGCACGCAGAGATATGAAATTTTAACATGGCTGGACGGAAGGGGTCTAAATGCACCTAGAAGCAGGATTTTTTTTTTAAACTTTTAGCTAGCTTTTTAATTAGGTCATTTTCAATAAATTTTTGAAGAAAATATTGTTAATCTGGTTTAGAATTACGTTTCAGAGATAACTGTGATAAAAATATGCCGCATCCTCCTCAGAAAAAAAAAAAGTGTTTGAAATCGACCGTAATTCTAAACCATTTTTGTGGTGTTGGGGGGGGGGGGTCTTATAATTCTTATACCACAGTGGGTCACGGGCAACGCCGTGCGGGATTGCTAGTTATAAATATTTACAAAATAAAATAACACTAATAATAGTAAAATCCTATCTATGTTGACCACAAAAAAAAGTTTGTATTTTATAAAAGTTTCTTCACACCAGGAGGAGGGGATTTCCTGATATTAGTGGCTGTGATATGAATAAGAGTTCATTGTTCGCCGATTATTTTCACAACTCCATCACAGACTCTGCCTTAAAATATGAGTTAAGAATGACTGTGAGCGTTTGAACAGTCCCGACTATCCGGACTAACTCAGTTATCCGGTTACAAACATAACTAAAAGATAATTCCCATCGTCTAAGCTTCGCTAGTCATATAAAGTTAATTTCACATGCATTAGCTTTCTTACATTTGAAGGTTACAGGGGAAAAGGGGAAAGTTCAATTTTAGCTCAAACTGAATTAGTGCTGCTATCTGGTAGAAATCCCATGTAAAGGGGAGGTAGTGTGGTGGTTCCCCGTTGCTCTCCACACTGAATTTCTATGAGCGAGTGCGAAAAGGGGCTACCAATTTTGCTGGGAAAGGTGATTTCACAAACCATAATCGACATGGGACCGACAGATTTTCTTCCCCTCTCGAGGTAAGTTGTGCTGCGGATTTTTATCGCTCAAGAAAAATCTGTTTATCTCGGCTGGGTTTGAACCCACGAACATCAGTTCCTGAAGCGATCACTTTACCCCGAGACCACCCAACTCTACACTTATATAATATAGGAGCGTAAATGACAGAAGATTGAACATAAAAGAGAGGCACATTTCCTCGAAATAGATAAAAAAAAAACATTACCATCAGCTCTCGGTTAAGAGGTGGTAAGCGGAAAATGGTTATCTCTATGGTACCGGAAATTCATGGTGTCAAATCAAAATGGATGTTGAAAACCTTTGACGTTTCCAGTTTTTTAAACTTTCAAGTTTTTCCATAGAAAAACAGTTCAATTTTCATATAAAGGAGCTTTTAGAAATATGATAGGGTTTTTTTTTATAGTCAGCATTGATAACATTGATGGTAGAATGGTCTAAGGTATCACTTTCACAATATTCTCAGCTGCCGATGACGGGAAATCGGGGTTCAGATCCCGATCAAGTGTACTGAAGGTGGTTTGGAACAAATGGTTCTCCATTATCCCTTCACTTCCTCTAAATTCAACCTTCCTCATACTTAACACACTACCGTAATAAGTAGGTCTAAACATGTGCGTACAAACCGACCGGGTAGTAAGACTCGGTGACAGAAAAAAATCGATATAATTATTTGATAGGTACTAATATCTATCAAAGGTGACGACCATAGGGCACGTGACTTGACGTATGAATACGTGAAAGTAGATCTAGTACATTTTCTAATTTTGTGACAAGGCCTTTACTGCTAAAATGGTAATGTATCCAGCAACCCAAATAAGTGGTAACGCAGTCTTTACGTCAGACTCATCTAGTTTGCTTTGATAGTGACGAGATCCACTTTCGAATCCCGGCCGGGGGTGTATCAAGGATTTATTTTTCTTAAATAGTTTCAGACTCTTTCTCCATGCAAACGTGGCTACATTTTCTTTCAGCTATACCTTCTTTATCCTCCCTTCATTAGAGTAGTTAAAATGTATCTAGCCAGGGCGCTGTAGAGAGATAACAAGCACCCAGAAAAACAAAATCAACAAACATTTTCCTCAAACAAAATATTATTTCATCAGAGCAATGACCTTTTAAAAACCAGTTTTATTTGTTGGTTCCTTTGGAGTTTTTTTTTAATAATTGTTTTTGTGGGCGGAATCTCATTTTGTTAAACAAAACACTTCAATCTTTTTAATGTTCGTGAAATAAAGTTCCAAAATTTATAGTTAAACAAGTTGATCATCGGAGCGTCACATCGGCTGCAACATATCGTGCTAAAATTGATTCAAAACTTTTTATTGGATAAGTTTTTCCCCATATCCTTCCTTGATCAGGTCCTGGGTGAAGATTTAAGGGGTTTGGAGGGGATATTATGTCAACCATGTACGGTTTGGGTCCAAGTCCGGGCATATATAAACGTGGCTCTTACATGTTTTCTTCAGGAACGAACTTAAAGGAAAACATTTAGTTTAGCCTCGATACCTGAGTTTTAAGATCTGTAAAATGATCCATCTCCCAGCTTTCTAAGACTTACCCAAGTCACACAATGTTCAATAATATTATACACCTTACGGAATTTTATTTATACTGTATAGTGTATGTTTCTAGGCTTATTATGGAGTTTTTGTTAAAATGGCCACCTCGGTCAGTGAAAAAGTATCAATCGCTAACAAGCCACACGTCTTAAAATACATTGGTATGCGTCTATTTCCGCAACTATTTCTTTATTATGTCTAAGCTTATACCCCTTTCACCATTCCCTACAACCATCCTTTACTTTGTGAATAAAAAGAGGGAGAAAGAAAACTAAAAAAACTTCTTAACTCAAGGTAAAAAGAAAAGCTCGCTCAAATATCTTAAATTTTCTTTCGTGAGCCTGTCGAAAAATTACTGTATTTGTTAGAGGAAGGGTAGACCAAGAGCCCTTTTTCTCAAAAAGCCTGGTCTTATAGCTCCACAAATCTGCTTAAAAATTATTTGAAAATGAGCTACTCTTACATTTTTACACATTCTTTTTATAAATAAAACTCACACACAAAAACACGTCTTGTCAGAGGTGAAGGAAGGGTTTGGCAATCAGATAAATCTGTGCAGGGACCGAGGATTGAACCCTGGATCCCCAGGACAACACATTGTAGAATACAATTTTGCATTAGAGCTAAACTTCTGCACGGCAATTTATCGCTTACCGAGGCGACCCCCTTAAGTTTCAAATACGTTGATACAACTCCAAGACCTTTCTAGAACTTTTCACTTGACCTAGTCAATCACCGTTTATTTTATAGTTTGCGGATGTTTGCGTTGTGGGTTAGACAACCGTGGTAAGTGATGTTTGTTTTTTACAAGTTCACTAAAACCAGTCTGAAACCAACTAAGGAGTGCTTGCGCCAACCACATTCTTACTGCTCAATAACAAACACGTCCTTGACGGCCGCAAAACACGTGTCCAAACTATACAGACATAGAAAACCACTTTCTCAAAACGCGTTGTTACCATTCACAATTCAATGATTAGCAAAACTTAACCTCTCACCTTACAAGACGAGGAGAAATTTAGGAGTCTTAAAATTCGTACTTGGGGAAAATATGGTTCAAAATGGATGAGGATAATGGAGAGCAGAAAAAAGTTCAATAATGATGAGTTACTTACCTGCACTCACTACCAGATTTGTAAAGTAGTCAACTTTCGCAGGTTACTGTTGCAACATAAAGTAAGAATGTAGAAACTAGAACGCGTTCAAAGTATTGAATGACAAAGCTAATGGAAATACCGTGGAAAGACTAGACATAGATGGAGATAACATTAGAATGGATCTGAAAGAGATGGGTGTAATAAGTGTATGATGGAATTAATTCAAGATAGAGATAGGGTGTAATGAGGGTGACTGGATAGAACTAGCTCAGATAGGGACAGGGTTTAGTGAGTGGACTGGATAGAACTAGCTCAAGTAGGACAGGGTGAGTGAGGTGGACTGGATAGAACTAGCTCAAGATTGAGATAGGTGTAGTGAGGTGGACTGGATAGAACTAGCTCAAGATTGAGATAGGGTGTTAGTGAGGTGGACTGGATAGAACTAGCTCAAGATGAGATAGGGTGTATGAGGTGGACTGGATAGAACTAGCTCAAGATAGGGATAGGCTGTAATGAGGGGACTGGATAGAACTAGCTCAAGATTGGATAGGGTGTAAGTGAGGTGGACTGGATGGAGTTAGCTCAAGATTTGATAGGGTGTATGAGGTGGACTGATAAACTAGCTCAAGATAGGGACAGTGTAATGAGGTGTACTGGGTGAGTTAGCTCAAGAGAGGGAAAGGTAGCGCACTTTTGTAAGTGCGTTAATGAACTTAAAGAGTTTGTAATCCTATAGAGTAAGTAGTATTGATAATATCTATCAAAATTGACAGCTACAGATCACATGACTTTACTTATGAAAACGTGAAAATAGATCTAGAAATGTTTCTCTATATCGATAAGGTTCTTCCTTTAAAAAAAAAATAGGACTGTTAAAAAGTTAGTTAGGTCTGTTGTGGCTTGAGTAAATGATCACTGCCTGTGTGAGGTGCGTGCATTAGAGCCACATCCCTACAGGAACCGCCACAACGCACGTCGATATAACCACATTTTGGCGGGAAGAATGAGACGAGGACAACCACATTGACCTTCAATAGCACGTCCGTCTTCCTCTTGACACTTATTGCAGAGAGAATAAGAACGTTTCGGATTATCTTGAAAGTTGGATGGAGACCTGTGCCGCGACTAAGAAGCTCAATCGAATGGCCGCGGCTCACTCCCTGCGTGCCACTATTTAAGAATAACCACTGTCATTAGAACCCCTGACCCGATTAAGTAGTTGCCAAAATGGTATAAGGGATTAATCTGACCCTATCAACGGGGTGTACCCCAATCAAATACAGAATAACAAGGTTGGATGTTTTTGAAAAAGATTAGCAAAGTTTTGATCAATAGTTTGACCATTTGACATTTCATCTGTCTGCCCGTATGTTTAGTCCCGCAATAACTTTCAAATTCGAAGAACAATTTTGACGAGATTTGGCAGGAACGTTCTTTGAGCCTAGGTCAAGCAATTTATGTTAACGGTTTATAGATATTTTTTATCCGTTTCAAGATGGCAGCCACTTGTAAATCTGTTTGGTTCCACAATGGTTAACAAAAGCGTGGATCAGTTTTAGCGAAATTCGTAGGGTCATTTTTTTGAAACTAGTCCTAATAATGTAAATTAATGGTTTTTCAATTTGGTCAATCATTCAAGAGGCAAATGGTCACTCAAAAGATCATTTCAAAGGATGTGAATATAAAAAAATCCTAAACAATCTCTTGGGTACCAAAGGACGTTTTCTTTTTTAACTTTGACATATATTGTGTGACTGGCATCTTAAGCCACCTAAACAATGGTTAATATTCATGGAAAAAAGTTGTATTTATTTGTTTTCTGTCCAACTTGACCATTAACTTCAAGTCTAGAGAGAAATTACTGGAGATGAATTAATTGTCGGCTGCATAGTTCTTATGTATATCAGATATTGCCAATCAGATGTTGCACTTAGGTTAAATACTGGCACAAACTTTAGCAGTACATGTGTTTTATGTGTACTTAAATGAACACAAACCTATTTTCTATGAATATTTACACATGGCGACTTATAAAACATAGTTTAAAAGTTGAAATTTTCCACTGTGAAAAGTCCAAAAATCTACATATTTTGGTTGATCATTAAAGAACTAAGTGCCTGAAAAAATGAAAGGTAACGGGTATAGCGGCGTAGAATGGTTATTTTTGAATCAAATGACGTCATTTAATAGGAAGTCAAAACTACTGTATTGTCATTTGTATTTTCCTCATCCCCTGTTTGTTCTAATTACAGACGGCTACAGCCTGTAACGTCATAGCCTCACTTAGTTTATGGCGTTTGTGAATTTCTTATAGACTAGTCTAGCAACTTAAGGGTGTGACATGGGGGAGCACTGAAAGCGTCGCTGCGGTTTCGAAATTCTGGATTATTTACGAAGTGGTTTGATATTTCTTAAAATGGTTTTCAACAAAATTTAGGCTTAAGTTTTGACCAGTTAAAGAGTTTAAACTTTAAATAAAGTTTTTTTTAAAAAAAGTCTGGTAACTTATATAAAATCTTAAAAAACAATCCTGCATTTGATTCAAATTTTCTGTTGTGACTCTATCAAAAAATGACTTTATTTGATAGAGGAAGGCTAGTTCTAGATCTCTATCATTTTTACTTTAAACTCAGAAGTACAAATATTGGCATAAAGCGCAGTTGATTTTTTTTAAATTTAAACTTTATAGCTAGATAGGGCCTACAGTTTGGTGAAAACCCTATTTAAAAATATAAAACCACTTCTTCAAAAATGCGGGATTTCCAAATGCATAAAACGCCCTCCCCGTGTAACAGCCTTAAGTGCTGAAAAATCCAAGTTTCAAATTAAAGTAAGACTATGCACATCTCTTCTCAACTTATCCAACATGCAATATAATCTCTAGACGACAACAAGTTGTAAGGAAGTGTGTGTCGTCATGTGGTTCTCACAGCGTGATCATCTTTAACAACTTTTTTTGTTTGTTTACAAGCTCTTCCCACGAGTTAGAACAGCAGAACTAAGCCTCTCCTATCTGTAAGGTCCGTAGTTTTTGAGAAGAGATTGAATCCACAGTAACAGATGCTCTGTCCAAAGAGTTCCAATCCGTAAATTCCGCAGTAAGAGATCTATTCCACAGTAACAGATTTCTCTGTACTCAAAAGTCCCTATCTGTTAAGTCCGTAGAGAAGAGATTGCCTCCGCAGTAATAGATTGCTCTGTAGTCTAAGTTCCTATCTGTTAAGTCCGTAGAGAAGAGATTGCCTCCACAGTAACAGATTGCTCTGTACTCAAAGTCCCTATCTGTTAAGTCCGTAGAGAAGAGATTGCCTCCACAATAATAGATTGCTCTGTAGTCAAAGTCCCTATCTGTTAAGTCCGTAGAGAAGAGATTGCCTCCGCAGTAACAGATTTCTCTCTACTCAACGTCCCTATCTGTTAAGTCCGTAGTAAGAGATCTACTCCACATTGACCTCAA
Organism: Timema podura; assembly: GCA_033556935.1. Taxonomy (NCBI): domain Eukaryota; kingdom Metazoa; phylum Arthropoda; class Insecta; order Phasmatodea; family Timematidae; genus Timema; species Timema podura. Next base: position 80,428,277 of record JAVRXN010000011.1, read on the forward strand.
AACTAGACCCGACTAGCTGATGCTTTATACCGCATGCTCGTCGATGCGGATCATCTTCAATAAAGGCCCCTGTGTTTAACTTAAAGAGAAGATAACAATTATTTGGGATAAGATGTTAGGTTTATTGTGCTATAGCTAAACATTCTTGAATGTCTCATGGACTGTGTAGAGTAGTCACGACCGTAAAAACCAATCACCTACAGGTATTCCCCGGCACTCTGTCCTGTCCGGGACCAGAAACACAAAATGGCGATTACTAAGCATCTTTCACAGCTAGCTTCCAAGAGTAAATGACGGGTGACGAGGCAGATTAATTGGATCAGGGTGAGTTCACAGTAATAACGATTTTAGGCCGAGCTCACAATGCTACCATTCTCACAATGATATTGGTGCTAGGGTGTGTTCACAACAATATCACTTTAGAGCGAGTTCACAACGATAACGTTGTTAGGCTGAGTTCACAACAATATCACTTTAGAGCGAGTTCACAACGATAACGTTGTTAGGCTGAGTTCACAACAATATCACTTTAGAGGGAGTTCACAACGATAACGTTGTTAGGCTGAGTTCACAACGATATCACTTTAGAGCTAGTTCACAACGATAACGTTGTTAGGCTGAGTTCACAACAATATCACTTTAGAGCGAGTTCACAACGATAACGTTGTTAGGCTGAGTTCACAACAATATCACTTTAGAGCGAATTCACAACGATAACGTTGTTGGGCTGAGTTCACAACAATATCACTTTAGAGCGAGTTCACAACGATAACGTTGTTAGGCTGAGTTCACAACAATATCACTTTAGAGCGAGTTCACAGCGATAACTATGTTAGGGTGAGTTGGCATCGATTGTGGTGTAAGGGTGAGCTCATAACGATTGCACTGTTAGGATGAGCTCACAACAATAACATTGTTATAGTGAGCTCACAAGAATAATGCTATTAGGGTGGTTTTACGGTGATAACACTCTTAGGGTGAGTTCACAATTATAGCATTATTTGAAGTGTGCGTGTCCCGCATCTTACTACCTGTACAAGCCATTCGCATATTTAACTTAACGGGGTAAGGATTAGGAAAGTAAAGTTTAAAGGAGGTGTACCTGCATTTAAATGGAGGGAAAGTGGTAAGCTATTTAGGGTAAAAAAAACTCAGACACACTAGACCCAATCTTACAACTCCATCCTTACACTCTTAAAAAATAAACTGAACCCATTTTACGTTTAAAGAAATTTTATTATTCTATTAATACAAAAAAAAAGGGCACTATTTAAACAATGGCGTTTTACATTTTTGTTTTGAACAAAAGGATTTGCTTCGGTTATTCCAAACAGGATGTGAGCTGTTATAAAGAAGGCCGGGGAATCCCCAGTATTTTTCCTTAGAAGGATCAAATATTTACCTGGAATTCTATTTTTCTCTTTTTACTCTTCTTATGGTCGAGTGGATAAGGAGACCAAGCAAGAGTCTCGAGGATCTTGGTTCAATCATAGGGTGTACCTAAATACTAGAGGAGTGCGAGTTCTCGAAAATAAGAGTCCGAGTCAAGTCTTAGTAGCTGCTAGAACTCGACTCAGAACATTTTTACAAAACTCGAAAAATTTTGATTTCTCGAAAATTCCTAGTTTGATTAGTTTTGTTCAATTGTAAGATAAAATTCCATAGTAAAATAGAATCCCCCAATATTTTATTTTCTCTAGTTAGCAAAAAAAAACCCGTACAATAACATTAGAGTCGTGATTATCCGGCCTAAAGTAGCGGCACTCCGTGACATGAAAGTTGCAATGAGTAGAACGTCAGATTTTGATTGTAAAAATAAGTGGTTAATAGTTACAGTCCGATTATTACTAGAAGGAACTTATTTTTGCCAGTTACAAACGCTACTAAAATCATGTTCATATATTAGTACGTCAAGCTATATGATTATCAATTATTACTTTTTCTAGATAATATTAATAACAATTAAATAATACTAGTAATAAAGTAAAAGAGTTTCAATGTTGACCATAAAAAAATCTTGTATTTTATAAAAAGTTCTTCCTACTATAATCCCAATGTATGCTTGTATTTTATAAAAGGTTCTTCCTACTATAATTTCACTGTATTTTTGTATTTTATAAAAGGTTCTTCCTACGATAATCCTACTGCGAAACAGGTGGCAGATATTTAACAGTTGCACTGCGCCATTTCGTGATAAATAAATGGAACTCCTGGAGCTCCCGCGTATTTTGAAATCAAAATGGACCTTTACGATGTATTCAAATGAAAATCATTAGTGTTATATGAATCAACCTGTATTTGTTAAAAGGATCTTCCTACCATAGTTCTACTATATGATGTTGATGTCTACGGGTTAAGTTAGTTTGTAAGCAGCGTTGTTGCCGATACTAACTCTTTGTCTGTAAGGTGGAGGTTAAATAACTGCAAATAAACACTAACTTCTAAGGTTAGTCGTTCTCCCTTTTTTTGCGACAGTTTTTGTTGAAGTTCACGAGAAGCGCCCACGATAGACGCCCACGAGAGGATGGCGGTGGGCCCTAGAAGGGATGAAGAGGAGGGAGTGGGGTTGTAGAACCGCAATATACAAAGACCGGCAAAGAAAAAAAGAAAAAAACTTCCGTGACGGTATCTCGAGAATGCGTCTAGTTCGGACTCCTCGGAAAGTATGGTCAGGTCACACATAACTTTACACCCACCGATGTATGGTCAGGTCACACATAACTTTACACCCACCGATGTATGGTCAGGTCACACATAACTTTACACCCACCGATGTATGGTCAGGTCACACATAACTTTACACCCACCGATGTATGGTCAGGTCACACATAACTTTACACCCGCCGATGTATGGTCAGGTCACACATAACTTTACACCCACCGATGTATGGTCAGGTCACACATAACTTTACACCCGCCGATGTATGGTCAGGTAACACATAACTTTACACCCGCCGATACCTACACGTTCAAGAGGATTTTTTTAATGTAATCATATTATTATTTAGTTTCACACCCAGGTTTTTTTTTTTTTTTTTTTTGCTACAGTGTTTCCTAGGATGGCATATAATTCAGTCACAAGAAACTTGTTTACCTTTTCAGTTATTCGAAATGAGTCCGGGTTGTTTTGGACAGTTGTTTGAATCTATTCTATAGTACAATCTCTATTGTTCTGACAAACATAAACTCTTTTCTTCAGTCCATATCGAGTGGAAAACAAAAAAAAAACGCTGTTTGTTATTATTATTATTATTTAGCACCGTGTCTTACTACCCATTCGGGTTATACGCTTAAGTACTAATTACGCTAATGGATTAGGAATTGGGAAGGTTGACTTTAGAGGAAGTGAACCCGCATTTGCGTGGAGGGAGAGTGGAAAACCATTTAGGAAAAACCACCCCCAGTTCACCCGACAGAGATTCGAACCTCGATCTCCCCGTCCTCGGCAGTCGGGCTCAACACGACTAGCGCGTTAGCCAACTACGCCACCAAGGCGGGTCTGTTTGTTATTAATGGCTTGAAGTTTGTTTTTCACAAAATGTTTAAGGCCGGAGCACAACGGTGGACTTCTTGCAAAAGCTCTTGTGTTTTTTGAAACTTTAAGGTGGGATGGAAGGCTATGCGAGAAAAAAACCAGTGTTTTTTTGCAGTTTTTATGGTCTAAATAAATAAAATATCGCTCCAGTACAAACATAGAATTTGATTTTCTTCACGTGGTGACCTCAACATTTCTTAAATATCTGTCAAAGGTGTCCTGGAATTTAATGACAACTTTTTGTCTACATTTAAAAAGATCATCTAATGCCACTATGCTCGTGATGTATATTCAGGAATTGTTGATATCAACATGTGAAGAACATTAAACTCGATGTTTGTACCGGAGCAATGTTTTATTTATTTTAGCCTAAAACATGTTTTACCATAAAAAAACTGCAGAAACACGGGCCTTTTTTAAACACGTCCCCTTCCATCCCACCTTAAGCCATGTTGTTTTAGCTAGCGGCAATGAACCTAACCTTAACTAACCTAACCTAACAATTATTATTATTTTTGTTATTATTATTAGCACCGCGTCTTACTACCCGTTCGGGCTATACACACTTACGCTAATGTGTAATAGTAGGGTGATTGTGAGATGAAATGGAGGACCTACAGTTTAACGTGGAATCCGAACCACGGTGGAGACCTGGCATTCCACACATTCACAAGTTGTGATTAATACACGTCTTGTCAGAGGTGAAGGAAGGGTTTGGCAATCAGATAAATCTGTGCCAGGACCGAGGATTGAACCCCGGACCCCTAGCACAGAAGTCTGACACCTTAGCCCTAGACCACCAGGTCACCCTAACCTAACAAGTTCCTGCCAACAAACATCTAAGGACTCAACTCTGGCAACCCAGAAATTGGGGGGGGGGACTGAACTATATGCTTGCGACTCAATTCAATATTTCTCGTCTCCCAAACTGTTTAGACTGTACGTATATGGGTTAGAAAATTAGTGGCCCATTTTACTGTATTTTTTTAGTTTTATGAAACGTAGCTCCTGTTACCTAGGCCTAAAATACTTGTCATCCGACAGGTGTTCGCTAATTACTAGTCATTTAGCTCTTGTCCCTTGTTGACACAAACACTTGTCACCCACTTTGGTGACCGCATGGTCTAACGCGCTCCTCTCGCAGTAGTCTAGACTGCCGATGACAGGGAGATCAAGGTTCGAATATTGGTCGGGTGTTTTTTTTTCCAAAATGGTTTTCCACTATACCTCTAAGCAAATGCGGGTACAATTCATATAAATATACTCTTCATAGCTTCTAAAACCACTATCGTAATTAATACATAAGCGTAAAATCCGAACGGATAGTAAAATGAAGTGCTATAAAAATGCATTTGTCATTCATTACAAGACTCGTCCCTTGGTTAAATAAACCCATTTGCTTTGTGAAAAAACCTTTGTCGTTTCCAACTAAAAGATGAGTGAATTCACTTGTAATGATAATACTTGTCCCTTTGTTAAATAAGCCCTTGATTGACAATCAATCACAGAAAAATCCTGCATTTATAGTTTACTTGAAAGACAAGAAGTAAATTCTTCTGACCACATTCACCCATGAAGGTATGTACCCATCCAAATCTATATCCTGTATCAATGGTACCACACCCTTCAATAACCAGTTGTGATAGGATCTTTGCTCAGGACAGTTGACCTTGGGTCCAACGTAACACACTCGCATATTACGCAACCTTCGACAAGTTACCAAATTACCTCCACTTGAGATAAAAGTCTTACTTCCAGGAGCTAAGCACTAGAACATGCCTATACGGAATATTTTTTAAGAAATCTCTTTCTCTCCCTTTGGTTTATGTTCATGTCACGTTTCACTTAAATTATTTCCTTTCCCCTCCTTGTAAGTGTAATTACAAGATTTGACGAGTTTTAGAAACCTTTAAATATAACAAATCTTCGTTTTAAATTGTGATGGGTCTTTTTCCCCTGTACTTACAGCGAGCTATTTTTAATATATAATGGTTTTGGGATGACGAAGGTTATATTTATAGGAAGTGTACCCACATTTGCGTGGAGGGAGATTGGAAAAATATTTTGGGGAAAACTCAGGTATACCCGTACCGAAATTCTAACATCGATCTCCCTGTAATCGACAGTCTAGTCTATGATAGAGTGACGCCTTAGACCATGCGTCCACCGAACCACGGTATTTATTGTCCCAATCTGACTATTTTAGACTCTTATTAACGATGTCCATCACTGTCCACGCACTAAAACAGTGGTTCTCATACCATGGGTCGCGACATTTTTATTTATTTTTTATGTGAAATTGTTTGAAAATATGTGAAATTAAAAAATCATGAACAAAAAAAATATGAGAACGTGAAAAAACTAAAATTAAAATAATGAAAAAAAAAAAGGTGCTGCTCGATTTCATATCATTGTACATATGTGAAGTAGAAGTGTTTTTTTTAAGCGATGTTGTGGGAATCAAACCCTAATTTCGAAACCAAATGCAATGATAAATCAAACTCATTGCCCCTGAAAATGAATGTCATTGACGTCATCAATAGGAACCGGATATAAGCGCATTCTTTGCCCTTTGCCCACGCTTCATTATGAGAATCAGATCAGTTTTAGCTAGAATTATATTAATTAATTTACTCTTTTTTAATGTAGGGGAAAAAAAATTAAGCCTTCTCTAAATTTAGCTATATGGGCTGAGAAAGTTTGTCGGTGTAAAAATAGATTCGCGGTTCTAAAATACTTGCAAAGCACTGAACTAAATAATTATTCTTGACTAAATTAGATTATTTTATACATATACAATAATACTCCTAGCCCAGGCCCACTTCTCTATTTTCTAAACAGTGGATTTCAATTTTTTTTTACTTTCTCTCAACCCCCCGGAGAGAGAGGTATTGTGATCAGCAGAAAAAATTGAACTTGATATTTTGATAAATGTCGATGCTTCTTTCATGACCCCCTGAAACCAAAAAAAGTTTCGTATATTACGGTGGGCAGAACATTTATCATGGATGGAAGATGATAGAAATGTGTTCAGGGCAATTATTGGCAAACCCAATGGGAAGAAACCATTGAGAAGTCCTAGACGCAGATGAGGGGGTTAGATTAGAATGGAGCTGAAAGAGATATGGTGTAGTGAGGTGGACTGGATAGAACTAGGTCAAGATAGGGGATAGGGTGTAATGAGGTGGACTGGATAGAACTTGTTCAAGATAGGGATAGGGTGTAATGAGGTGGACTGGATAGAACTAGCTCAAGATAGGGATATGGTGTAGTGAGGTGGACTGGAAAGAACTTGTTCAAGATAGGGATAGGGTGTAATGAGGTGGACTGGATAGAACTAGCTCAAGATAGGGATATGGTGTAGTGAGGTGGACTGGAAAGAACTTGTTCAAGATAGGGATAGGGTGTAATGAGGTGGACTGGATAGAACTAGCTCAAGATAGGGATATGGTGTAATGAGGTGGACTGGATAGAACTAGGTCAAGATAGGGGATAGGGTGTAATGAGGTGGACTGGATAGAACTGACTCAAGATAAGGATAGGGTGTAATGAGGTGGCCTGGATAGAACTAGCTCAAGATAAGTATAGGGTGTAATGAGGTGGACTGGGTAGAACTAGCTTAAGATAGGGATATGGTGTAGTGAGGTGGACTGGAAAGAACTTGTTCAAGATAGGGATAGGGTGTAATGAGGTGGACTGGATAGAACTAGCTCAAGATAGGGATATGGTGTAGTGAGGTGGACTGGAAAGAACTTGTTCAAGATAGGGATAGGGTGTAATGAGGTGGACTGGATAGAACTAGCTCAAGATAGGGATATGGTGTAGTGAGGTGGACTGGATAGAACTAGGTCAAGATAGGGTGTAATGAGGTGGACTGGATAGAACTTGTTCAAGATAGGGATAGGGTGTAATGAGGTGGACTGGATAGAACTAGCTCAAGATAGGGATATGGTGTAATGAGGTGGACTGGATAGAACTAGGTCAAGATAGGGGATAGGGTGTAATGAGGTGGACTGGATAGAACTGACTCAAGATAAGGATAGGGTGTAATGAGGTGGCCTGGATAGAACTAGCTCAAGATAGGGATATGGTGTAGTGAGGTGGACTGGATAGAACTAGGTCAAGATAGGGTGTAATGAGGTGGACTGGATAGAACTTGTTCAAGATAGGATAGGGTGTAATGAGGTGGACTGGATAGAACTAGCTCAAGATAGGGATATGGTGTAATGAGGTGGACTGGATAGAACTAGGTCAAGATAGGGGATAGGGTGTAATGAGGTGGACTGGATAGAACTGACTCAAGATAAGGATAGGGTGTAATGAGGTGGCCTGGATAGAACTAGCTCAAGATAAGTATAGGGTGTAATGAGGTGGACTGGGTAGAACTAGCTTAAGATATGGGATAGGGTGTAATGAGGTGGACTGGATAGAACTTGTTCAAGATAGGGATAGGGTGTAATGAGGTGGACTGGATAGAACTAGCTCAAGATAGGGATATGGTGTAGTGAGGTGGACTGGAAAGAACTTGTTCAAGATAGGGATAGGGTGTAATGAGGTGGACTGGATAGAACTTGTTCAAGATAGGGATAGGGTGTAATGAGGTGGACTGGATAGAACTAGCTCAAGATAGGGATATGGTGTAGTGAGGTGGACTGGAAAGAACTTGTTCAAGATAGGGATAGGGTGTAATGAGGTGGACTGGATAGAACTTGTTCAAGATAGGGATAGGGTGTAATGAGGTGGACTGGATAGAACTAGCTCAAGATAGGGATATGGTGTAGTGAGGTGGACTGGAAAGAACTTGTTCAAGATAGGGATAGGGTGTAATGAGGTGGACTGGATAGAACTTGTTCAAGATACGGATAGGGTGTAATGAGGTGGACTGGATAGAACTAGCTCAAGATAGGGATATGGTGTAGTGAGGTGGACTGGAAATAACTAGATCAAGATAGGGATATGGCGTAATGAGGTGGACTGGATATAACTTGTTCAAGATAGGGATATGGTGTAGTGAGGTGGACTGGAAATAACTAGATCAAGATAGGGATAGGTTACGTACCTTTGTAAGTGCGGCAATGAACTTTCGAGTCCCTAATGCCATAGAGTAAGTAGGTAAGTTAATGCTTAGAAATGGTGAAATTTAATATTAACCAAACGTAGGCCTAATGATAGACGACGTATCAAGTGAAGGGTAGGGGAATACCCCATAGTACTTCCCCCTTCACCCCTTGTCAACGTGTCTGCGCGTCAACTATGGCAGCTAAGTTTTGATGACTCACGAGAGGAATTACCAGGTTCGAGTCCACGTCGCACGAAAAACCATCATTAAAATGCACTAATCATGCTTTGTACCAAGGTGGTAGTTCCTTCACAGATGTTCATCCCAGTGGCCTCGTTTTATTAATAGCGTGACAGTGTCAGACACTTGAAGCTGCCTTGTCCCACGAACACCAACAGTCGCGTTAAGGCGTAAACACGAGCACAACTTAATAAAACGACAAAAACCAAGTGGGTTTATATGACGTTACTGTCCGGCAAGAGGAGAACAAACAGGGGAGGAGGAAAATAAAAAATGACAAGACGATTATATTATTAGATTCACAAAGATCCAATTCTACGCTCCTATAACAGTTACCTTTAGTTTACCGGGCATTTAGCTCTTAATGAGCAACCAGAATACGTGGATTTTTTATATTTTCATATTGTAAAATGTAAACTTTTAAGCTAGAGGATGATTTTGGTAGGAAGAACAGTAGAAATTAGTTACTTAAGTTACTAAAACATTTTAATATATTCATAAATCAAGTCATGTTATCCACAGCTGTCACTTATTTATAGATACTACCAATAACTATAAATTAACACAAATAAAATATAGAAATGTCAGCAATATTGGCAGCAAAGAAATATGTTTGAATTTTCTCCACCATTCTTCCAACCAAAATCAGGATGTAGGCCTATTTTTAACGATGTGTGTGTGTGTGTGTGTGTGTGTGTGTGTGTGTGTGTGTGTGTGTGTGTGTGTGTGTGTGTGTGTGTGTGTGTGTGTGTGTGTGTGTGTGTGTGTGTGTAGGGGCACAAGACTAGTTCTGTTTTAATTTCAGTAAACACCAAACTTGTGCATTGTTAAAAGTTTTATCAATATTTAACCAAAGAGCATCATCTGATGGCAATGTTTCAGCTAACTAGGTAGCTTCTTTCATGCATAAGTAGCTGAGATTTTACCAATCAGATGTTGCTTTTAGGTTAAATATTGACAAAATATTTAAAGGTATACTACAGAAGTTTGGTGTTTACTGGAATTTAACACAAAATTACCTGCTTTAGTGGCCGAATGGTCTAACACGCTATTCTTGCAGCAGACCAAAGAGCGGAAGACGGGGATATCGAGGTTCGAATCTCAGTCGGGTGTACCGAGGGTGATTTTCCCAAGATGTTTTTTCACTCTCCCTCCACGCAAAAGAAGACACACTTCCTCTAACTATAACCCTCTTTATCCCTAAAACCATTAGTGTAATTAGTACATAAGCATACAACCCGAATGGGTAGTAAGACGCGATGATAATAAAAAACACACACAACTATTTCTATTGTTCGATACACACATAATAATATATACTTGTAAAGAGAGTTTAAAAGTTGAGTTTTCAGTTCTAAAAATTCCAAAGATCCACAAATTTCAGTTGATAATTTTTTCATATTTTTTAGTACCGCGTCTTACTACCCGTTTGGTAGTACTAACTACGCTAATGAGTTAGGATTTGGGAATGTTGAATTTATAGGAAGTGAACCCACATTTGCGTCGAGGGAGAGTGGAAAAACATTTAACGTAATACCACTCTTAGTTCACCCGACTGAGATTAGTACCTCGATCTCCCGTTCTCTGCAGTCTAGCTCAACACGAAACTAACGCGTTAGCTAATTATGCCACCGAGGCGGGTCAGTTGATAGTTAAAAACATAAATGCCCAGGAAACGAAAGATAGCTATCATAGAAGCGTAGAATGGATATGTATGAATTGAATGTCATTTAAAATGAGGAATCATAGCATAACTTGTATTGTCATTTGTATTTTCCTCCTCTCTTGTTTGTTCTCCTAGTGCAGGACAGCTCCACCTAGGGACGCTGTAAAACCCTTTTGGTTTATGGTCGTTTATGAATCTCTGCTCGACTATTCTAGCGCCTCAATTCTGAAGAATGTGAAAGTAAGTTTTTGTCACTATGTAAACTGCTGGGTAGGTACATATGCGTCGTTTGGCCACAAGTCATTCACCTGAGCAAACTTCTCATGAACAGTTATATTTAAATTGGTTGGATACTTCTGAAATCTCAACACGTCACTCGTGTCCGGGTGACCAAGGAGATCTACTTCAAGTGTCGGATACCTTGGTTCGAACATGGGGTTTGGATACGATAGGTATATTCTGGGTCGGCGCAAGGGTATCATGTGACCTGAGCGAGACTTACAAATTCCCTCAGCTGTATTCTGTACAAAATAAATTATAAACCATAACATCCCTGCGTTACGAATAGTAGTATAGTATTAATAATAATAATAAAATAATAATATATAATAATATATATAATAATAATAATAATAAGACAATGAAAGGAGAGAATGCCGAAAAAACTGTAAAAAAGAAGGGAATAAATCAGATAAGTGGTAAACCCTCGTTTTTTTTAAAAGTATGACATATATGTTATTATTATTAGCACCGCTCTTACTACCCGTTCGGGTTATACGCACTTACGCTAATGTGTAATGGTTGGGTGTTTGTGAGATGAAATGGAGGACCTACAGTTTAACGTGGGATCCGAACCACGGTGGAGGCCTGGCATCCACACATTCACAAGTTGTGATTAATACACGTCTTGTCAGAAGTGGAAGGAAGGGTTTGGCAATCAGATAAATCTGTGCCGGTACCAAGGATTGAACCCCAAACCCCCAGCACAATATGACATATATGACCAGGAGGGACATTACATCCATTTCATTCTCCTGTATGTAGACTATTAGCCGCTCTGGTGGAACAGAACCTATGGAGGAGCCCGGAATGAGATGATGTGATCATATCGACTATGGAGGTGTGGGCCAGTGAGAGTATTAACCTAACCTTAGCCTAATTTACCAACCTCTGGTGACCGTTGGGATAATTCCCTTTGAGAGAAAAATACCCAAAGTACCAGCCGGGAATATAACCCGGGACCCCTAGATTCTTGGCCAAGTGAACTGGCCACTGCACCACGGGGCCGGATACCGGCACCCCTCGTAAGAAAACTGTCACCTTGGCAATGTGGGCTATTACAAGAACCCACAAACATGTGATGAATAATTATTAACGACCGGTGGTCATAAAGTAAAAAGGCATCAGTTTCATCTTCTCTGGTTTGACCAGTGATATGTCCGGGTTTGAATCCCGGCAGAGATGAATTTTCCTTAATGTCCCCCTTCCGTTTGTACCTTCAACGCAAATGTGGACACATTTCTATTAATTTATATGTCTTTCTCATCCTGATTCTGTTAGTTGTGTGTGGATATCTCGGACGTGCGATAAGAGGAGAGACGCGGAAACTGCCCACCCTAACCCTAGAACGAACCGCGGACCGTCGGTTACTATCTTCAAGTTGTTTTAGTTAATTGTTTGCTAGATTGGGGCGTGACAATCTGACCAATCATGAGATAGCTCTTCAAACAGGCTATACTCCTCAACCTCACGTCATGTCTCGTACAGGAACAGCATCGGAGAAAATACAGTCCCATTTGGATAGAAAGGAGTTATATTGACAGTTACATAAGTTACTCAAACAGTTTTCATATATCTACAAGTAAAATAAATTGATCTTTTTATTTAGAACCACGTCTTACTATCCGTTCGGGTTATACGCTTAAGTACTAATTAAGCTAATGTGTCAGGAATTGGGTAGGATAAATATAGGGGAAGTGAACCCACATTTGCGTGGAGGGAGAGTGGAAAACCATTTAGGATAAACCACCCTCCAGTTCACCCAACCGAGATTCGAACCTCGATATCCCCGTCCTCGGCAGACGAGCTCAACAAGACTAGCGCGTTAGCTAACTACGCCACCGAGGCGGGTCAATAAATTGATCTGAAAGCAGATACGGTGGCCGAGCGGTCTAAGGCGTCACTCTCGAACTAGACTGGCCTGCTGATGACGGATACATCGGGGTTCAAACACCGGTTAAGTCTACAAAGGGTGGTTTTACTTAAATTGTTTCCAACCCTCCTTCCAGGCAAATGCGGGTAATCTACCATTAAAATGCTTCCTTCCTCATCCATAACCTATTAGAGTAATTATTATACATGCATATAACCTGAGCGGGTAGTAAGACGCGGTGATAAAAAAAAATGGTACGGTGCACTGCACAGACTTTCTCCCGCCCTTATCTTAAAATGGACATTTACTAAAACTCATAATATTTGTGAAAAGAAATAATATATACTGAAGCAGAAATATTATACCAATGATAATAGATAAAATAATATACATTGTTACAGAAACACTGAGAAAAGATGATAATGCCTGTCCACTAAAGATCATAACAATCAATCTCTAAGCACTCAATTAAAAATATACATGATTGCTTATATCTAAAAAAAACTATTGGTTTTATCAAAATATATTCTAGATTAGAATATTTTTAATTTTAACAGCTCCGCAACTTTACAATAATAAGTTATTTCGTATCTCAAAGAGTTGCAGATATATGATCAAAATTTGAACATTTCTGCTTGTGTAAACTGTCCTTCAAGTCATTAGGAAGAGCAGTATATGATAATCACTAAAATAATTTTAATATATCTATACGTCAAGTCATGTTATCTGCGGCTGTCATATTTGATTAGTATTATCAATATTTATAAAATAACACAAATAATATAGTTAAATGCAGTATATTTTGGCCGCAATAAAATGTATTTGAGTTTTCTATACTTTTCTTTCAACCAAAATCAAACTATATATACTGTATGTACAAACACGATTTTTTGAAAATCTTTCATTTTCACTTAAAACAATTCATTATAAAAATATTTTTAAAATGTATTTAATCACTTATTTGAAAAAAAAAGTAGGTCATTTTTTGTTTGACGACATAAAACTAGCCGCAAAGCCTTTACCTTTTAAAGGCCCGCGGTATAAGAAACGGTGCTATAACCGGGGAACGGTTTGCTCTCAAAATGCATCTTCTGTGCCCGTTTGATATTGGAAAGTATGTATGATACCAAGACATCTCTCTCCAACTGGTTGGTCTGTACGGTATTCTTTGACCTCTAGGATTGAAGAGATGTCGTTATGTGTAGGGGAATATGTTCGAATGTCTTCTCTCACGCGCGTTTATCGCCAGTTCGTCCGAGCGAACTGGAGCTCTTAGAATCAAACCTCACACAAAAGAACACAAAGAAAATAAACAAGCGAACACTTTCCTCTTCTACCAGCGAACGACCGCGGGTAACAACGAGACATGTCCACAGACAAAGAGTATTATGTATTCTCTGTCTTATATAAACAGGAAAGGTGACCTGGTGGTCTAGGGGTTAGGTTTCAGACTTCTGTACTGGGGTCAGGGGTTCAATCCTCGGTCCCGGCACAGATTTATCTGATTGCCGAACCCTTCCTTCACCTCTGACAAGACGTGTATTAATCACAACTTGTGAATGTGTAGAATGTCAGGTCTCCACCGTGGTTCGGATCCCACGTTAAACTGTAGGTCCTCCATTTCATATCACAATCACCCTACCATTACACATTAGCGTAAGTGCGTATAACCCGAACGGGTAGTAAGACGTGGTGCTAATAATAATAGTAATAATAATTAAATATGAACCGCTTTGGTGGCCACATGTTCTAACGCACTACTCTCGCTAATGACTAGACTACCGATGACGGAAAGATCGGGGTTCGAATCTTGGTCGAGTGTACTGAGGGTAGATTTTCCAAATCCTATAAATATAACACATTTCCTATAAATATAACTTTCTTAATCTCTAAAACAATTAGCGTAATTAGTACATAGGTGTATAACCCCAACGGTTATTAAGACGCGGTGTTAAGACAAAAAATCAGTCAAACGGGCTAACTAATTGAAAGTAATGACAGACACGCAAAAATATGGCGTTAAATGTATTTATATTTTCATTAAAGGTATTTTTTTTTTTAGCACCGCGTCTTACTACCCGTTCGGGTTATACGCTTAAGTACTAAATACACTAATGGATTAGGAATTGGGAAGGTTGAACTTAGAGGAAGTGAACCCGCATTTGCGTGGAGGGAGAGTGGAAAACCATTTAGGAAAAACCACCCTCAGTTCACCCGACCGAGATTCGAACCTCGATCTCCCCGTCCTCGGTGATCTGGCTTAACACGACTGGCGCGTTAGCCAACTACGCCACCAAGGCGGGTATTAAAGGTATTAAATGTATGGTTATGAACAAAACGAATATTTCAGAACACTAGATACCAGATAACCCTTTTATATAATGACACAAAATACAGTCCCTAGCCCGACAACTCAACACTGAAAGATTTCAGGTCGAGCCGGAAATCAAACCCAGAACCCTTAGCTTAGTGAACAAACGCCTTGGCAAAGTTATTCTCACCTTTAAAATAGAATTTTGGAAAACACTATAAAATTCAAAACCATAAAAAAAAATTATAAAGCATAATTTTATGCATAATCCAATGACGCCTTTCATGTTTAGAAGTGCCGCTTGATAGCCCCTGTCCTAAGTTGGTATTTATGTAAGCCCGGCAAACATAAAGGTATTGAGGTAAGTATCAACTCCTGCTGATTGAACTCTTCTCAAAAGGTCACGGCCGGCGCAAGTAATGACAAAACTACTTTGTCATTCTTTACTTTCAAGTCTTTATCCTTTTTCAAACATGCGAACAAAATAAAACATTTAATTTCAAACTGAGAAAAAAGATTCAATATTTTGTTAACATAAGTAGACACGCGCTTACAAACGCGAACCCCGCACCGCTGGGCACATGGTTAAAGGCGCCTAGCCCGTCTGGTCTTCTTTAGACTTCCTGTTGACGACTAGGTCTGGGTTTGACTCCCAACCAGGTATACTTACTTTTATCTAAATGGTTTCCCATTCTATCTCCAAGCAAATACCATAATATTTCGTTTGAATTCTACCTTCAGTATCTTTTTTTTAGCACCAAATCTTAGTACCCATTCAGTATATACGCTTATGTACTAAATACGTAAGGATTAGGAAGGTTATATTTAGAGGAAGTGTACACCCATTTGCGTGGATGATGAGTGGCCAACCATTTTGGAAAAATGGTTTTCCACTCTCCCTCCACGCAAATGCGGGTTCACTTCCTCTAAATTCAACCTTCCCAATTCCTAATCCATTAGCGTAATTAGTACTTAAGCGTATAACCCGAACGGGTAGTAAGACGCGGTGCTAAATAATAATAATTTTTTTTTGAAAAATCACCTTCAGTATATCCGACCAAGATTCGAACCTCTTTCCCCCATCATTGGCAGTCTAGTCTACTGAGAGAGTAGCGCGTTAGACCATGTGGTCACCGAAGTGGGTTACCTTCAGTATCTTAACGGTGGTATTTCGCGGTTTACAAAAACACACACACAAAGGCACAAATATTTTCCTGGTAATACCGCAGATCACTTGAATTATCAGTGATTAAAATAACGTCAATCTCAGTGCAGAAATAATTGTTTCAAAAAAATCATGCATCACAAAACTCACTAGAGACGAGTCCAAAAGTTGGTCCTAGGCAAGCCTAAATAAGTCCTTTAAGAAATCGGCCCAACAACTATAAAACTAATTAAATATTAGACCTAGTGGCCCCATTCTTAACAGAGAACAATAATTTCTACTCCATCCCCCTTCCACGTCACCCCAACTACCCCCTACTTAAAGCAGCCCCTCATCCACCCCCTCAAACACGCTCAATCGCCTCAACACTGCCGTCATACCGCGCATGGTTTCATAACGCGAGAAGAATGGGCAAGTGCAAGAACCATACAAGTCCACCTCGTCAAATGTGTTGTCAAAACTTTCTGGAAAATTTCTTTTGGAGATTTTTGGTCTTAATTATTGCGTGATTTTTTTTAGCGAGGATTTGTGAGTGACGTAAGATTGTTTCTGAGGAATAAAGGATTAGCTACAATGTGAATAAAGTAGATTTGGAAACTTTCCTCAGTGAAAATGAAACCTAAGAAAAAAAAGTTCTGTTGGAGAGATTAAAAAAAAAAACCATTTGAATATGTTTGAAGATTTAACCATGATTTTACCTTAGAATTTATGCATAGCAGTGTTTGTCAAGCTGATAGTATAAAAACCAACCTCGGTGGTCTTGGAGAAAAGTGATTGCCTCAGGACCTGATGTTTGTGGGTTTGAACCCAACCAGGGTCAATGAATTTTTCATGATCGATAAAAATCCGTAACATAACCTATTTCAGAGGAGAAATAAAGCTGTTGGTCCCATGTCGATTGTGGCATGTAAAAAAAACCTGAAAGGTATGTGAAAATACTTTTCCCAATAAAATTGGTAGGCCATTTCACTCTCGCTCAGAGAAAATCTCGTGTGCTGATATAATCAATGGGTTCATAGAGTGCACGTTAAATACCTCAAATAAATAAATAAAATTATATCTTAACATTTCGCTATTGAGTTAAATGCTAAATTTAGTTCTTTCCTAAAAAAAAAATCCAATGGAGATATCCGATTTTTGCACGGACAGATCTCGCCATCCAGGAATTCCATTCTGGCAGAAAGAAGAAAGGAACGACGCTGAAGAGCGTGAAGTGGGCCGTTTGGACCAATAGGGAGAAGGCGTCTCGACGCCGGGTTGGGGGGGAAGAGTGCGAAGGGGTGGACGCGTGGATGGATCTCGTTTCAACCCCTTCGTCATCTCAACACCAACCCTATCATCATCATCATCATCATCGCCTGTTGCCGAACTCCTCACCTTCTTCTTGGACCAGCGAGGAGTTGACCGGACCACGCCGAGGACAAGCAGGTAGGAAGATATTTTAGTGATATCCGAATAGTTAGCAAAGTGTATGACTGTAAGGCAGGCGTATCAAACTCGATTGATCCTAAGGGCCACTTCGAAAACTGAAAATACTTAATAAAAAATAAAAATGTTTTCAATATCTTGGTAAAATAATTACAAATTAGTATCTTGTTAGTACCAAAAAATTGTACGGTGCACTGCATAGATTTTATTGATGCTTAACTTATAAATGGAGATTATTATTTAAAAATCGTAACATACTTGAAACGAAATAAGACAATTTTGCAGAAACATTCCACTAAGGAGCGTAGATAAAATATTATACACTGTTACAGAAACATTGAGTAAAGAGGAGAATCTCTGTTCATCAAAGATTATAACAATCAATTTCCCAGACCTCAATTTAAAAAATATATCCGTCAACACCTCAGAAACTATTGGTTTTATAAAAATGTATTTCAAGAAAAGGTTTTTTTTAAATCTTTAATGGTAATCAGCTTTGCAGTGATAAGTTATTTAGTATGTCAAGGTGTTACGGAGATATGATTAAAGTTGTAAATTTCCTCTTATGTTAAGTTCCCTCAAAGTCCTTTTCATGGATAATTAAGAGATAACATTTTTTTATGTTAAACAGTACTTAGATACGAAATTTTAAGAAATTCTACTTTTTTTTCTATTCTACAAGAGAACTACCCTTAATTTGAGGGTTTGATAGATAATTCTACAAAACCCTTGGAGGAACCTTATGAACACCATAGAGATCAAGTTTTAGTCCGATCGGTAAAATGATTTCAGCTTTAGTCAGTGTTTAAAAAAATACTTTTTCGGTTCATGGATTCATGAGACGTCGACAACCATCCAAATTTCGAGTTTTTATTATAGCAATACTTTCTCTACACAAGGGATGCGAAAAAAATAAAAAGAAAGTAGTTCTTTTATAAAACAATAAGACTAACCTTATACATTTTTACCAAAAATTTGAAACTTTTTAATTGCGAAAATTTGTGCCAATGTCACTTTTTTAAATTGTTGACAAATATACTAATATTAGTTTAACATTTTTTAAGGGGGAAATTAATTTTGGTTGAAGAAAGAGCACACATGAAAGATTTCCACAAACTTTTTCAAATTCTTCAATGTTGTATTTTCTTGATGTTAAAAAAAGGATCGCATCGCTTGTTGGTTCTTCATAATATCCATGCCCCGCAAGTTCTACATGCAGAAGTTAAGGTGATCAAATCATTTCTTGGAAAATTGCAGATTTTCCAGGTCAAATAATCTGTTTTTCAAGTCGTACTATCAGTCAGAAACAAACACAGTTTAACTCAATCCATTTGCAAAGGTTTCCAGGTTTTTTTTGTTGTTTTTTTTTACTTTCTAGCACCCCTCGGGTTTTGTCATCGTCAAAAAATCAAAATTCCAGATTTTGATGGATATCGACGTTTCATGGCCTTCTGAACCCGAAAAAGAATTTTTCACGATGCTGTCTGCCTGTATTTAGGTCTAGAGCCGAAACCATTTTACTGATCGAGATTAAACTTGGTATCTAGGGTTTTCAAATGGTTAGTTTTTTTTTTTATAATTAGAAAATCTGACCCTAAAATAAGGGCAGTTTACTGAAGGGCAAAAAGAGAAAAAAATATTTTATCAATATCCTCTCTAACGATTTGGATTAAATTTCGTATCTAGGCGATGTTTAATATTACAAAACAAAATTTAAATTCTCATTTTCCCATGAAAATGAATTTGAGGGTACTTTACATAAGCAGAAATTTCCAATTTTGATCAGATATCTGCAACTATTTCAGTTAAGAAATAACTTATCATGAAAAATTTTAATAACATAAAAAATAATATAAAAAACTTTTTTGAAAAGTATTTTTACAAAACCAAGTGTTTGAGATATTGGAAAAAAAAAGTTTTTTTAATTCAGGTCTGATGATCTTTGAAGGATAGAGGTGTTACTAGTTTCTAAATATGTGTTTGTAACAGTATATATGATTTTATTTCACATATGTTACGAGTTTTGAGTAAATATCTCCATTATTTTATTAAAGACAGAGAAAGTCTGTGTGGTGCACCGTACCAAATACATTTTTGTTTTAAAATAAACTTAAAGTCATTATATTTTCTACACAAAAATATAAGTGCATTTTTAAAATTTTTTGCATGGTAAAATAAACCAGCAAAAACATTTTTTTTATATAGTTTTCAAATAATAAGCTAAAGTGTTTTGAATCTTCCTAAGAAAACTATGGCCAATTTATTTTCAAATTAAGCAGTTGTTTTATTTTAATATTTTTATATATGGTTTTAAAAATAATATTGCTAATTTTAATATGATAACTAGTTTATTTAACTGTAAATTCTTTTTTTCATCGTTCTTTTATGTTTTAATAAGTAAACATAGATTGTATAAATAAGGACATAAAAAAGGAAAAAGGTTGCGTCATTGTATCTCCGTGATATTAAGAGATGTTTGTATCTAAGAGTATCCGTTTGTTAGTGGTTGATTTTGTTTTTTAACACCACGTCTTAGTACCCACAACAAGTCTTAGTATCCACACCGCGTCTTAGTACCCACACCACGTCTTAGTACCCACACCACATCCTAGTACCCACACCACGTCTTAGTACCCACACCACGTCCTAGTACCCACACCGCGTCTTAGTACCCACACCGCGTCTTAGTATCCACACCGCGTCTTAGTACCCACACCGAGTCTTAGTACCCACACCGCGTCTTAGTACCCACACCGCGTCTTAGTACCCACACCGAGTCTTAGTACCCACACCGCGTCTTAGTACCCACACCACGTCTTAGTACCTACACCGCGTCTTACTACCCACACCGCGTCTTAGTACCCACACCACGTCTTAGTACCTACACCGCGTCTTAGTACCCACACCGCGTCTTAGTACCCACACCGCGTCTCAGTACCCACACCGCGTCTCAGTACCCACACCGCGTCTCAGTACCCACACCGCGTCTTAGTACCCACACCGCGTCTTAGTACCCACACCGCGTCTTAGTACCCACACCGCGTCTTAGTACCCACACCGCGTCTTAGTACCCACACCGCGTCTTAGTACCCACACCACGTCCTAGTACCCACACCACGTCTTAGTACCCACACCACGTCTTAGTACCCACACCACGTCTCAGTACCCACACCACGTCTTAGTACCCACACCGCGTCTTAGCACCTACACCACGTCTTAGTACCCACACCACGTCTTAGTACCCACACCGCGTCTCAGTACCCACACCGCGTCTCAGTACCCACACCGCGTCTTAGTACCCACACCGCGTCTTAGTACCCGTTCGGATTATACGTATATATTAATTAAGCTATTAGTATAATAATGAGGAAGGTAGCATTTTAGAAGTAATTTACCCACATTTACGTTTAAAAGAGTGTAAAAACCACCGTACTTATAGCAGACCGGTATTCAAACCTCGATATACCCATACCCGGCAATCCAGTCCAACAAGAAAGTGACGCGTTTGAACATGCGACCAGCGATGCGGGTATTTCTCTATTTTTTCTTAAATTCACAAGTATCCGGTAGAATGAAATCTTTTAAAAAACACAAACTTTTTTTCTATGGTCAACTTTGATAACATTTTATTATTATTATTATTATTATTATTATTATTATTATTAATAATATTATTTAGCACCATGTATGATTACCCGTTCGGTTTATATGTCTATGTATTAATTATACTAATGGTTTGGGGATTAGGAAGGTTTAATTGAGATAAAGTGCCCCACATTTGCGTAAAAGGATAGTGGAAAACAATTAAGGGATAAAACCCTTAGTGCACCCGACTGGGATCGAACCCCAATCTCCCCATCTTCGGCAGTCTAGTCTAATACTAGAGTGGCGCGTTAGACCAAGCGGCCGCCGGAGTGGATAATATTATTATTGTGATTATTATTAATAATAATATTATCTCTAAAACTGACAACTGCAGATAACATGACTTTATGTATAGATATAAATATTTCGTCACCGTGCCGTATTTATTAGGTTACCGATTACAAACCTTTTTATAACTCAAGGTACATTCAACAAGGCACATCATTAGTGTTTTTTAAGAGAGATCTTATTAAAATAACAAGCATTAAGATTGTGTTTAAAAGTTCAATATCTAAAATTATAATTACTGTGTTATTTTTAAAAGTATATTTGATCATGAATTTAAAGAGATTTATTTTTATTGATAAAATTTCTTTTTGCTATTTTTTATCTTCCCTCAAAGTACGGCAGCTTAATTAGATTATTATTATTATTATTATTAGCACCGCGTCTTACTACCCGTTCGGGTTATACGCACTTACGCTAATGTGTAATGGTAGGGTGATTGTGAGATGAAATGGAGGACCTACAGTTTAACGTGGAATCCGAACCACGGTGGAGGCCTGGCATTCCTCACATTCACAAGTTGTGATTAATACACATCTTGTCAGAGGTGAAGGAAGGGTTTGGTAATCAGATAAATCTGTGCCGGGACCGAGGATTGAACCCCGGTCGCCAGCTCAGAAGTCCGACACCTTACCCCTAGACCACCAGGTCACCAGCTTAATTAGAGTCCCTTCATGGCACACCATTGTGCCGCACGGCACACCGGATGAAAAACACTGTGTTAGGGTTGTATATATATGATCTAACTGCGCTGATGTGTTGAGGATAAGGAAGGTTGAATCTGGAGGAAGTATAGATACATTTGCATGAAGAGAGGATGGAATTTTTTTTTAAACATGAGTACACTTAATCAGGATAAGAATCCTAACTCCCCGTAACTGGCAATCCATATACTGCGAGAGTGACGCCTTAGACCATTCGATCAACAGAAGTGGGTATGTGAAAAGTGTACAAACTACTTTTGAAAATGGTCTAGGAGTAGCGTTACAGACTTCTGTACTGAGGGTCCGGGGTTCAATCCTCGGTCCCGGCACAGATTTATCTGATTGCCAAACCCTTCCTTCACCTCTGACAAGACGTGTATTAATCACAACTTGTGAATGTGAGGAATGCCAGGCCTCCACCGTGGTTCGGATCCCACGTTAAACTGTAGGTCCTTCATTTCATCTCACAATCATCCTACCATTTCACATTAGCGTAAGTGCGTATAACCCGAACGGGTAGTAAGACGCGGTGCTAATAGTAATAATACTTTTGTAACAAGTCAAAAATGAAAATATTATTCCTATTTAAATATGACTGTAGTTCATGAACCGTGATTTGATTGTGTAGCGTTATCGAAACGATTTTAAATTGAATAGTAATAATAAATGTGGATAAAATATATTCTAAACGTTTAAGTAAATCAATAAATTGTTTTTAAACCATAAACAAATTTTAAGGTTATGTGAACGGGAGCGCGAGTTCAGGTCAGTTTTATTTCAGTTTTGAAACTAAACATAAGTTTTTTGGCATAGTTAAATAATTGATTTAATTCAGACGATTTCTTTAATTTTCTACACATATTAATCTCAGAATAGAGTACAATCAGAACAGGTTGCTAAAAAAAAAGGTCAATTCCAAAATGCTCATGAGAGATATTCAAGAACTGTTGTGATTTATTTTAGCACCACGTCTTACTACCCGTTCAGTTTATACGCTATGTTGAGATTAATATGTGTAGAAAATTAAAATAAAACTAGCTACTGATGAAATATTTTTATTTATTTTGATCAAAAATGTTTTTTGCCAAGACTGCAAGCATACTGACCTTAAGCTGCTATTCATTCCACCCCACCTTAAGGTGAATTTGTTATGTAGTTCGAATATAAGCTTTCCATGGTTTATAAGAGGCACTCCCTAACTATACAGCTATTGGACATTTTACTGCTAAATATCAATGCAATAAATTTTTTCTTTAATAATAAACATTTAATTATTCCTAATTTTGCTTAGGATAAAGGGGTCGGATCCACTCATAATTTTTAAGCAGGTTTATATTGTTTTTAATGATAAACAGCTCGTTTTATAACTGATTTTTTTTAAATATTCATAGGTGTTTACATGTTTCAGATCTTACAGTTAATAATATCGATATATATCGATATATATATATCGAAAGTTAACTAGGCTTATTTATAAATAATTCCCCTTGATTCTCGTATTACTTTACTATCGATAAACACATTTTAGATCGAATGGAGCGAGGTCTTATTTTAACTCAAATGTTTGGCATTTGACTGTCTTTTGGTTCCAATATTACTGCTAAATTCTTGAACCAATTTTATAGACAGTTGGCAGGAACATTCTTTGAACCTAATCCAAACAAAGAGTGGTGTGTTTTCATATTCAATTTTGGTATATATTGTGAGACAGACTTCTTAAACCACGTGAACAAAGGATAATCTCTATGAATATAAGGTACTATTGAATATAGTATTAATTTGTTTTCTGTCTAAACTTGATCACCAAGGAAAATTATTACTAACTTCAAATCCAAGGTGAAATCTTAGGAGATATTTTGATTTGAAATCCAAAGATAAATTTTACTACCGTAATAACGATTTAAAATAAATGGTACGGCACACCGCACAGACTTTCTCTCTCTTTCTATAAACTCGTAAGATTTCTGAACGGAATAATGTACATTGTATCATCACCACTCCACATAAGAACACGCATAGAATAATATACAATGATATAGAATCAATGAGAAAAGAGGCGCATCTTTGTCCACCTAAGAACATTTCAAACAGTTTAATGTCTTCCACAAGGGTCAACACTTCGTATTAAAATTTCGATTTCTGGTTAAAATTTTAACATTTTAAAAGGTGTTAGATATCTTCAAGTCATCGCATTGATATTTAATTATTCATTTATACATTTTGACCAATAAAAAATGTAAATTTTGACTATTGAGTCTAAAATGGAGATAGATCATTGCTATGCAAACATTTCTCCTAAGAGATTTAAGGAAAAATAACATACTTTTTTTAGATACTTACTTATATTTAATTACTATATGGCATTGGAGTATTATTGCGTTAAGACTTAAGTAGTATATGTTTACAACTAAAGCTCACAAAATTGTATTAATATATTTGCAAATATCTCAGAAACTGCTGTTTTTATAAAAATATATGTCAAATAAAAGTTTTTTATTTCTAATAGTCCTACAATTTTGCAATGATAAGTTGTTTAGTTTCTCCAATAGTTGTGGAGATACGGAAATTAACGCTTCTGTAATGTACCCTAAAAATCATTTTCATAGGAAAATGAAAATAGCCAGTTTATTTATAATCTTAATCAACGCCTAGATACGAATTTTAATCAAAATCGTTTAAGCAGATTTTGAGAAAACCAAATTTTTCTCTTTTCGTCCTTCAGTAAACTACCCTTAATTTTAAGTTTTTATAGACACACAGAGAGACGGCATTGCAAAGACTATTTTTTAGGGTTCGGGGGGTCATGAGACGTCGACATCCATCAACATTTCAGGTTAGTTTTTTTTTACGGTCGCAATACTTAAACTTTAATGTCCAAAAAGTTAAAAAAAATTCATATAATTGCGTATATATTGAAAGTTATTGATTTTATAAAAATATGTTTCGGATAAAATATCTGTATTATAAATATATATACATATTTGTAATGCTAAGTAATTTCATATCTCAAATAGTTTCGGAGCTATTTAAAAAAATGTTAATTTACGCATCAGACCGGAGCCCTTAAAGCCATTTTGCCGAAATATTGAGGGTAGCCATTTTGTTTGGAATATTTATTAATGTTTATAAATGAAATTTAATCAAAATCGTTGGAGCCGATTTTGAGAAAATCGACTTTTTCTCTTTTTGCCCTTCAGTAAACTACCCTTAATTTTAAGTTTTAATTGACACACAGACAGACGGCATTGCAAAGACTATTTTTTAGGGTTCGGGGGGTCATGAGACGTCGACATCCATCAACATTTCAGGTTAGTTTTTCTTACGGTCGCAATACTTGAGCTTTAATGCCCAAAAAGTTAAAATATATATATAATTGCGTATATATTGAAAGTTATTGATT
Organism: Timema podura; assembly: GCA_033556935.1. Classification (NCBI taxonomy): domain Eukaryota; kingdom Metazoa; phylum Arthropoda; class Insecta; order Phasmatodea; family Timematidae; genus Timema; species Timema podura. The sequence goes on from JAVRXN010000011.1 coordinate 80,453,867, forward strand.
TTATAAAAATATGTTTCGAATAAAATATTTGTATTATAAATATATATACATATTTGTAATGCTAAGTAATTTCATATCTCAAATAGTTTCGGAGTTATTATAAAAAATGTTAATTTACGCATCAGACCGGAGCCCTTAAAACGATTTTGCCGAAATATTGAGAGTAGCCATTTTGTTTGGAATATTTATTTATGTTCATAAATGAAATTTAATCAAAATCGTTAGAGCCGATTTTGAGAAAATCGACTTTTTCTCTTTTTGCCCTTCAGTAAACTACCCTTAATTTTAAGTTTTAATAGACACACAGACAGACGGCATTGCAAAGACTATTTTTTAGGGTTCGGGGGGTCATGAGACGTCGACATCCATCAACATTTCAGGTTAGTTTTTCTTACGGTCGCAATACTTAAGCTTTAATGCCCAAAAAGTTAAAAATATATATATAATTGCGTATATATTGAAAGTTATTGATTTTATAAAAATATGTTTCGAATAAAATATTTGTATTATAAATATATATACATATTTGTAATGCTAAGTAATTTCATATCTCAAATAGTTTCGGAGCTATTATAAAAAATGTTAATTTACGCATCAGACCGGAGCCCTTAAAACGATTTTGCCGAAATATTGAGAGTAGCCATTTTGTTTGGAATATTTATTTATGTTCATAAATGAAATTTAATCAAAATCGTTAGAGCCGATTTTGAGAAAATCGACTTTTTCTGTTTTTTCCCTTCAGTAAACTACCCTTAATTTTAGGGGTAGATATCCAATTCCAAAAACCCCTCGGGGCAACCCTATGAAAACCCTAGATATCAAGTTTCAGCTCAATCGGTAAAATAGTTTAGGCTCTAGTTGGAGGTACAGACAGACAGACAGACAGACAGACAGACAGACAGACAGACAGACAGACAGACAGACAGACAGACAGACAGACGGAAATTCAAAAACCACTTTTTCGGATTCAGGAAGTCATGAAACGTCAAAATTCATCAAAATCTCGAGTTCGATTTTTTTGACGATCACAATACTTTCTCTACCTGTAAGATAGAGAGAAAGTAAAAATGTAAACGTACACACCGTTTAGTCTTAAATGTAGGTGTTTTTATTTTATTTATTTATTTGAAGTATTAACCTGCACTTTCTGACCCGAATGATGATATCAACAAACGAGAATTTCTATGAGCGAGAGCGAAAAAGCCTACCATTTTTTTCCGAGAAAGCTATTTTCACATACCTTCCAGGTTTCTTTTACTTGCTACAATCTACATGGGATCAACGGGCTAACTTCCCCTCCGAAGGAAGTTGTGCTATCGCTCAAGAAAAATCTGTCGACCCCGGCTGGGTTTGAACCCAAATACAAAAGATAGGACTCTTACCTAAATAAATTACACCACGGAGTAGCTTATAAAATAGGGTCATAGTGTAATCCTTCCAGGTAATATTGTTACCTTTAAGTGTAAAAGGAGTGCTAATGTATGTCCCGTAAATGTTCTATAAAATGTTTTCAGTACGACACATGCCCTTTTTGATCTGACGTGTCTGACGAACCGATGACAGATAACGTTTTAATGTATCGTGGAGCTTGTAAGTAATGGTTTTATATAATCCACCGTGATTCTCTTCACTAGAGCGGGAGTGCGTATCGCCTTACATCTGCGCATGCGCTAAGCGATCAACAGGTGTTATCAACCATGTCAATACTATAATCACCAAGGGCATACAATAGGGAAATCTAATGCAAGTGTTATTGTCTATCAACTATAGTAGAGTTCCGGTATGAAGGAACCTTTAAGACGCTAGAATATTAGAGCAGAAGTTCCTAAACGCCAGAAACCTGGTGGGATTATAATGTTACTGGGTGGAGCTGTACGGCAGTAGGAGAACAAACATGGTAGGAGGAAAATACAATTAACAATACAATTTGTGTTGTGACCCCCACCCCCTCTATTAAATGACATCATCCGATTCACAAAGATAGTGGAAAATTTCAGCTTCTAAACTATATTTACAAGTATATAATATGTTCATCAAATCTTTACCAGTATACGAACTTGATCTCTACTAGAATGAACATAAAACTATGTTCTATGATCATAGAACATAGTATTGTGTTGTGTTTATAAACATAGGATCATGGAACATAGTTTTATGTGCATTCCAGTAAACACCAAATTCATATACTGGTAAAGATTTGATCAATATTAAACCTAAAAGCAGCATCGAATTGGCAATAGCTCAGGTACCTAGGCAGTCACCTTAAACTATACAAACTTTTATGGAGGGGGAACAAGGGGATATTTATCAAATATTAGTTTACTGTATGAAACCTTAGTTCAGTCAACAACGTCTCTGAATACTCAGCAAAGGTCCCGAGTTGTATTCCTGACATGGCTAAAAAATGTATCATTGGTGAAAAGTGGAGTTCTTCTAAAAGGGATAAATTAACGGCCCGGGGGGTGGGGGGTGGGGGAAGGATGTTATGTCTGTTATGGATTTAATTTAGTTTGAGTGTGCTCGGTCGGCTTAGAAAGTGTTAGTGTGTTTTCATTTTATTCAGCGAATTTAAAGTTATCACATCGAAACTAAAACCATACGTCTTAGATAAAAAAGATTTTAAAATTTTGGATTGTCACCAATTTTCTATTTTTTTTCATCTTGACATAATATTTTTGTGAACGTGCTTTTATTAAATCGTCTACAAATAAAGACTATTATGAAGAAGAGAAAATGTCCAGTAAGAATCTTTCTCTAAATATAACCTTCCTAATTATTAAAACCACTAGCGTAATTAGTACATAAGCGTATAGCCCGAACGGGTAGTAAGACGCAGTGCTAAAAAGAAACTATTTAACTTTTAATTTTTGGTCGGTTAAATTTGAAATAGCCTATACACATAGAAAATCATGGATATAAAATGGTAAACAAATATGTTTAATTTCCTCACGCCTGCTTACTGTTTCATTTAGACATTCGTATTTTGAGAGAGTTTATTTATTCGAGACTCCCTGACCAGCGGCTCGAATTCCGAAAATACCTCTACTTGACACAATTTTCATTTCCTTGACCCATTTTAGTGCCCCCTAGTGTTCCTATATCCACTGAGGGAGAATGCCTGCCATAGGTCAGTTTATGGAGATATCATACCACTGAGCTAAGTTAATTGGAACAGGAGAAAAGAAAGGGTGATGGAAGACGAGGAGGAAAAGAGAAGATCCTGAAAAATGAGGGAAGAGTAAAAGGAAGACTAGGGGTTATGAAGCGAGAATTAATGATCGGTGGGATGTAGGAGAAGGCAGCCATCAGCGGAGTAGTCTACCAAACACTTCCCCTTCCTACTCCTGCATTCCGCGCGGCACAATACGCCTTCATTACCGCCGAGAGGACTCTCGCTCCGGCTGCCGATGACGGCTCCGGGTAGACGAACCCCCTACCCTCCCTCTCCCCCTGGACCTGTTGCTCCGGTACAATGCACGTCACGCACTTGAAGCAAGACTGCACCAGTTCATAGAAGAAATAGTTTGCACAGCTCTTCTAGAATAATTATTAGTTTTTAAGTAAACTATTATTATCACCCACAACGGTGATCGCATGGTTTAGCGAGTCAATCTTAAGATAGACTGGCACTTCTTATGACGGTAGTACCGGGGCTTGAATCCGGATGGGGTAAATTGAGAGTTATTTTTTCTTAAAAGTTTTCCACTATCCCTCCAAGTAAATGTAGTTACACTTCCTCTAAACCCAACCTTATTTATGCCTATAACATTAACATATACCCTGCACGGGTAGTCATTCATACGTGGTTCTTAAAAATATATATATAATTATTTCGTAAGTATTTTTAGCACCACGCCTTATTAGCTAATGGTTTTAGGGATTAGGAAGGTTGTATTTATCGGAAGTGTACCCGCATTTTCGTGGAGGGGGAGTGGAAAAATATTTTGGAAAAACCTTAGTACACACGACCAAGACTCGAACCCCAACCTTCTTGTCATCGGCAGTCTACTCTATTGCGAGAGTGACGCATTAGACCATGCGTCAACTCAAGTGGGTCATTTTTCAAATGTATTATTAAAAATATATATCACATGTTACAGGTTTAAATAACATGACTTTACGCAAGGATAACTTGGAATATTTATATTCCTTTTAGATTTAAGTTGGTTTATAAGTCATGCGCTGATATAATCAGTTGGTTCAGAAAGAGGACGCTAAATATATTTACGTAAAAAAAGCATATGTCCACATTCTCACCTATTTGGCTAAGGGTCAGAGTCATATTTATTTTATAAAAGAAAAATATTTATTTTATATAAAAAAATATAAGAGTTGACACCACCTTAGATAAAATGTGTGTTATTACATCACATCACTTTTCCTTCTACGTGTGTATTAAAAATATCTATATTGGTGCAGGAAACTTTAAAAAAATTTGGTTACCAAATTTCATCATTTACTTCTAGGACTACTTACTTAGGTGGCTGCATAATCTAAGGCGTCACGCTCGTGTAAGAGTAGACTGCCCAAGACAGGGAAATCGGGGTTTGAATCCTGGTCGAGTGTAATGAGAGGGGTTAATACACAATTGTTTTCCACTTTCCCTCCACACAAATGCTGGTATACTTCCTCTATAATAATTAACCTTCCTAATTCCGACTCATTAGCGTAATTAGTAGATTAGTATATTTGTGTATAACCTGAAAAGGTAGTAAGACGCGGTGCTAATAAAAAACTTCCAGTGTTAGGATTTAATTCAGCCCCTCCTTTGGCGCAGAATGGACGTGGAAGATTTCAGAGAACATGGCAAGGAGATGGTAGAGTACATCTGCGAGTACCTGTCGACGCTGGAAGAGAGACGCGTGACGCCAAGCGTCGAGCCTGGTTACCTAAGCAAGCTGCTGCCACAACAGGCGCCGCAAGAGCCCGAGGATTGGGCAACAATCATGGCGGACGTTGACAGCAAGATCATGCCAGGGGTGAGTCCTTACGGTCATAGGTATGAGCATGAGTCGCATGGCAACAGAAACCTTAGTTACTTCTAGTGGTGAACTATGGTAACCTTAGTAACCTCTAGTGTGAACTATGGTAACCTTAGTAACCTCTAGTGTGAACTATGGTGACCTTAGTAACTTCTAGTGTCAGCATTGGCAAACCTAGTAACCTCTAGTCAGCATTGACAACCTTAGTAACCTCTAGTGTCAGCATTGACAACCTTAGTAACCTCTAGTGTCAGCATTGACAACCTTAGTAACCTCTAGTTTCAGCATTGGCAACCTTAGTTACCTCTAGTGTCAGCATTGACAACCTTATTTACCTCTAGTGTCAGCATTGGCAACCTTAGTTACCTCTAGTGTCAGCATTGACAACCTTATTTACCTCTAGTGTCAGCATTGACAACCTTAGTAACCTCTAGTGTCAGCATTGACAACCTTATTTACCTCTAGTGTCAGCATTGGCAGACTTAGTTGGTTCTAGTGTCAGTATTGGCAACCTTATTTACCTCTAGTGTCAGCATTGGCAACCTTAGTAACCTCTAGTCAGCATTGACAACCTTAGTAACCTCTAGTGTCAGCATTGACAACCTTAGTAACCTCTAGTGTCAGCATTGACAACCTTAGTAACCTCTAGTTTCAGCATTGGCAACCTTAGTTACCTCTAGTGTCAGCATTGACAACCTTATTTACCTCTAGTGTCAGCATTGGCAACCTTAGTAACCTCTAGTATCAGCATTGACAACCTTAGTTACCTCTAGTGTCAGCATTGACAACCTTATTTACCTCTAGTGTCAGCATTGACAACCTTAGTAACCTCTAGTGTCAGCATTGACAACCTTATTTACCTCTAGTGTCAGCATTGGCAGACTTAGTTGGTTCTAGTGTCAGTATTGGCAACCTTATTTACCTCTAGTGTCAGCATTGGCAGACTTAGTAACCTCTAGTGTCAGTATTGACAACCTTATTTACCTCTAGTGTCAGCATTGACAACCTTAGTAGCCTCTAGTGTCAGTATTGACAACCTTATTTACCCCTAGTGTCAGCATTGGCAAACCTAGTAACCTCTAGTCAGCATTGACAACCTTAGTAACCTCTAGTGTCAACATTGACAACCTTAGTAACCTCTAGTGTCAGCATTGGCAACCTTATTTACCTCTAGTGTCAGCATTGGCAGACTTAGTAACCTCTAGTGTCAGCATTGTAAAACTTAGTTGGCTCTACCGGAGCCACTGGCTGAGATCTGATTTAGTATCGAATATTTGTTGTGTATATTTCCAAAAGGGTTGTATTAGCCCGATCCTATAACTATGACATAAACCATGATAGAACACATTTCGTATCAGCATTAAAACTCACAAAACAGTGTTTCTCACGTTAACAACGAAATTAAAGACTTGAGATGTTTGCCAAATACGTTGTCAGTCTAGGTCCCACCGAATAAAGGTCAGACATATTATGTTCAGACTATACCTATATCTCTCGGATTCAATCGGGAAGAAGATCGTACGCCCATGACCTTTGACGGCAACGTTCCTGGAAAGAAGAATCTTCATACTCAAGGCTCCACGCATCACACAAACACATTATTCCTCTGCAAGGATCGTTAGAATCTCTCGTCTTCCAAGTTTCTTGAAAGCCGTCAAACAGGTTGTGGATGTAATGAAATATAGCCAAGTTTTCCTCGTTCGGTGCACTGGTTCTCGGTATCAAACTCGCTACGTGATCTGAGAGGGCCCGCTACTGTCTTTCATTCGTGAGACTGACATGTCTGGCTCGTGTCACATCGTCAAATGTCACCACCCTGCCATCATGAAATGTAGTCAAGATCGTTCTTTTCACTCGCGATAGTCACGAAACTTCAGAACCAGCAGATGGCTATGTACGGGGGAGATTTTCTATTAATTAACCAAAAATACTAGCGCAGAGAGCAACATTATAATACTAGCGTTGAGAGAAACATATAATACTATCGCAGAGAGAAACATGCGAAAAAGACTATATTTGATGGCAACATGTAAAGACTAGCTCTGACGGCAACATGAAAAGACTAGCTCTGATGGCAACATGAAAAGAATAGTTTTGATGGCAACATGTAAAGACTAGCTCTGATGGCAACATGAAAATAATAGTTTTGATGGCAACAAGTAATGACTTGCTAGGAAGAAAACATGAAAAGACTAGCTTTGATGGCAACATGAAAATAATAGTTTTGATGGCAACATGAAAAGACTAGCTCTGATGGCAACATGAAAATAATAGTTTTGATGGCAACATGAAAATAATAGTTTTGATGACAACATGTAAAGATAAGTTTTGAAGGCTGCATGTAATGACTAGTTTTGATGGCAACATGTAATGACCAGTTTTGAAGGCTGCATGTAAAGACTAGTTTTGAGGGCTTCGTGCAAAGACTAGCTAAGAAGAAAACAAGTAAATACTAGCTGTGAGAGCAACATCTTCATGGAATGAAGTTTCTCCTAGAGCTTTAAAGAAATTGAGCTTTTGATGAGCTAGCTAGGGGATATAAAGGTCCACTTCTTGTTTGTGGGTGTACCATGTCACTCATAATTGGTTGGCAACACAACTGCTACCAACGGTTCAATCCAAGTGTTAAAACTAAAAAGCAACACCTCATTTTTTATTGCTGTTCTTTAAGAGAGCTCAGTTGCTACCACGTGCACGTTTTGATTAAAGAGCTCTCTTGAACCACTCTTAGATCCTAGAGAAATAAAAACATGAGACCACATATGCTTAGGCCAATTTAGGACCTACAATTTGAGCTGTAATTGAAGGAGTGTGTTGTTATTGATGGAATGTATTGTTAGTGAAAGGAGTGTGTTGTTATTGATGAAGGAGAATGTTACCTACAGCAGAGAAGATTAATTTAAATATGATTTATCGCTATTCCCTTTAGCTCGATGTGTTTTTTTAGGGAATCAAAAAAGTTTTTGACAAGCACATAAATCCATTCTAGCTCTCCCCTAAAATATTAAAAATCTAACATCACAAACAAATTAAAAGGAAAATTAAAGATAACCTTTTGCTAAGGACAAAGCTCAAAATATTGTGTTTGAATAGTTATTCAGATAATGTTACTACCAGGGTTGGCTAATGGGGTCGATGAAGCGGGTAGTAACCCAGGGTTCTGCTGATATCGTCTTAAATAATTATATTTAGTTTTTATAAAAATAAAGTGCGTAAAATGTTCAATTTATATTAGAATATATTGTGTTAATTTCCTTTCATGTTTCAGTAATACTTATGTTACTGTTAGGACTATAATGTCGTATACAGTTGGTAAACCTGCTTCTCAAGCTTCGTCAAGCATTAAAGTTTCTGTTAACTTAATGAGTATGAAAGTCAAATGTTTGATGGTGGTCAGCCAGAATAAACTTGGTATCAACTTCCTATTATAATGGTTGAAAATAAAATTTCTAAGAAATCAAAATTTGATAGATTAAGAGTTATAATTCCATTTTATAATTTATCTTCTTAAGTTTTTACAGAAATTCGTATACCACCACTTTTCGGGATTAATTAGGCCTACAGAAGAGAATAAATAATAGTCATATAATGGCTAAATTGCATAAAAATTAGATTAGTAATAATCAAGAAAAATAAGGTATATCCATGAATGTATGTGATGTAATGATATCTTTCAAGGTCATTTGACTATGAATGGAAGGATATTATGTGATGAATAGTTGGGTGCCAAAATGAACGTTCGCCCGGGCATAAAGTAATGCTTGAGGCGGCCCAGGTTACAGATACAATCGTGACTTCAAAATAGAATTCAATGACCGTGTTTTTTCTGGAATATCTTGAAAGTAAGGCAGAGGAGAGGTCAGCCATGTTTTCCTTGAGTATGTGCCGTTTTATCCTGTGATCTCCAGGTGACTCACTGGCAGCACCGCAGATTCCACGCCTATTTCCCGTCTGGCAACTCTTTCCCTTCCATCTTGGGGGACATGTTGGCAGACGCCATTGGATGCATCGGCTTTTCCTGGGTGCGTATCTTTCTTGAACAGTCACAGGAGGTATACTCAACTTTCTTTAAAAGGTACACCATGTTCTTGGTAGGAAGCCCCTTCTGGAAGGCCAAGGTAAAAAAAAAAATCAAATATGACTAGAGAAGGAACAATGTGATATCACTGTTTGTTGAATATCTGCCAATAGCATACCGGCAGTAGATGATAAACTTTTAAATGAAGATAAAAAGTTGTCATTAAATTCCAGGACACCCTTAAAAGATATTCAACAACTGATGATATCACCTCGTGAAGAAAATTAAACTCTTAAGTTTCTACTGGAGAATTATTTTATTTATTTTGACCAAAAAAAGTTTCGATATAAAAACTGCAAAAAGAAAAATACTGCCCTTAAGTCACGTTCTTTAAACTCTCACTTTAACACAATCATAAATACCAGTTACGCTAGGGATGAGGAAGGTTGAATTTAGAGGAAACGTACCCGCATTTTCACGGAGGGAGAGTGGAAAACCATACGGGGGAAAACCCCTCAGTACACCCGACATAAACAAGACACCCGGTCTCCCCATCATCGGCAGTTCAGACCATTGCGAGAGTAACGCCCTCGGAACATTCGATCACCGAAGTGGATCTATGGCTTTTGTTGGGGTAAACCTTACGGCTAACCGTTTGAGGAAGTGAATAAATGTTAGGTGAAAGGTACAAGAATCGGTCTGGAGGAATAAAAGTGTCTAGTCATAGCCAGGGAAACCCCCCTTTCCAGTGAACCAAGTCTGTACAAACGCCCCTACCTTCCATAGGAGAGAATAGTAAATACCGCGAGCGACGGTGTTTGCAGTCGACTGTTCATTGACAAAGGAGTCGCGCATGAAGGTCAGAGACTTCTATTCCGCACGCATCTTAGCAGTGGTTGCTGGAACCGGTCTCCAGTGGAGTCACACACCCAAGGTCTTCCGACCTGTCGCACAAAATGAACTAACGAGTCATTACTGTCCAATTTTCATGTAAAGATACCTTATCTCACAGCTATAAAAGTTACTACAATCCAATGTTCACAGGAAGAACCTTATCTGACACATAGAAAAGTTAATACAATCCAATGTTCTCAGGAATAACCTTAATTGAAAGCTAGAAAAGTTACTAGATCTACTTTCACGGTTACATGCGTCAAGTCACGTGATCCACAGCTGTCACTTTTGATAGAGGTTATCAATACCTATAAAATAATATTAACTATATAAAAAAGTTGTCAATGCTTACCACGATAAAAAAAGTTTTATTTTATAAAAGGCCCTTTCTATGAAAAATAAACCGTAATCTTTCCGAAGAGTGGATTGTCATTCTTCTAAGGAGTGTGCGGCGGGAAGTTTGCTGTACCGAGTAGGAAACACTTGAACAAAGCGTTTTTCCCGTAACATGTTTTCACAAGCAAATTGCATTGATATCTATGACAGCGCCCAAATGATGATGTGGGCTAGTTCTTTTGTCTTTGAGAGAGTTGGTTTTGGATCATTAATCTTTTTCTCTGACTATCACAGAAAAACTGGCTCATCTAGCTAATTTAAGAAATCAGGATAAATTTGATGTATTTAAAAAAAATTAACATAAACATTAACGTATGGAGAATATAGGAAACTCGATAATGTAGAGAGGGTGATCCAAAAGTCGCGCAACCCTGTTTTTCCAAGGATATTTCTCGCAGAAGAACATGGAAAACGAACATGTTGTTTGTATGTATGGCAACACTGTATTGTTGGCCAGGTGTTGTGCAGGCCGTGTGATTTGATTTAATTTAATCTAGCACCGCGTCTTACTACCCGTTTGGGCTATACGCTTAAGTACTAATTACGCTAAATGATTAGGAATTTAGAAGGTTGAATTTAGAGGAAGTGATCCCACATTTGCGTGAAGGTAGTATGGAAAACCATTGAGGAAAAACCACCCCCAGTTCACCCGATCGAGATTCGAACCTCAATCTCCCCGTCCTCGGTGGTGTAGCTCGATACGACTAGCGCGTTAGCCAACTACGTCACCGGGCGGGTCAACACAGGCCTTGTGATCTTGAGATATACACTAGGTCTAGCCAGTTGAGTTACAGTATTTGAAAGTCTAAGATGAATTTTTCACTGGCAGAGCGAGTATTCATTTTGGAACATTATTTTAAGGCCAACTCGTACCTGGAATTCCAACAATCGTCTATGCGTAGTTTTCCGGATTCACGTATCCTGAATAAATCAACAATATGCCGAATTGATAGCACAAAATATAAGTTTTTTCTTTGGGTTGCGTGACTTTCGGATCATCCTGTATAAGTCCTTTTTATGGCATCACGAAGATGTATTCACATGTTCGTGAGCTACCTCGATGTTTTCAAACAAGGATAATTTTATTTTCAGGCAGCAAGCCCAGCCTGCACTGAACTCGAAACGATCGTACTGGATTGGCTGGGTAAGCTCAAACAAACTAACAACACAAAATATACCTCATGAGGAAAATCTTGCGCCACCATGTTTAAAGAAAAAAATGTGTGGCGATATATCTATAAAAATAAGATTTCCGCTAAAACTACTCGATTTTAAGTGTATAACAAAATGCAATATAGAATAGTCTAGATGATTTCACCCAAAAGGGACCAAGTCCATTTTGAGATATCGAAAACTCAAACTACATGGAATAGGTGGAAAGAAAAGAAAATTATTTCTTGCATGTTTTACGCGTATAAATTATTTAATATTTATTTCTAAATCGCTTGGTAAAAAAATCGTAAGTACAAATATGTCCAATCCTTCTACCCAAAAGGTAGGACGCTTACTTTGCACGTTTCTAACATGGCGTATCTTATAAGATAGGACAATAGTTTAATATATCAAGGAAAGAATGCTTCCTTTTAGAGTAAACTAAGTTTACGTATTAATATAATTAAAAACTATAAAGTGTTTAATGTTGTTTAGTAGTTAGTTATGATCGTTGTTTTGCCACAGTCACATCTCTTAATGCATTCTTGAATTTCCTTTCTATTGTCATCTTCACATTCAAGTTGTCTTTCAGGAATCAAGTTTCCTGTTTCATTCATTCCCTTTTCAGGTCTAAGTTTTACTTAGATCGTGACTGTCTGTAAACATTTGAACCGGGCATATTTATCTCTACTGTTAATTATCGAAATTCTATTGTATTTGATTTTTGGCCCATTTTCAAATAGGTATTCTGAATATAATATTAAAAACTAAAATGGCCAAAAGAGCTAAGAAATTGATTGATTTATAGTGCAGCTGACTGTTGTAATAAGATATTTTGCTATGTTAGCAATTTTACCACAACAACAGTAATTATTCGCTGATAGTAAATTTGATTTTTTTTTTTATATTAGAATAGACAATCAGTGTAGTTCCTTTATTTTTCGCTGCCAGAGAAAAATTATAGTTAGCTCTAATTCACACATAAATAATATGCAAACTTCCGGTCAAATAACGTTAAAATATAAACACGGTTTAAACACACACCCACACCCGAGAACAACTTCTGGCGAGGTGTCAAGAGACAAGATATCCAACCATAAGGTTGCCGGTCACACACACACACACACACACCAACATAACTCGATGTAGAAATGTCATCCTTCTTTGGACATTACTACAGCAAAGGATGCTGCTAAAAAGAGGCTCGGGATATTTTTTTAGCAACGAGCTAGTACAGACAATTCTTAAATATATCTCTTTTGCAGTGTACATACATTTTTAAATGCAACACAGGCTCGTTTCTGTTCTAGGTAAAGCCATAGGACTTCCTGAAGAGTTCCTGGCATTTCCAAAAGGCAGCAAGGGCGGAGGAGTGATACAGGTACTTTGGCAGCACTAGCGGAATAAGTTGCATGGTTCACTAGGCAGAAAGCTCATGGACGCATTTCAGAATATTACCTTAATTTTCACAATTAATTGTATAAAAAACTGTTACGAAACCTATTTTAAAACTTGGGAACGCAAATCAGTAAAATATATTACTGTTCATTAAATTATGTTAAAATATATTAGTCCAATCGTTAAAATAATAATATATCAAAGAGATCAAATAAATATTATTATAAAACTTTTTTATATAATTTATGTAGTTTGAATGAATTTCATAGCAATCTATTTTCAGGTTACACTATTCCAAACATTTGTGCGTAGTCTATTTTCCTTTATTTTATGTTAAATGTCAAACCGTTTCAACAAAGATTGAAAACTGACCACTGGTGTAAAGTTGGTCAATTAAGCTTTAGATTTAAACATACAGGTTGTCTGGAAATTATCTTTACAGCTTTGATTTTAAATTAAATATTTACTAACTAACTAACTAACTTATATATATATATATATATATATATATATATATATATATATATATATATATATATATATATATATATATATATATATATACCAATAAAGAAAATGCGGAGAGAGAAAAGACAAAGTTGTGTTTTACTAAAGCAACTAAATTAAAACATTCAATTATAAGCATATATTAGTGATTCGCAAATCATCCAGTCGATACTCTCAATGCTTCAATTGTAAGGATAATTTTTGGACACTCCATATGCGTATGTATGAGCTAGGATTCCATAAAAAAATAATTAAGGGCATTTAAAAAATACACAATAGTAAAAATGTGATAAAATAATATCCGCAGTGAAAAGATGAATGGTTGTGTAACTTTATGAACTAATCAATGAGTGAACGATATGATTGAAAGGTTGGACGATAATAGCAGCAAGGTACAACCTTTTTTGAAAATTTTACCAAACTTTTAAGCAAACTTTTCTCCCAAAATTTCTATACATAAGAATACAATTTTGTATTTCCAAAAACCTTTATTATTTTCTTTAGTAGATCTTTAAATGGACGATTGCACGCACATAAAAATATAATTAAGAGCCGTTATGGTGTGTCAAAGATTTTTATTACAACTAGAAATTAAAATTAAATCAGACCGGACGTATTAGAATGAGGCAAAGTGTATTTAAAGCCACCGCTTAGGCTGAACACAAAGATACTTCTGGTAGTGTAGTAAACGTATTTATGGCTCTCGGTAGCTGAATCACGCCAGTGTTTGTACAATGTTGCCACACTCCAGACTGGTAACAAACCCCTTTATCTCGGGCGTCTACAATGGGTGTGTCAAAATGGCGTACACGTAAAGTATAGAGATCCCAACACATTTTGTATCCAGTCTTGTTTGTGAAAACGCTTTACCTTATGCGTTTAGTTTTACAGTTGGCGAGATTTGTTCCAGAGTAAATTCTCACCGTACGAATTGACTGTCTCTTGTTTCTGAAAAAAAAATTCTTATTTTAAAGTGGTGTCAATAGTAGTATTTGATATTATTACACCTTCTCACTGGACGCTCTGATACTAGTTGTAGTTTTCTCTGATTGATAATTTAGAGTACAAGTTGCAATAAACTATAACCGTGATTGAAATACCAATTCCCATCCATTTAAGTACTTGTTCCTTTCCCCATACAGACATCGGCTAGCGAGTGCGTGCTAGTCTGCATGCTGGCCGCCAGAGCTCAGGCCATCAAGAAGCTAAAGCAGCTGCACCCCTCCGTCGAGGAAGGGATGCTTCTGTCAAAGCTTATGGCCTACTGCTCCAAAGAAGCGCACTCATGCGTCGAGAAAGCCGCCATGATATGTTTCGTCAAGCTGCGCATCTTGGAACCTGATGAGAAGTGTTGTCTGCGTGGGGACACCTTGAGACAGGTAGGAGCATGACCAACCCTTCAGATGAGTCGGTGAAAAGATTCACATAGCTAGTATGATCAAACTAGACATCTTGGAACTTGACGAGAAGTGTAACCTGAGTAGAATCACCTTGAGACAGGTAGGAGCATGACCGAACCTTCAGTTGAGTCGGTGAAAAGATTCACATAGCTAGTATGATCAAACTAGACATCTTGGAACTTGACGAGAAGTGTAACCTGAGTAGAATCACCTTGAGATAGGTGATGGCGTGGTGATTTGTCTAAAATGGACGTGTATTGGAGCCAAAATATGAGTGAAACTGATCATAAGACTACCTGAGGCAGATCAGGGGTGGATGATAGCATAAAGTTTTTATCTACGTTATTTACCCGTTACTTAAAGTCAATGGTGTGTTAGCCACGTTTGGCTCTTGGCGAGTTTTCCAGCCAAGGCAGTGTATTCCACAGGATGCCTTCTTAAATGATTAAAAAAATTTAAGCTATAAAGATAAATTTGTTTATTAAAGTAGTTGTTCATGTTATGGTTTTTTAGAATCACCCATCACTTTGGTTATTTGGTCTATTCGTTAAATATGCTTTTTTTTTCTGAAAGCGTGTGGATGGAAAAAATACCCTTGTGAAAAAAAAGTCTGCCTAAATTAGGCGAAAAAATTAAATCGAGTTGTTACAGTACAGGGACACAACATGGGATGAAATCGTGAGAAGCTAAGAAGAGGAAGTATTAGGAGAGCATAATTAAACCACCTTACAATGTGAAATATTTGTTTTAGAACCGATGTAGTATGGGGGAAAGAACTCTTAAGGGTCTAAGAGTTAGGAAAGTTGGAAATTCAATAGGTTGCGGTTTGAGATGCAGCCCGCACAACCCCTCTGATGTATGCAACACAGTTGACACAATCTGATGGCAGAAATGGTTTGAACATCAAGTTACGTACAACGGAGGAAGATTAGACATTGCAAAAAGGGAGATAAACCATTCGGGTTGAGAAAAGGTATATATAAGACCATCCACTTTGATGCCAGTGTTGACTATAAGCAGTTTTAAATGTCTAACCTCAGTTTGGAGAATTAGGAGGATGGATTTTAAGACGAAGCATCGACATATTTTGCTTGGGGAGAAAATTATGAGAGCCTCCATTGTGAAGTATCTGCTTAAGGTGGGATGGAAGGGGATATGATAAAAAGCAAGTGTTTTTGCAGTTTTTATGGCAAAAAAATTTTTTTGTCAAAATAAATCAAATATTGCTCCAGTACAAACATATAATTTAATTTTCTTCACATGTTGATATCAACAGTTGTTGAATATCTGTCAAGGGTGTCCTGGAATTTAGTGACAAAATTTTGTCTACATTTAAAAATTTTCTCATCTAGTGCCACAATGCTCATGACATATATTCAACAACTGTTGATATCACCTTGTGAATAAAATTAAGCTCTATGTTTCTACTGGCGAAATATTCTATTTATTTTAGCAAAAAAAAAATTACTGCCATAAAAAATTCAGAAACACTGGCTCCTTTCTCGCGTCCCCTTGCACCCCACCTTAATATCCACCCGGAAATGGTTGAGCAGGATTTACAATTCAGGTTCAGACGTTTTATGATTTTTTGGGAAATCTGAAGATCAAGACCTTTTTTAAAGAAACCTCAGCCACTATTTTTTATGACATCGTAAGCCCTGTATTAATAACGTCCATATATTCACCGAATAACATAAATTAAATACATATTGCGGCTGCACTGTTTTAAAATGTTTAAGCTTTGACATGACCATCCTCGAAGTAAATTTATTTTTAATTAAAGTTAAAAATCGAGTAATAGCTAATCTCGCTCTCCATAAAGCCAAATTTGTTGATAGCTATGAATTGATCAAATTACTAACTGTACGTATAATCCATAAATTTAAACTTTAAAAGCTCTCTATGAAAACTTACTATATCGAAACTATTCCCAAAAATTTGAAAATTTTAAAAATATTCCAGGGTAATGCCTCAATTTCACAAAACGAGTATTTCTTCCGACAACATTTCCACGAGTTCTTACAAATCGATTTTAGCTTTCTATTTTTTTTTTCAAGTAAAATCATTTACTTCGAATATTTACTATATAATAAAATCCACAAATTTTCACTAGCGAAGCTGCAATCTAGATAATAATTTACGTTAATGGATGAATGTATGAATGATCTTAAGACAGATCCTCAAGGTCATAAGAAAAAAAAAGCTGTTGGGGGTCTTCAAAATAAAGTAATAAGGTAGAGATTTGCACAAAATTAATTCTAAATTTTATATGGGATATACTACAAATCCTATGAATTGGATAAACGAGAAGTTGACTTAGACTCATTTTTATCCAGGGTATGTGTGACTCGTAAAATATTATAAATATAAACACAGATCATCATCATCATAATCATTAGTTCATGAATCTTTTGATTGTTTTGCTGCAGTTTTCTACCTTTGTCAGGGGATTGCCGCAGGCTCTTGGGATTGTAATGTGTTGGTCCCCCCCCCCCCCCTTGCTTGGTACGTCACAGTGCTGTGGCTGTTAAAATGGCTGCCACTCTGCTATCAGGTATATACCTGTATCGCTCAACCAACCTACGTACGACTATAGACCGTACTGAAAAAGCTGTTGCCCTTTTCCAGTCTCTGTGAGTCGCCTTTTTAAGACAAGCAATGGTTTCTGAGGATGTATTCTTGTTGCCCCATCCGCAGGGGTCAAAGATCGTTGAGAGCACAAAATAATTGAAGAGAAAACTTAAAGAATTCAAAGTCTAAATTATTATCACGCACACAAAACCGCTTTTAAAAAAAAAAGTTTGAATGATGAGCGTGACCTCCCAGTTGAAATATTCTAACATTCAAGTTTTAAAATAGTTACATAGTTTATCTCGATAGCATAGTTTAATAAACACACACGAGGGGGAACCTCCGTACACTCTGTTACAATTGACCTAGACGCCCACGTCATTAGGAACGTGGTCTAAATACCAAGTTCACTTAGTCTGGCTTTCTAACAATGAGGAGGTCAGGTTTGAATCCCGACCGAGTGTATTGTGGCCGTTTATTTTTAAATGGTATCCCACTCTCCCTAAGAAAGTGCATGCAATCTAAATTCAACATTCCATATTTCATACTCCAGTGACGTGGTTAAATGCGGATGGCTAGGATGGGTAGTAATACTAGGAAGTGAATATTAAACTCATTGAAGAGTTGGCAAAGTTACTTATAGCAAACTATAGGGAAGCTATAATAAACAAAGTTTGGGGTGGGCTGCGAGGGAACGCGAATTTTTAAGTCCGTATTTAAGATAAAAAAAACTTGTTTGATCAGATTAGATAAAATACTATTTCAATAGATAAGTTTAATGGCTGCCTCTGTGGTCTAGTGGTCAATTGGCTACAAATCCAGAGATTCCGTGTTCGATCCCCGGTGCTTCCAGTTTTTCTGTGAAGCAGTTGGTCTGAAACGGGGTCTAATCAGCCTCGTGAGGACAAATGAGGAGGTATATGAAATGAAAAAAGTTGCGGCCCAGGTCTAGAAAAGTGAGATTAACTACCGTAGGGTTTGTTGTGCTTACCATACGACACCCTCCATCCGAAGAAGTTGGCATTATCCTCGCCAACAGACGGCGGCCGCTTGGTCGGTATTGTCCTATCGCGGGCTGACAACATTGAGCGTTTGGATATAAAATTAGTTTAGCTTTCTTTGCATATTAATCTCAACCGTTCTTGAATACTTGTCACGGACATTGCGGAATTTGAACTAAAGTTTCAAAAATAAAGATAAATACTCTCCGTTCAAGTTCCAATACATTCATGACAAATATTCGAGACATTTGTAAATTACTATGTGTAGATAATTAAACTAAACACATCTATCGATGTGATAGTTTATTTATTTTGGCCAAAAAAGTTTTGCGATTCTTCCCATCCCCCGCCCCAAAATCTGAAATTTAACAACAAGAAAATATAAGAAATATTTAATGAAAAACATAGTTTGCTATTTTCATCAACAGTTTGTCAACGGTCTGAAGACTTTAGAAACAAAGGCTGCCAAAGACATTCTCGAAACACGTTCCATGTTTACCAACTAAACAAACCAGTGTGGATTTATGATTGAGGGGCCATTCTTAACTGGTTTATCTGAGGGGAGCGGAGGGGAGTTGGACATGATCTATCTCATCGTCGTACACACATCAAAAACTCCCACACATGAAGGAAGATGACCCTTCATCTCGCCAAACCTGTTACGTGTCGTTACTTTTCGAGCAAAGGTGAAAGAATGCAAATGTGCCAATAAATTATACTCCAAGACTTCAAACATAATAACCTCTTGGTCAAGGAGAAAAGTACAAACTTATTTCATGCATAATTTGTCTCATTTATTTCGAGGCGTTAGTATTAAA
Organism: Timema podura; assembly: GCA_033556935.1. Lineage (NCBI taxonomy): Eukaryota > Metazoa > Arthropoda > Insecta > Phasmatodea > Timematidae > Timema > Timema podura. The sequence goes on from JAVRXN010000011.1 coordinate 80,473,004, forward strand.
CACCCGACATAGGGGCCGGATAGTCTAAAAGGAGTCACTCTCGTCTTAGATTATTGGCCTGTTGAAGACGGGGAAGATAGAGGTTCAAATCCCGGTCGGGTCTATAGAAGGTGGCTTTTACTAAATAGTTTCACAAGCTCCTTCTAGTGCGCAAATGAGAGTAGATTACCTCTAAATATAACCTCCCTAATCCTTAAAACTATTCACGTAACTAGTACATAAGGAGTTCGAACGGGTAGTAAGACGCGGTGCTAAGAAAAAATTGACAATTTAAAATAATTGTTGCAACATTCCCCCCAATGGTGTTGCAGCATTGCAACATATTCCGTATTTGATTTAAAGCCATTTTCCTATATTAAATAAAGACATAATCATATTCATATGTAATTTCTAAATAATCAGGAAATGCTATGTTTTATACTTGTGCAAAATAAAAAGTGAAAAGTGTTGCAACATACCCTGGTCTCATCTACATACGAACACACACACACACAAATCAGAATTACAGGAATCAAAGGGGACGTTTGAAGGTTAGACGAATAATTTAAATTTGATCAATGTAGTAAAAATACTAGATAGTTTAACTTTATAAAAAAAAATCAGTGGTTTTCTTTAATAAAGTAAAAATATACTATATAGCCTGAAACAGGTAATATATATTTACTTTTAGAGCTTCAAACTGTACCGAGCCACAGACAAATAATATACCCAGACATTCAATCTCCAGGTTAGAATGGTTGCGCTCCTTTTGGCAGCTTGAGTCCTTCACCACTAGGATCGCTGCGGTAAGTCCTATGATCACCCAGCAGCGACACTAGCGAAGCCCAGTGTTGAAGGACTCAAGCTGGCAAAAGGAGCGCAGCTAAACCCCCGTAAGATTAAGAGTCTGTTTCTTACTTGTCTGTGACCTAATCCCAAACGAGTTACAGTGACAGTGGGAATACATAATTACACAATAAATGAGGACAATTGGCGATTCTTATCTTTTAATGTATGCATACGCTCATACGTGAGTTTTACAGATGTCATCTTTAACAGCGTGTTCCAATTTTTATAGCTGGCAGTACATGTTATGCAGGTATGAAGTGATGAATCGCTTTAGCCAAAAAGGGCTTTACCAATAAGAAACAACTACTTGATAATAGTCAAATAAACTTAAGATATAAGGGAAAATGTTGTAAATAAATTTATCTGAAGTTGTATTACTAGGCAGTAGGTTCTTAGGCACCAAAAATGTTTAAAAGAGGGAGGCAAATAGACATAAAAATAATCCAGGCACCCAAATAGGCAATTAAGTAAAACAGGCAAGCAATAAGCAATGTAAAATTATTTAACCACAAGCTTTTTTTTTTTGCATTGCAAGACCATCCGTTTAGATTATACGCATACATACTAATTACGCCAATGTGTTGGGGATAAGGAAGGTTGAATTTAGATTAAGTGTAGTCACATTTGCAGGGAGAGAGACTGGAAAACCACTTGGAGGGGGAAAACCTCAGTACACCCGACTGAGATTCAAACCCCGTTCTCCCCATCATCGGCAGTCTAGTCTGTTGCGAGAGTTACGCCTTAGACCATGCTGCCACCGAAGCTAGTTTACAGCCAATTCACCTTGCTGTTACACATTGGATAATTTTCTAGATTTTCACTAGTGAAATTATAAGTGTCTAACCCAAACGGGTAGTAACAGGGCGCTAAAAAAAAAAGGCCACAGGAAAACCAAGAGAATGACAACGCTCTTTCGTCAACAGTGACCATGCGGCTCCCTCATAGATGATATTCAGTGGTAATAAATCCTGAAAGGAGTTTGAGGAGAAGGCGGGGCGGGTCGGGGGACAAATGGAACGACGTAGCCCTCGCGCTGACAAGATCTTTCTCGCCTTGATTGGCGACGTCGCCTATTTTTGACCCGATGATTGACTGGAGAGATTACCGGCATCGACCCCACCCGCTGAGAAACGAGGGCGTTTACCTTAGATTTACCCTTCAACAACACCTTCATACGTGTGACATGGTCTTTCTAGCTTGCCACACACGTGTGTGACAAGTGAATGACGCGTGGATTTGAAAGAGTGCGGACAATAGCGCGTGACGGCAGCAATAAAATAACTCAAGGGAAAGTTGGACAATAGTTTTAGAGCTGATGAAACTTTTTTTTAAGTGTATGTAATGAGCTATTTATAAATATTATTATTATTAAATTAAGTATTTAAAGGTTTTTTTAAATTTAAGGTAAGCGAGAAATTACCGAGTGGACATTAAACTCTAACGCCATATTTTACTCTAGGAAGCGTTGTTTCAAAATATGGTTCATACCAAAATAAAGTTGAAAGATTCTAACAGGGCTCTTTTTCCTTAAATACCCTATATTTTTAGATTTATTAATAGAAAAAAGTATGAAACTGTAAGAGTGGCTCATTTTCAACGACTTTTTAATCATATTTGCGGAGCTATGAGACTAGGCTTGGTGAAAAAGGGCTCCAGCATTACCCTTCCTCTAATTGGTTGATGGGTTCACGACAGAAAATGCTAATATATTTAAGAACTAGCAGCGAACTTTCCTCTTTACCTTGAGATTAGAATTTCATAGTTTTCTTTCCCTCTCTCTTAATGACAAGGCAAAGGGCGGATGTAGGCGAAGGACAAAGTGTAGTATATGAACACTCTTCAGATATACGTTTTAAACAAAATCGTTGGAGCAATTTTTGAAAAATTTATTGTTTTCAAAAAGTCAGTCACAAATGAACTATTCTTAATTTTACATCCATAGTCAAAATCAATATTTAGTTTTAATAATTACCTTCGTGTCAGACTTTGTGCTTAGGTCCGGGGCTCAATCCTCGGTCCCGGTATAGATTTATCTGATTGCCAAACCCTTCCTTCACTTCTGACAAGACGTGTATTAATCACTACTTGTGAATGTGAGGAATGCCAGGCCTCCACCGTGGTTCGGATCCCACGTTAAACTGTAGGTCCTCCATTTCATCTCACAATCACCCTACCATTACTCATTAGTGTAAGTGCGTATAACCCGAACAGGTAGTAAGACGCGGTGATAACAACAATAATAATAATATCTTATTTGCAATACTCAGCTATGTAGACAGCCCGCTTAAGGTGGAATGAAAGGAAAAAACCAGTCTTTTTTTTTTTGCAGTTTTTATGGCAAAACCCTTTTTTTTATTTTGCTGAAATAATTAAAATATTGCTCCAGTACAATTATAGAATTTAATTTTCTTCACATGGTGACCTCAAAATTCCTTGAATATCTAGGGTGTCCTGAAATTTAAAGACAACTCTTTCTCTTCATTTAAAAAGTTTCTCGTCTAATGCCGCTCATGAGTCATGACGAATATTCAGGAACTGTAGATGTCAACATGTGAGGAAAATTAAACTCGATGTTTATACTGGAGCATATTTTAATTTAGCCAAAAAATTGTTTTGCCATAAAAAAAAACTTGCCTTTTCTAGCGACCCTTCCATCCCATCTTAACGTCGGGCTTTACCATAAGCCCTGTGATTTGGACAGAGCAATAAAGTTGACTTGAACGATTTTTCAGATGGGCACGACTCTTGTTAAATAACTACGCTCTCTATCGAAAAAAAATAAATTAAATGGTTCATACGTCTAACAACTCAAGGCCAGACAGGTGAGGGATTGTTTCCACTAGAATATCACTAAGTTAGACCCAAGGTCAGTGACAAAGTTGAATTGGGACGCGTCGGAAATTAGAATAAAGCCTCTTAGTAGCATCAATCGCTTATTACGTATGAATTAAGAAGATAGCACGAGAACGTCATTTCAAAATTGATTTTCAGGTCAAAGTGTATTTGACTGGTCAAGAATATATTTATATGTTATTTGACCCAAACACGTAGATTTATCAATTCTGTTTGTCCCCGTGTCTGCTGTCTGTCTACCTCCAATTGTATTTTGTGCTATCCCCATGTCTGTTGTCTGCCACCATGATGTCTATCCCTAAGTCTGTCTGTCTGCCCCATGACTGTTATCCCCATGTCTGTTGTCTCCCCATGTCTGTATTCTACCCATGATACGTTAAAACAGTTTGAATATATTTTGTTCAAAATTGATTTGGATGTTAATACGTTCATACCTCGAGGGCAATATTGATTTTGACTATGGATGTAAAATTAAGAATAGTTCATTGTGACTTACTTGTGAAAAGAAGAAATTTTTCACCAAAATGGCTCCAACGATTTTGTTAAAAACGTACATCTGAAGAGTGTATCATATAATATTAAAAACAATATGTTGATTTCTGATTAAATTAAGGGCAGTTCGCTAATGACAAAGTTGTGGGGATCATTTATAAAGTGAGTATCTGAACGTGTGACCCATCCAGGCCATGGAAGAGGACGAGGCGATGGGTCTGACCCCGTTCTTCGTGTCGACCACCCTGGGCACGACGTCCTGCTGCTCGTTCGACAACCTCCCCGAGGTGGGGCCGGTGTGCAAGAGGTTCCCCGCGGTCTGGCTGCACGTGGACGGGGCGTACGCGGGGAACGCCTTCATCTGCCCAGAGCTGAAACCGATGCTGGGAGGTATAGAGTACGCCGACTCGTTCAACACCAACTCCAACAAGTGGCTGCTCGTCAACTTCGACTGCTCCACCATGTGGGTGAGGGACAGGTTCCGCCTCACGTCGGCCCTCGTCGTCGACCCTCTGTACCTGCAGCACGGGTACTCTGACGCGGCCATCGACTATCGCCACTGGGGCGTCCCTCTCAGCAGGAGGTTCAGGTGGGCTCCCTATACTTTCAACAAGAGTTCCTTTCAGGAGGAGGTCCAGGTGGGCTCCCTATACTTTCAACACGTGTTTCTCTCAGCAGGAGGTTCAGGTGGGCTCCCTATACTTTCAACAAGTGTTCCTTTCAGGAGGAGGTTCAGGTGGGCTCCCTATACTTTCAACAAGTGTTCCTTTCAGGAGGAGGTTCAGGTGGGCTCCCTATACTTTCAACACGTGTTCCTTTCAGCAAGAGTTTCAGGTGGGCTCCCTATACTTTCAACACGTGTTCCTTTCAGCAGGAGGTTCAGGTGGGCTCCCTATACTTTCAACAAGTGTTCCTTTCAGCAGGAGGTTCAGGTGGGCTCCCTATACTTTCAACACGTGTTCCTCTCAGCAGGAGGTTCAGGTGGGCTCCCTATACTTTCAACACGTGTTCCTCTCAGCAGGAGGTTCAGGTGGGCTCCCTATACTTTCAACACGTGTTCCTCTCAGCAGGAGGTTCAGGTGGGCTCCCTATACTTTCAACACGTGTTCCTCTCAGCAGGAGGTTCAGGTGGGCTCCCTATACTTTCAACACGTGGACACTCTGGTGGGTCCACCGGTGGACTTAACCGTTAGGGAACGTTTAGTCCAATGGAAGGTGTGGGTACCAACAAGTGTTCACGTAGTCACGTGGTTTTAAACACATTTTAGCGATAATCTGCAGCCATCACTGCAACGATCCACTAGTAGCTAGATAGGTGCATATCCCAGTAGGAAGACCTCAAGTGCCACCATTACTGATAATACCTTAGCTATCAGATTTAATGAACGGTTATTTCCCCTCCCTCCAATCCCTGGTTTTCCCCGGGGACATCACGACCCTCCTCACCATCCCCTCCATGAGGTTATTGACCATAAATCCACATTTCTGGTAGGTGGTGTTTAATTTTAATATATCTAAACTAATTACTCATATATTTTGTTTTCAATATGAGGGTGGGATTCAATCTGATCCGATTCCTTTGTTTTTTCTAGTCAAAGTTTAGATTCCAGTTACTCTCGGAATTTCCCTGTGAAGCAGTTGGTCTGTAATGGGGGTCAAACTCAGCCCTGTGAGGACAAATGAGGAGATACTTGAATAAATAACAACTCAGGTCTATAAAACTAAGATTAACGGCCGGAAGGTTCGTTGTGCTGACCACATGACACCCTATATCCGCAAATGTCGGCGGCCGCTCGGTCGGTATAGCTCGCTTGAGATCTCACGCCATAGAGTTTTTTTCTTAATGTGATGTACCAAGTTCATTCATGAGTTAAAGAGGCCCAATAAACGCGCACCTCCGTATTTATAGTGACAACATATTTTAACTAGGTCCTTGAAGCTGTGGTTCGTCCTGAGGAGCTACGGTATTTCCGGTCTGCAGAGCTACATCCGGCACCACATTCGTCTGGCTAAGAGGTTCGAGGCTCTGGTGAACCGGGATCGCAGGTTCCAGGTGTGCAACGAAGTCAAGGTATGAACAAACGACAGCGGGAAGTTTCGGAACGAGGTAGAATAGTCGAGCAGAACTTCTTAAACGCCAGAAACAAAATGGAGTTATAACGTTACTGTTAGAAACGGGTTGGAGTATGGCAGGGATGGCACGAGTGGCACTGGGTGGCACGCCGACACGATTTTAGCGGCACGCAGACATGGAAAAAAACCTAATAAAACTTGTTCTAACGTCGTGTGATTTTTTTTTTTTAGTCAATAACATTTCGACAACCATGTAATTCAATGTCATGTCACAAACGATTTAATTAAGTTAATGGTTATAAATCGTTTTGCTTGTACTTAAGTGTATCTTGTATGTTGTTGGAGATAACAAGTTATGAACCGGACATAAATATCTTGGATAACAAAACACAACAACATATTTTAAACTAATATGGAAAATGTTATGCAAGTTTTTTATTTTAATATTATATATACATTGTCTATTTTTTAATTGAAGGTGTTACATTAAAAGTTTTTACTTTAACGTATTAAGATTAATATTGTCTAAAAGACTCACGTTGACAATTTAATAAATTTTCCTTCTTTAAAATACAGGCGTTATTAAAATATTTACAATTTAGTCATTAATTACAATTCATAATATTTAACAAGTTTCGATTTTTAAATACTCATTTTAAAAAATATAAATAAGAGGTGGCACACTAGACACCAAATTTTGAAAAATAGTATTTTTTTGGATTCGGGGGGTTATGAAACGTCAACATTCATCAAAATCTCGAGTTCGATTTTTTTTACGACCACAATACTTTCTCTACCTGTAAGATAGCGAGAAAGTAAAAAAGTAAATAAAAGGTGGCATACTAGACTAGTTCAAAATTTGGCTGGTTCTTAAATGACACATTGGTCGGTAAAGTTGCGCTATCCCTGACCTAGACAGTTGGCCATCGTTAGACTAAACCCTATGTAATTGGGCAGGGTCAGAATGATTCCTAGACAAACAATCATATTTGTACTAGTGCTTAGGAAGATTATCAGGGCTGGAATAAATCCTAGTGAGATTACCAGGGTTGGAATAGAGCCTAGGCAGATTACCAGGGTTGTAATAGAGCCTAGGCAGATTACCAGGGCTAGAATAGATCCTAGGCAGATTGCCAAGGCTAGAATAGATCCTAGGCAGATTGCCAGGGCTAGAATAGATCCTAGGCAGATTGCCAGGGCTAGAATAGATCCTAGGCAGATTGCCAAGGCTAGAATAGATCCTAGGCAGATTGCCAGGGCTAGAATAGATCCTAGGCAGATTGCCAGGGCTAGAATAGATCCTAGGCAGATTGCCAAGGCTAGAATAGATCCTAGGCAGATTGCCAGGGCTAGAATAGACCCTAGGCAGATTGCCAGGGCTAGAATAGACCCTAGGCAGATTGCCAGGGCTAGAATAGATCCTAGGCAGATTGCCAGGGCTAGAATAGACCCTAGGCAGATTGCCAGGGCTAGAATAGATCCTAGGCAGATTGCCAGGGCTAGAATAGATCCTAGGCAGATTGCCAAGGCTAGAATAGATCCTAGGCAGATTACCATGGCTATAATAGATCCTAGGCAGATTACCAGGGCTAGAATAGACCCTAGGCAGATTACCAGGGTTGTAATAGAGCCTAGACTGATTAACAGTGTTGGAATAGAGCCTATACAGATTACCAGGGTTGGAATAACTCCTAGGCAGATTACCAGGTCTGGACTAGCTCCTAGGCAGATTACCATGGTTGTAATAGAGCCTAGGCAGATTACCAGGGTTGTAATAGAGCCTAGGCAGATTACCATGGTTGTAATAGAGCCTAGGCAGATTACCAGGGTTGTAATAGAGCCTAGCAGATTACCATGGTTGTAATAGAGCCTAGGCAGATTACCAGGGTTGGAATAGAGCCTAGGCAGATTACCATGGTTGTAATAGAGCCTAGGCAGATTACCAGGGTTGTAATAGAGCCTAGCAAATTACCATGGTTGTAAAGAGCCTAGGCAGATTACCAGGGTTGTATAGACTAGGCAGATTACATGGGTTGGAATAGTACTAGGCAGATTACCAGGCTGGAATATCCTAGGCAGATTACTAGAGTGTGGAATAGCTCCTAGGCAGATTGCCAGGGTGAAATAGACCCTAGGCAGATTGCCAGGGTTAGAATAGAGCTAGGCAGATTGCCAAGTAGAATAGATCCTAGGCAGATTGCCAGGGTTAGGAATAGACCTAGGCAGATTGACAGGGTGAATAGAGCCTAGGCAGATTCCATGGTAGAATAGACCCTAGGCAGATTGCCAAGTTGGAATAGATCCTAGGCAGATTACCATGGCTTAATAGATCCTAGGCAGATTACCAGGGTTAGGAATAGATCCTAGGCAGATTATAGGTGATAGACTAGCGTTCGTTAGACCAGAATTACCATGGTTGTAATAGAGCCTAGGCAGATTACCAGGTTGTAATAGAGCCATAGGCAGATTACCATGGTTGAATAGAGCCTGGGCAGATTACCATGGTTGGAATAGAACCTAGGCAGATTACCATGGTAGAATAGAGCCTAGACAGATTCCAGGTTGAATAGAGCCTAGGCAGATTACCAGGTTGGAATAAGCCTAACAGATTACCATGGTTGTAATAGCCTAGGACAGATTACCATGGTTGTAATAGTCCTAGACAGATTACCAGGGTTGAATAGAGCCTAGCAGATTACCATGGTTGTAATAGAGCCTAGGCAGATTACCATGGTTGAATAGAGCCTAGGCAGATTACCAGGGTGGACTCAGCCCTGTTCATGAGGCCAAGCCTTATCGGCCCTCAAGCCACGACCCGATAACACGAGACGTCTTCATTCCTCCAGCTGGGGCTGGTGTGTTTCCGTCTGAAGGGTTCGGACGAGCTGAACCAGAAGCTGCTGAGCAACATCAACGAGTCCGGTCGACTCCACATGGTGCCCGCTTCCGTCAATGAGAAGTACGTGATCCGGTTTTGCGCAGTCGCACAGAACGCCACAGAGGATGACGTTGGTAAGTACCACCAAGGGAGGTGTATCCACGTAGATGGCGTACAGTACGTTAACATAAAGTCCTAAACTTCTCCTATAATGGCGTATCCAGGAAGTCTCCGTCCTGATGATGCTCAAACCAAAAATTAGTTATATAATTCCTAGAACTGTTTTCCTCTTATGGATTACCGAAAACCAAAATGTAAGCCCACAGGACCATTATTAAAAAATAAAGAAGTCAAACTTGATTACTCGATACCCTCGATATAGAAAAGATCGATCTAAATTCTCGATTTTCGAAACCTTGATTTTTGACTCTCAAATCTGAAAGTTAAATAAATCGTCAAAATTCAATTTTTTTTTTCATTGGGACTATTATTATTTCTTATGCCGTTTCACCAAAGAACAGGAAAAATTGTAAATGTACTAATAATATCTTAAAGTTCTGGTTATCTCACGCAAATCAAACATGGCCGAAGTATATATTCTTTAAATGGAAGAGAGGGAAACCATTTAGGCAAATCACCCTAGGTCACAGACGAGGTATCTAACAGACCCACAGCCTTCAGGTTAAAATGGCTGCGCTCGTTGGGAGAGCTTGAGTCTGTAGACACGGGGATCGCTGAGTACAGTCCAAAGTTACAATATCGTTATAGAGCAAGCATTTTTTTAAAAAAACAGTTCACTTTAAAGCTGATTTTACTAGAGAACAGACAAAAGTTGTCTTCCGGCGTCAATAGGTGGTTTTTTATAAAGCTAGGTTCCGGTAGTGGCCTCACCCCTTCCTATAAACGAACCCACAAACGAGCCTACTCAGAATGCAAATTACAAATAAAACGTAAACTACAATGGTATTTTTATTATATTTTGTTCAAACGAGTGTTTGTCTAGTTGTAAACACTCTTCAAATAACACCTGAAAAGGTTTTTTCATTGAATTATGTATTGGGGCTGGTTTTTCTAAAACAGTTTTCCACTCTTCCTCCAAGCAAATGCCATTGAACTTACTCTTAATTCAAGCTTCCTCGTCCTTAACACTATAGTGTAATTATTATATAGGAACCTGCTTCGGTGGCCGCATGGTATAAGGCGCTACTCTCACAGTAGACTAAAACGCCGATAATGGGAATATTGAGGTTCGAATCTAGGTCAGGCGTACTTAGGGTAAGGGTGGTTTTCCCTAAATATTTTTCTCCCTTTCTATTTCCTTCTCTTTTCACGCAAATGTGGGTACACGTCATATAAATACAACCCATCTTATCCCTAACTAGCAGATAAGCGTATGACCCGGACGGGTAGTAAGACGCGGTGCTAATAAAAAGAGACTGCTCAATTCACACCCATGACAATATTTCCACCAAGCTTCAAAGTCAGCTCTTCACAAGCCCATGTTACCAGTTGCTGTTGTTTTTTGTGCAGACCACGCGTGGGAGGTGATCACGGAGTTCGCATCAGAGCTACTAGAGACTCAACACCTAGAGAAGGTAGCCAGCGTTTATTACAGTGGCGTGGCGTGGCTTGTTACCAGGGGAGGCAGAACTTTCTTAAGGCTACTGGCCCTTTTCATTTGGCGTGGAAATGCAGAGTCATGGGAACGAACGGTTATCTTCAAGAATTTTTATTGTTTTGCAATTTTTCTTATCGGAAACGGTTTATTCAAGATTATAAGCATGTTGATTAAGTTATAGTTTTTATATACACACTCCCTCTATAAGTTTAACAGTGATCAAATATCGATAAAACTGACATTTTTCAATAGAAAAATGTAGGCTTCATAACAAAAAGTAAGAAAATGTAACAATTAATAAACATCGATACATTATCTTAGAAGGGGTGTTGAAAATATTAACCAAAAAAAATTAACTTGTTCTCAAGAAAATTTGTACTTCCAAACGTATGATTTTCCGGAAAGACCTGTCCGGTAGCTAGCGCCATCTACGGTTTTCGGGATCCATCTGTTCTTGTTGGCGCGGAAGGATACTTTGGTCGGGTGTGAAGCCACGCCATGCCTTTCACCCTCCCACCCACCATCCCACAAAATAGGTTTTAGACTTGTACTCGACAGGGCTAAGGGCCTTAAGGTGGGGGAAGGGGTAGGAAAGAAAAATGAGAGTTTAACTTGATAGTTTTACAGTTGTTATAGCAGAAAAACTTTTTTTTTTGCCTAAAATATATCATTGTTTCAGTAGATATGTTTAGTTTAGTTTTTTTTACATCTAGCAGAGGAGAAATAGGATTAGAAATGAAGATGTTTGGGTAAGAGTTGGAGTACACAAGATAATAGAGAATGCAAGGCTCAGATGGTGTTAGTGAGGATGTTAGAGTAGATGAGATAAAGTGAACAAGGGTGTGAGATAGTATGGGCATGTAATGAGGATGTTGGAGTACATGAGATAGTAGAGGAACAAGAGTGAGATAGTATGTGTATGTAATGAGGATGGTGGAGTACATGAGATAGTAGAGGAAGTAAGACTGAGATGGTATGGGCATGTAATGAGGATGTTGGAGTACATGAGATAGTAGAGGAAGCAAGGCTGAGATGGTATGGGCATGTAATGAGGATGTTGGAGTACATGAGATAGTAGAGGAAGTAAGGCTGAGATGGTATGGGCATGTAATGAGGATGTTGGAGTACATGAGATAGTAGAGGAAGCAAGGCTGAGATGGTATGGGCATGTAATGAGGATGTTGGAGTACATGAGATAGTAGAGGAAGCAAGGCTGAGATGGTATGGTTATGTAATGAGGATGTTGGAGTACATGAGATAGTAGAGGAAGTAAGACTGAGATGGTATGGGCATGTAGTGAGGATGGAAAAGAAAAATATAGGATAGTGATAGAACTGAAGTATGTAAGGAAAACACCACAAGGAAGAGATGGAAGGAGCAGATGACAGCAAGTGAGTGAGAGGGGAATAATAGTTGAAGGACAATAGAAGCTGGAGGCATTTTACTAAATTGATCTGGACTCAAGCTGGAAACAGTTCATCATGATGATGACGATGATGATGATGATTTCACCCAGTAATCTAACAGTTCTTGAATATTTATCGTGATCATTTTGGCGTTCAACCATAAGCCTTTTAAATGTAGATAAAAAGTCATGTTCTTTATTTGTCCAAAAAACTGTTATTTATCATAGACAAATGAAAAAATACTGACCTCTACGATCGTTCCCCTCCACCTCTTCCTAAATTTGATTTGATAACATATAAAAAAATAAGAAAACATCAAAGCAACAAAGAAATCTACTACCACTTCCCACCACACGAACAGACTTCCGGTAAAAGATTTTTTTAGATCTTCCTGTCGCGGTCACCAAAAAAACATAACCTATGTTTACAGGCAAAACTAACATTTTGGCACGAAAACAAACCGCAAAGGAGAATTCGCAGTCAGATACTGATAAGAAACAACCATTTTTGTGACATTTTACTAAAACATTTTTAAGAAGATAATTGTTCTCACATAAGAAAATTCAAATATTTTTCTAACAATAATTATTTATTCTTCCACAAAAATTTGTCTCAAACTTGAAAGAGATAATGATTTTTTTTAAATATTTTTATTGTTTTAATAAGTTATTTAAGGATTTCCCTTGCCTTTAAGGACAATACAATATTTAAAAAATACTTTTATTTTCCATTAGTTTAAAAAAGTATATATATATATTTTTAAAATTCTTACCACTATTCCGCACTGTATGAACTTGGTATCTACCTTTACTAATTCAAATTGTAGTTTAGCTATAATTAATAAAAAACAAATTTGCATCGCGTTTTACAACCCATCCGGGCTACATGCTAGCTATAATTATCGTTATTCTATGTAATTATGATATATTTTCCCTACTTCATATTTATTAATAAATCAATGCTGGCGTTTTATAGATCCTGCAACTGTTGGTCAGCCCTATAATAAAGTGAAATTAGTTAAAATGGAAAGTATTATTGCGCTGCGAAAAAAATGTGCAATGTTGGCAAATACCAGTGGGTTTTCTTTTGTACCCAGGTTAATTCAGTCAACCAATGAACGTCCATCAGTGACACGACATTTCCCAAACAATGACAGAAGGTCGCGCTTTGTGGCACTCGAGTCCTTTTTTCCAAAAAATGTCGGCAATCCCAGCGATGGCTTGTTTGTTAAGAGTCCGTAATAGTGAACCTTATAGTTTGATCAAGTGACGTCATTAAATGAACGGACGACTCATGCTCGGGTGAGGGGAGTGGGGGAAGGTGAAGGTTACTAAAGGAACTAATATTTTATAAAAAAAAAGTGACATCAAATGGTACAGCTTGAGGTTTTGTTTGCCTTTCGAGGGATGATTAATGTTAAGAGACCGTCTCACCCTCCAGTACAAAGCCTGTAGTCCGATTTTCTTATGAAGGACCTTATCTGACAGCTATAAAAGTTACTACAGTCCGATTTTCATAGGAAGAACTCTTATCTAACAGCTGGTAAAGGTTACCAGATCTATTTTCATGTATCCATTCGCATAAACCATATGCGGCGTCTGCGGTTCACTTAATGTTTTTACATACGAGAGCTTCTAAAATGCTACGTTCTCTTCATAAATTTAAGATGTCGAACAGGCCGAAATAAGAGCGGTTGATGGCGTCATACAAACCATCTCCGGTTGTGTTCATGGGCAGCTGTTTTTAAGATAAAAAAATGTATTTTGAAACTAATATCTTGTACGGCTTTCTCTATGGAAACGGTAACTATACAGTAATCCTAAAAGAAATATTATTAGGATAAAATAATGGTAATTTCCAAATAGGTTGACATCAGCCAATGTTTGCAATAACGAACTTATGTTAGCTGCAACTAACCTACATTCCTACCGTAGTTAGAGTCTACATTGCATTCGTTCCATTTAAATACCCCCCCCCCCGACCCCTCACATCCCCATTTCACATCTCTACCTAGAACAATAACTCCTCAAGTAACATGCGTCGTAACATGAGTGTCGTAGTAGCTAAAAAATAATACAAAAATCACCGTGTCAATCTTTAAGAACGCGCGATTATTATTTGTTCAGAAAAAATAGTAAAAGTTACGCTGGATATTTACTCAAGAGACTGCTCCAAGAAAACAAACTTTTTTTTGTGTGTGTGTTCAAGTGTCAGGCTGTATATTATAGAGCTCTAATGGGCTGTTGATGTATGCCAGCGCTCCATTACTCTCACGGAATGCAAACTTAACTACGCTGTAAGAAGAAACACATCTTAATGCGGCCGCCTCGGTCAGCGAGAAAGTATCAATCGCTGTCAGGCCACACGGCTTAAAACACAATGGTCTGTGTCGTTTTCTGGAAGTATTTATCCATTCTGTCAAAGCTTATACTCTCGTTCGCCCTTCACCCACAACCATCCTTTGTCATGTCAATAAGAAAGAGGGGAAATAAAACTATGAAACTTCTTATCTGGCTTATCTAAAGGTAAAGAGTAAATATCTCAAAATGTTCTGTTGTGAGTCTATCAAAAAATTAGTGTATTTCTTAGAGGAAGGTTAAGTCTAGAACCAATTTTTATCAAACTTAGTCTCACAGCTCCGCAAATAGGTTTAAAAAGTCGTTTGAAATGAGTTAGTGTCACATTTTCACACAATTTTGTATGTTACTAGAACTCCAAATTAAGGGTTTGAATCCCATTGTGGTCTAAACTTGATATTATGTGGTGCGATTGATGTTGGTTATGTGTGGTTATGATATTATTGAGGACTAATATCACCACTTGTGTATTAATCGCTTTTTTTTTTTTACATTTTCAATCCTAGATAGAAAAATCGCATCCTACCAGTCATAATACAATCAGTTTCATGTCCATGTTATATCTTACGAGAAAAGAGTTGGCCATCTCGCTTTTAACAGCCAGCAGACCTTGTAAACAATGTCGTATATAAGTTTATTTAACACTTTAGTGGTGAATTGTCATTTTATAGGTCTCTAATCAGTATTCGTAAACGGTAAAACGTGAATCAAAGTTTCAGCTATTGGCGACAAGATGGCTTATATTATTTTGTCCAACAAGCATGGTTCACGAATAAATCAAGATTAGACTAAGTAGGACTTTTACCCCATCTGCATATTCCGTATCCGTGGGTCCGTAGTCCGTACCCGTGGTCCATAAGAAATCGAAACCACAGCATCAGATCGCTCTGTCTACAGAGTCTTTATCCGTAAGTTCTTAGTCCGTAAAGATGGGTCAACTTTAACTTTCTAAGTAAAAGTTTAAACAGACCACCAAACATAGTTAAGGAAGTTGCCTACATGTGACGTCACGGCAGGACACGATAGGATTTCCCATGCTAATGAATTTACGTTCTATTCAGGAGTTTTAAAGTTATCATGTTGAAACAAAAACCACAAATTCTTAAATATTTCTAAGAAAAAGTAATAAAATTATTATTTCTATCATGAAGTAGTTTTTTTTAACATATTCTTTTTTATAAATCATCAACAACTTGGGTTATTTTGCTTGGTCACGAAAATGGCCTATAGGA
This sequence comes from Timema podura, assembly GCA_033556935.1. Classification (NCBI taxonomy): domain Eukaryota; kingdom Metazoa; phylum Arthropoda; class Insecta; order Phasmatodea; family Timematidae; genus Timema; species Timema podura. The sequence continues at coordinate 80,488,741 of JAVRXN010000011.1, forward strand.
GTCTTCCTGCCAGGATGGAGAGTAAAAAAGTCCTGGTAGCATTTGTCTAACTAGAATAGGTGACAACGAAAAGGTCATTTTAAAAAGGCAAGTCAATGTTTTCAAGGAGCAAATAGTATAGTGAGTGTGTAAGCTCGTCAGAGGAAGAGGGAAAGTGCTCTCAGTAGATAAACAAGAGACCTCGTAGGATGAACTGCGCATTTTCTTTCTTCTCTTTCTATTTCCTACAATATCGTCAAAGTGTGATAGAGCTTAGAGTGTTTAGGAGCGTGGAGTAAAGATGCAACCCGCTTCGCAAAATAGCCTCGAAATCTTCCAAGTAGGCAGCGTCGTTAAGTAAAATATGTGCGCGCGCATCGAAATAAAAGCACCAATTGCAACTAAAGGCTCTATTACTTATAATTATAAGTTTGATAGTTCAAATTGTGTTTTAAATATAATTATTATGATGGTACTTAACCTACATTTCAAGGATATTCTGAATGTTTCCTCAAAAAGTGTTTTTAGTTTTTTTTTATTGATCAGCCGACTACTTGACGGTTGCTCCTTGTTGTAAACGATTTTATTTCGAAGAGTTATTTTTTCTGGACGAAGTCTTCAATATGTCATTGGCTGTCACGATCATGATATTTAAAGATACGGACTTTTTGAACCAAGGACTACGGAACTATGGATACGGAGTATGTATAAGAGGATTCACTTGTAAAGCCGCTCATTCAAACTTCTTCAAATATGACCATCATTTACTGAAACCCACAACACTTTAAACTTTAACCACCCGAATCTGTATTTGCATGCTCTTACGCGTCACTCTCGCATTAAACTGGATTGCAGGTGACGGAGGAATCAGGGTTCCAATCTTGGTAAGGTGTACTAGGGGCGTTTCTTCTTGAAGGGTTTCCTAATCTCCCTCTCCCGCAAATTCCGTTGTATTTCGTCTAAATTAAACCTTCCTCATCCTTAATACCAAATCTTAACTAATATATGATATTACACGAAAGGATTACGAGTGAGATGCGGTAAAAAAAAAATCCTTTAGTGACGGAAAGGCCACTGAATCCAGCGTGTTAATAATGGCTGATCATGCGCTCTCTAGTAGTAAAAGTCTGCGCTGTGGTTTAAATGACGTCACAACCACAGATAAAATGCTGGTCGCGCCTGATGCAGGGCCAATGACTAGGCATGCAATGTGCAGGCACTGTAGCTTAAATGACGCCACAGATAAATGCTGGTCGTGCCTGACGCAGGGGCAATGACTAGGCATGCAATGTGCAGACGCAGTAGCCTAAATGACGTCACAACCACAGATAAATGCTGGTCGCGCCTGACGAAGGGGCAATGGACTAGGCATGCAATGTGCAGGCGCAGTAGCTTAAATGACGCCACAGCCACAGATAAATGCTTGTCACGCCTGATGCAGAGGCAATGACTAGGCATACAATGTGCAGGCACAGTGGTTTAAATGACGTCACAACCACGGATAAATGCTGGTCGCGCCCGATGCAGGGCCAGTGGAATAGGCATACGTTGTGTAAGGGAAATGGTTCAAATAACGTCATGATCACAGCTATAGGTTGGTTTGGTTTCGTTTAGAGCAGAAGCAAAGGCTAGACATAAACGGTTTTAGAGAGAATTCAGTGTTTCAACTTCCAAAACTTTCCATCCCCATGTTTGTTTGTGTTAGTAGACAATAAATATATTTTGTGCACATTCTTGTTTGGAAGTTACGGATCATAAAACCAAATCTGGCCAATTTAGAGAAGTTGGGTATGTTTGTGGACATAAATCAGCTCATCACATGGAGATGTTGAGTTTGTTGATGAAGGGTAAAATAAGGTAGAACAATAAACAACTTTCCATATATATTTTATGGCAAACACGTTTTCCCCCCCTAAAATGACAAGATCGCAGTCCCCACGCTTGTGCCCACTGCAGCGTCACGCATTTCAAGGCCATGAGAAATATGAAAGTGCGTAGCGAGATTAATAAACTTTTTTTTAATACTTGTAAAAAAACTACATTTTAAAATAAACACATTAAAAACTTTAACTTTTAACCCTATAACCCTATAACTCAGACATTGACGCCAGTGAAGTTTGCCTCATCTCTTCCACTTTTTAAAAATTCATATTTTTATTAATGCAATCGTTTTTCTTCGTACGTACAGGACTATTCTGTAAAATTTTCGTTTGTACCATTTTTATAGGTTCACAAATTATATTTTTACATAGTGGGGTGAGGGGGGAAACTTCAAGGTAGCCCCTCACTTTTAAAAATGCATGTTTTTATTGTTGCAATCATCGAACTTTTTGTGGAATAATCCAGAACAAGCGAAGAACAAACGATTGCATTCATAAAAACATGAATTTTTAAAAGGGGGAAGAGGGTGAACTTTAAGGACGTTAGACATTGCAACTTTAGGTAAAACTTTATGCTGATATTTTATTTATTGAAGCTTTAAAACAGGTTTGAGGGGTTGGGAGGAGTTGTATGTATCAGCATTTGTCTAGAGTGACCGGGTGGGATTCCACTCCCCTATCCCAGGTCAAAGCCTTGCAGACTTTGTATACATGTTCAGTGTTGCACAGTTATCAACCCTTATGTCCCTTGTGTCCCGTCGTGTGTCCCCAGGAGCCTGTGGACTGTGTTTACATGTTCAGTGTTGCACAGTTATCAACTCTTATGTCCCTTGTGTCCCGTTGTGTGTCCCCAGGAGCCTGTGGACTGTGTTTACATGTTCAGTGTTGCACAGTTATCAACTCTTATGTCCCTTGTGTCCCGTTGTGTGTCCCCAGGAGCCTGTGGACTGTGTTTACATGTTCAGTGTTGCACAGTTATCAACTCTTATGTCCCTTGTGTCCCGTTGTGTGTCCCCAGGAGCCTGTGGACTGTGTTTACATGTTCAGTGTTGCACAGTTATCAACCCTTATGTCCCTTGTGTCCCGTCGTGTGTCCCCAGGAGCCTGTGGACTGTGTTTACATGTTCAGTGATGCACAGTCGTCAACCCTTATGTCCCTTGTGTCCCGTCGTGTGTCCCCAGGAGCCTGTGGACGAGGTTACCGAGATGCTGGACCGCAAGAAGAAAGAAGGTCTGGCCTACAAGAGGTCGTTCTTCGTGCGCATGGTCAGCGACCCTAAGATCTACAACCCCAAGATCGCCAAATCTCTGGCCAGTTCCCGTCACAGGCCGAGGGAAGGAGATACAGACGCACCCGCGGCTAACGGCGTCACCATCCAGACGCCCATGTGAGTGAGGGGATAAGTGTGTGTGTGTGGGGGGGGGGGGGGGAAGGAGGTAAAAGGGGAAAGAGAGAGAGAGAGAATTTCAATGTCTCTATCCAACGTGTGTTTTCTCACGAAGCTGTGCTACCTGTTGTCTGGTTACAGCGCCTCCTGGATAAGCTGGCCTCTGGCCTTCCTGTTCCAAGGAGTGCTGGACGACGTGACTTCCAGCGAGGTACCTGTAAGGTGAGCGCGACACTTACCACCACACCATTTAACTAGGACCTAGACCGTTTAGTGAGATGTTTTCATCAGCACGCACTTGACTGGTTCACTCTGGACCCTACGTACCTCACAGGGGTTCGCCTGAGACCTTGACGAGTAGGTGGGGTAAGACGATGTAAGGTGGTGGTGGTGGGGAGGCGGGGAGTTTAAAGTAGTATTTTTATGAATTTTATGAAAATAAAAAATTGTTGATAAAATAAAGAGAAGATTTCTTTAGTAAACAAGTCCATTTTAACGTACACGTCCATTATTTAGAACTCCAGTTATTCTTACATCGGTCATTTACCGTTATGCCTTTTTGAGAGTTGATAAAAATGTTGATCATTGATGTTCATTTCCAGGGCTCAAACCAGGTTTTGCATTGTAGTGCAGTAATCCGGAATCTTCATCAAAAACAGTGAAATTGAAAACATTAAAATCATTTTTATTATTATTATTATTATTATTATTATATCGTGTCTGTTGCGACAGGTTCATTCCTTTTGTCAGTGTACTTAGACCCCAATGTGCCCTGTCCCTTTCCTCCTTCAGTCCCAGAATGTTCTTCTTTCCTTCAAGTCACCCAAATCTGAATCCTCCTTCTTCCTAAGCTTCCTATTCCTCATACGTGCTTTCTATGACGTCATACAGAAGAGAATTCCTCATAAGAATGTGTCTGATCCAGTTTGCTTTGTACTATTAACCAATTATTATTTTTAAATAAAACAAAATTGCCAGTAATTATTTTTAAAATTAAAATAAACTATTTCATTGATACCAATTTCCCTCTTGTGAAGTGAAGAATTTATAAAACAGCAGTTAAATGCAATTTCTCGTTCGAGCGTAGTCAATCCTATACCTGATATCGTGGCTAATCGGTCGTAGGACCGGCTCTTAAAACGTATCAGAATGGAGTGTCAATCTTCCCCCCCCCCTTTTAACATGTTCATCTTAAGTGAGAAGATGACAGACGTTTTTTATAAACGATTTATTACGTGATGCTACAAGGCCAGATTCCCCTACCGTTGATATTATATTTAAATAACCGAGATCAACTCCAATTGTAGGTTCATCACTTTCGTTAAGACCTTTTAAAACAGCCAAGATAGTATCTTATTGAGGTTCCGAGAAAGTGACATCAGGTCCACCCATTTTAGCAGATCACGTGTTCCCCTTGTGACAAGTAAACATCGAGTTGTCACAACAGTGGTATTCGTTTCAAAGTATCTGGTCTATCCGTGGATCCACAGGATATTCACACGTTTGTTCTGCACTCCCCGGTATCCTCATCCATTTTTGGACCAAATATCTTCCTAGGCACCTTGTTTTCGAATACCCTAGATTTGTTTTTGTCATGTAAGGTAATTGATCACGTTTCACACCTATAAACTATTGTTTTGTGTATTCTGAGTTTACATTCCTTGAAAGTATTTCCCGACTTATTTTGTGTATTCTGAGTTTTACATTCCTTAAAGCATTTCCCAACTTATTTTTTGTGTATTCCCGAGTTTATCATTTTTGAAAGATTTCCCTACTTATTGTTTTGTATATTCTGATTTTACATTCTTGAAAGCATTTCCGACTTATTGTTTTGTGTATTCTGAGTTTTACATTCCTTGAAAGTATTTCCCGACTTATTTTTTGTGTATTCTGAGTTTTACATTCCTTGAAAGCATTTCCCACTTATTTTTTTGTGTATTCTGAGTTTTACATTCTTTTAAAGCATTTCCCTACTTATTGTTTTGTATATTCTGAGTTTTACATTCCTTGAAAGCATTTCCCGACTTATTGTTTTGTGTATTCGAGTTTTACATTCCTTGAAAGCATTTCCCGACTTATTGTTTTGTGTATTCTGAGTTTACATTCCTTGAAAGCAGGCGATGATGCCAACAACTTACTGGCCTAGTATTAACATACATTTCCCGACTGTATCGTTTTCTTAATGCATCCACAGAAGCCTATTTTATTTACAAACTTACAATATATTTATTCAATTTATAGAACATACATTTTACATATGATACAAACACCCAAGGCGGGGAACCACCTCCACAACACTATATAGGTGAATCAGCTATTGGTAAACACAAAATAAGACAATGTGAATCAAAATGCGCCCATACCAAGGCAAAGTTTTTAGCATGTGTGTGAGGCGGAGAAATTTAACAAGAACCGCCGCTTGATAGGCATGTTAGCGCTTAGGACCATGGATAAAAATAGGTTTTTAACGTAGAGTGAAAGCCTGCTCTATCTTAGCCAGGGGGAGCTAGAGATAAAAAATATTAATCAGCCCAGAGAGATCATTAAACCACGTGTGTGATTATAACATTTTAATACATTTTGACCAAAAGCTAAAAAATAGGACTTTAATCCGCACGTCCCCTTCCATCGCAACGTAGTTTCTTTTTTAGCACCCCGTTCAAGTGATATTCTTATGTACTAATTACTCTAATGTGTTTAGGTATGAGTAAGTTTGCATTTAGAGGAAGTGTACCCACTTTTATGTGGAAAATAAACCACCCTCAGTTCATCACACTGGGATTGAACCCCTAGCTCCTCGTCATCGGCAGTCTAATCTAATGTGAGAGTAACGCCTTAGACCATGCGGCCGGTGAAGCGGGTCCCACCTTAGTTGGTAAGTTTTCATGCCAGCAGTAATTATCAGTGACTTAAGATTTATAAGCTAAAACGAGGGCAATGTTGTGAGCTAATTATTAGGGAACCAGGATGATCAATCCCCTGGAAAGACGAAAAACCACGAGGTAAAAAGAAACCTCTCTGGGGTAACTCCGTCCAGGTTCAGATACAGGCGTGCTGACTGCTCCCCGACTAAAACCCCGTGTGTCTGCCGCAGGTTCAGAGACACGCGTGCTGACTGCTCCCCAACTAAAACCCCGTGTGTCTGTCTCAGGTTTAAAGACACGCGTGCTGACTGCTCCCCAACTAAAACCCCGTGTGTCTGCCGCAGGTTCAGAGACACGCGTGCTGACTGCTCCCCAACTAAAACCCCGTGTGTCTGTCTCAGGTTTAAAGACACGCGTGCTGACTGCTCCCCAACTAAAACCCCGTGTGTCTGCCGCAGGTTCAGAGACACGCGTGTTGACTGCTCCCCAACTAAAACCCTGTGTGTCTGCCGCAGGTTCAGATACAGGCGTGCTGACTGCTCCCCAACTAAAACCCCGTGTGTCTGTCTCAGGTTCAGAGACACGCGTGCTGACTGCTCCCCAACTAAAACCCCGTGTGTCTGCCGCAGGTTCAGAGACACGCGTGCTGACTGCTCCCCAACTAAAACCCCGTGTGTCTGCCACAGGTTTAAAGACACGCGTGCTGACTGCTCCCCGACTAAAACCCCGTGTGTCTGCCACAGGTTTAAAGACACGCGTGTTGACTGCTCCCCAACTAAAACCCGTGTGTCTGCCGCAGGTTCAGAGACACGCGTGCTGACTGCTCCCCAACTAAAACCCCGTGTATCTGTCTCAGGTTCAGATACAGGCGTGCTGACTGCTCCCCAACTAAAACCCCGTGTGTCTGCCACAGGTTTAAAGACACGCGTGCTGACTGCTCCCCGACTAAAACCCCGTGTGTCTGCCGCAGGTTCAGAGACACGCGTGCTGACTGCTCCCCAACTAAAACCCCGTGTGTCTGCCACAGGTTTAAAGACACGCGTGCTGACTGCTCCCCAACTAAAACCCCGTGTGTCTGCCACAGGTTCAGATACAGGCGTGCTGACTGCTCCCCAACTAAAACCCCGTGTGTCTGTCTCAGGTTCAGATACAGGCGTGCTGACTGCTCCCCAACTAAAACCCCGTGTGTCTGCCACAGGTTTAAAGACACGCGTGCTGACTGCTCCCCAACTAAAACCCCGTGTGTCTGCCGCAGGTTCAGAGACACGCGTGCTGACTGCTCCCCAACTAAAACCCCGTGTATCTGTCTCAGGTTCAGATACAGGCGTGCTGACTGCTCCCCAACTAAAACCCCGTGTGTCTGCCACAGGTTTAAAGACACGCGTGCTGACTGCTCCCCGACTAAAACCCGTGTGTCTGCCGCAGGTTCAGAGACACGCGTGTTGACTGCTCCCCAACTAAAACCCCGTGTGTCTGCCGCAGGTTCAGAGACACGCGTGTTGACTGCTCCCCAACTAAAACCCCGTGTGTCTGCCGCAGGTTCAGAGACACGCGTGCTGACTGCTCCCCAACTAAAACCCCGTGTGTCTGTCTCAGGTTCAGAGACACGCGTGCTGACTGCTCCCCAACTAAAACCCCGTGTGTCTGTCTCAGGTTCAGAGACACGCGTGCTGACTGCTCCCCAACTAAAACCCCGTGTGTCTGTCTCAGGTTCAGAGACACGCGTGCTGACTGCTCCCCAACTAAAACCCGTGTGTCTGTCTCAGGTTCAGATACAGGCGTGCTGACTGCTCCCCAACTAAAACCCCGTGTGTCTGCCACAGGTTTAAAGACACGCGTGCTGACTGCTCCCCAACTAAAACCCCGTGTGTCTGCCACAGGTTTAAAGACACGCGTGCTGACTGCTCCCCAACTAAAACCCCGTGTGTCTGCCGCAGGTTCAGAGACACGCGTGCTGACTGCTCCCCAACTAAAACCCCGTGTATCTGTCTCAGGTTCAGATACAGGCGTGCTGACTGCTCCCCAACTAAAACCCCGTGTGTCTGCCACAGGTTTAAAGACACGCGTGCTGACTGCTCCCCGACTAAAACCCCGTGTGTCTGCCGCAGGTTCAGAGACACGCGTGTTGACTGCTCCCCAACTAAAACCCCGTGTGTCTGCCGCAGGTTCAGAGACACGCGTGTTGACTGCTCCCCAACTAAAACCCCGTGTGTCTGCCGCAGGTTCAGAGACACGCGTGCTGACTGCTCCCCAACTAAAACCCCGTGTGTCTGTCTCAGGTTCAGAGACACGCGTGCTGACTGCTCCCCAACTAAAACCCCGTGTGTCTGTCTCAGGTTCAGAGACACGCGTGCTGACTGCTCCCCAACTAAAACCCCGTGTGTCTGTCTCAGGTTCAGAGACACGCGTGCTGACTGCTCCCCAACTAAAACCCCGTGTGTCTGTCTCAGGTTCAGATACAGGCGTGCTGACTGCTCCCCAACTAAAACCCCGTGTGTCTGCCACAGGTTTAAAGACACGCGTGCTGACTGCTCCCCAACTAAAACCCCGTGTGTCTGCCACAGGTTTAAAGACACGCGTGCTGACTGCTCCCCAACTAAAACCCCGTGTGTCTGCCGCAGGTTCAGAGACACGCGTGTTGACTGCTCCCCAACTAAAACCCCGTGTGTCTGCCGCAGGTTCAGAGACACGCGTGCTGACTGCTCCCCAACTAAAACCCCGTGTGTCTGTCTCAGGTTCAGAGACACGCGTGCTGACTGCTCCCCAACTAAAACCCCGTGTGTCTGTCTCAGGTTCAGAGACACGCGTGCTGACTGCTCCCCAACTAAAACCCCGTGTGTCTGTCTCAGGTTCAGAGACACGCGTGCTGACTGCTCCCCAACTAAAACCCCGTGTGTCTGCCGCAGGTTCAGAGACACGCGTGCTGACTGCTCCCCAACTAAAACCCCGTGTGTCTGCCGCAGGTTCAGAGACACGCGTGTTGACTGCTCCCCAACTAAAACCCCGTGTGTCTGCCGCAGGTTCAGAGACACGCGTGCTGACTGCTCCCCAACTAAAACCCCGTGTGTCTGCCGCAGGTTCAGAGACACGCGTGTTGACTGCTCCCCAACTAAAACCCCGTGTGTCTGCCGCAGGTTCAGAGACACGCGTGTTGACTGCTCCCCAACTAAAACCCCGTGTGTCTGTCTCAGGTTCAGACACCTCGACACGATGGTGCGTCTGAAGACTCATCGAGAGAGCGGCGGTTCTTCCCCGTCTTCACTCTCTCCGGAACACGAGAGCGTCGGGCGTTGCAAGTCGCCCTCCAGGTCGCCCGTCATGGGTCGCAAGAAGGTCTCCCCTCCGCCCAGCAGAGAGTAGCGCCCTCCCTCCCAAACCCCCTCAACCTCTCGCCCTCCCCCGCCGCGTGGTGGGCGACACACACTTATGTATTTTGTCACCACGTCTTACTACCCGTTCGGGCAATCCAGATATTTGTAATAATTAAATTACGTTAATGTGTTAGGGATGAGGAAGGTTTAATTTTGATTAAGTGTACTCAAATTTGCGTGGAGGAAGAGTGGAAAACCATCTAAGAAAAAATCCCTCTCTAATTCACCCAACCGTAAATCAAACCCTTATCCTCGCATCGTCAGTTTATTTCAAGAGTGACGCCTTAGACCATTCAACCATGGAATCGGGTTTGGGAAGGTGGGGATAGGGCGGATATTTGGTTTTAGTGAGAATATATCGAATGTTTTGGTTTAATTGCTCTTAGGATGATCAATAGAAATACCGTCTTTTGGTAAAAGAGATTCGAAACCTCGACTTAATTAGTGAATTAAACTATTTTGTGGATTCTGCTTACAAATAAGCTGACTTAATTAAACGAATACATTTTTATCCTTAAATAGTCATAAATTCTCCTAATTTTATTTTTTAATGTTTTGGTAACTCTCCTATCAAATATAAAACTTGAAAGCTTTGAGCAAAAGGGAAGTTTGCTCACGACTGCGGATACTAACCAATTAAGGTCATTCAACTATAATAATTACTGAGATTTTTTTGACAGATAACAAGTAGCAGTGTCTCAGCCAATCCCAGCAACACAGACCAGGTAAGGAAACCGGTGGCGTCCCCTTTAACTGGGTTGTGTCATTAGTTGAGATTATCTGACCCTCTGCCTTGGTCTGGCATATTATGTTCTACTAGCTGGTGTTGTATCTACAGTCTGTACAGTTAAAACAAGAAATTTCATTAAATATACTTTTCAAATTTATATTTGTAACGCTCAAATCGGACACATTAGTAAAATTAACGAGGAAACCTAGGTTTAAAAATAATAATTAAATAACAACAATGTTTCCTTCCAATGAGATTAAATCAAATTATGGAGGTGTAAAAAGAACACTATTTATATAGGCCTCTGATTAAAAATTATGTAACTCTACCACTTTTAAACTGCTAGTACATTAAGAATAATCGTATTAACATATTTTAGATATTTCAATGTTTACACCTCATATGAATGTCTAGTTATACTAAATTTCAGCCTCATACATTAAATACTTTACCCTAACAATGGTACGCGAAAAGCATAAAGTATCAATTTTAACCCAAATAACTCGTGAACTGTAATAATTTGAAATAATTGCATCAATATTTATTGCTTATAAATACACATTTGTTAAAATTGTGAAGTTAAATTTTTACTGTCGAATGACCTTAACGTAGGATGGAAAGAAACGCGAGCTAAGAGTAATTATTTTGAAGTTTTTGTAACAAAAAATATTAATAAAATTAAATATAATATTGTATCAATATATATGTTTAGTTTAATTTTTTACACCTGGTAATGTCAACAGTTCTTTAATAATTGTCAAGAGCAAAGAGGAATTTAAACAGGACTTTCTTTTCTCATTTAAATAGTTTTTGTTCAAATACCAATAAGACCACTTTAAATTTTCAAAAAACAGTTTAGGTCAACCACGGTGTTCTTGTGGGAAAGTGCTCACCTCAGGAACCGATGTTAATGGGTTCAAACCCAGCCGTGATCAACAGATTTTTCTTGAGCGATAAAAATTCATAGCATAACTCACTTCAGAGGGGAAGTAAAGTCATCGGTCCTAAGTCGATTGTGGCATGTAAAAGAACCCTGTAAGGTATGTGAAAAATACCTTTCCCGGAAAAAAAAAAATTGTGCGTGCTTTTGCTCTCGCTCATAGAAATTCTCGTGTACAGATATAATCAGTCATTTCAGAAAGTGTACATTAAATACATCAAAAATATTAATAAATAAATAAGAACCATTAAGTCTATTATGTGTACACAATTAAACTAAACGTATCCACTGAAGTTATTTATCTTGTCCAAAAATTGTTTTTTTAAAACAAAAATTGCAAAATTTCTGACTGTACCTCGTGTTCTTCTCATATCACCTTAATCACCGACTTATGGTTAACTAAATTAACAAAATAACCCAACTCCACCATCAATAAAGTATCAGGAGAGCATGCATTAAGAAAATATTCGCTGGAATTAGAGTAAGACAACTTTGACTATCCTAATTATTATATTAGTTTTTATTGATAGTGTTTTAATTTAGTAAAATGTGAATAAATAGCTCCCTTAAGTGGGTTGGAAAATAGTATTTTGGAAGTGTTTCCGGGTAAGGAAAGATTGTAGAATATGTAAAATATGTATTTAACAGAGATTTAAAAGAGATTGTTATTGCTTATATTTATTAATATGTTAGTATTTAATCCTACCACTGTTTTGTCTCACATTATGTAAATAAAATTTGAACTTGAAAGCTTTGTTTATTCATAGAATTATAAACATTTTTCAATCAAAATCCTGTTGTTTTTCTGATGAAAACAAAGGTGATATTTTACATCATAGTTAGTTAAATACAAACTGAATCACAAACAAAATAATATTTTAAGTTCAGAAATTTCTAAGATATTGATTTGATTTTTTAATTTTTTTTAACACCGCACCTTATTACCCGTTTGGTTATACCCTTGTGTACTAAGTATGCTAATATTTTTATAGATGAGTAAGGTCATATTTATAGGAAGTGTACCCGCCTTTGCGTGGAGGGAGAGTGGAAACCCATTTTGGAAAAACCTTCAGTACACCCAACTGAGATTATAACCTGGATCTCCCCTTCATCATCAGTCTAGTCTACTGCGAGAGTGACGCCTTAGATCATGCGGCCACCAAAGCAGGTTATTATAATATTAATATAATCACAAAATAATATTAATATAATCACAAAATCTTGAATCCTAGTCCGAATCTTGCTTAGATTCTCATTCGATTAGAAATTCTTAATCTTATTATGAAATATTAAAATCAGATTCAAATTTTCTAATCCAAATAGATCCCAAATCCAGATTGGGTGGAATTTTATTCAAAATATAATTGATCTATTATTTTACTTGACCATAGAATTTGCGAGTTTCCTTATATTTATAATCTATTTACCATTCAAAGACGGTTTAGTGACCCCATTTTTATTAGACTAAGTTCAAAATTAAAAAAAATAGACCCTTATAATTAAGCCTAATATCTTATTAGAATTGAATTTGACTTGATAAGAGTTAATTATGAATGATTAGATTCGGATTACATTCAAAATATTTAAATTTAAAATATTAGACTCAGAAAACAAGCCAAGCTAGTAAGCAAAGATTCAAATGTAATTTGAGATTGAAACTATTGGATTATCACAAGCTTAAAACATTAAACCTAAATCTAGGGTAGGGAGATGGAACTTACTTGTTAGTGCTGCGAACCTATTATTTCAGCATGAAAAAAGTTCCTCTCGTAATCTGAAACAAATTATCCAAAAAGTTAATAAAAAATAAAATAGTAATTAACCAATAAATCGCAACGACCAATTTTGCAAGTGTGCTATATATAAATATGGTCGAACATCATGGATACTTTAACAAGTGCATAGACTAGCATAACGTTAGGCGCTTACTTCCTGCACTAGAATATTTAATTATGTATTTAAAAATTATTTCAAAACCATTCTCAGCAATAGATTACCCAAATATTTCCTCTAAATGTTAAATATTTTTACTAAAATGATACAATTTTTTTTAATTGCGTTAAATTCAAACTTAAATTCATTCTTAAGAAAATAATGTTTATATATATATATATATATATAAGCACCCTGTTTTACTACCCGTTCAGATTGTACGCAAAAAAAATTAAAAATTAAAAAGTTAAATGACTTTAATTGAATGTTTTAAGGACATAGCTTTATATCCAATAGGTAGCATTAGAACGACTTACAGTTTGTGACTGCTGTTATTTACACAACGGATAATATCTACAGTCCAATTTTTATATTAAAGACCTCTTGGAAAATCCAAGCTATTTGCAGTCAAGATTGATAAAATTTCACTACACTGTGAGAATTAGTTTATACATAGTTATAATATTTATCAAAAGTAACAACTTCAAATCACATCACTTTACGAATGAATACCTGAGAGTATAGCTAGTTAACTTTTATAGCTATCGAATAAGGTATTTATTATGAAAATTGGACTGTAACTAAGGTAGGTAATATCCTGGTATAGTTATTTATACTCTTTACAAAAAAAACCACACTAAAACCAGTTTAGTATATTGATTCTAAAATGAAACCAACTTTTAAATTGATTTTAATTTGATTATTTTCAAGTGAAGAAAGCAACAACAAAAAAACCGCACTTCAATACGTTTTCTGAAGGTGACCTGGTGGTCTCTAGGGGTAAGATGTCAGACTTTTGTGCTGAGGGTCCGGAGTTCAATCCTCGGTCCCAGCACAGATTTATCTGATCACCAAACCCTTCCTTCCACCTCTGACAAGACGTGTATTAATCACAACTTGTGAATGTGTGGAATTCCCAGGCCTCCACCGTGGTTCGGATTCCACGTTAAACTGTAGGTCCTCCATTTCATCTCACAATCACCCTACCATTACACATTAGCGTAAGTGCGTGTAACCCGAACGGGTAGTAAGACACGGTGCTAGTAATAATAATAGTAATAATAATACCTTTTTTGACTCGATCGTAATCTTGTATCTAATTTCCGGTTAATCGGGAGTCAAATGGGGTCTCAAAGACAATTATCTCAGGGTATCACACCTCAAACTCTCGACACAGAAATGTGACCAGGCAATTAATTGTAAACATAATTATCGACTTGTCTCGGAGAAGTAAATCATGTCCAACCTTGGGACCTAGCAGGTCTGTAGTGAGTGAAAGATTGACTAGTTACTCACGAGTGCGTGTGACCTTGATCTTCACCAAAACCTCGAGTCAAACATTTCAAAAGGAAACGATAAAGTTCCTTAAAATAAATCTCACACAAATCTCACACTCGAGGGAAATAAATGGTACGGTGCACCAAACAGAATTTCTCTCTCTCTTTTATCTTAAAAAACAACATTTTGTCAAAAACTCGTAAGATTTGTGAAACGAAATAATAGGTTTATACATTGTTGTAGAAACACTAAACCAAAGATCATAAATGAAATCCTACATTGTTACTTACTCTATGGCATTAGGAACAAGGAACACTTTTACAGAATAATTGAGAAAAGAGAAACATCTTTGTTCACCAAAGAATATAAGAATCAATTTCATTTTCAAAGACCTGAATTAAAAAGTATATATATTTGCTTACAGCTCAGAAATTATTGGTTTTATGAAAATATATTTCGAATATAAGATTTTGTCGCTAATGTAAAGTACCCTAAAAGTCATTTTAATGAGAAAATAAGAATTGCCATCCTGTTTATTGTGATAAACAGTATCTAGATTTTAAGATTGTCATTAAAATCATTACAGCAGATTTTGAGAACATTGATTTTTTCTCTTTTTGCCTTTTAGTAAACTATCTATTGATTTAAGGTTGAGTATCTAATTCCACAAACCCCTTGGGGGGAGGGGGGGACCTTATGAAAACCCCAGATATAAAGTTTTAGCACAATCGGTAAAATAGTTTCGGCTCTAGCCCGAGGTACAGACAGACGGAATTGCGAAAACAACTTTTTTTTTGTTTCAGGGGGTCTTGAAACGTCAACATTTATCAAAATCTTGAGTTTTTTTTTTACGATCTTTATTCTTTTTCTCCGCGGTGTCGAATAAAAACTAAAAACACCACGCCTTACTATTCATTAGGATTATACACATATACACTAATAACGCTAATAAGTAAAGGATAAGGAAGTTAGAATTTAGAGAAAGTATAACCCTATTTGAATGAATGAAGAGGTGAAAAACCATTTAGGGAAAACCATCCTCAGTACACCCGATCGAGTTCGAACCCCGATCTCCCAGTAGCCACAAAAGCAGGTATTTTTATTTCTGTTCGTGTTGTTACACTAGCTGTCCTTTGATCCGCTTCAGTGGCCTCATGGTCTAATGCGCTGCACTCGCAGTAGACTAGACTGCCGATAACGGGGAGATCAAGGTTCGAATCTCGGTCGGGTGTATTGAGGATGGTTTTTTCAAACGTGTTTCTCTCTTTCTCAATCCATGGAAATGTGGGTGCACTTACTTTAAATATAACCTTCCTAATCCCTAAACACATTAGCGTAGTTAGTACCTCTATATAAAGCCACATGGCTGACTCACTCACTGACATTAATGTTTACCCATTTCCAGATGAGCTAGAAACTTGAAATTTGGCAACTTATAGTTCTAGCCTGTGATCGACGGGAAAATTCCAAAAAGTTAAAAAAAAAATATTTTTAACCCCCTAAAAATTCAAAATGGCAGAGCAACTTTAAAGTCGGTGCGGTATATACAATACAATACCGGTAACTTTAAGTTGTTACGTTCAAAATATTACATTAGTTTACATCCACTTGGAAAGAAAACTCACCGGGGTTTAGCGTTGGAGCTCCCCAACGAGCAAAGCGAGTTAGTACCTATATAAGCGTATAACCCGAACTGGTAGTAAGACTGCACTTTGCGTGCGGGAAGCTGGAACTGATGAAAATATTGGCATGAAGACTGAACGTGTAGGGTCTTGGTCCAAATACTGGTGCAGACTTTCAGTCAGAATGTTAGTTCTGAGACTGACTGTGCAGTTTAGACCCACCGAAAAACTATTTTGTTCATAGCTACAATACACTCACTGTATGAGAAAGTATGAATTATTCTGTGGTAACATTTATTTATGATTCTTCAAATAATTGTTTCTTAGTAAAACGTGTGAAGTTTGTAACAGTAATTAAATGGACTAATATTTATGTTATGATTTTTGTAGCATAGCACTTAAAATATATAAAGCAGTGGCGTGTCAGGAAGTGTTGCCAGAGTAAGCAGCGTTAGTTTAAACTGTACCTGTGAATTGTTCACACCCCTCGGCAGAACATTCGTTGTTCGGGTATCTAGGGTGATAAATTCTTGTGTGAGGTATGCAGAGCAGAGCATATGATGTGATTGGTCAAATAGGGCCAAAGTTGGTGAAAACACATCACAGGTACAGTTTTAACAAGGTCTGCTTCCCTTGCAACACTCCATGACACGCCACTGATATAAAGAAGTGTTTTAATCAAATCAATACACTTGCTTCTTAGGTCGAGTAAATTGCAATGAAAAAACATTATTGCCACTTGGAATAAAAATTCTAATTTATTTATCATAAAAAGTGTTTACAAAATGAAGGGTTACATAACAGGAAAATGGATTACATAAAATGAACCAGAGTGGTTGTGGGAAAAAATAAAAACATAAAAAAGATGCATTGAAACCAGTTTAAGCTGTCGACCTTCAGGGCATTTTCAAAGTTCTTCTAGTGGCTGCAGTCACTGAAAATAAAAAGGAAGGGCAGGACTTTTAATGTATCAAAACAAGTAAACATGTTTGGTTTTTTTTAATTGTGTGCGAGTGTTACGTTAAAAACCTGTCCAGATCAGTAGCGAGGCTCCTTAAAAACTGATTTTCCGACCTCAAAGCAGCTTTGGCAATCCCTTGGGGTATGATGCATTGCCCACTTTGTTTCGAGAAACATCAGTGTCTCGTTTCACAATGTAATAATGAAGCATCACTGTCCACTTCATCGTCAAAACAAGGAGTATAACTGTCTTTGTTTCACTGTCAAAACAAGGAGTATAACTGTCTCATTCACCGTCAAAACAAGGAGTATAACTGTCTCAGTTTCACTGTCAAAACAAGGAGTATAACTGTCTCTTTCACGTCAAAACAAGGTAGTATAACTGTCTCACTTCACAGTCAAAACAAGAGTATAACTGTCTCGTTTCACTGTCAAAACAAGTAGTATAACTGTCTCGTTTCACTGTCAAAACAAGAATTAACTGTCCGACTTCACCGTCAAAACAAGGAGTATAACTGTCTCATTTCACCGTCAAAACAAGTAGTATAACTGTCTCGTTTCACTGTCAAAACAAGAGTATAACTGTCTCAGTTTCACCGTCAAAACAAGGAGTATAACTGTCTCTTTCACTGTCAAAACAAGAGTATAACTGTCTCGTTTCACGTCAAAACAAGTAGTATAACTGTCTCATTTCACCGTCAAAACAAGTAGTATAACTGTCTCGTTTCACCGTCAAAACAAGAGTATAACTGTCTCGTTTCACCGTCAAAACAAGAGTATAACTGTCTCGTTTCACTGTCAAAACAAGTAGTATAACTGTCTCGTTTCACCGTCAAAACAAGTAGTATAACTGTCTCATTTCACTGTCAAAACAAGAGTATAACTGTCTCGTTTCACCGTCAAAACAAGGAGTATAACTGTCTCATTTCACCGTCAAAACAAGAGTATAACTGTCTCGTTTCACCGTCAAAACAAGAGTATAACTGTCTCATTTCACCGTCAAAAACAAGTAGTATAACTGTCTCGTTTCACCGTCAAAACAAGAGTATAACTGTCTCATTTCACTGTCAAAACAAGGAGTATAACTGTCTCGTTTCACTGTCAAAACAAGAGTATAACTGTCTCATTTCACCGTCAAAACAAGTAGTATAACTGTCTCGTTTCACCGTCAAAACAAGAGTATAACTGTCTCATTTCACCGTCAAAACAAGAGTATAACTGTCTCGTTTCACCGTCAAAACAAGAGTATAACTGTCTCATTTCACCGTCAAAACAAGTAGTATAACTGTCTCGTTTCACCGTCAAAACAAGAGTATAACTGTCTCGTTTCACTGTCAAAACAAGTAGTATAACTGTCTCGTTTCACCGTCAAAACAAGTAGTATAACTGTCTCATTTCACCGTCAAAACAAGAGTATAACTGTCTCATTTCACTGTCAAAACAAGGAGTATAACTGTCTCATTTCACTGTCAAAACAAGGAGTATAACTGTCTCATTTCACTGTCAAAACAAGGAGTATAACTGTCTCATTTCACTGTCAAAACAAGGAGTATAACTGTCTCATTTCACTGTCAAAACAAGGAGTATAACTGTCTCGTTTCACCGTCAAAACAAGAGTATAACTGTCTCGTTTCACCGTCAAAACAAGAGTATAACTGTCTCATTTCACCGTCAAAACAAGAGTATAACTGCCTCATTTCACCGTCAAAACAAGTAGTATAACTGTCTCATTTCACCGTCAAAACAAGAGTATAACTGTCTCATTTCACCGTCAAAACAAGAGTATAACTGTCTCGTTTCACCGTCAAAACAAGAGTATAACTGTCTCATTTCACCGTCAAAACAAGGAGTATAACTGTCTCATTTCACTGTCAAAACAAGGAGTTATAACTGTCTCATTTCACTGTCAAAACAAGGAGTATAACTGTCTCGTTTCACCGTCAAAACAAGAGTATAACTGTCTCGTTTCACCGTCAAAACAAGAGTATAACTGTCTCGTTTCACTGTCAAAACAAGTAGTATAACTGTCTCGTTTCACCGTCAAAACAAGTAGTATAACTGTCTCATTTCACCGTCAAAACAAGAGTATAACTGTCTCGTTTCACCGTCAAAACAAGAGTATAACTGTCTCGTTTCACCGTCAAAACAAGAGTATAACTGTCTCGTTTCACTGTCAAAACAAGGAGTATAACTGTCTCGTTTCACTGTCAAAACAAGGAGTATAACTGTCTCATTTCACTGTCAAAACAAGGAGTATAACTGTCTCGTTTCACTGTCAAAACAAGGAGTATAACTGTCTCATTTCACTGTCAAAACAAGGAGTATAACTGTCTCATTTCACAGTCAAAACAAGGAGTATAACTGTCTCATTTCACTGTCAAAACAAGGAGTATAACTGTCTCATTTCACTGTCAAAACAAGGAGTATAACTGTCTCATTTCACTGTCAAAACAAGGAGTATAACTGTCTCATTTCACTGTCAAAACAAGGAGTATAACTGTCTCGTTTCACCGTCAAAACAAGAGTATAACTGTCTCGTTTCACCGTCAAAACAAGAGTATAACTGTCTCGTTTCACTGTCAAAACAAGGAGTATAACTGTCTCGTTTCACTGTCAAAACAAGGAGTATAACTGTCTCGTTTCACTGTCAAAACAAGGAGTATAACTGTCTCGTTTCACTGTCAAACCAAGTAGTATAACTGTCTCGTTTCACTGTCAAAACAAGGAGTATAACTGTCTCATTTCACAGTCAAAATAAGGAATATTATTGTCTCATTTCACCGTCAAGTTAAAGAATAATAATGTCTAATATTTTAGGACTCAGTAGTACACTATATTGAGGGAAAATTGCCATTGTTTACACGATTTAAGATATCAGTCTCATAGTGTGTGTCAAAATTTAAAAAATTACGCCCTATATAGCCTACTCAATCAATTGCTTAGAATTGTAAATCCATGTTACTTGATAAATGCTATTAAACGAAAAACATTGTGAGCTACCCCCATCTTGAAACGGTTAAGCAGATCGAAAAACCATGTATACATACCTTGCTCAGCCTTGGTTCAAAGAATGTTCCTCTCAAATTTCGTTAAAATCGGTCCAACCATTTGGCAGTAAGCGCGGGAGAAACAGAAATACAGACGAAATTCTAAACGGTTCGAATTAAAAGAGGGCCTTTACTTCACTCGGTTGATTAGAAGAAAGTATAAATAATTAATTACGTTGATCGTTTGATGAGGTATTTTCTGTAAACGTGTCTTTAGTCAGTTCGTCTCAAACTATAAAACTACACTGAATATCATCTCTGAGAGAACTGCATGGCTACTGTTGGGGACACAACGTTGTAATTATCTTGTTTTCTTGTGGTCAATATTCCTTTTAATATAAGACAAGTTTCGCAACCCCGGTTCATCGTTGTTGCCAGTAGCTCCTTCTTACCCCAGCACACCACCTTCACACGTAACTGAGAACGAGGAGATTTGGCAACAGTTAACCAAGAGAGAGACTTGCAGTTTCCTCAGAGGTAATGTTGGGTGTAGTTAAGGCGGGGATGTAGAGGACTCGAGAAAAGAACGGCGTTTTTGCGGTTCTTATAACAAAAAAAAAGCTTCTCATCAAATACCGCTATTCTTTATGTAGCCTACAGATATTTAACGACTGTTGATATCACCGGGTGAAAAAAATTAAAGTCTTATTTTCAACCGGAGCAATATTTGATTTATTTTGGCTAAAAAAAAAAAGTTTTTGCTATAAAAACTGCAAAAACACTAGCCTTTTATCACGTCTCCTACATCACCACCTTAAAATTTGGTCGTTTTTCTTCCTTCAAGACTGATTCAAGTTTATGATCGTTCAAAACAACATAGGCCGGGTTCCCCCCACCCCACCCCTTCCAGTCTGTATCCACCTTAATCCAAACACAGGTATTAACCAACATGAATAAGTTGACCTCCGTTAAAACCTTCAGATGGCAACAGGTGGATTATAATTAGAGGAGGCATTCTTGAAGCTCTTCACAGTGCAACTTGAATCCAGAAGGTGAGGACAAAGAGAGGAGAAGAGTGGGGGAGGAGAGGGGGGGGGCTAAACGACCTTGTGGGATAAGGGATACGTTTTTTTCTGAAAGATTAGTAGTGAGGTGACGTAAATACGAGTTCTCCACGAGATTCACATGAAGTTACATGTATAAGAAGGTAGGTCACATGATGCGAAGAGATCAAAAGTGTTTTGTCCGCGATACTAGTGAGGTTTGCCCATCTAAAGTGTTCATTTCCGTCTCTACCTGGGGAAAAAAAAAAGTGTGTTAACTAGTTCAACTTTCGACTTGGAGTGGACGTAAGTTTGGATTTGTTGAGAGATTGGGAATATTAATGTATCGATTAGTTTACAGGTTCTTAAAATGTTGGTCCACGAACCCTCCAGGGGTCGCAAAAATATTCTGGTTGTAGCGTTTAACATTTACAAACGTGAATAAATTAAATGTTTACTATATAACTATTGAAATTATACTATATAATAACCTTTCACTCTATATTTTATTAGTTTATTGAATAAATAAACGTTGCTCGACATGATTATATCAACACAAACTCGCCAAGATAATCCAATGGCTTCAATTTGTTGAAAAGAAAAGTTGTGAAAATAAAATTTACTGTGTCAAAAAAGCAAGCTTATCCAATTCATAAAGTGTTTTATTCTTATTACTTGCAATAGTTACCTTTGATAATTCTCTTATTTGTATCTGCATATAAAGTATGAAAACTATAAAAACATAATTAATGGTATTAAATATAATAGCAAATATGTATAAAAAAAATTCTCTCATTTTATCTAAAACTGCTCAATATCAGTCAATAGGAATTTAATAATTATTTTTGTCTCATAAAAAAGTGTCACGAGTAAAAATATTTTAATAACCTGTGGCTTAGTTGATATCCTGTAACATAAGAAGCAATTACGATCGTGATTTTAAGGATTAGGAGGTTATATTTATAGGAAGTGACACGTATTCGCGTGGAGGGAGAGTGGAAAACTATTTTGGGGAAAAAACCCCAGTATACCCGACCGAGATTTGAACCCCGATATCCCCGTCATAGGCAGTCTGGTCTACTGTGAGGGTAGCGCGTTAGACCACGCGGCCAACGAAGTGGGTAAGGAGCTAATTTGTTTGAAGATTTTTATCGTTGTTTAGATTTAATTGCGGTAGACTAGTGGCACTGCCAAACGAACGCGTGGAGGGAATATTGATTGATTAATTTAAAGAACCAATTTTAGACAACGGTATTTAATTTTCATTTCAGCATTGTGATTTTATATTTTTGTGTAGATAATTATTAATTGCATTTAACATCAAAAGAGCCGGTCCTTTAAGGCCTCATGCGTCAATTTTCGCAAAGACAGATTTCAAACTGTAACTTCTAGATTTTATAAATGTAAATTGCACATTTATTTACTTTTATTACACTTTTTAATATAAATTTTGAAAATTTTCCTTTCGAATATTTTTTAGATTTTTTTTTTTTTTTTTTACATTCCCGGTATAAAAGCTTTTATTTTAATTTTATTTTGAAGAGAATCGGTGTAATAGAACCCCAAGAGTCACTGTCGATAGGGGTCGCTTGAGGTTTTTAAAACATATAGAAACATGGAACAGAACAACAGTTTCTAAAGATTAGAAATAATGTACTTCCAAAAACCTAAAGGCATGCCAAAAATTCACATATGACAAAAATCAATTAATACTGGCTATTCTAATTTTAAGTAAAATTATTAGTCTGTGAGTTTTAAATAGACTATTTGAAATAATATCAGCTAAAATCTTAGCTAAAATAGGATTCTGGTAAGAAAAAACATTTCAGAAAATATAAACTATTTTCGTCAACATTGATAACATTTTACAATACTATTATATTTATTGTATAGATTGGATACTGATCTAGTGGATCCAGGTTCGATTCCCTGCGGTACCATATGTATTTTCTTCGAAAGAGGAACTGTTTCTTTTTTCACCATGGTCTGGTTAAAGGACCGGCTACACGAAGCCGCACCGCACCGCACCGCACCGCACCAGCGCGGACGAATCGTCGAGAGAGCATTGCTCCGCACTTTTGCGGTGCGGTGCGGACCGTGTAGCCACCTACCAATGGAAATAATGTTCGGGAGCTTCCTGATCTGATTGAACAGCAAACATTCTTCTTCTTAATTATTAGCTAACTTAAAACTTTACTATTCGTAATTAATAGTTAACTTAATTTTATGAAAATAGGTGAAAACCTATGCAAGTAAAAATAAAAATACAAACTTATTTTGTAATAGAACTCAGTCTATAAAGAATATAAAAATTGTTTTCTTTTTTTTAGTTACAATAATCTTATGCTTGGTTTGATAAATTGAATTAGTTAAACATCCTAAGCGATGTTATTGTAAATAAATTCACTTTAGGTGCGGTGCGGGTCGGCTCCGTGTAGCCATAGCTTAACTAGGCTTATGTTAGGTTTAATATTTCCACTGGCTCCCCACCTTCATAATCACTATCATCAAATCTCCTCATTGCGGGTATGACGTGTGGACAGCCTCCATAGGTGTGCCCTGGGCAACGTTTTGTTACCACGGAGCGGGCTAAAAGTCTACACACACGCCGTGACCTAACAAGACACTGCATATCTCACCGTCAAATATACCAATGACTATACAGAATGTTTCAATGAAAGCTTTCAAAAATTAAACAGGACACAGGGAAAGTTCTGCCGAACATTTTGAGATAGGGAACTTGTGGTCTGCGAAGCTATCTAAGTTAATGTTGTAAGTAGTTAAACCTGCGAGGTCTCTCATTTACCTGCTGATGGCATTTCCCTTCTTTTGCTGACGAGTATAAACACTCACTCTACTATTAGCACCTGCCTAGCATTGACTTGCATTTAAAAATTATATTTTTCTAGTTTCCTAATATCGATAAAGATATGCTCCCCCGAACTTTCTTAACCCACTTCTGGGCAGGAAGATTTCTACCGGCCATTTTCGTGAATAAATCAAATAGTTAGAGCTGCAGACAATTAAAAAAAAAAAATTACAAAAAAAAAACTTCCTCAAGAGCAAAAGTATAATTTGTTGACGATGTAAGATTATTTTTAGAAATTAATAAGAGTGCATGTATTTTATTTTAATGTAACAGGCCTAAATTTAAAACTTAAGGAACAAACCCTATACACATTAATATGGGAGATCCCATTTATCCTTCAACTTACTACTACTTCACAGAAAAGTAACGTCTTTAAGGTGGGAGAGTTGGGAACTTGGGGTGATGGCAGTTTTTACATCAACACTTTTTTTGATCAAAATAAATCAAATAATTCTCCAGAATAAATATAAAGTTTAGTGGGGTTTTTTTTTACGTGGTGATATCAACAGTTGTTGAATATCTGTCAAGGGTGGTCCTGAAATTTAATTACAACTTTTTCTCTTCATTTAAAAAGTGTGTCATTTAATGCCTCTGTAAACATGACAGGTATTCAACAACTGTTGATATCACCATGTCAAGGAAATTAAACTCTATGTTTGTACTCGAGTATTTTTTAATTTATGTTGAGAAAAAAAAAATTTATGTAAAAGCTGCAAAATCACTGCCCTTAACTCGCGTTCCCTACATCCACATCTTAAGATATTTAATTTACCATTGAAAGAAGAAGAAAAAATTACAATTTGAAAGTGATAAAATATCAATTCTGATTGGGAATCGAAGCTGTAACCATCTGAGCTGAGGCAGTGGATCTACGGAAGTATCAATGATAGCAGAAACCGATAATCGTGTCCTGCCATGGTAGAGAGCATTAAGAAGTTAAGAGATTCGTGTCAAAATCCCCGTCAAACATTTCAAGGAGATATTCTCAAAGACGACTTTAGGTTCAAATATTTTTTATGTTTATTATCGTCTCTCTTCCTGCAGTGTTCACCAGGAGTCGAACCCAAGCAGACGGAGATGGACACAGAGGAGTTCAGGGTGCGAGGGAAGGAGATGGTGGACTACATCTGCGACTACATGAACGGTCTGGGTTCTAGACCGGTGTATCCAAGCATTGAACCCGGGTTCCTCACAAACCTGATCCCTTCACAGGCTCCAGACGAGCCCGAAGACTGGGACGCTATCATGGCTGACGTCGACAGCAAGATCATGCAAGGGGTGAGCAATAACGAATACATCATCTTAAACATTTTCTCCGCTAATAGTTCCTGAATTAAATCCACTTCTCTCATAACCTCCCCCTATTTCCCCAGTATTACCTTAAACGTTTCCTCCACCAGTAGTTCCTGAATTGAATCCACTTCTCTCATAACCTCCCCCTATTTCCCCAGTATTACCTTAAACATTTCCTCCGCCAGTAGTTCCTGAATTGAATCCACTTCTCTCATAACCTCCCCCTATTTCCCCAGTATTACCTTAAACATTTCCTCCACCAGTAGTTCCTGAATTGAATCCAATTCTCTCATAACCTCCCCCTATTTCCCCAGTATTACCTTAAACATTTCCTCCGCCAGTAGTTCCTGAATTGAATCCAATTCTCTCATAACCTCCCCCTATTTCCCCAGTATTACCTTAAACATTTCCTCCGCTAATAGTTCCTGAATTTAATTCACTCCTCTCAACGCCTCCCTCTTTCTCACCCGCCCCAACATAAAACACTTTCTCCGTAACCAACCCGCCTCAGTGGCAGTATGGTCTAACGCGCTACTCTCGCAGTAAACTAGATTGCCGATGACAGGGAGAACGAGGTTCGAATCTAGGTCGGGTGCACTGGGGTGGTTGTTCCAAAATAGTATTCTACCCTCCCTCCACGCAAATACGGGTACACTTCCTATAAATATAACCTCCTTGATCCCTAAAACCATTAAAGTAATTAGTATATAAGCGTATAACTCGAAAGAATAGTAAGCAACGTTTTGCCACTAACGTTCTGTAGGACACGACGTCAACTTAAACGGACGACAGAGCATATCATATTACTGAATGACCTCCTGGTGGTTTAAAGAACGGACGACACTTTGTCGTAGGATGTCACACTACTTTAAACGCATGCATAAAAGAGCTTTAGAGACTTTCATAAAATTACCCAGGATAGGCTTTTTCCTTAAAAAGAGTTTAAATGACACGATCGGATAAAAAAAAAGCTGTCATTAGCTCTTCTATAGTCAAAATATATGGTAAAAGGAAGGACTCGGTTTTATTTACATAAAAATAGTTCACATGTCCGATCAGATAAAAATAGAAAATTTAAATGGTGTATTTGGCATTTCAATGTTGCTAAAATTCTGAGACACCTAAGAAACAACCAAAATAACTCTAAAAATATTGATTTTTCAGATAAAACTCTCGTTGGTAAAAGGAAGGGTTTGGTATTCCCTACTTAAAGAGAGGTCACATGACACGATTGGATAAAAAAATATAGCTGTACCAGGCTCTTCTATAGTCAGAATATTTGTTAAAAGGAAGGGCTCCAACTTAAATAAACAAGTTCATATGACCCAATAAGATAAAAAATAGAAAACTTAAATGGTGTATCTTGCACTTCAATACTACAAAATTGCCAGAGACACCTCACAAACAATCAAAATTACTCTAAAAATATTAATTTTTCGTATGAAGCTTTCCTGGCTAAAAGGAATAGCTCGGAATTACATACTTAAAAGAGTTTAAATGACACGATCAGATAAAAGATAAAGCTGTCATTGGCTCTTCTATGGTCTAAATATATAATACATATTCATATATTATATACATGAATATAAAAATAATATTTATATATATATATATATATATAAGTTGTAACAGAACTGCCTTATTTTCACTTTGTTTCCAGGTGTGCCATTGGCAGCACCCGAGGTTCCACGCTTACTTCCCATCGGGCAACTCCTACCCTTCCATCATCGCCGACATGCTGTCAGACGCCATTGGCAGTATCGCCTTCTCTTGGGTCAGTATAACAGTTCCTTGCGGTTTTAGCCTCAATAATTTTAGAGTAGATTAGATCGACAGTCCCGAAGTCCAAGCAACGAATCTACGATCTAAGCTTGGGTATTATGTTGAAATCTATCTTGTGACCAGATTGGAACAGTTCATCATCATCTTCATGAACTGTTTCCGGGTTGTGTCAGTGTCAGTTTAGTAAAATGTCTACTTCTTCCTCTTTCCTCCAGCCATTATTTCTCGCTTACTCACTCCTATTCTTCTCCCCTCAATCACACACTTGGTGTTATCTGCTTCTCTCATCTCTTCCTTGGTCTCCCTTTTGGTATTTTCCCTCCATACTTTATCTTCATCATTCTCCTTGAGATCATTTCCTTTTTTATTCTCATTAAATGACTCTGCCATTTTACCCTTTTTTCCTCTATTTGCTTACTTACTTACTCAAGGGCATTAGGAACTTGAAAGTTCATTTCTACTTTTTAAAAAATCCCTATCCCTAATATTCTTATATTGAGTCAGTTCTATCCAGTCCACCTCAATACACACTATCCTTATCTTGAGCTAGTTTTACCCAGTCCACCCCATTACATCCTATTCCCATTTTCAGCTTGTTATATCCAGTACACCTCATTACACCCTATCCATATATTAAGCTAGTTATATCCAATCCACCTCGATACACCCTATATTTATCTTGAGCTAGTTCTATCCAGTCCACCTCATTACACCCTATCTCTTTCCGGTCCATTCTAATACTATTCTCCCACCTGCGTCTAGTTATTCTCAATGGTTTCTTCCCATTGGTTTTACCCCTCAATAGCTTGAACACGGCTTTAGATTCTCCCATTCTAGCTACATGTCCTGCCCACCATAATCTACGAGACATTACTATCCTAACAAGGTATTGTGATGAGTATAATATATTCAGCTCATCAGTATCTAACTTCCTCCACGCCCCAAAATCCTCATCCCTTTTAGGACCAAATATCTTCCTACGAACCTTGTTTTCGAACATCCTGAATTGATTTTCGTCACGTAAGGTTAGATACCATGTTTCATAACCCTTTCCTCTACTATCTCATGTAAATATGGTAGAAAAAACTACAATATACCTGGCTATCGATCTGATCAATTCTTCTCACTATTTTGGGCTACCAATTCTAATAGCCCATCTCTCAAAAGGCTAAGCTCGAATTATAAAACATAGCGAGGTGCGGTATTATGAATTATTCATTTGACAATAAAAAATTGGGATCGGTTTGATGGGTTTTTTATTTTATAATTATTTTTTAAAAAATATGGTAAAACTGTTTAGCAGGTTCTAATTCCACTGTTTTTTGAAGTATAACATAAAAAAACCTCACCATTATACGGCGTTTAGTTCGAGCAGTATCATTCCCCTTAGTTATGTGTTGTTTGGGGGGTGAGGGGGGATATTAAAATGATCATTACATAAATATGATTCACGAGAGTATGTTATCATATATATAAAGTTTGATATTTATGAGTTTAAAAAATTCAAGAACACTGTGAGAAATAAGCATGTATGAAAATGTGAGAAGGGATTTAGGGACTCATTCTTATGTTACGATGGTACTTCTTGATCTTCAAGCTTAAATTCCACTCCACGAACAGGAATGATAAGTTTTTTTAAGATGTTGGGTATTATAAATAGTCGAAGCAATGAGAAGAATGAAGTGAAAAATTGCATGGGTCGATGTGTTTTTTTTTCTCCTGTAGCCACCAAACAGAGAGGAATGCAACCTAAAAGGCCTGTTACGTACACCAATGGTGAGTACAAAAAGAAGTGGACTCAAAAATATAATTTCACATTAACGTTGAAAACACACTACTAACAATTTAAATTGCAAAAGTTGTATAAAAAAATTGCTATTTTTAATTTCTTAAAAATAACTATTATCAATTAAAATAGTATTTCTAGTAATAAATAAATAGTTTGGACAGAAATATAGGTATTGAAGAAATAATATAATATGTAGCCCGGTTATCAAGTAAACCACCCTTAAATATATTCATCTTAAACAAATATATATAAATTTTATTCCTCATTTGAAACACTACTCAGTTATAGATTTTGAACAAAATTGTTGGAGCAATTTCAAAAGAAAAATATCAAATTTCCAAAAAAATCCCTAAACATCAGTAAGCTACCGTTAATTTTAGAGAAAGAAATAAAATTACAATTCAGATTCAAGGTATGACAATATAACATAAATATAAGTTTGAACCAAGTCCATCATACAGAATCTGCTATAGGTAGACCCAAGTATAGACAGACAGGCAGACATATGGACAGGAAGTTACTGTAATACCCAATTATTTATTTTAATTTTGGGGCACATAAAACATGTTTCATTTTTTCAAGACCGAAAATTTTCAAGATTACAATCATTTCTCCTGTGAGAAAGTAACAAGACCAACATGGAATCAGTTTAAATCCTTCTGTGAATTGCAAAAGATATATATATATATATATATATTATATATATATTTTATAAGGATTGTCGGTACCTGCTCGTTGCTATAAAAAAAATAGCCTGAGCCCCTTTTTAGACGCATCCTTTGCTGTAGTAATTTCCAAAGAAGGATGTAATTTATATATCGAGGTATGTTGGTGTGTGTGTTGTGTGACCGGCAACCTTATGGTTGGACATCTTGTCTTGACATATCGCCGTGAGTTGTTCTCGAGTGTGGATGTGTGTGTGTTTCAATAATATGTATATTTAATATTTTAACGGCATCTGTACGTAGGTATGTATATATATGTGTGTGTGTGATTTATATTTAGTGAGCATGTTCTTGTAACTTAGGAAATATATTAATAAAAAATTAGGGAAGTAACCCGATTATCTGTTTGGTATAAATAATCCACAAAAAGATTACCGAATAATTTTGGTGTTAATAATTAGGTCGAGTATCGCCATGGCCAAGGAAGATTTCAACAAGAAGAGGCTACTGCTGACCAGCAAGTTGAGTTTGGAACTGAGGAAGAAACTGATGAAATGCTATATTTGGAGCATCGCGCTGTATGGAGCAGAAACTTTGACTCTCAGGAAGATGGAAAAGAAATACTTGGAGAGCTTTGAAATGTGGTGCTGGAGAAGACTTGAGAAGATCAGGTGGACAGAGACAGGGTGACAAATGAAGTCCTAAGAAGATTTGGTGAGAAGAGAACCATTTTGGATGTGATTCTTCGGTGGAAAGCAAACTGGATCAGACACATCCTTAGGAGGAACTGTCTTCTGTATTACGTCATAGAAGGAAAGGTTGAGGGAAAGAGGAGCTTAGGAAGGAGGAGGATTAAAATAGTGGATGACTTGAAGGAAAGAAGAGAATTCTGGGAGTACTAGGAGGAGGCAGAGGACAGGGCGCATTGGCGGTCTAATTTCACTGACAAAAGGAATGGTCAGAACACATAATAATAATAATAATAATAATAATATAATAATAATAATATAATAATAATAATAATAATAATAATAATATAATAATAATTATTAATGATAAATAATAATTATTAATATAAATAAATTATAATTAATAAATAATAATTAATATTATTATTATTATTAATAATAAGAATAAGAACAGTCCGTTCTATTTAAATCGCTAACACGGAAAAATATTATGTTACATTGGATCCTAGTCAGAATCATAACTTCACCAGCCTTAAACGTTTCCGGTAATAAATACGAGAAGGTTAAGTAATAGGTGTTGTACCGACGTTTGTCTAGAAGCAGGAGAAACTAACACATCAGTTCAGGGTTCAGGCTTGGAGTCAGGTTCACTGACCATGAAGTCAACCCTGCTGGGTGTTATCTCGACCAGTGTGCATATTAATTAAGGTCACTTGAAAATTTTCTAACAATTAAAGAGGCGGTGGAGGTCGAACAACAGCTCCCATGTAATAATTGGTGTTTAATTTATTTCCGTGTCGAAAGAAATATGTCATAACAAAAATTACTGTCAAGGTTAAGATATCGAATTCAGATCTTAATAACGCCATTTATTTGATTATTTTCAGGCCGCAAACCCGGTTGGGGCAGAGCTGGAAACTATTGTCTTGGACTGGTTCGGTAAGTTTAATTTAAAATTAACTTTTAGGAAACTTTGTAAACAAATATAATCTTATTAAGAATCAATAGCAGAAGCTATTATTTGTGCTTTTTTTTAGTGAGGATTACTCCATCTAGATATCATATTCTGAAAATTGAAAAATGATACCTGGACACGGGAATCGTACTAAGCCAAAGGTCCCGGGTTAGATTCCCGTGTCCAGGTGTCATTTTTCGATTTTCAGAATAAAATTATAATCTTAGTTATTGTATCCAATTTTTTCTACCAATAAAAACAACAATACTTCTACGCTTGGTAATGTTAATAATTAGTAATGAGTGCTTAACTCGAACTGATACCAAGAAATGGTGCTAAAAAAATAGCCATTTATGTCATAAATAGTGATGGTAGTAAGGGATGGCAAATGTACATATCATTGTGGTTCGGAGTTCACTCTAATCATGGGATCGATGCTTGTTGTTTGAAGGTAGAGCACTGGGACTTCCCGACGAGTTCCTACACTCGTCACCAGGCAGCACTGGAGGTGGCGTCATACAGGTACATTAATGTTTGTTAGGCTTTGAAGTGTTTCGACATGCACTCTATAAACGCATGGATATATATATATATATATATATATATATATATATATATATATATATATATATATATATAAGCACTTACTTACATTATGGTATTAAGACCTTTGAGATTCATTGCCGCACCTACAAAAGTACGCCACCTATCCCCTATGTTCTTGATTTAGTTCTATCCGGTCCATCTTATTACCCCCTTTCCTTATCTTTAGCTAGTTCTATCCGGTCCATCTTATTACCCCTTTTTCTTAACTTTAGCTAGTTCTATCCAGTCCACCTTATTACCCCCTCTTCTTATCTTTAGTTAGTTCTATCCGGTCCATCTTATTACCCCCTTTCCTTATCTTTAGCTAGTTCTACCCAGTCCATCTTATTACCCCATTTCCTTATCTTTAGTTAGTTCTATCCGGTCCATCTTATTACCCCCTTTCCTTATCTTTAGCTAGTTCTATCCGGTCCATCTTATTACCCCTTTTTCTTAACTTTAGCTAGTTCTATCCAGTCCACCTTATTACCCCCTTTCCTTATCTTTAGCTAGTTCTACCCAGTCCATCTTATTACCCCCTTTCCTTATCTTTAGTTAGTTCTATCCGGTCCATCTTATTACCCCCTTTCCTTATCTTTAGCTAGTTCTATCCGGTCCATCTTATTACCCCTTTTTCTTATATTTAGCTAGTTCTATCCAGTCCATCTTATTACCCCCTTTCCTTATCTTTAGCTAGTTCTATCCAGTCCATATTATTACCCCTTTCCTTATCTTGAATTAATTCTATCTGGTCCATCTTATTACCCCCTTTTCTTAACTTTAGCTAGTTCTATCCGGTCCATCTTATTACCCCCTTTCCTTATCTTTAGTTAGTTCTATCCGGTCCATCTTATTACCCCTTTTTCTTAACTTTAGCTAGTTCTATCCAGTCCACCTTATTACCCTCTTTTCTTATCTTTAGTTAGTTCTATCCAGTCCATCTTATTACCCCCTTTCCTTATCTTTAGTTAGTTCTATCCGGTCCATCTTATTACCCCCTTTCCTTATCTTTAGCTAGTTCTATCCGGTCCATCTTATTACCCCTTTTTCTTATCTTTAGCTAGTTCTATCCAGTCCATCTTATTACCCCCTTTCCTTATCTTTAGCTAGTTCTATCCAGTCCATATTATTACCCCTTTCCTTATCTTGAATTAATTCTATCTGGTCCATCTTATTATCCCCTTTTCTTAACTTTAGCTAGTTCTATCCGGTCCATCTTATTACCCCCTTTCCTTATCTTTAGTTAGTTCTATCCGGTCCATCTTATTACCTCTTTTTCTTAACTTTAGCTAGTTCTATCCAGTCCACCTTATTACCCTCTTTTCTTATCTTTAGTTAGTTCTATCCAGTCCATCTTATTACCCCCTTTCCTTATCTTTAGTTAGTTCTATCCGGTCCATCTTATTACCCCTTTTTCTTAACTTTAGCTAGTTCTACCCAGTCCATCTTATTACCCCCTTTCCTTATCTTTAGCTAGTTCTATCCAGTCCACCTTATTACCCCCTTTTCTTATCTTTAGCTAGTTCTACCCAGTCCATCTTATTACCCCCTTTTATTATCTTTAGCTAGTTCTACCCAGTCCATCTTATTAGCCCCTTTCCTTATCTTTAGCCAGTTTTATCCAGCTGGTTGAGTGTAGAGGTGGTATTACGATCCAAGCCAACTGTCTCGTAGCTGGCTGGATTTGTCACTGATATGGAAGTCAAGATTTGATTCCCGATTGGGTGTATAGGTGGTTTTTCCCATCCCCATCTCCTTTCACCCCTAATTCAGTGGCTTTTCCTCATTTCGACTCCTTAAATTAAGACATTAATAGCCATGGTGTTGATAATATATATCAAAAGGCATTATGTAGTTCACATGAAATGACATATGAATACGTGAAAGTAAATCTAATGACTTTTCTGGTCGTCATAAAATGTTCTCCTATGAAATTTGGACTGTAATTTATTTTCTATTCCACAGAAAAGGTTCTTCCTATGAAATTTGGACTGTAGTTTCTTTGATAGCTATCAGAAAATGTTCTTCTTCTAGATTATTGTTTAATACTGGGCTGTGTTGTGCAGGGGTCAGCGAGTGAGTGTATTCTAGTAAGTATGCTGGCAGCACGCTACCAGGCCGTCAAACACCTCAAGAGGAACAACCCCACGGCTGAGGACAGCTCGTTCCTACCCAAGCTGGTGGCCTACTGCTCCACAGAGGCACACTCTTGTGTGGAGAAGGCGGCAAACATCTGCCTCGTCAGGTTGCACATATTGGAACCAGACGGGGACTGCACCCTTAGAGGGGAAACCTTACGCGAGGTATGCCACTCCTATTTTCAAAACTAGAGCAATAGATGTTGCTTGAGGTATGCCATTGCTATTTTAAAAACTAGAGCAATAGATGTTGCTTCTGGTATGCCATTGCTATTTTAAAAACTAGAGCAATAGATGTTGCTTGAGGTATGCCATTCCTATTTTAAAAACTAGAGCAATAGATGTTGCTTGAGGTATGCCATTCCTATTTTAAAAACTAGAGCAATAGATGTTGCTTGAGGTATGCCATTGCTATTTTTAAAACTAGAGCAATAGATCTTGCTTGAGGTATGCCATTCCTATTTTAAAAACTAGAGCAATAGATGTTGCTTGAGGTATGCCACTCCTATTTTCAAAAATAGAGGTGGATATGTTGCTTGAGGTATGCTATTCCTATTTTTAAAACTAGAGCAATAGATCTTGCTTGAGGTATGCCATTCCTATTTTTAAAACTAGAGCAATAGATCTTGCTTGAGGTATGCCATTCCTATTTTAAAAACTAGAGCAATAGATGTTGCTTGAGGTATGCCATTCCTATTTTAAAAACTAGAGCAATAGATGTTGCTTGAGGTATGCCACTCCTATTTTCAAAAATAGAGGTGGATATGTTGCTTGAGGTATGCTATTCTTATTTTCAAAAATAAAGGAAAATTAGGATTAGCATTACAATTTTTTTTTTATTTTTTTGTTTCTTTTCTTTAGGAGTCTTAGAATTCTTCAATATCTTCTTCCTTGCGATTAAAGAGCTTGGGTCAAGACAAATCGTTTCGTCATTATATAGTAGAATAAATTAAATAATCATCTCCTTTTTTTTAATTCTAAAAATGTATACACAAACATCGCCAAGTGTAACATGTCATAGAATATTAAATGTTGTTGTTTTTGAGACACACATTCTCGAGGAAGACATTAGACATATAGGTACTTATGTTCACTTTAATCTAATTTGTTCTGCGATAAAGAACGTTTAGTGCCAAATTATGGCACTGTATTAATTTGCGCACTCAGTTTACGATTTAAGCTTACAGTCTTACCTTGATAGGATCCACTATGGGGTCATCATATATGGTGCACCATACATAATTGTAGAAACGAACATGGTAAACTTGCAATCTTTACGTATTGTACTATGGTCTCAGTTTATTAGCTACTCCATAGTGTAATCAGTCCAGGTAAGAGGAGGTGCATATGTAACCATTCCTAAGGACATGGTTTAAAAGTCTCCTTTCTTCAACTTGTTTCATGAAATCAACCAACAGGCGATGGAGGAAGACGAGAAGAAAGGTCTGTTCCCATTCTTCGTGTCAGCGACGGTCGGTACCACGTCATCCTGTGCCTTCGATAACCTCAAGGAGATGGGTACGGTCTGCTGTCAGTACCCCTCGGTGTGGTTCCACGCTGACGGGGCGTACGCCGGTAACTCCTTCATCTGCCCGGAGAACAGATACCTGATGAACGGGATCTACTACGCGGACTCCTTCAACACCAACGCCAACAAGTGGCTCTTGGTCGCCTTCGACTGCTCCTGTATGTGGATCAAGGACAGGAACAAGTTGACGTCGGCCTTAAACGTGGACCCCCTGTACCTTCAGCACAAGCGCTCCGAGCAGACAATAGACTACAGACATTGGGGGGTACCTTTGAGCAGAAGGTTCCGCGCCCTCAAGCTATGGTTCGTCCTCAGACGTTACGGCATTCAGGGGCTGCAGGCGTACATCAGGAACCACTGCAGACTCGCCAAGAGGTTCGAGGGACTCATCCGTAAAGATGACCGCTTTCAAGTTATCAACGACGTCAAGGTAGGTTGAAATGCACCCCGATACAGTTTACTGGATGATATTGAACTACCATTGTGATGTTATCATTTCTACCCAATCCTTTGATTTTTTTAGCACCGCGTCATACTACCAGTTTGTGGTATACGCTTATTTACCAACTACGCTAATGGTTTTAGGGATGAGAAAGATTATATTTAGAGGAGATGTACCCGCATTTGCGCGGAGAGAGAGTGTAAAATCATTTTGGAAAAACCAGCCTCAGTGCACCCGGCTGAGATCTGCATCTCGATCTGCCTGCCATCGGCAGTTTAGTCTACTGCGAGTGTAGCGCCCTTGACCATTTGGTCACCGAAACGGGGTTTTAATAATTTCATATTTGATTATTAATGTTTATATTCTAAAAAAATTACTCTTTTAATAGTTTGCAAAGTTGCATGATAGCCTATTACGAAATCCTTCACTGACCTAATCTTACTATAGACTGACTGGAACCTCCAATGTGACTTGAAGTTATAAAACAACATTCTGTAAAACGAGTAACAAAGAATTTTTGCCGAGTTTCGATCCCATCACAGTCCTCTCTGATGCCTCATATTATAAGGACGTGTCGATTTTGAATTTAATTTTAAATTGATATGAAACAAGGCCAGTCCTCCTTGTAACACATTCTAACTGTGTGTAGTGTCAATGCGTGGCGTGACTTATTTTGTGAATTAAAAAAAGAAAACACTTAACTGAATATATTATTTCTCGTGTTTTTTCCCCTCTAAGAGACATGGTGAGTTATATCTTACTCCTGATTTCTTGCAGTTGGGACTCGTGTGTTTCCGGTTAAACGGGACAGACCGGTTGAACCAAGATCTCCTCGCCAACATCAACACATCAGGGAAGCTGCACATTATACCTTCCATGGTGAAAGGACAGTACATCATCCGGTTCTGCGTCACGGCAGAGCACGCCAAGGATGAAGACATAGGTCAGTATTTGGACAGTACGGGCCAATGAATTTCAACGCTCTGATGAAGATTATTGTAACCACGGGAATATTCGTATGGGGGAGACCACAACTCAATTGATTAAATTAGTTCCCACTTCGGTGGTCACGTGATCTAACGCGCTACTCTAATAGTAGACTAGACTGCCGATGACGGGGATATAGAGGTTCGTAAAACGTCTTATCGGAGCTGTATTACTGTACCTACCTAAGTTAGGTGTTATCTGTGGGGTGAGACGGGCTCTTAAGACGTCAGGTTCGAGCTGTATTACCTACCTAAGTTAGGTGTTATCTGTGGGGTGAGACGGGCTCTTAAGACGTCTGGTTCGAGCTGTATTACCTACCTAAGTTAGGTGTTATCTATAGGGTGAGACGGGCTCTTAAGACGTCTGGTTCGAGCTGTATTACCTACCTAAGTTAGGTGTTATCTGTGGGTGAGACGGGCTCTTAAGACGTTTGGTTCGCGATGTATTACTACCTAAATTAGGTGTTATCTGTGGGGTGAGACGGGCTCTTAAGATGTCTGTTCACGAGTATTACCTACCTAAGTTAGGTGTTATTGTGGGGTGAACGGGCTCTTAAGACGTCTGGATTCGATGTGTATTATCTACGTAAGTTAGGTGCTATTTGTGGGTGAGACGGCTCTTAAGACGTCTGGTTCTAGCTGTATTACTACCTAAGTTGGGTGCTATTTGGGGTGAGACGGCTCTTAAGACGTCTGGTTCGAGCTGTATATCTACTAAGCCTAGGTGTTATCTGTGGGGCAAGACGGCTCTTAAGACGTCTGTTCGAGCTGTATTACCTACCTAAGTTAGGTGTTATCTGTGGGGTGAGACGGGCTCTTAAGACGTCTGGTTCGGCTGTATTACCTACCTAAGTTAGGTGTTATCTGTGGGGTGAGACGGGCTCTTAAGACGTCAGGTTCACACTGTATTACCTACCTATGTTAGGTGTTATCTGTGGGGTGAGACGGGCTCTTAAGACGTCAGGTTCACACTGTATTACCTACCTAAGTTAAGTGCTATCCGTGAGGTGAGACGGCCTATTAAATTATGTTTGCGCAACTCACATTTCAGATCACGCCTGGGCGGTGATCCAGGAGCACGCCACGGATCTCATCGGCCTGATCAAGACGCCGCAGGAGCCCGTTAAGAACGACCCGCTCAACCCCAAGCTGAAGAGGCGTCTCAGCTTCACCCGCACCGTTTCCCGCGTCATGTACATCCGGGCACTCTCCAGGACGAGTCTGACGGACGGCGCGACGCCTATCATCATCCCTGACGACGACGACAACTCCCCCTGCAACGGCGAAGACCCTGAAGTGTTCAACTCTGGGGTGTGCATGTCCGGGCTTTCCCTAGGCAGTCTCCCGAGCTTCCAGGAGGAAGACAGTTAGACTTCAGTCGAGATGGAACCCGGGGAAATAATAGACTTCGTGGAGTTGCAACTAGGACAGTAACAGTTAGACTTCGTAGAGTTGGAACCAGGACAATGAACAGGACTTCATGGAGTTGCAACAGGGACAGTAAACAGTTATACTTCGTCAAGTTGGGGCCGAGACTATGGCAGTTAAGACTTTGTGGAGTTGAAACCAAGAAAATAACAGTTTTAGCCTTTTAGACTTCATTCGATTTGGAAACTGGCTGATAACAGCCACCGCCGAAATGTGAAACCTTGCCACCTTGAGACGTCGTCATTGATATCAACTCACTTTTCGGTTATGAACCTCAAATGTTTAAAATTAATATTTTCAACGTAAACAGTGAATGTAACATATTTAATGGACAGTAATATAACATGAAACTTGTAACATTTTATAGCCTCTTTAGGGAGGGGGAGGGGGGAATTGTCTTGCATTTGAAGCTCAAACAACGAGAACAATAAATAACATTAATTTTATGTACACTTGGTTTACTCTGAAAGGAAGTTCAATCTTTCCTTGACGGATTACACTACAGCCCCAACCTCGAAGCAGGGCCTAAATTTTGATATGTCATCTATATTTTTGGTACATCACAGACAATTTTCATGCGTACATAAAACTGTATCACAGTTGTCGGAATGAGAAGATAATTTAGTCCATGAACTTTATATCCTCTTTGCTCGTTTGGTTGTAAAATACACATTCCTGGTGAGACTGAAAGTAGACTGGAGAGGGTTGCGTTGGGAGGGGGTAGCTATTACTTCTGAAGCAGGTATTACACACTCCTGGTGAGACTGCAACTAGACTGGAGAGGGTTGCGTTGGGAGGGGGTAGCTATTACTTCTGAAGCAGGTATTACACATTCCTGGTGAGACTGCAACTAGGCTGGAGAGGGTTGCGTTGGGAGGGGGTAGCTATTACTTCTGAAGCAGGTATTACACATTCCTGGTGAGACTGCAACTAGACTGGAGAGGGTTGTGTTGGGAGGGGGTAGCTATTACTTCTGAAGCAGGTATTACACATTCCTGGTGAGACTGCAACTAGACTGGAGAGGGTTGCGTTGGGAGGGGTAGCTATTACTTCTGAAGCAGGTATTACACATTCCTGGTGAGACTGCAACTAGACTGGAGAGGGTTGTGTTGGAAGGGGGTAGCTATTACTTCTGAAGCAGGTATTACACATTCCTGGTGAGACTGCAACTAGACTGGAGAGGGTTGCGTTGGGAGGGGGTAGCTATTACTTCTGAAGCAGGTATTACACATTCCTGGTGAGACAGCAACTAGACTGGAGAGGGTTGCGTTGGGAGGGGATAGCTATTACTTCTGAAGCAGATATCTGTAGATAAATTTTATATTCAACAGAACTCAAGAGTTTAGTTAAAGTCTTTTCATTGCATATGTATTTTTTAGTTTTAATTTGTAAAGCGCTTGTTTGATTTAGCTGTGCACATTCATTACGAGTTTTTTTGTATAATTTTTAGGTCTTTTTTTGATAGTTTTTATATCATCAAAGACCAGGCCCTGCTTATAAGCTATACCATAACGGAAACGTCTAAAGGTAAGACTTACTTTTTTTTCGGGTTTAACGAAAGGTACGTAAATAAATTATGAGTGCAGTGGAAAAGGGGGCTAAGTCCAATTTTACCTTAAATTGAGTTGGTGCTGCCATCTTTTAGACAAGATTGAGAGCTTTATAATGCACTTTAGATTATGGTTAAAAGAGGTATCTGTCATATTTGATTAAAAATTAACTAACAAGAATATTTGCTGGGGTCCTTAAGGGATTTTAGATATAAAAGTTGTCCTGGAAAACTGTTTGTTATTGTGACTTCCCCCCTTCCACCAACCCCTATCCCACCTTCAAATGTTGTAACTATCCAGGTATGTATACCTGTAATTCTCAACCAATTTGGTAAAGTGAAACAATAAATTTCTTACCTCACCGGGATTCGAATCAAAATATATAAAAGGAATGGGTTGGTCTGAAAGGCAATGCCTCAATTATCTCGACAGTGGGATAAGGTTAACGACACATGAAGGCAGCCAAGGTCAGAAAGGCGCTGTCTGTTTTACAATTTGCGACAGAGAATCTAGATTGAATGTAGTGTATAAATGAGTGTTTTATCAAACGGTGCTAGTAGGCACTTGTAACACTTTGAACTTTATTTGATAAATTGATACACTGTGTACTCCCATTTTATAATCAATTATCTGTGTACTTTATTTTATAATCGACAGTTTTGTTTAGATAAGTTAAGAAAATATGTTTTGTTAGGTTAAGTTAGCTCTAAGCATAGTAATTTATGGTGTATTTAAGTCTGTTAAGTTTGTAGCGAAAAATTAGCTATATCGATAGCTATTGGTATTATTTTGAAAGTTTCTTGTGGCATGTAATTGTGACTTTTCGATATAGACGTATCGAACATTATCTAATCAAAAAAATTACTTAAAATATGCTAATAAATCAAGTTTTCAAAGAAACCCTTTATAATCTTATATAATTTTATAAATATTTG
Source organism: Timema podura (assembly GCA_033556935.1). Lineage (NCBI taxonomy): Eukaryota > Metazoa > Arthropoda > Insecta > Phasmatodea > Timematidae > Timema > Timema podura. Next base: position 80,529,349 of record JAVRXN010000011.1, read on the forward strand.
TTTTGCTTATTTTGTAAAAGAGGTGAAGATAATGTCAGATACTTAATCATCCCAAAAAGTATTGAATATCTTTCTGAAACCGATTGTACCAATGTAATGCTCAACTTAAATTGTACGTACACAGTTCATGATTGTGAAATTGTAATGTGTATGTGCCGCTTTAATACAATTGTAAATATAATGTACACTGCTATGTTTTTGTTTTGTTTTTTATCTCTCGAATATGAATCTTAAATTTGCTTTCGAATGTCGAATATAAATCTGGATCTTTGAACCTTAAAAAAAAAGTAACCATTATAGTTCAAGCTATTCAGGACTCATCCCATGCTCGGGATCATTCTTCACTAAGGCAGAGTCTGTGATGGACGTGTGGAAACCATGAGCTTTCATTAGTTCCACAACCATCTTAGACTCGGGAGGTCTGTTATGCTGAAACGTACACAATACAAGATTGTAATTATAGCTAATTTAAATTAATATCAACATAATCATTGTAATTACGGTCTACCTTAAACTAAGAGCGAATAATGACCCTGAACATAAGACATATCCTGGATAACTGAGATAACATTTACACGCTTAGTCAACGGTCCCGGGTTAGATTCCCATGTCCAGATGTCATATTATTTCAACTAATTTAAACTAAGATTATATTTATTTTTATACGATAAAGGCTTCCATATTTGACGACACATCGAATACGCCGCGTTGCAATTAAACTGTTTATTTTAAGGATACTGCCAATTTTTTTAAACCTATGCTAATTACCCATCACTTTAATGTTTAAAGGATTAATAAGATTGCATTTAGAGGAAATGTACCCATATTTGCGTAGAGGGAGAATGGAAAACCGTTTAGGGGAAACCACCCTCGGTACACCCAACCGGGGTCGAATCCCGATCTCCCCATCGATAGTCTATTGCGAGTGGGACGCCTTAGAGTTTAGACCATACGCCCACCAAAGCGGGTTATAGATTTTAATTTCTACATTTAAAATAATGATTAATAACAGCTTTATTCAGAGGGGGCAGATATGAGAATGGTTATTTAAGCTGAGGTTCACCCGCACTTTTGTGGAGAGTTAATATAAAAACTACAATGATGTATTTAGCGTTGTTTTTTTATAAATTCAAGGTCATTTATATCTCCAGATAAACAAGTATACAAGTAGAGGATGACAAGAAAAGTACTACCACGTAAAGAACTTGGGGTCTGCGACGCCAAATGGCGTCACTACGAGATGTCAAAGTTGGCGCTGTATGCACCTGGGGGATAGGCAACACACGCGGCACGTCAAGCTGACCAACACAGGCATCCCCACCACTCCCTTCCCTTACAAATACGATGATACATTTACTAGTCACGTCATGTGTTGAAGAACGAAGAGTTGCCTACCCTCCAGGTGCATAAAGCGCCAACTTTGACGTCTCGTAGCACCGCCACTGACTCAAAGTTAATCACGTGAAAATATTGTCTTGTCACACCCCCTAAATCCCGTATAAATTTTTATCTGGAGATCTGAATAGCCCCGTATATTTTAAAAGAGAAGCGATTTCCATCGAGGATGTTCTAAAAAATATCAAATTTAAAAAATATTTAAAAGGAACGGTGTAGTTTCAAAAAATGCAAAATGTCTTTCGACAGGAGTTTTTCGTGTTTTATCAAACATGTTTTAATTTTCTGTAGTTTTTTAATATTTTTTTTTTACTTCAAGGATTATAATATCAATCTTTAACCATTTTGAATAGTGAAGCCATTGTATATATTAGAATTTATGTTAGTCGGTGTATTAACGTGACCCAATTAGTCTTCTTATAAACACTGTAGGAATACAACATTTGAGATTATGCCAGTTAGACATTTGGCATTATTCGGTGAACTCTATCAAGTTAGGTTGGTGTACCAAATTTTACTAATTTCTCTCCAAGGATCCATCTCCGGGGTTAAATTAATCCAACAAATATGTGCAATATTTGTCAGAACACAAGAATGTTTTCACTCATGAAAAGGAACAAACACTGGCGCGATCACATTTACCGATATGTATTTGTCACCAATTTTGAACGTGACATCAACAAGAGATCGAAACCCACTCACACACTTGATCTAAATATAAAGTTTCAAAATTTTAAAATATAAGATAAATTTTTAACCTTTTACATAATCTTAATTTTATTTTTTCTATAATAAGGATTGTAAAATTGAGATTTTCCCATTTAATATGGTGACATTATTGAACTTTCTGAAATGTGGCCCCTTCGTTAGTATCAATGTTCAATGTGGAATTTATTATCAAAGACCTGGTGTGGTGAGGGAGAGAGGATACAAGGTCAAGATGGCGCGGGGGGCAGTAGTCCGTTTACGGTTCTATGCGCAACACAGGAGCCCGTGGTTGGGCACCAACTCAGAGACCACTTTAAAGACAGAGGTACCACCAGCACCACTGATGTTTTTGCATAGGGAAAATGGGATTCAATTGGGTCGAGTAACCGGGTTTACCTACTGTAGGTCTAGTAAAGGGGTGAAAAACCTGTGGAACACGTGCCGCTGGACGACATGATTTGGGTGGCATGCCGACATGAAAGAAATAAACACTTCATAAAAATTTCCCCATCGTGGTATAATTTTTTAATGTCGATAATATTTCGACAACCATGTCATTCACATGCTGCAATAAACGTTGTGAGGTCAACGGTTAGAAAACTGTCTTGCGTGTGCCTATGAATACAACAAGATATGAACCGAATATATTTTGACTATCGAAATACAAAATCAAGTTTAAAACCAATGTAGTAAAGATTATGTAAGTTTTTGCTTCTAGCATTTATATTTTAAAAAAATCCCCTTAAGGTGTTACATTCAATGTTTTACCTTAAGTTAATGGAATTAACAGTATCTGGAAGACAATCACTTTGACAATTTAATAAATTTTCCTTCTTTAAAGTTCCATCATTTTAAAAAGAGTTATAATTTTATTTGGGCTATTCATTAAATTTCATAATATTCAACCAGTTTTGATTTTTAAATATACATGAGTCGCGATTATCCGGCCTAAAGTGACGCCATTCCTGACCTGATAACGGAAAAGCAGGATAATACAGAAACCTATAGTCTAAATAATTTTCAGTGTGGATTTACCTATCTTTTTAATTCTCACAGAACATTTAACTTTATTTCAATAGAATCGTCCCATTTTATGATTTCAATGTAAAATAGGAATACAGTAAGTGTAGGGGAACAGTAAAAATTAAACGAGAATCTTTTTTTTTTAATCTTTACTATACAATACTTTATTTTAAAAATTGAACTTCGGCTACAAATAAAGAATATGTTAAAAGAGAGCGTCAACTGGATTACATTATAAATTCAGTAAATGTTTTATAGTGGATATTTACCGGTTTATTTGCTTTAAAACGCACTTGTTAACACCAAGAACCGGCCCGGATGATAGCAACTCTAGTGTGGTCATTATAAAACCTAAATAAGGGGTGGCACAATAGGCTGTTTAAAAATTCATCTGGTCTTTAAGTGGCACACTGGTCGGAAAAGTTTCCCCACCCCTGGTCTAGAAGGCCATTCGTAGATCATTACACTCCCTGTCCCTCCCCCCCCTCCCCCCTGTAACCTTACATCGGTCCTTTCAAATGTATCTTTAGTCTTTCACTTGGTAAAATACTTTCTTTCAGAGGTGTCGAGAGAAAGTAAAAAAAATCTGTAAAACCCCGAGCGTACGTGTCGTGTTGTGACTAGCCCACTATTCCCCTTTCCATCCCACGTTGGCGTCACAGAAGGATGACAGCTACAAAACTTTAGATTTTCACAAAAATCACAAAATTTTAACTAACGGTGGCCTTTGTCACAAACCCTATGACAAATTTGACTTGGGAGATTTCTCGCCTACGTCCGACTCGTATGGATACACTTTTTCCCCCAATGGTTTTAAACCATATTTTCCTTCTTTTTTTTTATTTACATACTTTTGCATATTTAATCAATTATTAAATCTACCCGTAACTGTGGGCATGCAGTTAAAAGCTCCTGTCTAATCTTGTCTGGTTTGCCAATAACGGTAAGGTCAGGGTTTGTATCCTATTCAGGCCATAAAGTGCTCTCCTCAGGACGCGATGTTCATGGGTTCAAACCCAGCCGAGATCAACGGATTTTTCTTGAGTGATACAAATGCGTAGCACAACTTCCTTCGGAAGGGAAGTAAAGCCGTCGGTCCCATGTCGATTGTGGCTTGTAAAATAACCCTGGAAGGTATGATGAAAATACCTTTCCCAGCAAAATTGGTAGGCGCTTTCGCTATCGCTCATAGAAATTCTCGTGTGCCAATATAATCAGTTAGTTTAGAAAGTGCACGTTAAATACAATAAATAAATAAAATAAAACTAAGGAAAGAAACAATGTTCCCTTTCCTTTATCCTAACATAACCTAACCTATCCTTTCAGTTTTTTAGACCTAACATATGATACCCTAATCTAACCTAACCTAACCTAACCTAACGTAACTAGGAGGTGATTGAACAGAAACTGGCTATAGAAACGCGAGTTAGAAGTAAACAAACACACAAGGTAGGAATAACATGACGTGTTTTCACAACTGCGCCAAACGTCCTAATATCAACCTGGTCCAAACGACCCGTGTATTTCAGTTGGGATAATCACAGATTGCGCCAAACGTCCTAGATCAACCTGGTCCAAACGACCCGTGTATTTCAGTTAGGATAATCACATATTGCACCAATCGTGCTACACGCCCCAGTCGAGTGTAATGAGGTAAGTTTATTTCCCTGAAAAAGGTCTACCACTATCCTTCCAGTAAAATGAAGATACACTTCCTTCAAAAGAACTAATTTTTCCTAATCTATTAGTGTAGCTATGGGGTTTGCCCGGATTGGTATTAAAACACGTAGCAGAGGAAAATACAAAACGCTGACTTGACAATTCGTGCTCAGACCGCCCAAGGCGGAACAAACTGGTAACTTCCTGCTTTACGTAATAATAAAAATAACAAACAGGAAAAAAACAACACTTTTATCGTTTTTTTTACTCGGTGGCCGACTGGCGTGGAACCGTCCACCGGAAAACCGCTTTTCCAAAACCGCGGAAAGGACGAAGATGACTCGAGACTGGAAACGTGTAGAGTAAAAAACTGTTAACTTAGAAATGTTGGGAAGTTTTTTATTAGTTATCTATTTGCGCTTCTTGAAATTTTCTGGACGAAAGGCGAATACATTTTGTATTTACGACGTCAAAAACCCAAACCTTATTGTTTATTTTAAATTTTATGTTATATAGCACTAACACACACAAGGACCTAGCAAGAGAGTTACTCTGTGTTGATTTATCCTAAAGATACCAGATCTACTATCATGTATTCATACGCCAAACCATATGATCTTCCAAACCATATGTTGAGCTGCTGTCGCTTTTGGCAGTCAAAATCTTTGACAACAAACAATAATCGTTTTTAATTACTTTTTTTCTTTTAAGCGTTTCTACATTCCTGAAACACTAACGTTTTTAAATAACTGTTTGGATGTTTCTTGTCTGTGGAAACTTCGTCTGCGGTTCAAATCCCGTACAAACAAGAAAGTCTACAAGGCTGCTTTCTCTTCATTTATAAATATGGCGGATGAAATAAGCGCGATTAATGAAATCTTACTAAAGTATTCAGCTGTATTCATACGCATGTGTTTACATAGTAAAAACTTTTTTATTTTAAAAGTAACCGGCCACGTAGTGTAGTACGTGGCTACGAGTCTAAGGGTCCCGGGTTCGATTCCCGGCTGGTACCTTGGGTAATTACCCCCAACGGACACCAGGGTTTGGTTTGTTATGCTTAAGTTAGGTTTAGGCCGGTCGCCCACCAATCTGACAAAAACATTCATATGACAAGACATTTTGTCATACGACAGTTCGACGAAGAGTTTTACACGCTGTTTAAATCAGTTACCGCACACCGAACTGACTTTGTCATATGACATCATCTGACCTGCATATGACATCGAACACATGTCCGATGAAGGTCGGTGCACTTCTGTCCGATGGGTTTTACTCGTCTGACAAAACCTTCCCTGAAGCAGGTCATCCTATTATTACTAAGTAAAGTTATTATTTTTTTGATTTTTGTTAACATTAATCTTATGAGCAATCTCTCGTTTGATGTGATGCTTTGTCTATAGTTTGTGTGAAGCTTCTTAATCCTGTCTTCAATCAACAAACGGAGAAAATCAAACGTTTCTATACTCATGTGGGTGACATTTTTGAACTTATTTTCATCTTTTTCTCAATTTATTTAAAAATACTAAAATGTATTTTTCTTTTTACAGAGGACACACCCAACAATTTCTTTGTTTGTCTTCTTCCAATATCAGTAAAGAACAACTCCTTAAAAGTAAAAGATCTATATCATCTCCACATGACGTCACGACGAAAATGATGTGCAATTAGTAGATTCGAGCGTCCTCTGGGCAACAGTATATTAGTACTGGCCAATCTTTCCACAAACTGGGCTATGAGGGATGCCATCCCAGACGCGGTATATTATTATTATTATTATTATTATTATTATTATTATTATTATTATTATTATTTTGAAACTAATATTTTGTATGGCTCTTTCTCTAAGTTATAAAAAACATATTTATTTATTTTTGGTAGCCAGTTAGTTTTTATAACAAGATACAAGTGTGAATAAAATAGTTTTTAATTTGATTATTTCATGAATTATAATAAATCTTGTTGCCACAACCATGAGACAAAAAAAAAGTTTTCACTTTTAATGATTTTTAATAAGTTTCGAAAAAGCCAATTATACAGTAATCCTTACTTAAGTATTATTAGAAGCGCTTGATAACATTGTCGATTGATAATATTATAAGAATTAAATAGCCAAAGCTATTATTTATGCTTTTAGTGGGAATTACTCCATATAGATATCATATTCTGAAAATTGAAAAATGACACCTGGACACGGGAATCGAACCCGCTAAGTCCATCATAGACTCTGCCTTAAAATATGAGTGAAGAATGACCCTGGGGACGGGACGAATCCTGGATAGCTCAGTGGTTAGAGCATTGGCGTACTAAACCAAAGGTCCCAGATTCGATTCCCGTGTCTAGGTGTCATTTTTCAATTTTCAGAATATGATAATATTATAGTTTTACTAATAAAGTAATAGTATTTCAATATTATTGACGTTCATCCAATGTTTGCAATAAAGATCGTCAGCTAAACTCAAGTTACGAGTACATGGCCGGTTGTTACCCTCTTTATCGGGTTGTGGAGACTTGAATGCGCCGCGTCAAAGCGTGCAACATTGACATTGGTCTCAAGGCATGACGTGTGTCTCTTCACACAAGGATATTTCTCTACGGCCGCCACTGGAGGAGAGAGAGCGTGTGCGTGTGCGTGTGTGTGTGTGTGTGTGTGACGCAACGACCTGCGTTCTCAATGAAAAAGACACAGGTGCTTCTCTCAGACTTCGCCATATTATCTTTCCTAGATAGAGGGAGGGGGGAGGGGATTACCCTCTCAACCCAACTTCCATTCCAGTCCAGTGGGGGGGACTGGTGCAAATGACGTCACGGAGAATAGCGACCATTGGAAAAAACGTAATTCGCGAGCCGCCTGGACTTCCCAGAATATAGACTCCGCCCACCTTCCATCATGGTACTAGCTGCACACAAAAACATTGACCGTACCGTTAATGAAGTGGTCTCGAGTTCGGCCCTACGGATGAACGGGGGTAAGGGGGTTTCAACCCCCCTCCCACCTGAAATTAATAGTTATAGTAAGTCATTATTATTATTATTATTATTATTATTATTAGTAGTAGTAGTACCGCGTCTTACTACCCATCCGGGTTGTACGCACTTACGCTAATGTCTAATGATAGGGTGATTGTGAGATGAAAATGGAGGACCTACAGTTTAACGTGGGATTCAAACCACGGTGGAGGCCTGGCATTCCACACATTCATGCCATTATTACATGATCTGATTTATGAATATATTAAAGAAGTTTTAGAAACGTTTGTAGCTTTCAGAGAAGGTCCTTCATATAAAAATCCTACTATATTAGTATTCCTAGTCAATTTCTGGACTCGTAGTTTATTGGATCCCTATAAAATGTATAACCAAACAATTATGTTCTAGAACATTTCAAAAAATTATTCTATAGGCCCTTGTTTTAAAAAAATCCTTACATTTTTATTTGTGATCAAGGGCGTAGGAAGATAAATTTTCTAGAGGTAGTTCACTAGTAAAATAGAATATACCTGTAGCCAAGAAAACTCTCAGGGTAAGGATTAGAGAAGTACAATTCAGAAGGAATGTACCCGTGTTTGTGTGCAGGGAGAGCAGGAAAGTTCCAGGGGGGTCTGGAACCCTTCCTCCCAACCCCTTTTTTCTACGCCCTTGGTTGGGGGACTTGAACACGAGACAAAAACGATGACAAAAAAAAGTTTACTTTCCCCCCTGCCATTTCCTCCCCCGAGCCCCCCCGTACCCCCACATTAAAATAATATAGGGCTTTGTCTCTGGAGTCAAGCCATACCAACAGAGTTCTCACCCTCTTCGGTGGCGGGTCTAACGCGCTAATCTCGCTGTGGACTAGACTGCCGATGACGGGGTTCGAATCTCGGTCGGGTGTACTGAAGGAGGTTTTCCCAAAATGGTTTTCCCCTCTCCATCCAAGCAAATGCGGGTCCACTTTCTCTAAATATTACCTTACTAATCCCTAATATTCGCGTAACTAGTACATAAGCGTATGACCCGAAAGGGTAGTAAGACGTGGTGATAAAAAAAAAACAGAGTTATCTAAAAGGTTCGATAATATAAACGATGGTGAATTCACTTGCCTCACGCTGAACTGAATTGTTAAGTTATCGGCGTCAATGGTCAAACGGTATAAGGCGTCACTCTCGCAATATACTGGATTGCCGATGACTGGGGGGTTTTGGAGGAGGATCGGGGTCGGGGTTTTAACTTAGAAAGGAAGAAACTTTGGTTTTGTAGTTACATAATTCGAATATATATTCATACGTCAATTTTATGTTAAATGTAGCAGCTTATTTTCATAGATATTATCAAGATAGACAAAGTTTGGTGACCTGCTGGTCTAAGGGTAAGGTGTCAGACTTATGTGCTGGAGGTCCGGGGTTCAATCCTCGGTCCCGGCACAGGTTTATCTGATTGCCAAACCCCTTCCTTCACATCTGACAAGACGTGTATTAATCACAACTTGTGAATGTGTGGAATGCCAGGCCTCCACCGTGGTTCGGATCCCACGTTAAACTGTAGGTCCTCCATTTCATCTCACTATCACCCTACCATTGCACATTAGCGTAAGTGCGTATAAACCAAACGGGTAGTAAGACGGGGTGCTAATAATAATAATAATAATAAGAAGAAGATCGACAAAATAATATTAATGCTAACGTAAAATGTTATCAATGTTGATCGCAAAATAAAAAATAAATGATTTGAAATTTATGAAAGTTTCGTCTTACTATAATCTTAATTACTCCCCTCACCAAGACAGGCCCGGTCCGGACTCTTCATGACACACACACACACACACACACACACACACACACACACACGACGCCCTGAACCCACACAATGCTCCGGTTCATTTCCAGGAAGTCGACTACACCTTCTAAAATCCTGTTCGGCAATCGCCTGCACCTTCAGAGAGAGTAGGGTGGGGAGAAAGCCGCGGACCAATGTTTTCGGAACGACACGTACAGAGAATGACGTCGTAGAGAAAGAAGTGACGTCTGATGGTTGTAGAATGATTTTTTCGCTAAAAGGAACAGCTTTAAAACGCGGCGCCCTGACCCCGACGATACATAAGTAGTCCGACAGCTCAAGTCGTAACAGTTGTGTCTGAAAGAAGACGACAGTCTAGTTGTAACAAGTGCTCCATAGAGGCCAGTAGTGGATTAACAAACAGTTCGAGAATACATCATTCAGCAGATGTAAGTTCTGAAACACGGTGTTTTAAAATATACCGTTATTTAAATTGGTGTTCTCGTCAAATATTTATAGGATATTTATAGTGTTTTTCACAACGACTCAATTCCATGATTATGGTACCATAGTACCGAAACATGGAATGAAGTAATCCAGCATCTTTCCAGTGCTGGATATCATAAAGGAGTAATGGGACAAGGAAACAGATAAGACTTAGATTATTCCAAATCACTTAATTACTTCATTAAATTTGTTTGGCTGATGTTAAACCTTACAATTTTACCCTTTTATTTCACAACATATTTGAACTTAAAAAAAAATTTACCCTACTTATTGTATATCTTAAAGTTTTTGTGACAACATTTTTAACGTGTAAACTTATATTTTAGACTTTTCATCAACTCGTGTATGGTCTAATTAATGATGCATTATTAATTGTATATAAATGTTCATATCTGATGTTTTTTTCACCATAAGTAAGTTCTAATTATAGATTTTGACTTGTAAGTTTACTTAATACATCTACCAATTTAGCAACTGTTTAATCTATTAATTTAATTTTATATATATATTTCTAGAGCAATCTATCTAAGTCTTAACTTTTAATTATAACCACTCCTTGCTTTCAACAATTTTTAGAATGTTTTCTAAAATATGATTTATAGGATAGCTCAAGGAGAATATATTCCTTAAAATTCGAATTACGATCATTAAAGTGGGAGTGTAGGAAACACGTGTTATCAGCAGTTTTTATGGCAAAACTTTTTTTGGCCAAAATAAATCAAATATATGTCCAATGTAAACAGAGTTTAAATTTCTTCACACGGTGATATAAGCCATTGTTTAATGCCTATCATGAGCCTAGCGGTTTTTGGGTGAGAAACTTTTTAAATGAAAAGAAAAAGTTGACATTAAATTCTAGGACACCTTTGAGAGATATTCAATAACTTGTTGATATCACCATGTGAAGAAAATTAAATTGTATTTTTCTATTGGAGCAAAATTTTTTCCCCTTTTGGCCAAAAAATTTTTTGATAAAAAAAATATTCCAAAATAATACCCTTAACTCGCGTCCCCTACACTCCCACTCACACTCGCGATTGTTAAATAAGCTTTATTTTATCGATTAAATAAAGGGTTCACCTAATGCGAAAAAATATATAAATTATTTTGCAAAATAACAATCTATACCTTAGAGCAATAGTGTCACAACTTTTTTTTTTAATTGTCATTTTTGAGCTGTTAGTAAAATAAATTAAAAATATGTTAGTATAAATTATTACACAGGTTTTAGTTACTATATCTATTGAAATTTTTATTTAACTAATCCAAAATTGTGGTTTTACACATACAACTCAAGCCTGCTAACAATTGTTTTACTTGGGTACCTAAAAACCAATGCTTTTGTGATGTAACACTTTTGTACTAAGATATAAAAATCGAAGTCAAATAAAATTATTTTGGCTTAAAAATATATAATTTATGGTATTCGACGAATGTATGGATGCTATTATGACAGAGTTTCAGATTATATATAGAGTTTTTGTAAGTGTATAAAATAATTAAGCTGTAGAACTGATTAAAACTACAAACGTCTGAGCTAAGGATTAGTTACCAATCCTGTGACTTATTAAACAAGAAAGAAAGTTGACCTGGTCAATTTTTTTTCCAAAGTTTGACAAATAGTTTGATTTTTTTTAAATATTTAAATGATGAATTTCCAGATAAGACAGTGTGATTAAAGAAACTCCAGATTTTAAACATTGTAATCAAAATATAGTATGTTGTAGGTTCAACCGTAGATTATTACGTTTCGTAAGTCCTGCAATAGAAAGAGAGAGAAAAAATTATATATAAATGTATCAAATAAGAAGGAAGTGAAATATTAAATGCTTAGTAGTAAAAATTTTCAAAATATAAATGCAATATTCGAATCAAATTATTTGCCTGAGCTATAAAACGAAATTTTTTTTCAACCCAAATTTATTCACGAATAGTTGGCTTGTAAAAGTAATAAGGATGTGAAATCATAAAATAATTTCGTTTAATTTAAAATAATTTAACAATCAAAACTAAACAATTTATCTTATAAATGTATTAATAATTTCTACTGCCTCAATTTCAAAATAACAAATAGTTGATAAGACAGCAGTTTTCTTTTATTGTGTTTTTATAGCTATTTCTTGCCAATGTTTGATAAACATTTATAAAATCTAGATATCAAATTTGAACCAAATCCATTACACCGTTTTAGATCTGTGGCCAGAATTGTAAAAATGTCCGTTCTGTACTCCCTGATGCAGGTGGTCTTGTTTAGGACGTGACATAACTTGCACAGCCTTGTTCCTGATGCAGGTGGTCTTGTTTAGGACGCGACATAACTTGCACACCCTTGTTCCTGGTGCAGGTGGTCTTGTTTAGGACGCGACATAAAATGCACACCCTTGTTACTGATGCAGGTGGTCTTGTTTAGGACGCGACATAACTTGCACACCCTTGTTCCTGATGCAGGTGGTCTTGTTTAGGACGCGACATAACTTGCACACCCTTGTTCCTGGTGCAGGTGGTCTTGTTTAGGACGCGACATAAAATGCACACCCTTGTTCCTGATGCAGGTGGTCTTGTATAGGACGCGACATAGCTTGCACACCTTTGTTCCTGATGTAGGTGGTCTTGTTTAGGACGCGACATAAAATGCACACCCTTGTTCCTGATGCAGGTGGTCTTGTTTAGGACGCGACATAAAATGCACACCCTTGTTCCTGGTGCAGGTGGTCTTGTTTAGGACGCGACATAACATGCACACCCTTGTTCCTGATACAGGTGGTCTTGTTTAGGACGCGACATAACATGCACACTCTTGTTCCTGATGCAGGTGGTCTTGTTTAGGACGCGACATAACTTGCACACCCTTGTTCCTGGTGCAGGTGGTCTTGTTTAGGACGCGACATAAAATGCACACCCTTGTTCCTGATGCAGGTGGTCTTGTTTAGGACGCGACATAACTTGCACACCCTTGTTCCTGATGCAGGTGGTCTTGTTTAGGACGCGACATAACTTGCACACCCTTGTTCCTGGTGCAGGTGGTCTTGTTTAGGACGCGACATAACATGCACACCCTTGTTCCTGGTGCAGGTAGTCTTGTTTAGGACGCGACATAGCTTGCACACCCTTGTTCTTGATGCAGGTGGTCTTGTTTAGGACGCGACATAACATGCACACCCTTGTTCCTGGTGCAGGTAGTCTTGTTTAGGACGCGACATAACTTGCACACCCTTGTTCCTGATACAGGTGGTCTTGTTTAGGACGTGACATAACATGCACACCCTTGTTCCTGATGCAGGTGGTCTTGTTTAGGACGCGACATAACTTGCACACCCTTGTTCCTGATGCAGGTAGTATTGTTTAGGACGCGACATAACTTGCACACCCTTGTTCCTGATGCAGGTGGTCTTGTTTAGGACGCGACATAACATGCACACCCTTGTTCCTGATACAGGTGGTATTGTTTAGGACGCAACATAGCATGCACACCCTTGTTCTTGATGCAGGTGGTCTTGTTTAGGACGCGACATAGCTTGCACACCCTTGTTCCTGATGCAGGTGGTCTTGTTTAGGACGCGACATAGCTTGCACACCCTTGTTCCTGATGCAGGTGGTCTTGTTTAGGACGCGACATAACATGCACACCCTTGTTCCTGATGCAGGTGGTCTTGTTTAGGACGCGACATAACACGCACACCCTTGTTCCTGATGCAGGTGGTCTTGTTTAGGTCGCAACATAGCTTGCACACCCTTGTTCCTGATGCAGGTGGTCTTGTTTAGGACGTGACATAACATGCACACCCTTGTTCCTGATGCAGGTGGTCTTGTTTAGGACGCGACATAACTTGCACACCCTTGTTCCTGATGCAGGTGGTATTGTTTAGGACGCGATATAAAATGCACACCCTTGTTCCTGGTGCAGGTGATCTTGTTTAGGACGTGACATAACATGCACACCCTTGTTCCTGATGCAGGTGGTCTTGTTTAGGACGCGACATAACATGCACACCCTTGTTCCTGATGCAGGTGGTCTTGTTTAGGACGCGACATAACTTGCACACCCTTGTTCCTGATGCAGGTGGTATTGTTTAGGACGCGACATAACTTGCACACCCTTGTTCCTGATGCAGGTGGTATTGTTTAGGACGTGACATAACATGCACACCCTTGTTCCAGATGAACACAGAGGAGTTCCGCGTGAAAGGCAAGGAGATGGTAGACTACATCTGCGAGTACATGGATGGACTCGGCTCCAGAAGGGTCCAGCCAACGGTCGAACCCGGATACCTCAGGGATATCATCCCCACAGAGGCCCCTAACGAGCCTGAGGACTGGGACGACATCATGGCCGATGTCGACACTAAGATCATGAAAGGGGTGAGTGGCTATCGGGTCGAGTTTAGTTCGATAGAGTTTGATAAACACATCCGCCGAAAACTAAGATCACAATCTGTTATAATGGCAGGTGACCTGGTGGTCTAGGAGTAAGATGTCAGACTTCTGTGCTGAGGGTCTGGGGCTCAATCCTCGGTCCCGGCATAGATTTATCTGATTGCCAAACCCTTCCTTCACCTCTGACAAGACGTGTATTAATCACAACTTGTGAATGTGGGGAATGCCAGGCCTCCACCGTGGTTCGGATCCCACGTTAAACTGCAGGTCTTCCATTTCATCTCACAATCAATCTACCATTACACGTTAACGTAAGTACGTACAACCCGAATGGGTAGTAATACGCGGTGCTAATAATAATAATAATAATGTTATAATAGCGTAGCATTGCACACGCTAGCAAACATATATGCTTTACAGCGTCAACGTAAAACAGATGAATATCAAATACATTTAGTTTTCTAGTTAATAAACAGATATTTTAGATGAATATCATGAACATATAACGAGAAGGATACACATTTAACCAGTTATTTCATTTCCCAACAGTAAACGCAGCTATCTGCCTGTATCTCACTTTGTCGGTTTAGGCACATGCACTGATTGTGTCTGTCGTGGGTTTTTTTTTTATTTGATTGGTTCTTCCCCACGGATTTTTATGGAGAAGAGTGGACCACACTCTGAGATTGTTTCTTCTTGTGGGGAAAAAAAAAAACGCGGCTCGCTCTAACCTCATGTGATTGGTTTAGAGGTCGTCACGTGACCACATTTCAGTTCTGGTCTGGTTTTTAACAAATGTGAATCCACAGTAGGGTGGGACCGTAATAAACGAGAGTTAAGGCCGGTATTTTTTTACAGTTTTAATAACAACAACAAAATTTCTTTGAATGAAATATAAATCAAATATTTCTTTAGTTGATATGTTACTTTAATTTTATACTGATATTAAAATATAGATTCTTGATTATTTGTCATGAAGCATCACGTAATTTGACAAGGACCCTTTTCTTTAAATTTAATAGTTACTGGTAAAATTCCGTTATGCCTATGACTAATATTTAAGAACTGTTGAGAATAATGTGTGTGTAGAAAACTCAACAAAAACGTAGTTACTGAAGCAATAACTTATTTAATTTTTTCCAGGCGAAGAGTTTTTTGTAAAAAAAAACTGAAAAAATACGGATCTCAGCACGTTATCTTCCCACACCACCTTAAGATGTTTTAGTACTTTTTTATCATAGCACCACGTCTTACTACCCGTTTGGGCTATACGCTTG
This sequence comes from Timema podura, assembly GCA_033556935.1. Lineage (NCBI taxonomy): Eukaryota > Metazoa > Arthropoda > Insecta > Phasmatodea > Timematidae > Timema > Timema podura. The sequence continues at coordinate 80,545,047 of JAVRXN010000011.1, forward strand.
TGTACGAATTAAACTAGTGGTTTTAGGGATCAGGAAGGTTATATTTATAGGAAGTGTACCCACATTTTCTTGGATGGAGAGTTGAAAGTCATATTGGAAAAAAAACTTAGTACACCCGACCAAGATTAGAACATTGATCTCCCCGTTATCAACAATCTAGTTTACTGCGAAAGTAGCGCCTTAGACAATGCAGCCATCGAAGCGGGTATGTTTTATTTCCCACTGCTCACTTTTGGACATAAAGATTTGTAATTAGCGACGCGTTTACACGATTGTAAAAGGTAAACAAGACTCCATACATTTTTGTTAAAGATTTGACATTTACCCCCTATAAAGGAACACATACGTGATAATTACTTTAGATAACACAAATCGGTAGCCAGAAAATTAAGTTCTGTCTCTTAGCAAGATTTTATTTTTTCAAAAGAGATACGTTGTCGCCATGTTGCTGTTAATTAAATTAGACTGCATTGCCCCTGAAACGGCTGTGTCATGCAAGGCTCCGGAAATTAGCACTATAACGCTCTGTGCTAGCCTCGTCCCGGGAACAAAACAGGCTTAAGTCAACTATATCTTATCTAATTCGCGTCCATTTTTTGGTCACGAGAACACATGCATATGGACTGTGACGACATTAAAGAATGGTAACTGGGATAATTTTTTGGGAGAGCATTCGGAAGGTACACTCTGATTTCGGTAGGAATAACAGTAGAAAATTTCTCAAAAACAACAAAAATTATAATAATAAAAATACACGACGGTTTTAATTTTAAAATATATATATTTTTAACAAATAATACTAAAAAGATCTTAGTTTAGAAAAATTACTTTTTTCATATGTCTATTACTATTTAATGGTTAGACACTATAATATGTTGGATGTGTAAGAGCTTAACTTGACTTATTATTATTATTATTATTATTATTATTATTATTATTATTATTATTATTATTATTATTATTATTAGCACCGCGTCTTACTACCCGTTCGGGTTATACGCACTTACGCTAATGTGTAATGGTAGTGTGATTGTGAGATGAAATGGAAGACCTACAGTTTAACGTGAGATCCGAACCACGGTGGAGGCCTGACATTTCACACATTTACAAGCTGTGATTAATACACGTCTTGTCAGAGGTGAAGAAAGGGTTTGGCAATAAGATAAATCTGTGCCAGGACCGAAGATTGAACCCCGGAGCCCCAGCACAGAAGTCTGACTCCTTACCCTAGACCACCAGGTCACCCAATAAAAAACACATGGACATATATATATTAGCTTAATTTGTGGAAAATGTTATCATGAGATCAAAAGTGTTAAAACTCTAGTAAGACGGTTCTACATCAATTTGTGGCTTGTAGAGTAAGAGAATTAAGAACACGTGTTTGAATTTGAAGGTCACAACAGTTTGGTAATGAAGTAGTAGACACTCCTAGTAAATAACAGGTTTCGCACAAACATCTGTGAAAATATTTGAACTACCACAAATATTATTACGTCGGAAAATGTAGTATCCCTATTACAAACATATTATCACAGAACCACCTTTCTTTCTTTTACTTACAAAGACAAGGTGCCTACATTCCGGCTTATACGTTTCTTTCTTTTACTTACAAAGACAAGGTGCCTACATTCCGGCTTATACGTTTCTTTCTTTTACTTACAAAGACAAGGTGCCTACTTTCCGGCTTATACGTTTCTTTCTTTTACTTACAAAGACAAGGTGCCTACATTCCGGCTTATACGTTTCTTTCTTTTACTTACAAAGACAAGGTGCCTACGTTACGGCTTATACGTTTCTTTCTTTTACTTACAAAGACAAGGTGCCTACATTCCGGCTTATACATTTATTTCTTTTACTTACAAAGACAAGGTGCCTACATTCCGGCTTATACGTTTCTTTCTTTTACTTACAAAGACAAGGTGCCTACGTTACGGCTTATACGTTTCTTTCTTTTACTTACAAAGACAAGGTGCCTACGTTACGGCTTATTTTAGGTATTTATAGGGCGAGAAATTCCCTTACACAGCGGTTATTGTAAGTTAAGTTTAATAAATAGATGGAAGAACATATATATTTGCAAGTATATAAACAATTATTTTTTTTAGAATCTAACAAATTTTACAGATGTGTATTTATAAATAACCCCTACTCATAGAAAAAGCAAAGCATTTAGAAGTTCCGCATTTGTGTGGTTATAAGAATAAAAATTATATTTTAACTAATTTGAAAAATTCGAATCTCGCTCGGGTGAACTGGGAGTGGTTTTACCTAAATGGTTTAGACTCTCCCTCCGCGCAAATGCGGGCTCACTTCCTCTAAATTCAACCTTTCCAAGTCCTAATCCATTAGCGTAATTAGTACTTAAGCGTATAGCCCAAACGGGTAGTAAGACGCGGTGCTAAATTAAATTTAAAAAAACATGTTATTGTAGAGTCATGTTTTATTTATTGTTTCCCAGGTATGCCATTGGCAGCACCCAAGGTTTCACGCCTACTTCCCGTCGGGTAACTCCTACCCTTCCATCATCGGCGACATGCTGTCAGACGCCATTGGCAGTATCGCCTTCTCTTGGGTCAGTATTATTGTGTAGTTGTCTGTTAGTATCTCGCTTTGTAGACGTATGCGCAATGATTACGTCAGTTGATTTTGAAAATTGGTTCTGTGTTTACCAAGCTGATGTTGTAGCACAGAAAAATGTAAAAGATAAAGTTATTTCAAATCGCGCCAAGCGAATCGCGCCAAGCGGACAGCGCCGAAGAGAATAGCATCTTGTGATTGGTTTAGAGATCGTCGCTTTTTCTAGTTTCTGCTCTTCTCTTGTTTTCCTGTTGATGTGTGAATCTACAGAAATTATCACTAAAAATTCTGATAAGAAAATATGCAAACCTATTTTTGAATTAAAACATTTACTATAGGTACCAAAAAAAATCTCAGTAAGGAAAAAAGAGTTGATCTATAATGAACAAAGTTAGTCGAAACTTTAGTGGCTTAAAGCTTTTTTTTTTAATCATAGCAACCAGAGAGAGGAGGTTGCAACCTAAAACACCCTGAAAACAAATCGTTGGTAAGTACAACATGTCAAGATGGCTTCCCCTGGAAAAATGCCTTACACGTTAAATTCTAGATTTAAAATATCAGAAGAGTATTATATGTTTAGTAAATTAGTGTAGTAACGGAAAAAATATATATACTTCTTTGACCACGCATACCCCCTTTTTTCTGATGTTAAAGAAGTTGCCTATCGTGAGTTCGAAGCTATATTACGAAGCGGGTTGCATCTTAACTTTACCCACCTAAGCACTCTAAGCTAAGCACTATCACACTTATACACCAATGTACGAAATAGAAAGAGTGAGAAGAAAATGAGCGGTTCACCCAGTGAGGCCTATTGTTAATCTACTGATAAAACTTCCCCTCTTCCGTTGAAGAGTGTAAACACTCGCTATACTATTTATGCTAGGACAGCAATGACTTGCATTTTAAAATCAATTTATTTTTTATCGTTTCCTATTCTAGGTAGACATATAATCCCACTGACTTTTTTTAATCTACATCCAGGCAGGAAGATTCCTGCTGGCAATTTTTGTAAATAAATATCCTGAGTTGTAGACGATTTAAAAAAAAATCAAGATCAAAAAAAAATAATTGCATGACACTGTAGGCACTTTTTAACATTATTTAAGAAATTATTATTTTTGTTTCAATGTCATATATTTAAAACTCACTGAATGAACTCTAAATACATTGACATAGAGAATCTTATATTGACTTGCCATGACGTCATAGTTAGGTAACGTCCTTAACTGCTCAAGTGAGAGATTTCCATTACTTGTACATTCTGTTACACTTCGTTCACCTTGAAAGATATCAGTCTCTCCTTGACGTATTACACTATGACCCTATCTTATAACCTGCACCATAGTTGAACTACACAAGTTAAACTTGCTATCTTTCAAGTTTAACTAAGAGTATGGGAAAAAGTGACCAATTATATCGACCAGTAATATTAGGGTTTTCCCATATGAGTGGAGCTGTCCACTAAATCACTAGTACTGTATTTATTTAACATATTACAACAGATCAACCGTGTTCTAATGTAACTCTCTTTTATTTACAGGCTGCAAATCCTGTTGGAGCTGAACTAGAAACCATCGTTTTAGATTGGTTCGGTAAGCCATCTTATTACATACGTGCATTATTAGATTTAAAATGTCATTTAAATAAATATATTTAATAACAAATACTCTGTTACATCAAATGTCACTACACCTAGGTATGATAAAAGATACGCCAAAATTTACGAGGGATCCATCTTTGCTTACATGGCGTACTCTTTGAAATACAGAGAATGATTTCTCCTCTTGATTTGCTATGACGTAATAAACCCCTTTCCCTGCAAACTTTATTATTATTATTATTTTGAAAGATATTTTTTGTCTTACTATCCGTTCGGGTTCTACGCATATAAACTATTCACGGTCATATGTTGGTTATGATAAAGGTTCAATACTAGAGCAGGTGTACCCGAATTTGCGTGGAGGAAGAGATAAAGAGAGTGAGAAAACCGTTTAGGATAATGCTATCCTCAGAAGACCCGACCAGGATTCGACCTCTAATCTCCCGTTTTAAATAACTCTTGAGAAATTACAAATATTATTATAATTATTAGCACCACGTCTTACTACACGTTCGGTTTATACGCACTTACTCTCATGTTTATGGTAGGGTGATTGTGAGATGAAATGGAGGACCTACAGTTTAACGTGGAATCCGAACCACGGTGGCATTCCACACATTCACAAGTTGTGATTAATACACGTCTTGTCAGAGGTGAAGGAAGGGTTTGGCAATCAGATAAATCTGTGCCGGGACCGAGGATTGAACCCCGGACCCCTCAGCACAGAAGTCTTGATACCTTACCCATAGACCGCCAGGTCACCTAACTGACAAATATAGTAATAGAATGTGTTGGAGACCTGACTAACAAGCAAACACCACCTTCAGTGGTCAAATGGTCTAAGGCGTCACTCTCGTGTTGGACTGACCTGCTGCTAACGGGGAGATCGGGGTTCGAATCCTGGTTGGGTCTATTCAGGGTAGTTTTCCCTTAATGGTTTCCCACATTCTTTCCAAGCAAGTGCTAGTAGATTATTTCTAAAATGATTCCTAACTCATCCTACCTGAGTAGTTATAACTTTAACAGGTAGTGATACCATTTTTAAAAATTAGTAAGTGTTTTAGGTGAATTAACAGTACCATGTTTGTTTTGTTTGCAGGTAAGGCTCTGGCTCTCCCCGAAGAGTTCCTGGCTTCTCCACCAGGTAGCAGGGGCGGTGGTGTCATACAGGTCAGTACATACATTTTAATACCGGTAGCTAACAGGACACCCTGAAGATAAAGATTTAACCAAAATCAGTGCCAAGTGACTCAGCCTCATGTTCTGTCCCAAAGGAGAGAGGGAAAATTTCCCCTGAATATTTTCCAGAAAATTTCCCACATTGGATTTTTTTCCCCTTAACCTTTTCTGTGGGGAAAAAAATGGCAGATAATTAAATGGAAAGAATTCAATCTATGAATCCCAAGTTTAATTTCTTCTTAGTAAGTTGACACGATGAACTTTACCAAATGCGCTACAACAAAACAAAAAACAGCGATTTCAGTTCTCTTCTCACATTCATGTATATACTACAGCGCTTGGTGGTCGAATGTGACACTAAGGTTGGGTCTGCTGTAAACAAGATATGTTAATACAGGGGTCAGCAACCTTTTTTGGGCCCCGATCGATTTTTACATTTATCAAAGGTCCCACGATCACACTTGGTTTCCCCACTATACTCTTAATTCCATTTTTTTATACATCTTGTATAAATTTATTCCTTAAATTCAACATATCCTCCAATACTTATTTTCCTGTCTTTATAGAAAATACATAAAATAAATAAAATGTACACTCCGTTTATCCTGACTGACTGACTGATTACACTATGGTCCTATCTTATAAGCAGTACCATAGTGGAATAATGCAAGGCAAGCTTGCCTTTTCGTGAAGATGTAGTTTTCTTATGTGATCGACCAAAAATTGCTGCAAGATCGACCTTTTGCCAACCCCTGTATTAATTCTTCAATATTATAATCAAAGCCCTAACGAATGCATCCCATTGCCCTGTGGCTTTACAGATCGCAAACCACCCTTGCGAAAAATGTGTAGTAAATTTCCCTTTCTGTTCACAGGGCTCTGCCAGCGAATGTATCCTTGTTAGCATGCTGGCGGCGCGCAACCAGGCCGTAAAATATCTCAAGAAGGACGTCCCCGACGCCGAGGATAGTTCGTTCCTCCCGCGTCTGGTCGCCTACTGCTCCACCGAGTCGCACTCTTGCGTCGAGAAGGCAGCCATGATCAGTCTGGTCAAGCTGCGTATCCTGGAGCCTGACGAGAACTGCAGTCTGCGAGGGGATACTCTTCTCAAGGTCAGTTTGACGGACGGGCCGAGACTACTGCTCGAGATCGACGGAGGAAGGAGACCCGATACTTAAATTATACTTCGCAGAGGTTCATTTTCACTTTCAAAAACCAAGGCCGACGCTAGCAATCCAAAATTCAAATTAAAAGCTCAGAGAACCAATATAACAGTTTTGCCCTTGCAAAGATCAATGCACATGAAGCTTCCAGTCAAATATGATACTGAAAATTACCGTTCATTTTATAACTCCATTAATAAACCGTAATAGTTTTCTTTGGAAAATGTGCCGGACTGGGATTCGAATCGAAAGCCATTTGGATTCAAATGAAACTATATGGGGAATTGTCCGAACCAAAACACAATCCTCCAAACAGCATCGTTATTAGGGTATTGGCGTGTTGGTACCCAGGTCTAGGAATTCAAACCTTTTCCTCTTTTAAAAGAAGTATGGAACCACTCTGACTTAATTTAGTAGTTAATATCGCAGCTCTAAATCTGATGTCCAGTATCTTATTAACAGGCAATGGAAGAGGACGAAGCCAACGGACTGTTCCCATTCTTCGTGTCAACAACTTTAGGCACTACCTCATCGTGTGCTTTCGACAACCTCAAGGAGATCGGCCCCGTCTGCCGGACGTACCCCTCGGTATGGTTCCACGTTGATGGGGCGTACGCCGGTAACTCCTTCATCTGCCCAGAAAACAGGTATCTCATGAACGGCATCCACTACGCTGACTCCTTCAACACAAACACCAACAAGTGGCTCTTGGTCGCCTTCGACTGCTCCTGTCTGTGGATCAAGGACAGGAACAAGTTGACGTCGGCCTTGAACGTGGACCCCCTGTACCTTCAGCACAAACGCTCCGAAGAGACGATAGACTACAGACATTGGGGGATCCCTTTGAGCAGAAGGTTCCGCGCCCTCAAGCTATGGTTCGTCCTCAGGCGTTACGGCATTCAAGGGCTGCAGGCGTACATCAGGAACCACTGCAGACTCGCCAAGAGATTCGAGGGACTCGTCCGTAAAGACAGCCGATTTGAAGTCATCAACGATGTCAAGGTACAGTAACATATATACAGCTCACACTGTTCAACAAGAGACGCTTTACTGTTGATAGCGTATCCCCAACATTAAAGGTTTTTCTAAGTAGCATAGCTATGTAGAAGACCGTAACATAGGTTTGGCTAGTTACTACATTGATAAATCAAACGCGGGAAGTTTGGTTTCACAATGGTGTAGTTTATAAGATATTACCGTTAATCAAAGGGTCAAGGTTACCTTTTTGGGTAAGTTGATTGAAGACGAAAATTTTCTGAGAGACTCAATCATGGTTAAGATAAAAATGCACTAGTTATCCACATTTTACATCAATAATGTTTAGTATCTAATGAGCTATCGTGTAAATATCCGAATTAAGATCTTTTGGAAGCCATCACCTCGCACGAAAGTAAATGATAAGATAGTAGTACTACACAGTGAAACCCTTTACTGAGTGAGTTCATAATCCTTGTTTACAGATGGGTCTCGTGTGTTTCCGCGTCAACGGGACAGACCGACTGAATCAGGAACTTCTCGCCAATATCAACGCCTCAGGGAAGCTGCACATGATCCCGTCCTTGGTGAAATGCCGCTACATCATCCGGTTCTGCGTCACGGCGGAGCACGCCAAGGATGAGGATATAGGTGAGGCCATCTCGAGTTCTTCGAATGAAGGACGCGGGTGTGAACCGTAGAGATGTCACGGAATGTGTCAGATACGAGGGCTACAGTCAAACACACCGACTCTACCGATTGAACACGTTTCTTTTCATAGTATTAGGCTCAAACCAGGACCAACTCTAGTGGAATTCCCTTTATGAATAGCAAACTAAACATTGATTTTTTGTAGAAATGGACATCGGAGAAACCTTTCTTTTCCTATAAAAATACTTTCAGATATTCATTCCTACAAAAATCTGTGTACATCAGCGTCGTGTCATAGAGTGTTGCATGTGTAAGCATCGCTGGTTGAAACTGTACCTGTGAGTATTGTTTTCATCAATCCGATACCTTAGCTCAGTCGGTAGCGTGTTTTTATAATGAGCTAAGGGTCCCGGGTTAAATTCCTGGCATGGCCGAAAAATTTATCGTTGATTAAATGTGGGTTTACCTTTTCACAGTGATGAATTAACGGTTGGGAGCTGGGTGTTGTGCCTGTTTTAGATTTAGGTTTGTTTATAAGTCAAGTGCTGATGTAGTCAGTTGGTTCAGAAGGTGCATATTAAATTTTCTGAGTAGAAAAAATAGTTATTCTCCCTCAGTAAGACACCCTTGGCCAGGTATCAACGAATATGAGGTATGTAGAGCAGTTCCCATGTGTGGTTGGTAAAATAGGGACAACGTGGGGCAGAACATATCATAGGTACAGTCTTAACTAAATCTGCCTACCATGACAACACTCCACAACACGCCACTGCAAACTACCTGCTTTATCCTCAGCTTATACAGTGAACCCTCAACAGGAAAAGCCCTTGGTTGCTCTCTACAGGCTATATGACAATGGATAGCGAACTGATTTAATGAGACTTGTAGTATTTAAGTGGACATTTAGAGTCCGATGTAAGAAAGTGTAATATAACTATTTGAAGGTGAAATAAATTCCCATGAATAATCATATAGTATTAAGTTTGTTAATACCATATTTTAGAGGGTTTCTGTTGGGCCTACCAGCAAGGTTAGATCTGTGCCAAATAGGTTACTTAATAAGAGCTCAGTGTCTGGTCAAACAGTCCAAAAACCTTTCCTCTTTCGTGTTACGCAGACCACGCGTGGGAGGTGATCCAAGAGTTCGCGTCTGACCTACTCGAGTCCATGAAGATAGCAGAGCCGCCCGTCAAGCCACTGCCAGACACGACCAAACCCCTGTCCAGGAAGCTCACCCGCAGGTTGAGTTTCACCCGCAGCGTATCCCGCGAAGTCTATCGTCGTTCCCTGTCCCGCTCCAGCCTGCACGACGGCGCCACGCCTATCAACGTGCTCGACGACGAGGAGAACATCGTCGAGGATGAGGACGTTTTCCATTCGGGGTTGAGCCTCGGCAGTCTGTCAATTTCCGGGTTACCCATCGTTGACGAGAAGGATTGTTGAGCACGCCTCTAGACCCAGAAGAGCGTAAAACGCAGCCAGTATTATTCTTCAGGTTTGATTTCTAAAATGAACCTCTAGATCCTGGAGAAACGTAGCCACGACCAGTATTACCCTGTAGGGTTAACTTCTAGAATGCGCCTACAGACCCGGGAATGGGTTAACCACCACCCTGATGCTTCGTGGTATGCCGCGAAGGGAACTAATTCTTCGCGACAACTCTTTGTACAAAACTGTTACTTCCAGGATATCCTAGACTTACGAAACGGTAGAGAAAACTAAAGTCAAATTGACTAAAAGTGTTACCATTTTTATAACCTCGTAGATTAAAAAAAATTCTGCGTGGAAAAATAACTCAGGGAATCCTGTAGCGATTGCGCTTTTTAAAAGTAAATAGTAATTTGTAAAATCCATTTGGGCTACAGAATTGTCCATTTTATTTGCGTGCATTTTGCAAATTTAATGTGGAAAGCTTGTGTTATGATTAGTGATATATTTTTAATTCCTTTATTTTTCTAAAAATGTAAATTTAATAAAACGTTATTTCTTCGCTTGGAGTATTGGACTTACTCTTTACATAATAGAATAGTAAATTGAGTAGCCTAAGTACACGCTATGTATATTGCTAAAGCTTTAATTTGAGTGTAATTTAAGTATAGTATCTGATTATATTTATTTTGTGTGACTTATTTAAGTTCTGTATGTTTTATAAAATGTGAATTATGTTGTTTTTATGATATTAAATTATTGTGTTTTATAAACAAATATTACGAAGAATTTTATTTAGATATAATTATCCTTGAATTCACTTTATAAACCCAATTTTTCTGATGGTGTTGAAATTTAAACCGACTCTATTAAGGTTGCTGCCAAAGTAGCTGAGATGTTGCCAATCAGATGCTCTAGGTTAAATATTGACAAAACTTGTGATAATATACGATTTTGGTGTTTGCTGGAATGAACATAAAATTATTTTCTATAACCCTATACATATATAGACAAGTAAACATAGTTTAAAAGTTGCAATTTTCCACTCTGAAAAGTTCAGTACAAAAATACACAAATTTCACTTGATTATTAAATACCAAAATGCTAAGACCTCATAGATATTGCACCCCCAATACAATATCAATCTAACTCTAAAAATTGAGCTTTTTAGATAGTGGCTAATGAAGGTTTTGCTTTGCGGTGGTAAATCTATTTCTGAACATAATGAAGCTAAATTTCGGGAGTATAATCTCTTTTCAGTGTAAATTATATTTATTCATTTTACAAAAACTCAACATTTCAGAAATACCCATATATATTTGGGTTTTCTGATTTATGTTATTATTGCATTAGTCGAACCTGTTCCTTTGCCATTATAATAATAATAATATATTTAGCACCGCGTCTTACTACCCGTTCGGGTTATACGCCTAAGTACTAATTACGCTAATGGATTAGGAATTGGAAGGTTGAATTTAGAGGAAGTGAACCCGCATTCGCGTGGAGGGAGAGTGGAAAACCATTTAGGAAAAGCACCCCAGTTCACCGACGAGATTCGAACCTCGATCTCCCGTCCTCGGCGGTAGAGCTCAACACGACTGCCGCGTTAGTCAACTACGCCACGAGGCGGGTGTTTTGCCATTATAATTGGCATTCTATTCTATAGTTATGTTGTTGCTGAATCGAAGTATTTTTATGTTACATGACAAAAATACCTATGTATTTATTTTTGAGTTAATGAAACATACATCATTAATTATAAAACTAAAAACAAATTGTAAGCAAAATCAACCTTGAGTACAGTCTTATAAAACACTGAATTTGAAATCAATTTATAATATAAACAGTCTTTAAATTTAAGAGTTTAATTCTGTCTTTAAAATGATTTTATAATAATTTTAATCTTCCTTTTTATAATTTACTAAGCTTTATTTAGCTAGTAATGAATTATAAAACGTGTGTTAGATTTCTGGAATTGCTCTACTCGGCCTGGATTAACTAACGGGAGCAAATAGTTGCACCGGCGCAAGTTGTAAAGATATGCCCAAATCCATATTCACTAAAAGGAGCAGGCGCAATTTGAGAGCAAAGTTGCTCCTTTTATTTGCCACTACTCAAGCAGGCGCAACTATTAAATCATGATTTTCACTTCAATAAATTTAAATAGCGGCATATTATTATATTGGCTTAAGTACAATTAGTTACCTAACTGTACTCCAATTAATAATAAAGAAATTAAAATAAAATATCACCTGTCAAGTCCAAAATTTGTTTCAATTTAGACAGTGGTAACAAAACAATTACGTACCTTTTATTGTTGAGTTATTACATTCAAACAACGTAATGGCATTTCTTGCATTATTACACACAAAAAACTACGAACTGTGTAATCTTCGTCTAGATCCAAAGAGGTTTATATTCCTCCAAGTCCAAAGATATCTCGTCACTAAATATAAAGGTCAGTATAATTTTAAAATAAGTTTTAAAGTTTCTATAAATATTTTATTTATGGAACTTAAGCTTTAAACTAATAATATAAATAAATACTAAATAATGTAGTAATATTGTTTTTGTAAAACATCCAGAAAGAGGCCGCCTCTAATTTTATTGCTAGCTTATAAGCAAAATGTGTTTAAAAATCTTTGTATTTGCTGTCATTTTCATTAAAGATTTAAAATAAATTAACCTTGACTTTAAAGTAAATTCTTCATAAGGATTGGTCAAAAAGAGAGCAATTGATGACGTTTGTGATTACGTCACCATAATCTTGCCACCAGTTTGTGCCTTGTTTAGTGAATACGGAAATGAAGCAAATAATAAGGCGCATCTTTGGGGATATCTTGGGTTCAGAGTTACGACATTTCCAGACTTGCACCGGAGCAGAATTGCACTCGTTAGTGAATCCAGGCCCTGGAGCATAATGCCAATAGGTAACTTTTTTTAAGATATATTTGGAGGTGCCAAATAAGCATTGTCTAGTGTGATGCAGAAACGCCTGCCTCTTTTCTTTCTCATAACATCAATGTGTCTGAGATCTTGTTGATCCAATTTGGTCTTATACCTAATCACTCCATCCCTTCCCTTTTCAGTGCGTAAGACCCTCACTTCATTCCACGACACTTTCTGGCCCATTTCATCAATGTTGTTGTTGTTCCCAATGACATTTTCCAGTTTTTTAAAGTCCTTAAAGCTTGATGTTGAAACTTCATCTATCTTGTAAGGTTCACCCTTTTTTTTTTTTTTTGCCAACTTAACTATAGGAACTAATTGACTTGGTACATAAATTGGACCGCTTCTCAAGGATATCTGTTTTTCCCTCTCTATGCAAGAATGTGTGCCCAGTTATTAAATACTTATGAGTAATGGATAGAATTTGGTAGGCCTGGACTGCATGAATGTACATTGCTGCCATAAACGTATTCTTATTTTGACCAGGGCAATTGTCTGAGTAAAAGGTGACATATTTACCCTGACATTCAGTCTGCAATAAGGCCAGCACACAACTGTCCAACTCATTTGCTCCTCTAAGTCCCACACCTTCATGCCACAGGTAGCAAAATCCCTTTTTGTTGATGATATCATAAATGGTGAAATTAGTTGCATTTAATCTACTGCGATAAAAAAAAAAGACACATTAGCACAAGGTGTAGGGCATACTGCCTGAAGATCATAACAAGTGACCATTATCAAAGAGTTGCTATTTGCTTCTTCCACATATTTAGATTTTTCCTTTCTCGAAAGTTCCTTATCTTCTTGTATTTTTCACATAATGCACACGGGTCTTTCTTTGGCTTAAAGAAACCAATATTATATTCCGTATTGTATATTTGTTCATAAATGCATTGTTTGCAAAAGGGGTTTTTAATCTTCACACTTATATTTGTACATTCCATAAAAAAAATAGCTATGTTAAGGCTGCCATCTTTGTATTTTCTTGTTATTTGGGCCCGCAAATAATGAGATTAAATTTTTTCGATGGAGTCTATGTGATTTCGGACACATTGTTTAATGCGGGGCTCGTTAATTTTTTGTTTGCCAAATCTCCTTCCACAAATCCTTCAGCACTGTTTTTCTTCAAGCATTCCGCAGCATGGTGTTATCAAAATCAAGAGATGCCATAAAAAATTCTGCAAACACGTATTTTCTCTACATGTTGTGCAAAATAATATGCAATATTATTTGATCTTGGTCTTGTACGATTTTGCCTGGTATACCAGTACTTTGTCTCAATTTTTGAGCAGCATTTAGTGATGAAATCACGCTGCCGCGTTGTATCACCAAGTTGCTAAACTTTAAAAAAACAATTTTCTTTACATGTAGGCTTGACTTTTTTTCTCTAGAACTACTTTGCCAGATTCTGTTGTATAGCTTTCACTGGTATTCTTCTTCAACATTTTAACATTTCTTTTCCAAGTTTCTGGTCGTTGGGACCGCTTCCTTTTTTTTTTTTTTTAACTGTCGTGATGTGTTCTTTATCTGAATGAAGTGCACTCTCTTTTTGATTATCTTCATTTGCATCAATTGTCTTTGGCCATTTTTCTTCCTGTCTCCTTGGATATCACCTAATATTATTACCATTGTGAATTCCTCTGCACTGAATACAAGCCCAAATTCACTAACAATGTCAACAGAACCATCAAAAATCACAATGTCACTATCACCAAATCTTGCGTCTTATTTCGTCTTATTTTCCTCCAAGATTTATTCATCACTTTCTGATTCGTTTAAACTAAACATATTTCCATGAGAAGCCAATTCTTTATCTTTATTCACAACACCCCCTCTATGATAACCCTAGCACTTTTAGAGCTTTCAAAATTACTATTACTATCCTGCATCATAAACAGCAGCTCAAGAATTTTCTTATCCCTCAAAGTCATGATTGACAATTATTATAGCCAAAGCAAAACGAGTATGCTAAACTATACACAACTCTTTTAAGTACAATTATAAATATTTACTAACATAGATCACAGAACATAAAACATATGTAAAAATGTACTGCTTCTCAACTGAAAAATGCAATCAGGTAAACATACCCGAAAAAAACTACTTTTGTTAGTGTTGCAGAAGGATATTTATCAACTATTGTAAATTATTATCATGCAAAACCAACATAAGTCTAAATAATATATTGGCTTTACACTTGTAAGATATATGGATTCTAGTACAGTAGCAACACAACTCAAAATATGTTACTTTTGTTTTAGACATTGTGAATATATCCTTGTAGAGAAGTGACAACTAAAAATGTGTTACTTTTGCACTGCACATTGTAGTTAGCTCAGATACTTTTTTTAAATAGGTTTACTTTGCTGGTCTCAGGCAATTATTTTATTTTATGTTGATATTGCATTGGGTAAAGTAAGTTCCTCTGATTCAAACAGTTAGCATAAGTCAAAATGGAAAATTTTGGAGTTATGTTGGTGTTGTATTGGGGGTGCGATTTTTAATATTCTATATACGTCGTTTGCTTCATGTCAATTCATTAGCAGATTTTCAATAAGCTTTTAGACAACATGATTATTGAAAATCTTCTAATGAAATGACGAAGCAAACGATGCAGACACATAAAGATGGTTCTGCAAAATACTAAGCAATAAATTTCAGCATAGAACGATTACATGTCTAAGGCGAAAATTGGGGATATTATTAATTTTAAATTCATGGGATGGGAATATTAATATTGTGACTTACTGATTAATTATAGCAATTATTTTACTTCCTTTTCAAGGGTGTGAGGAAAAATTAATGTTTTACAATTAAGAACGGCCAGGTTATTTTGTGCAATTTCTCCATTACTGTGAAAAGGCTATAGGTCTGGTCTTTATCCTTTCACAATAATGGATTATACATGTATTTTCTGTTCCTAAATATTTTCTGTATAAGTCATAAAAAAAACACTAATAACAATATATTTTTACTCGCCATGTATGATATCAGCTTATGTGAACTAAATTTTTGTTAAATTCACAATCTCATTACAACTGCCAAGCCGATGGCGTGTTCAAATGGCCTATTCGATTCTATCTACTCCTTCAAGTTTAGTGAAGACTTGAGGAGAAAAAGGAAGATCTCGCGCAAGCGCATGAAGCTCCCCACCACAGTCAACTCTTCTAGCCACAAGAAGTCAGGGGCGGATTTACGCATATGTCTAGTAGGCACGTGCTTACGGCGGCAGATTTAAGGGGCGCCAAATTTTGAATGACGAAAGAAAATACTTTTTTTTTCTACCAGTCAAAATAATGTTATGGCTTCATCGTGTGTGTGATTGTTGTGATTTGCTGTATCTGCGTACCAACATGACAGGGGATCGCCTTAGTTCACTGATAATAGTTTTAATTATTGAAGGTCACTTGTTGAATAAAATTGTTGTCTGGCATAATCTACCAGTTCGCTCAGTAGAAATCAAGGCGAAATATATTATTGACTATATTATTACTGTGTGCATGCTAATATTTAATTTGTAGTGACATATGCTTAAGTCTACTAATGCAAACTTTATATTGTTAAATTATATAATATTTGAATTTGTGTATTGTGATAGTATAAGAATATTTATTTCATTCTTTTAAGTCTTTGCTTGAATTCTTAATACTTTTAAAACCACACTATAATAAATAATCAAATAATGTAAGCACTTTTTATCTGTCATTCCACAGATAACACTTGTGTATATGATATGTGTGTGTCGGTGTATGGGACCTGGCAGGGGGAAAACAGGGATTTAGAAGGTTAGAAATTAATTTAGGAAAAGTGGGTGGCAAACTATCTAGTGCCTATGGGCGGCAAAGTCGTAAGTCCACCCCTGCAAGAAGTAAGCGTTAGGGGATAAACTCCCACCTATCTACTAAACTGGAACGACGCCTGGGGAAATAAGATTTCTCCTTCCACGTCCCAGCTTCACCCACTATCCTGAGCATATATATTTGGGTGTTAAGCCCACTAAATTGAACTCACTATTCAATCGACAGCCGATAAAGACAGGCTGCTTGCTACGTTTTAGTGTAGTCGCCTGCTGCTAATTGCTTAAATGATGTATGTGTGGATGGTATCGATGGTCTCGCCGACTAAGCGGAGAAATTACTTTTGAAAATTATAAGTCTCTTTCTGATTAAGTTTTAGTTGCTTAGCAACTGCTTAGACTTGTTAGGATAAGGTTTACATTTTGTTCTGATAAATGAGAGGCACATAGTCTGTCAATTTGTTTAAAGTCAATTTATAATTTAATATTGCTATTTGTTTAGGATTAGCTTACTCCCTCAGGGTAGTGCATCATGTTGCTGGGATGTGACGCATACTTGAGTAATATATTTTTATAGGAAACTTAGCTTAATTACTTGCGTGAGGACGTGTGTAAGTTGTGAATTAATGTAATCTCAGTTTGGTGTCCATAGGAGCCAGTATGTATATTTTCTAGCATTATCATTTATAGACGTTAGTGTCCGAATGCTTTGTATTATCCCCTTTGGGAGTTGAAGTCTAGGTACCTTTGTTAGTTCTACCATTATTTATATAAGTGGATTTGACCACTATTAAGACCTGGAGTAGTGGGGATAGCTCCTATAGAGCATTTTATAATAGTTGGATCCAACTGTCTATTGTTTCGCACCTTCCGTGTCGAGACTAGGTTTAGAGGAATTTGTCCACCAGATTTTTTCTTGACCTCTAGGCTTTTGTATATACCAATAAGGGCTTTAATTGCTTTTAAGCAATAAGCAGTCCTAATTGGGGTTTATGCTACCCGATGGCCACTAAGAATAAACTTAATAACTGGGTGTGCCAACTGTATATGGCCTTTTGTTCCCAATGCTTTGGATATTCTTAGAGTTTGGTTATAAACTTTTACTGTCTATTTAGACATTATTTTAAGCACAATTATTTAATTTGACTTTCTATATTTGTATCTTAGTTTCCTTTCCCGATGAATTCCTACACTACATTATGTTCATGATGAATGCTGTAACATCTGGGGATGTTATGGTAAAGTGAAATTTTATTCTTAAAGATCAAGGAACACATATTGCGGTCATTCTTGATTTTTGTTTGGGCAAAGGGTGATCGTATGTATCACTACAATATGGCTTATAATTATCAATAGTCCTATATTTAAGATAAATTTAATAAACTTTTTTATAATATAATTATATTTTTTGTTTTGCGGTTATGGCAACAAGAGATATTATAGAACATGAAATAATTAACTAAAAAGTATTATATTCACATTTGTGTATTGTTATAACTGGGGAACAAAATAAAATGTTTCTACAACTTTGAGGGCGAGCCATTCAAAATATTATTTTTAAAATAAACTGTTTTTATTTCGTAAACAGCGTAAAA
Source organism: Timema podura (assembly GCA_033556935.1). Taxonomy (NCBI): domain Eukaryota; kingdom Metazoa; phylum Arthropoda; class Insecta; order Phasmatodea; family Timematidae; genus Timema; species Timema podura. The sequence continues at coordinate 80,562,963 of JAVRXN010000011.1, forward strand.
ACAAAATCGACTTGACGATTTGTATGATGTCACTATCCGTCATCTTAATTTTCCTCTTCCAACCTTATTATCTCTAAAACCATAAAATGAAAACGTAGTTAAAACTTGTCTACAATGTTTGAATATCATGCGTGCCAATATAGATAGATACTAGCGCTTTGTGGGGTCAATAGCTGTTCACTAGAACTAAAGGGTATTCTAACCTGTATATCTTAGACCTTGGCTTTATCTAATGTGCACACTAAACATGCGCATGAGCTGAAAATAATATGTTTTCTCTCGATCAGTCTGCTTCGTTGATAAAAATGTATTATTTTAATGCACTTTATTATAAAAATATATTTTTTTAAACAAAACCCTAACGTGAACATATTGAGGTGTGACCAACAATTCAAGTTTATTATGACTAAAAGAAATAATTGATGTTAAAATAAGTCCGATCTGGAAATTCATGTGTTCCAATTATTGGTTCGTTTCTTATTCTTCAATACATGGAATTAAAATTATATATGTTTATTTTACAGGCTATTATGCTATTTCTACTTACTTTTTCCCCCACAGACCAAGTTAATTTGATGCACTTAACACACTTACAGTCACAAAAATGAATATCATATTTCAAATATCAGATATGATATGAAATAGTAAACAAAAACATCTATTTCAACTAATCGACTCGTTTGCAAGTTAGCCAACATTAGTTAAAATTAACAATAAATTCCTAACTAATTAAATTCAAATAAAAGTAAATTAATTAGATTATTGTTACTATGTCATATTATTTAACTTATTAAGTATAAATCTTATACAGATATTTGACAGGAGGCGACACTGTCTGAAAGTAATGCCATATTATCTTGATCTTTATCAGTTTGGTAGTATGTCGTGTTTGACAATTCGATAAACAATTTCATAATGTCGCTTAATATCATTGGCAAACCATACATTATAAGTAGTTGTTGCTTTTAGTTCTTTGAGATGTGTTTGTATTCTGAATAACGTGTCCAGTACTGTTTAAAAAAATGTTTTCTCTTAGAAGTCCAAGATTAAATTTAAAATATTTGAGGTGTTTCACCACAACTTCAACAAGGAATGAAAACCATAGTTGCAGGTTACTTGTTGTCGGTGGGGGATCAGGAGGTTGCTCAATGGCTGCCAAATTTTCAAAAAAACTTGGTAAAAATCGTGTGATAATTGTCGAACCTGCTGACGTCCACTATTACCAGCCTATGTTTACTCTGGTGGGCGGTGGTCTCAAGAAACTTCAAGAATGCAGCCGGCCAATGTCAGAAGTCCTGCCCGACTTGGCCCATTGGATCAAGGACAAAGTAGTGGAGTTCGACCCCCGTGCTAGTCAAGTGCGAACAAAAAGGGGAGACATCATCAACTACGACTTCATGATTGTCGCTACAGGGCTGGAGCTCAACTACGAGCAGATCCCAGGTCTAGTTAAAGGTTTAGAGCTACACGACAGTGGCGTGTGCTCAAACTACTCGCCTCGCTACACCGATCTTACGTACAAATATCTACAAGGCTTCCAAAAAGGAAATATAGTCTTCACCTTCCCTAAGCCTCCGGTGAAGTGTCCTGGAGCCCCGCAGAAGATTGTATACCTAGCCGAAGACTATTTACAAAAGAATGGGAAAAGACAGTATGCTAATCTCATCTACAACACTGCCTTACCTGTTCTCTTCGGTGTCAAAAAGTATGCAGACACATTATGGAAAGTTGTAGAAAGGCGTAACATCGAAGTGAACTTGAAGAGAAACCTATTGGAAGTCCACCCTCACAAGAAAGTGGCCATTTTTGAAGACTTGGACGAGCCCGGTAAAACCTATGAAACCAAGTATTCTGTCCTGCACGTGACCCCTCCACAAAGCACCGGGGAGGCTCTCAAGAATAACGCAGACCTGACAGACGGCGGGGGCTTTTTGGAACTTGACAAAGCGACACTGCAGCACGTCAGGTTCTCCAACATCTACGGTATAGGGGATTGCACCAACCTACCCACATCCAAGACGGCCGCAGCCGTTGCCGCTCAGTGCGGCATTTTGCGTTGCAATCTAGGAGCGGCTCTCTCCGGCGATACGGTCAATATGGCCGCGTATGATGGTTACACCTCCTGCCCGCTGGTCACTGGCAACAACAAGTGTATCCTAGCCGAGTTTGACTACAATCTTCAGCCTCTCGAGACGTTCCCTATGAACCAAGGTGTAGAGAGCACACTAATGTACACTCTTAAGGCTCACGTTATGCCCGAGATCTACTGGAGGGCTATGCTAAACGGATTTTGGGAGGGTCCTAGCTTGTGTCGCAAGGCTCTACATCTTGGGATGGGACGATAGTGAGATTACCATTACAATTATAGGGGGTGGGGACGTCATGATGCTTTGATGGTGCATTGTCATAGATATCAAATGCTCAAAATATGTGGATGAAGACATTTTTATAGTTCTGTTAAATTAAAAGGTGACCAAACGTGAAAAAAATTAGGCTGTGATAATGTATAATTGAGGTTTAAGTATTAATTTTATTGTGTTCAACTTATGTGATATAGGGCCTATATCAAAGTTGTAGTGAAAATTCAAAATTTTTTAAAACTAGGAAGGGCTATGTAGAACAAAGTGGGTCGGGAATTCCAACTTCAAAACGGGGTTTGGCAATATGTGAACTAGGAAGGTGGCCGCATGGCCCAACGCGCTACTCTTGCAGTTCGGCTTGACTGCCGATGACGGGGAGATTGAGGTTTGAATCCCAGTCGAGTGTACTGAGGCTAGTTTCTCCTAAATGGTTTTCCACTCTCCTTCCACGCAAATATAACCTTCCTATTCCCTAAAACCATAAGTGTAATTAGTAAATAAGCATATAGGCCTAACCCGAACGTATAGTCAAACGTGATGCAAACAAAAAATGTGGATGATGTGGTCCGCAACCTCAAATCTATAGACCCATGGTGGCTTAAAGAGGAATTTCCCAAATGTTTGCAATTCATGTGCCCCTATCTGGGCCATGGCCTAAATAATGTACCCCTTCCAAGTCTCTTCATAAAAAAAGCCTATAGCAAAACGCCTGCTATCTCTTAGTATTAAATGACCATTCCAAATTTTAATCAAGCTCAGGCTGTCACATAATCTAAGCCATCACTATCACAATAGACTGGATTGCCGATGGCAGGGAGATCGAGGTTCAATCTCGGTCGGGTGTACTGAGGGTGTTTTTTTCCTAAATTTTTCCACTCTCTCCATGCAAATTCAGATACACTTAATCCAAGTTCAACCTTCCTAATCCCTTACAGATTTGAGTCATTAGGCAAGTACATAGGCGTAGATTATATTATAGCCTGAACAGGTAGTAATACGCGGCATTAAAAAGACTATTTTTAATTCAAGCAAAGTTGTGATTGAGGGAAAGAAAGGCTTAAATTTAATAGTCCATGACAGCAGGTCAAAATTTCCATTAATTTATCAGGCTTGCTCATCAAAACGTATTTTACAATTAATACAGCTCAGTTGCACATCAGCTAGACTATCCCCTTGAATCATATGTGGACCAATAACGCACAAGATAGCGAGGCGTGAAGAGAGTAAATGAAATTCGAAACAAGCGACCTAAGGTAGGTTCAGGGAAATATTTATTTGCGAGGGCAAAATATCAAGGAAAGGTGGGAAAGTCCTACTTATTTTGTAAGATAGCACTAGAAAAATGAATCATTCTTAAGTTCTTGGAAAAACCCTAAAAAAAATTAGGAGAGATATGTATATTTATTTTTTGAAAGGTATTTCTAGCAAATGAAAGTTTAATAATGTGACTTTTTTTTTTAATGCTAAGCCTACCTAAGTTACAGGCTGAAGAAATTATAAATTGTATATAATTATATCTCTTAAAAATATATATTTGTAATTGGTGCCTTTGCTTTTTCAAGTGTCATTGTTTACTTGTCTACAAATTATGTTTTTTTCAAATAAATACGATATTTGCAATTCTTTACAATTACCTAGTATCAATATCATATTGGCAAATTTGGTATGAAAAAATTAGTTTTGTTAAAAATTACTTTTGAGCCAGAACAAAATTCTCATAAATTGTTAGCCGAAGTATCGGGGAAGTTTGGATTATGAACTGTAACACTGTAGGGCTGTATCCGAATAGTCCAAGACTCCTTAGTCAGACCCTTGAGTTTTAGACTTGATGCAGTGCAGTCTTGATGATTTTACACTTCTCGCGCTGTTCATAGCAAAGACTGCATCAAACTATTCGAACGGCAACAACCGTATTTAAAATGGCGGAAAACGGAAGTCACTGCTCTAGCAGACGAAACAACAATACTAAAACAATTGCCAGTCAAACACCGCAACCGACACTGCGAGAAGGCGCATGGCTGGTAGCCTTCCGTATCCATGGTTACCAAGACATCGAGAAGACTGCATCGGTTTCGTCCGCGATTAGTCAGACAGATCTACACTTGGTCACGTGATTGCCAATGCAGCTATCAGGGCCATGAGCCAAGGCAACACCGCATAAGTACTATTCAGATACAGCCCAGATCTAATTGTATAGGTAATATAATAACAGAATAGTCTCAAAGTTGGGTTGAGTTATTGTGATGAAAAGCTTTCTCCACCTGCGCTATTCCACTTACGATATTTTTCTTGCTTCTGTTATCTTCAGTTATTTTAATTCCTACTTAGCAAAACTCCATCACTTGCTGCCTTACTTCTTCTAATTCTATGTATTCATTTGATTGATTTCTCCTTTACTGCATATCATGACTTTTGTTTTATTCTTGCTGATCCTAATATTATATTAAATTTTCAATATTTCAACCATTCTGTTCAGTATTTCTTAAAGATCCTCTTCACTTTCAGCACAAACATCAATTTCATCAACAAAACTAAGTGTGTTGGCAAATTCTCTTCCTATTCTATGATTCTAGACAAAATAATTTCTTCTTTTACTTCTGTTGGCACTTCTTCTACATAAGCGTTAAATATCATGGAAGCTGAGTGGCATCCTTGTATAGTACTTTTTTTTTTTAATATTAGCTTCTTTTTCTTCATACTCATTGAATATAATTATGATGTTTGATTTATGTATAAGAACACTTGAGAATATCAGGTGGACAAACAGGGTGACAAATGAAGAAGTCCTAAGAAGAATGGGTGAGAAGAGATCCATTTTGGATGTGATTCTTCGGCACAAAGCAAACTGGATCAGACACATCATAAGGAGTAACTGTCTACTGCACGATGCTAAAGAAGGGAAGGTTGAGGGAAATAATAGCTTAGGAAAAAGTAGGATTCAAATACAAGATGATTTGAAGGAAAGAAGAAAATTCTAGGAGCTGAAGAAGGCAGAGGACAGAGCGCATTGGTGGTCTAAGTTTCACTGACAAAAGGAATGGACCTGTCATAAGACAGAACACCTAATAATAATTGTATATTATTTTTCAGTCATTGTATTTTATCCCAAGTTTTCTCAAATTTCAAATGTTTTATTCCATTCCACATTATTGAAAGCTTTTCCAATATTCGCAAAATGCAATGCTCATATTCTTGCCCTCCTCTATTTATTTTTCTGATAAAGTTATTATCACAACATTTAATTTAACTATTTTAGACCAGCTTCGGTGGCCGTGTGGTTTAACACGCTAATCTTGTGTTAGACTAGACTGCCGAAGACGGGGAAATTGGGGCTCGATTCTGGTCGAGTGCATTGAGGGTAGTTTTTCCTGAATGGTTTTCCACTCTATCTCCATGCAAATTCGGGTGCATTTCCTCTAAATTAATCCTTCCTAATCGCTAACCCATTAGTGTAATTAGTAGATATGTGTATAACCTGAACAGGTAGTAAGATGCGGTGCTAAAAAAAAATTAAGAGTTTTGTCATCCAAACATTCACTGGTGATGTAAATAGCAGCACATATTGATAAAATTGAATAAAAATATATACTCTTACAATAATTATATTTATTTGTGAAGCTTCTTAAGGGTATTCAGAAATTTTACTTTCGAATTGAAACAAAGTCAAAGTTTTCAAATCTATTTTTTTAGTTTGTAGCTTTAACAACAAAAGTTACTAAACTAATCTTGAGGAATTGCACTTAGGTCTTGTGGCTCTGATATGAAATGATGGCTCAGTTTATAAATGTGAAACAGAATTGTTGTAACTTACCTTGATACTAGATATGAAACGCTGCTTTCCATTCTTGGTAAGGAGGAAGAAATATGAGGAATACGAAATAAAACAAATTTAAATTTAATGTAATATATTTCAAAATCTAAAAAAAATTGGTCTAATAAATTATATTATACACGAGTAACAATCCATTTACCAAAAACAGACAGGTGATAATTTTTTTTATACAAGATGGCGCCTAAAGAGAAAGTGCTAACAGGGAAGGAATTGCGCACAAAGTTCCGTCGGCAAGATTTGGTATCAAAAGGATGGTTGAGGGGAATAAATAAAACGGGTTTGAGAAAAGTTCTACAAATTACAAATGTTTTGTAAATCTATTTACATCTACTAGGTATTTGTAGAAAATACATTTTTATTGATTTTATGAAACCTACCACACATTTCACATCAACTAACTTATTCTTGGGTTAACTAGAGTTGCAGACATTTGAAGGCGACTTGAATCTGAGGAGAGGTGAGATAAAGACCCATCTCTTTAATCTGATGGGCACAACTATGTGATCATTTAAGTCTGTGTGTCCTTGAAGCTATTATTAAGTCTCGTGTACAATAAGTGAATGAATTTATTCGTTTACGGTGTATGTAGAAACAAACACCACCGAACGCATTTGTTTGCCTTCGCCAAGGTTCGCTAACCAGTCAGTACATCAAAGGTTGTTCCCTAGCAGGCTGTTTATAGTGAGTACGCTGTAGGGAACATTTACAGCAAACTGAACAGAATATTGTTTTTATGTGTGGCTATGGAGTGGAGTTATACTCTTGTATTACAAATAATTGAATTATACATCGAACATGAGTGAATCTGGAATCCTACACACTGATTATAAGAGTAGATTAAAAAAAAACTATACCGTTCTCTACTTTTAAAAAGTGAAGTCACCTACCTACGCCATTTTCTTTTTCTTCTACAACGCTGGACAGATTCTAAACTGATTATTATATATGATGCACTAGCGGTGCGGTTATAATTAAATCTTCATCAGACATAGTGAAAAGTAGAGCAACGCCAAAGCTTCAACTCGACGACCAGCGAAAGTGAGCAAACATCAGTGAAAACATTTGGTTCGCTTAATGTGGACGGAAAGGTCAATTTTGAATCAAACGCCGAACAAATTCGATCAAATCCATTAGCTACCCTTCCTTCGTTCTCGTTCGCCTAGTGTATATACGCAGCTTTAGTGTGCATATATTCAGCCCCCTGCCTTAAGGAGTAGTAAACTTGAGTTTAGATGTAAGGAGACACGAGTAAATGTCGGTACTTTTGCAATTTCTTTAGCAAAAAAATTCTTGCAATAAAATAAATAAAATATTGATGCAGGAGTTATCAACACTTCTCCAATATTTTGTAACGAGTATAGCGGCATTTGAACAGATTTTTTTTTTAATAAAGGGGAAAAGTTTTGGTCAAATTTCGCGATGCCCCATGACTAATACTAAACTAAGTTTGAGATGAATAGGTGTACAAAATCAAACTAAACTTTTCTGCTGAATATTAATTTAAATTAGAAACTGACATCGTTGGGTTAGTACGCCAATGCTCTTACTATTGATTATGCCCATCCCCAGGGTAATTTTTCATTCATATCTCAAGACAGAGTCTGTAATGGACATGTGAGCGATCAATGAAGATTGTGAGCCGATGATTTCCACACCTCCATCACAGATTTGGATTTAAAATATGTGTGAAGAACTACCTTGGGCACAGAATAACTCTTGGATAGCTTAGTGGTGAGCATTGACATACTAAGCCAAAGATCCCTGGTTTGATTCCTGTGTCCAAGAGTTATATTTCAATTTAAAAGAATTTTAATATTTAGATTCAGCTATAACAGTTCTTAGGTATATTAGCTTGGCTATTTAATTTATTATCTACTGAAATCATTTTAATTATTTTGGTCAAAAAAGTTGGTTATAAAAATTATAAAATATATACATTAACTTGCGTTACCTTACATCATACCGCAATTAAGTGTCTATCATTTCTACAGGTATCCATTAATCATTATGAAATAACTATTCACTCTGCAATGTATCAAAAGGTAAAATAGCATATATATATATATATATATATATATATATATATAATTCCATTACTTATTAAAAAGCAATTTAAATTATAAGTCACCCCCAACTTTCTGTACCAATAGTTTCCTTTTCGGAGCAACTTACACTGCAATATTTTGACATGTTTCATTTTAAGATACAAACTTGAATAATTAATTTCCATTCTCAACAGTAATAATGTGTATCGTTTATACAGTAAAGGTGCACCCAGGTTAGTGAGTATCTGTCAACTGTGCCAATCAGGCCTAGGTAACAATTTAAATCTCGAGAGATCGCGGTGCCGAAGACATTCCCTAAGGTACTTACCCATCGGAAGAGAGACAGGCTTTATATTCAATGAGGCCTTTGCTTGGCACTTGTACTTAGTGATGAACGTCTTACTGCCTCTTTGGTCTATCCTCTCTTCTTACGTCTACAACCTGGCGGTTAGTTTGATGTGATTTCTTTGCATCTTGAGCTGGGCATGCACTCAGACCTTCGGTTGGTTAGTGCCATCTGCACCATCTGATAGAAATACCATGTACTAGGGGAGTTCAGAAATGTGAGGGTTCTTTGTTGCCCTCCACAGTGAATTTATATGAGTGGATGCATAAAAAGCATACTAATTTTTCCGGGAAAGGTATTTTCACATTCCTTCCAGGATTCTTTTACAGGCCACAATCAACGTGAGACTGAAGGTTTTACTTACCTTTCAAAGGAAGTTGTGATATGGATTTTTATCGCTAAAGAAAAATCAGTCACTTTGGCTGGGTTTGAACCCACAAACATCGGGTCGTGAGGGGAGCACTTTACCCTAAGACCAACGAGGTTGACATGGGATATCCTCAACTCTTATTAAATTGGCCACAAAAAAGACAAAACGTGATTTTTTTTTAAACATTTGCAACCAAATTCACCTGATAAAAGGACAAACTCTCAGGGTCAGAGCCAAGCACAATCGGTTGAGTTTCTGTGTTTTGTAAAGTTGATTATGTAGCCATTAATTGCAAGCGCAGCATTTTGCGCCAAGACCCGCACTTACACCCGATAAACATACTTAAAGACCAGAATGGTAGTAATGGATGTAAAATATAAGCATAGTCTAGCTTTAATAATGATAGCACTTAGTAAGCAGGTTTATATTATACAGTGGGTCATAGTCCGCATTTGTATTATCTTGTGTGTGTAATTCTAACATTTAGAGATATGTGAAATTCACTTTTTCTAATCAAAGTAAAGGTGAATCGAATGGAATGATATTCTCAGAATCAAACCAAAGTTTGAATATTTAAAAAAAAAGTTTAATATAGAATAAAAATAATATGTTTTGAATAACTATGTAGATTTAGGTATTAAATTTGATTTACAAAATGCTCGATTTCAAACATAAAATTTTTGTGTTCGAATGATAAATTAAGTTACCATCACAAAATGAAAATTAATTTTTTCATACGAAGTGATGTAAATAACAGCAGAAAATAAAATATTTGTATTTGGTGATGCTTTGCTATTGTCAAATCGAGAATTTCACTTTTGAATTGAATTTGAAGTAAACTAATATTCGAAGCAAAGTTTTTAAAAGTTTTTGAAACTTCGCACACCCTAATGTTATATAAATATTACCAATTTGAGTCTCAAAAATTTCAGGATGAATTTTAGTAGTTGTTCAAACTTTGCGTATAACCCGAACAGGTAGTAAGACGCGGTGCTAATAATAATAATAATGTTCAAACTTGCTGATTTTCACAAAGCTCGACAAATTTAAGTACTCTGAATTTTTAATTTTATCATGAAATTTTGGAGTTTAATTAATACGACTTAATTTCAAGACATTTAATAGTGAATAAAGTCCCTTAATAATTGCTTCTGTCCGATTTAAAAATATATATATATATATATATATCATACAAAATGATATTAAATCTATCTAAAAATTCAAATTTGCATGATCATAATTTTTTTTCACAAACAAAATATTTTCAGAAAAAATTATGTTAATGATTTAAGTATGAATCTATTAAAAAAAACGCAACTTGAAATATTTCTAGTATTAATACCGCTATATATATTACTCCAACTAAAAAAAACTTGTTTTCATTCAAACACAGCTCAAACTTAAAAATGCCTTCCAGCACTCCTCATAAATAGATGTACATGATATATATGTAAGAAAAGATTTAAAAAAATGATACATAAGGGATAGGCAAATCCATGAAAATGTCGACTCGCCTTAAAAAAATATCAGCTAAGGCCAGCGGTTCCCAATGTGGGATACCCCAAGTGGTAAATGCCAGGACTTTTGGGGGTACATGAAAATGTTTGAATAATGGTGGAAAAAGCTACATAAACTATACCAGCAGTGTAAGACAAAAAAGATGAGTTGAATTTCAAACATAAAACAGTTTTTATAATCATTAATAAACTATTAAATTAATTAAATGTGTTAGTTTTTATTGTAACGTTTGCTTTTTGGGTGTAAAAATATGTGCACTGTTTATTCCCCTATTTTTTAATCCAATTATATATTAGCCCATTTATTATCAGTTGAAACAAATAAATCCGAGAGTATTTATTTACAAGCTGATTAATTTTTATATGAACAAATATGAAGTAACTGAATCTCATATTGGGATAATAACTTGATTTATCAGCTTAGAATTAAATATATCATATAAACACTAAGGAATAAAAAATATTTTTTTAATAAATGTGTTATATAGTTATATAAATATGCAAAACATATTTCTTTCCAGCATGAAAAATTATCATTTAATATTTAAACTTCAATTTTGCCAATCTGGCATATTACTTTGCCTTTTCGAGTACTTTGGTTTGGTTCGGCCACAGGCTGGAAACAGTTGATGCTTATGATGATGATTATTCTTAAAACTTTAATTTGGGTTGTATTTGATTTAGGTTCACTATGAATTGAAAAAGTAGACTTTGCACCTCTCTAATGATAGCCATAAAGCAACTTTCACACAGGATGGTGCGTGAATCATGCAACACGAATGTTCATATAGAACATTTCACATGGGAGAATTCTGTCGTAATCGAGTTATCTGAAGAGAAGAAGTTGATGATAGCAGCAATTATCAGAAGGGGAAAGAAGAAACAATGTTTTTGGGTTCACCCAGTTATATAAAATGTATCAACACTTGATGCTTATAAAGTTATATCTTCCAAATTAACAAAACATCCTGAGAGATTCTTGCTATTCCCTCCCAATCCTCCTCTATCACTTGTGTCTTGGAATAATACTTCCGCATGTAAACATAACTTGCACGATATCTATCAACAAAACATACAAAATCAATGTTTAATTGTTGGTCGTCCTGTACGGTGTAATGAATTGCCAGACATTTCCGCACATATTGACCGAATCAGCAACAGGCGAAGGCTAGCCGCACATCAATCGTGGAACAGTGAATCAGTCTACCCACAGCGCTGCACATGGAATATGCTGCATACAGCCACATATCATGCTCCTCCCGGTCTGAAGTGTATCACTTGCTAAGTGTTCAATCACTGATGGAGCATGTTTCATATTGCATGACACGTTCTGATGGCCACATAGTCTAGTGCTCTATTCTCATGCTAGACGAGACTGCCAATGATGGGAAGACTTAGGTTCGAATCTCGGTCGGGTGTAATGAGGGTGGTTTTTCCTAAACGTTTCACTCTTTCTCTACACAAATGTGAGTACACTTCTCTAAATATAGCCTTTCTAATCCCTAAAACCATTAGCGTAATTAGTATATTAGTGTATAATGCGAACAGGTAGTAAGACATGGTGCTAAAAAATGTTTTGTATGCTTCATGCGGTGAAGTGTCAGTTTCATCTGGTGTAAAAGATGTCCATTTAACTCTCCTTGCTAAGCCACGTTACCGCTGTTAAGTTAAACAGAAACCGATAACTCCCTTCTATTTAAAACACCCCTCCTGTTCTGTTGATAAGGTTTATTGTGATGTGATATGGCGAAAGAACACAGCAAATGCTAACTTTGGAAAGTAAAAATACAACAAATTATGCTAAAAAGATTTTTTTTAAATCCTATTAGATGTCCAACAATTTTTATGTCATTTGTTTGTGCAATAAGAATCAGGTAAATAAGTTTGTAGGAAACAATACTGCATCTATTTTTAATGTATGTCTAAAAGTAATTCCAAAAGTATGAAAGGTCTTTTTTTTCTTTTTATTGCTGTGAAATTATGCCAAATGATTGTTCCAAGTATGAATTATAATATTCTTCTGTAAAATGTAACAAAACCAGAACTCAGGTAGATCTTAAAAACAAGACTTTTTTAATTTTTAACCTATTTTACTTCTAAACAAGCCTAAATAAATACTAGAATAGGCCATTCACAATCAAACATGTCATAATATAACACAATAAAATGTTTTAAAAATATAAATACAGCATGATGACATTTTTTTAAATATTTTATTTTATACAAAATTTAAATAAAAGCTTTAATAGTATAAATATGCAAGTCTGTTTCTGACATTTGTATATTAAGATGGCTGCATTGTCAACGAGAATCGAATCAACAATTGTTTTGTCGAGTAAATTAATTTTATGTTTCAATTGTTATATTTTGCGTTGAACCTGAACATGTAGTAAGTCGCGGTGATCATAGGAAAAAATATCTTCTTTAAAAGTATTCATAATATTTGTAAAACATTAGGAACTGTAAACATGATTTACATTACCAAATAAAAGAGAGGAACACAATTTATGAAAAGAAGAACCCAATTTAAACTTTATTTTGTTGCCTAGGACAAAGAGGTAATAGCTGCCTATTGAAGAAAATCAATCGTTACCACCCAATCCCCTGGCCTAGGTTTCATTTGGAACTCACCAGGAGGGCGTGTGAAATTCGCAATACAACTTTATAAAAGAGGAAACCAAAAAACACAAAAGGGAGAGAGAGAGAGAGAGAGAGAGAGAGGCAATTTGTAAAGAATGATAGGACAATTTTTCTTATAGAGATATATTACAAATAAATTGTTTATAAGATCGATACCTATCAGAAGTACCCAGCATTGCCCGGAGTGACAACGCACTGCAATCAGTGGTTACCCTGGGAAACGCTTGTCTTTTCTTTAAACAAATGGAAAAAAAAACCTTCATTGTATTTCTTCTGACCCGCCTCGGTGGCGTAGTTGGCTAACGCGCTAGTCGTGTTGAGCTCGACCGCCGAGGATGGGGAGATCGAGGTTCGAATCTCGGTCGGGTGAACTGGGGGTGGTTTTTCCTAAATGGTTTTCCAGTCTCCCTCCACTCAAATACGGGTTCACTTCCTCTTAATTCAACCCTCCCAAGTCCTAATCCATTAACGTAATTAGTACTTAAGCGTATAACCCGAACGGGTAGTAAGACGCGGTGCTAAATATTATTATTATTATTATTATTATTATTATTTCTTCTGGCCCAGTTTTTTATAAAATATGTAAAGAAACCTAGCCAAAAATATAAAATTCCAGCTTCAATATGGACAAGTTTGTGCAAAGGAGGCAACTAATTTTAGAATTTCAGCCATCAATGTGAAAAAAATTTCCTGCAATGCTCATGACAGACAGACAAATAAATGTTTTAATTTTATTAAGATATATTGAACATTTCTAATTATTGTTAATTGATACATAGGTAGTGGTGTAACAACACTTAGGAGTCGGGAAATTAAGGGGAGGAGAAAAAAAAGAAACCAAAATAAAAGCTATATACAGTTTAAAAATGCACATCTTCATTTACAATATCTACTCTTGTGCTATGTACATATTTGGCCTCACTTATAAAATTGATATTTCAAAAGCAAATCTATTTCATAATAATATGTCACTCAATTTGTTTCAAAAATTTAAAATCCAATAAAATTAATATGTGTAGTTAAAATAGTACAAAAATAAAATATTTTAAATATCGCTAGTGTTTTAGCACTTATATAACTATATGTTACATAAATAAGAACAAAAATATAGGTACATATATAATGTTGATAGAAAAGTTTTCTCCAATCAAATAAATGTATTCATTTAACTAAGAGTAACTCTTAAATTCATTATTTTATGAATAATCACAACTTATTTCTGACATTCTATTTAAAAATTAATCACTAAACCACAAAAATAAATGGAGATATATATATGTAGATTTGTTTAAAATTTAATTTTACGTATGAATACGATTCTTACACAAATGATATAGAGATTAGTTTGGACAAAAAACAAACATGTCCTGTAAGATGAAAATATTTTAACAAAAGTTAATTTGTAATTTTTATTCAACTACAGTAAATTTATACAAATACATATTATATACTGACTAGAAATATAACTGCTCCTTAAAATTGGGTAAATAATAATGTCTAGGAAGCAACTAATATAATGATATTACACACATTAAATAAAGTATAAAGTTTGATATGCACAGAATGTGTTTCTTGTAAAAATATACTCAGGTTCATACTTACAATGCCACGTTAGTCATTTTATTGGGGTTTCACATAAGGCTATTGGCCCTTTTCATTTGGCGTGGAAATGCAGAGCCATGGGAACAAACGGTTAACTTGAAGAATTTTTATTATTTTGCAATTTTCTTTTCGGAAATGGTTTGTTCAAGAATAGAAGCCTGTTGATTAAGTTATAATTTTTATATACACACCTCTATAATTTTTATAGTGATCAAATATCAATAAAATTTACATTTTCTAATAGAAAACTGCTGGCTTCAAAACAAAAAATAAGAAAATGTAACAATTAATAAACATTGATACATTATCTTAGAAGGTGTGTTGAAAATATTAACATAAAAATTCCACTCGTTCTCGAGAAAACCGATATTTCCAAGCATGATTTTTCAGCAAGACCTGTCCGGTAGCTAGCGCCATCTACGATTTCCGTGATCCATCTGTTCTTGTTGGCGCGGAAGGATACTTTGGTCGATTGTGAAGCCACGCAACTCCTTTCACCCACCATCCCACAAAATAGGTTTTAGACTTTCACTCGAAAGGGCCAAGGGCCTTAAGGTTGAGTGATAACAGCCTCTACATTAGATTTTGCAATGATCTGTTAGTGCTAATGTTCATGTAAAAGTGCTTGTAAAGTTAACGCGAGGTCTACCTTCCAGTTAGTAGACATAATGCCCACATTAACAACATCAAACATTCTGCCATATTTTTTTCTAGACTATTGTTATTAAAACGAGGTTACATTTATTTATCTTCTGAAATTAATCATTTATGGTGATGCTAATTTCAAGTGACTGCATCAGTTTGTTTTATTTTCAAAGGTTTGTTTGTATTTTCCTATTAATTCTACTGGCAACATTTTCTATTATTTGTTCAAATTTACACTTCAATTTCTTATTATTTTCAACATACATTTTAGAAGAAGGAAAAAAAAGTAGCATTACAAAGACGTGATGTGATCAATTTGACCAATTTAGGTTTATCTTTATTGGTTTTCAGAACATCCCCCTAGAAGTTGTAATAACTTGCTTATATTCTCTATTATCAAATCAAGCCAATCAAAAGTCTTGAAACAAATCTAGCTTTCTGAGCAGGTTAACAATTAAAACTAATGGAAGGCCCCTTTTCGTAGTTTGACAAGCACATAAAAATAGTATTGTAAAACACAACAAGTTTAACCAATGATTAGACTTTACAAACAGTTTAATTACGAGGACTTTGACAGGACATTGTAATGTTGGGCCTTAATGTACTTTCACACGTTAAAAAAATGTATGATATAGTAACTACATTAACTACAAAATACAGAAAATCAAAATTTTAAAAACTAATTTGTTCATAATTTGTGAATATTTTTACATGAGTGAATATATAATTAAAAAAATGTATGATATAGTAACTATATTAACTACTAAATACAGAAAATCAAATATTTAAAAACTAATTTGTTCATAATTTGTGAATATTTTTACATGAGTGAATATATAATTAAAACTAATAAAACATTTACATATTACACATGTAAATTCCTTAACTCTTACAATTTCATTAGATAGAACAAATTTAAAAAAAAAAAAAAAAGATTGTAAGCAAAGCAATAAAATGTTGAGTATGTCACATTATAAAAATAAAACATTTATTATACATTTAACATTTTACTCTCACTTCATTAATCATCAACAAAAATATTAATAACAGAGCAGTTGCATTTGTTATTTCACAATTTTGATTCGGCTACATAAATAAAATTCAATTAATATAGCACAATAATTTATTACCTTTAGTTACAAAGGTATATATATATATGTGTGTGTGAAATGGATAGGAGAGAAATGTAAATAAATTTTAAAAAACCTATTCCCACACTTTTGTGTTGAATTATGATTTATATTTAATCATACCAAGTTATTTGTTGGAAACACGACATAATTTTGATTACCTACAAACAGTTTAAACGAGTGTTGATGAAAAGACACTGCAAATTCTGCTCCGTTATTTCCAAACTTATAAAATAATGTATTTAAATTCATGAAAACCATGCAGAATCACTGTAAAAATAATATAATGTGATATGAAAGGAAGACAACCTGAAAGGATAATTAGTTTAGTTCTTTATAAAAAATAAATGTAGGTATCTCTTTATTTCTTTACACTTCCATATTATGATCACTTTCCCAGTTACACATAATTCTAAATTTTCAGAAATATTCCTATTTAATGGTAAAGGAATATAAAAAAAACACAGACATGATCAAATAATAGCTGCAAAAATTTGTTGGTCATGTTCTTTTGCTTTTTTCTATCTTTCCAAGGAGGAAGAGGGGGTGGGGGGTTGCCTAGGTAGATGAGATATCTCCAATCAGATGTTGCGTGTAGGTTAAATGTTGATAAAACTTTTTAACAGTACCTAAGCGAGTTTGTTGTTTAATGAATGAACGCAAAACTATTTTATATGAACATATTAATATATATATATATATAACTTGTAAGCACTGTTAAAAGTCAAAAATTTTCCGTTCTTGAAAAGTCCGAGAAAGCATTTATTTTAGTTTATTATTAAATAAATAAATGCCGGGAAATGAAAGCTAACAATATTATAGGAGCATATAATGGATATTTGTCTATAGAATGATGTAATTTAATAGGGGGGTCACAACACAAATTGTATTAGCATTTATATTTGCCTCCTCCCTGTTTGTTCTCCTACTGTCAGATAGTTCCACCAGGGAAGGTTATAAACCCACTTGATTTCTGTCCTTTATGAATTTAAGCTCTTCTAAAGCCTTCGTATGAAAAGAAAAAGTTCTGAAAATTTCAAACGTAGCTGCCAATATTTTGTCTGCCTTGTTTTGTATTTTCATGTTATTAATTTCTCTCCACACCTAGGAGAGAAAGTATTGTGATCGTCGAAAAATCCGAACTCGAGATTTTGATAAATGTCGTTGCATGACCCCCTGAAACCAAAAAAGTAGTTTTCACAATACAGTCTGCCTGTCTATACCTCAGGCTAGAGCAGAAACTATTTTACCGATTGGGTTATAACTTAGTATCTGGGGGTTCATAAGGTCCTGCCCGAGGGGTATTTTGTAATTAGATGTCTAACCCTAAATTTAGGGGTAGTTTACTGAAGAGACAGTCAAAATCGATTCTCGAAATTAGCTCTAACAATTTTGATTAGATGTTATATCTAGACACTGTTTATTATTATAAACAAAATGCCAAATCTCATTTCCCCGCAACTATTTACAATGATAATAATATACTATATTTCATATCTCAAAGTTGTATTACTATTAAAGATTCAAATCTTTAATTTCAAATACATTTTTATATAACCTATTGTTTCTGAGCTATAGTAAAATATACTTTTTTATTCAGGTTTTTGAAATTGAATTTTATTCTTATACTCTTTGGTGGTCATTGATGTTTATCTTTTCTCGATTTTTCTGTAACAGTGTTCCTAGTTCCTAATGCCATAAAGTAAGTAACAGGGTATATTATTTCATTTTTGATCTTTGGTATAGTGTTTTTACAACACTGTATAAACCTATTATTTCGTTTCACAAATCTTACTAGTTTTAGTAAATGTCTATCTTAAGATAAGCGGGAAAGAAAGTCTGTGTGGTAAGTCGTACCATTTGTTCTTAATTAGAAGCTGCAAAATTTACGAAGAGTGTATTTAAAAAAAAGAGATTTTTAATTGTTTCTATAGAGGCATAACCTAACTCTCCTTTAAGGTCAGCTTCCTTAGATTACATTAATTTAAAGTGCTTCCGCACTTATTTGATAAATTTCTATGTTATTACGCAAATTAATAATTTTTTTTATAATCAAAGTAAGTTAAAAAATATACAAAAATGCGAGTGCCATAAACTATGCTCCGAGCTGCCTTACTTTCAACATATATTTCATAAGTCCACGGTCAACTTTCTAATCATCAAATAAATCTAAGTGGTCAGATAGCTTGCCATTGCAATCTTTCAAAACATTAGTCTAGCTGCCAACAAATTCACCAACTATTTAAAAACTTAAATGTGTTTACAAATAAACATGAAAGAGGGAAAAAAACATATAAATATATATTATAGATAATTTGGAAGTTGAGATTTGATATTGATATGGTAATTCATTTGAACATTTTGAAAAGATTTTCTTCCATTCTGGAAGAAAAAATTTGTTTTATAAGAACTGATACATATTTATATAGAACAAGATTACAAAAATTATGTAGTTCAATTAAAATTTGTTTTGGTACAAGAACAAGGTACTCCCAAGATGTTAGTATATAGGTCTATCTATTTTTTTTAAGTATATAAAACAAACGATTCATGATCACTTTAAACAACCAAAAGTTAGTGTTCATTGTGGTGTTTTGGAGTCAAATTCTTGTTCATAGAAATGGAACCTTTTTTTTATAATATAAAATTGAGTTGTCCATAATTTTCAAAAATTATTAGAAGAATCACAATCGAACTATCTTATTCTTGTACACATGACATAAAAAAAAACATTTGAACATCGCAGATTTAATAGCATATTAATTTAACTATGAAAACACGTCCACAGGCCTTGGTAGGTTTTTTTTTTTTTTTTACTGTTATGATATACATTTTCACTAAATATTTTCAATATACAATTCTATATTTCTATATATCTTCATTGTGAAAGAAGTCCATATAATCTACTCTATTTGTTTCGTTGAGTTTGTTTTGTTGTTGTGTATGAAAGTGTTTTGTTTATTTGAACACACACCTAATCCTGCCCACGTTGCCCCTCTGTTCCTACACTTCACACAATGTACATAACAATCACACTAACGTCACACTAGCACTAGCAAGCACATAGAGAAACAAGTGTTACACATCTGTCTCTTCTACCGTTCAGCAAACTGTGCGACACAAGGAAAATATATTTCACCCGCAGACTTTTGATAAATTCATGCATATTATTGCCCCCCTCCTCTCGTATTTCCTAAAAGCTGCCTAAAAAGATGCCGAAGGGACAAAAAGAACAACTCTAATTTTGTAAATTCTACATTCGAAATTAACCAATGATATCACTTAATAAAGAACTTATATTTATTAAGGCTTTGCGGGTACTTAAGCTTTCTTTAGGCTTAAGGTGGAAGTGTTAGGGATGCGAAAGAAGTTTAGGGTTTTTTTGAAGTTTTTATAGCAAAACTTTATTTGGCCAAAATAAAGCATACACTGCAGTAGTAGAAGCATAAGAGTAATTTTCTTCGCGCGGTGATATCAACAGCTGTTGAATATCTGTCACAGACATAGCGGCATTAAATGAGAAATTATTATTATTATTATCACCCGTTTGGGTTATACACACGCTAATGTGTAATGGTAGGGTGATTGTGAGATGAAATGGAGGACCTACAGTTTAACGTGGGATCCGAACCACGGTGGAGGCCTGGCATTCCACACATTCACATAGATGGGAATTTTTTTAAATAAAGAGAACAAGTTATCATTAAATTCCAGGACACCCTTGAGAGATATTCAACAACTGTTGAGGTCACCATGTGAATAAAATTAAACTCTATATTTGTACTGAAGCAATATTTGATTAATTTTGACAACATTTAAAATTAGTTGCAACATTATATAGTAGAAGCAGACGAGGGTTAGTATAGTTTAAAAGTTTTTAATTCCCCGACCATTCTCCATTTTCAAAGGTCAGAAAAAAAAAAATTTTTACAGTATTTTATAAGAAAGGGTAAAAATTTAAAATAAATAAGTAATTTTCACTGTTTTCTATTAAAATTCTTGACACAAGAATTATTAAAGACAAATATATCAGTTTTTTTTTTTGCAAAACCGTATAAATTGGTGATGAAACTAATATTTTACACTTAATACTCCAAAAATTATTGCAAAAGTACCAAAAATTGTCAGTGACTTTAAATTTCCCCAACTTTTCCAGATGTGTATCAACTCCGTAAACGCAATCGACAAAAGAGACTATGTTCGTGCAATGAACCATTCTAAAAATTAGTTTCACCCTTGTAACATATCAGTGACACTTAAACCTTGTATTTTTTTTATTATTAAATTTTTTTTTTACTTAACGAAGCTCAAGGTCCGGCATGCCCAAAAATTTTAGCATTGGTGAAATGTGGGTTTCCCCTTCACCAATGATGAATTAACGGCCAGGGGACTGGATGTTGTGTCCGTTCTAGATTTAATTTATTTTATGAGCTGTGTGCTGGTATAATCAATCGGTTGGTTATAAAGTGAACATTAAATACCGCAAATAGATTAAAGATTTTAACTAACGCTAAGAGGAGAGTATTTAATATTTGTTTACTTGATTTGATATTTCATAAATTGACTTATCATAACAAATAGGACACACACGTTTTGACTCTCATAGTGAAAAGGGGTTATTAACGGATAAAACTTTACACTGCTGCCACTGGGCACTCCTCCCTGTGCCTTATTGACTTCTTGAAATATGTATTGAAAGAGTAAACGATATAATTTATAATTTATAATAATAATAATAATAATAATAATAATAATAATAATAATAAATCACAATTGAATAAATATAAATTTCTAAAAAAAAAAATTATAATGTAAGCTCGAAGGACCTTATTTTTAAAATAAATTGGTACAAAGGAAGCTGCACCCACCAAATTTAAAATGGCACCTACAAATGAGTATTATAACTATGTGTCAGTAATTGTATCGGTCTAGATAATTAGTAAATATATAAGGGTGAAAGAAAAAACAAAAACACAGTATTCGCTGAACGATAGAGAAAAACAAATATATAAAACACTTTGAGTGAGGAAAATTGATGCGCACGCTATTGTGAGAAAGTATTTAAGCATAGTTTAAATGAATCCGCATACCAAGTGATTGGTGGCATACATCCACTATTGTATCGAGAGAGTAAAGCTTCTGAAGGGTTAATTACGAACAAAGCAAATGATGGTTAAATACATCCTCACAAAACATCAAAATCAAAAACTTAAATACACATTGAATCTGGGAGGTTGCTAAGTTCTGAGTACACGTAATTTGTTGGTTCCTAAGAACCCATCTCACAGGCTATTTGATAAACAATCATGTTCGAAACAGGGATCACATCAAAGAGCAGTTTTCTACTTTCTTCGCTAGACAGAAACAAAATTTGGATCAGTAAAATTTTGTTTTTATATATAGATGGGACATTTGAATTCTACGGCATTCGAGAGATTCAAGATTCATAAGATTCTAAAAAATTTTTTATCTCGAATACTAATTAAGAAAGAACTTGAATGGATACAACAATTTTAAACAATTGGTAAAAGGAATCATATGTATTTGTGTAGTTGGGTGGAAATGAAATCATAAAAAAGAAGAAAATGGTACCAAAATAATTAATTAAAAAAAAAAGTGTTATTTTTGTTGTTTATGAAGAAATAGACTTGACAAACAAAATATAATTTGTTAGTGGCACCAAACCTTAAACTAAAATTATACATTTTTAAAGTTTCGAGGAGTCCAATTTGGATTTGAGATTTGAAAGAAAATTTAAGATTCAGATTTGAGAAATATGGGGTTCCTATGTTTCAGCCGACCTCTCGGTCTAGTAGTCACCACCAGTGGCTTCTAATCTAGAGGTCCCGACTTCGATTCCCAGCGGTATGGTAGGTATTTTTCCCGATGGGGAATTGTTCCTATGGTGGCCATGGTCTGGTTAATTAGGCTTAAGTTAAGTTTAAGACTTCTAATGGTGAGAGATAATCATCACATTGGGTCAATGTGACCGCACCTGAACGGTGTCCCAAACCTCAGACGTCGGTTACATATCCGCCAGAAATGTCTCGGAGACAAAAACACTGGTGGCATCAGGAGGGAGGGGGAATCTAATATATTTTTTAATGTGATGAAATGGTTTTACTGGTCCCAATCGCAGCGTTTTCTAACAAAGACTCCAGATTACCTTAATACAAAATGCCTGTTTCGAGCTGTACTAACTACCTAAGTTAGGCACTATCGCCGGGTTAAGAGCCTAAAATGTCAATGATGTGTGGTGACAATGATAAGACAAAAATAATCACTATCTTAAGATATGTTATATTAGTAGAAAAATGTAATGTATGAGTTTGAATTACAAAACTTTAATAGGTACAATAAATAATGAAACCATTGTTAAAAATAGATACCCTTTGGAGAAAGACACATTTATGGGGTGGATATGAAGATATTTTAAAATTTCAAGAAATTGTTCCGACATTAAAAGCCACCACGCCATTCTCAAAACACGCAACAAATTGTTAGTGTAAACGCACAGCAACCTCCCAGATAATATTGTAGGGAAAACCTTTTAGAAAAATTACACACGCACACTTGTCCAAAAATATTTTATGTCCAAAATAGAAACCAAAATCGACCAGTCATAGACGATCACTTTTTTTTTTTATTTTTTTTTAGTCATATATTTCATATTTAAATTTGTATTCCTCCTCTCCTACCAGAAACAATCCACTCGCTGATATTACTCCTGAAGCCTCCTCATGACGCACACAGCTGGGGTTTCGTCGTTTCAGTCTTTCGCTCGCAGCCCAAGAAAATGTCAATAATAGCTCTTTGGCTTAGTCCCTTTCTCACGTTTTAAATTATAAATAATAATTACAATGAAACATCAAAGTTGAATTACTTGAACACCTTTCATTTAAAATATTGTAACTGAACAGATTCACCCAGTTATAAATTAAATCCAAATGAAAACACTTTTATCTCCCATTAGAGTAGACACAAATATAAAATTATGTTTCTTAAAAAAAATCTCCAGAAAATGTATATTGTTTACAGCTGGATTAGTGATTCAAATCATATATCCCTCAGTTCTACACTATCCCCTCATATCTCGGTAACTAGAAAACAATAAAGGGTATAGTAATTGAAAACTAAATTAGTACTTCATAATGTTTGATATGTAGATGTTTAGAATAACTGAGTTTGTAAAACACGGTAGAAATCTAACTTCACTGGAAAGAAACGACCATCTTAAAAAACATATTAATGGCACTCTGCCGAGAGTGACAAGATTGAACTTTCAAATATACTTTACAAACGAATTCAAATAATCTCAGACAATACTAACAAAACTGTTTCTCTACCAACAATTCAATCTTTTAAAGCAGCATAACAGAAATGTTAATATAAAGTAATTACAGTATTGTAAAAATTTAAAAAAGAAAAGCTTTCAGAAAAAACCATGTTCATAAAACTGCTTAGCTAACCAAAAAGTTTTATTTAGTTAGAAACAACAAAATATTAATTTGTAATAAGAAATTGTCCTTGCTATATATTTTGAAAAATAGAATCGCTTTTAAATATGTTGCCAAAATCAAAAGCATATAGATTCTTTAAACCCCTCTGCCGCCCAAAAAAAAAGTAAATACAAAGTTTGCCATGGTTGAAATTGATTTAGTTGTTCTGAACAAAAGCTTAAAAAAAAAACCTTAACTCAAAAATAAGCTCTCTCATGAAATTAGTTTTCTAAATATAAAAATGAATCAATTTTCTCGTGATAAGTTAGCATCAATAATCTTTGTGCCAATATGCCGTTGAGCCCCAAATAATAATAGTTATAATAAATTAGTAAATACTGTACAGCAAAATAATATTGTGATGCAAGATACCAATTCATGAAATTCATGTTATAAATACATGGCTTGAGCTCGCAATAGAGCTATACCAACCGAGAGGCTACCACAGTTAGCGATGATGGTGCTAACATTTCTGGATAGAGGGTGTCATATGGTCAACACAATGAACCCTCCAACTGTTGATCTCAGTTTTCTAGACTGGAGCCGCTACCTATTTATTCTAGGTGGAAAAATAAAACCGTGAATTGGTATCGACATCAGACCCTAAGATTTAGTCACAATACTGATCTTCACGACTTGATGCAGCGGGACTAAGTCGTCTGTAAAACGTGAGGGAGCTACCTGATGCGAGGGTGCGAGCAAACGTCCGGTCGCTTGTCAGCGAGCGTCTCAGAGCACAACGTCGGGCAGGGGTGGTGGACACTAGGCGCGCGAGTCCGAGTCGTGCACAATCTTCCTCTCCTTGTAGTAGATCTCTTCGCTCTCCTTGTCACACAGGAGCAAGACCACGCCGCCGAACAAGAAGATGGCCGTCCCCCAGCCCACGCCGTACGCCCAGCCGAATTCCCAGACCGTGCGGTTACCTGCACAAGTTAAGTTATTGGCGTCATGTGAAGACAAAAATGGAGAGGATGATAAACGAGAGGGCGAGGGAGTTAAAGAAGAGCCAGTGCAAGACAGCCGAGCAAAGTCATGACTAAGGTGGTAGGTATGGCCATGTGAGGGTAATGGAGGAGAAGAAAATAAAGATGATGGATAGTGAAGTGGGAGACCAAGGGACAGGTGGCTGAAGGGAGTGTAGAGAAGTTTGGAGGGGAGAGAGGAGAGGTTTGGTGATGTTCCATGAACTCTGTGGTCACAGGATTTAAAATAATCTGTCTGGAGGTTATAAAGTAGTGCACCATTACTAGGAACTATGTATGTTCGTAGGGTTGTGTACAGCTTTAGCCACTGATTGAAGCATTACTACTACTATTATTACCACAATTACTATTGCTATTACCACTATTACCACCACCATCATCATCAAATTTTTTTATTATTATTATTTTTAATGTTTATTATTATTATTTTATTATTATTATTATTATTATTATTATTGTTGTTGTTATTATTATTAGCACCGCATCTTACTACCCGTTCGGGTTATACACACGCTAATGTGTAATGGTAGGGTGATTGTGAGATGAAATGGAGGACCTACAGTTTAACGTGGGATCCGAACCACGGCAGAGGCCCTGGCATTCCACACATTCACAAGTTGTGATTAATACACGTCTTGTCAGAGGTGAAGGAAGGGTTTGGCAATCAGATAAATCTGTGCCGGGACCGAGGATTGAACCCCTGACTCCAAGCACAGAAGTCTGACACCTTACCCCTAGACCGCCAGGTCACCATAGCTTTAAAGAGTAAATAAAAGCTTTTGTTCCCAAAGGTTTTGATAAACCTTCAAACTGTTACAATTAAGATTTTGTCCAAGGTATAGTTTATTTAGTTTTCAAAATAGTTTGCTTAAATTGGACCAGCCTGTATATGTATGACTATTTGATTCCTAATGGTCTTACTTCCAGTATATTCTGCCACAAAGCACACGGGGTAGATGACCAATGCAATCAAGATGGAGATCACTGGAAAGAAAAAAAAACAATCAATGATCATAAACAGAGCAATGT
This sequence comes from Timema podura, assembly GCA_033556935.1. Classification (NCBI taxonomy): domain Eukaryota; kingdom Metazoa; phylum Arthropoda; class Insecta; order Phasmatodea; family Timematidae; genus Timema; species Timema podura. Next base: position 80,588,961 of record JAVRXN010000011.1, read on the forward strand.
CATCTGAATAGCAGTAAATACCATGATAGTGAGAAGTTAACTTTTTCAATGTGAAGTGAAATCGAATCAAATGTATGATATATATTATCAATGCCAAATCAAAGTTGAAATATTTTAACACGTAAATTGAAAAAATTACAATTGGACCAAGAAGTGAACTCTGTGAACTTGGCTTGGATTGGCAATGCTGTACCAATGGGCTATCCGTGATTCGTCCCGCGCTCAGGATCATTCTTACTTTAGTTTTATTTGACAGACATATAGAAATATCAGCTAGCAATGAGCTAATATTGATACCACAGCGCCCGGCTACTCGGGAGAGGGGGAGGGGGGGGATGGTACCAAACTGGTAAGAATAATATATTATCTATAACCTACAAGTGAATGCCTTCACCACAAAATTTCTTACATATGCCTTAAACCAAACATGTATAGCGCTTGAACCCATGATTTTACCAAGTTAATATTTGGTATACATACATGTTCCCTAATAATGTGTGTTTGAACTCAAGTTTTTTTGAATTTTTAAAAATTACCTCTTCTATGAAATTTAAGTTTAAATATTAAATTTCATGACCTTGAAAACATTAAAATTTTTATGTGCATGTGTTTGGTATAGTAAAACCTTTAAGCAGACCTTTGTAATGAGCCCATTAGGAAACTTATGTTCAATAGTATTTGAGTTAGAGCCTATTTTGCAAAGTGCCGAGTTGCCAAACTCAACAATATTTTGAAATCTCAAACCACAAAATATAAAAGTTACTTATTTAATAAGAGCAGCATATTATAAAAATTCATAAAAATCCAAAAGGGTCAGGTTGTGGGGTGTGTTGATTTCATGTGGAACGACCCAACAGCGGTGGCTGCTCAGTTGGTATTGCTCGATTACAGGCCGAAGCCACGAAGTTATTTTATATATATATCCTGAAAAGCTACAAAAATTGATTTAGCTCCTTCCTACACTAACTAAATCAATTAATGTAATGTCCCAAATATACTCATGTTTACATCAGACTAAGCTTAATCCACACAGCTATGGGGAAAATGTCCTTCTACTTAGCTAAACAAAAACCATAACTCATAAAAATCAAATTAATATTGTACAGAAACGTAAACACGAGAGAGAAAGTTCCATTGTTCCCGGGCTGATACCATCTTCATTTAATTTCCCTGCGCTTGTTCTCTTGCGCTGCCCCGGCTACATGACAATGATAAGAGGGAAAAGCTATTACACAAAGGATTGATATCGCAGAATAATCTCAACTCATGATAACAGTGCTTTGCTTTCTGGGATGGAGGATATTATGCAGGTACAATCGTACCAACACAATAGAGAAACGCCAAGATAAACCAAAAAAACAGGTTGCTAAAGCTAGAAAAAATAATGGGGTTGAAGGGGTGCATGTAACATAAATAAACTAAATTTATGAAAAAAATAATATACCTCACTTGGGTTCCAGATTACCGCTGTAAAGCGAATATCGTATTAAAGGAATCGCAGCCCTTTTATTTGCTTGTCAGGGCATAAAAAGCCTAGAAACATATTTACACTATCATTTATTAAGTGTGAAAAAGTGCTAGGCCTAAAAAAATAAGCAAAATAAAAACTAATAAATAGAAATGATACAGTTTTGCACCGTTTTTCAAATTAATCTTCGCGGAGGCCTTAAGCTCAGTCATAGTTTTCTCAAGCTCCATGAGATAATTTTATAATATTCTTTATTTGTTTTTCACACTATGAAATAGCATCAGTAATTGGGAATCGCAATATTATTTCAAATCTGTATAGTGATATTTGTCATAGGCGCAGTCAGAACATGGGGTATTTTCAGTCTGTTTGATCATTTTATACTGTAAAATTTAAATGTTATTATTGAATGTTTATAACATTAGTGTAAAAAATTTTCTGAGGGCTTCGGCATATTTTTTTTTCCGGTGCTTCTTCGGTCTATAATGTTTGGGAACTCTTGAAGTATTGTATTGATAGCCTTAAAACTGCTGAAAACTCCCTCAAGAGCAAGCGCTAAATGAAATTATTTATCTTTGAATTTTTATAGTAAATTCTTTCATGGTAAATTTTCACAGTAAGTAATAATAATGTTTTTAAACACTGGTAGGACACAGACAAATTATCTCATTGATTTACAGCATTCCTACCTGTTTGAAAATATCACCACAGCTGTTTGGAATAAATATAAATTATAAAAAAATAATGTTTACAAAGTAAATATAGGATAGATAATTTTTAAAAGAAATAATGACTTTTTGTGAGAGTTACATTTTGTCGGTAATATTTAAAAAGTTAGGAACCGGCAGTTAATTTGTTTCTCTTCCCTAAGGGCGGGGGGGGGGGGGGGGGGCGAGTGGGGGGGGGGGGGGTGGGGGGGGGGAGAAGTGGGGGCTGGGGGAAGTCGCCGGGTCGCCGGACAAAATGACAGAAAGGTGAGACAGAGAAGTTTTGAGAACATTCTTTACAGTTTGAATTTGTCACATTTCCATTACTCCTAAATTTAATTCACTAATTTAAAAATAATCTCACACCTTAATAAGTTAATCTAATTGATTGGGGCAGATTCAAACAAGGTGAAGAAGGAAAGCAAATAAATTACCAGTAATATGTGGTCCAACCGAGGTATTAGGTTGAGTTGAGTCGAGTTAACCGAACACACTAGTTTAAATTGTAGCTGGACATGGGTGAATAATGTACACCCCGTTTTAACCCTTAGGACAAACCAGTCCAATTTTAGTTGGTCGGTGTATACTCTAGTAAGATTTTGTACTTGTGTTTTGTAATAAGATTATAATTAAAAGTGATATGAATATACACCATTTTAATTATCAAATAAAATAAAATCAACATAGGTGGAATTCTCAATTAACTAATTTTACCCGATATGATTACTATGTTAAAGGCCATATACTATAGTATATAAAAAAAATGAAAACAATCCATATTTCATATAAAAAGCCTTTAAAAAAATACAAACGCATTTTCTTGTGGTCAAGATTGATAACATTTTACTATATTATTAGTGTTATTTTATAGGTATTGGTAATATACATCAAAAGTAACATATGCATATCACACGGCTTGATAACAGAAAAATTAGATCTAATTAATGCATTTGTCAGTCGGATAAAGTTCTTCCTATGAAAAATTGGACTGTACAGCAGCTAACATGGAGGTAAGCCATCACTCATACAGTTAATGAAAGATGACTACCGAAGCTTAGAAGATGGAAATTATCCATGGTTACGGATAAAGCCGCGTCAAACGTCATATCCGTGAATTGTAAAAATGATACCTGGACCCAATAATCTAAGCTTCGCTTGTCATGTACAATTAATTACAGTACAAGCTGTGGCTTACCTCCATGTTATTCACTTTAATGTATAATGTAATAGTAAATTAACTGTACAATAATTACTGTACTAACAGCAGCATAAAGCCACTGGTTGTGGTATCAACGGTAGTTCATGGTAGGTGATGATTTCCACATGTCCATCACAAACTCTGCCTTAAATATGAGGATGGAACGATTCCTGTACATCTCAATGGTAGAGAACCAGTGTGCTAAGCAAGGGTCCCGAGTTCAATTCCCATGTTCAGATGCCTTTTTTCAAATTTACTAATATGTAGCAAGGGTGGAAGAGGACGCGAGAAAAGCCCAGTTTTTTTTGTTTTGTTTTTTTGTAGTTTTTATAGCAAAACTTTTTGAGTTTAATTTTCTTCAAATGTTGACCTCAAAATTTCTTGAATATCTGTCAAGGGTGTTGTGGAATTTGGTGAAAACTTTTTCTCTTCATTTAAAAAGTTTCTCATCTAATGCCGCTATGCTCATGACAGATATTCAACAACTTTTGATATCACCATGGGAAGAAAATTAAACTCCATGTTTGTACTAGAGAAATATTGTATTTATTTTGACCAAAAGTTTTGCCATAAAAACTGCTAAAAAACACTGGGCCTTTTCTCGCGTCCCCGTCCATCCCACCTTAAGTTATGAATCTCAACCAAACTCACATGACAGGACCATCACGTAGACGGCGATCTTGTAGTACTTGTATTTCTTCATGTGGTCTTTGCTCCGCAGTCCTAGGCCCGTGAGCAGTGTCGCCACTATGTCGGTGATCAGAGTAATGATGCAAAGGGCGGCCGCTGCTCGGATGTATGCTGAAACACATCAGTGATTTGGTTCACCTCCATTTTAAATCATTCAACAATTTAACTCAGCTGGTAGCGTGTCTAACTATTGAGCTTAGGGTCCCGGGTTCGATTCCCGGCGTGGTCGAAAAATCTACCGTTTGTTTGAAATGTATATTTCACTTTTCACAGTGCTTGTTTAATTAGTCAGTTCAGAAAGTACATGTTAAATACTTCTGATAGACAATATAATAAACTTATATATGTTCAAGAGTCAAATATGAAATTTCCATTCAACCTTAGGGTGGGGTCAGAATTTCTCTTTTAAAACTTCCTAACATTTCATATTCAAGTTTCCAGATAATATTTACCAATTTTCCCTGGCTAACCCTTTTACAGTTTACTTCAGAAAATTGAATTTTTTTTAACGCCCTGTCTGGTTATCTCTTTAGGTTACAAGCATATGTTAGTTAATGAGTTAGGGATGTGGAAAGTTGAATATAGAGGAAATATAACTGCATTTGCGTGGACAAAGAGAGGAAAACAATTGTAGAAAAATACCCTCAGTACCCCAACCAGAATTCGAACCTCAATATCTCTGTCATCGACAGTCTAGTCTAACACGAGAGTGATGCCTTAAATCATGTGGCCATCAAAGCAGATTTTATTTTATTAAATAATAGATTTTTTTTTTTTTTCAATTCTCGAAGCTTCTAAACTTCAACATTTGTATGAGTTATTTTTCCAGTATTAAATGTTTTAGGTATTATTTGTGAACTGGTGTAATTGTCATATAAAAACAATCACTCAACAACAGTTTCATGTTATACTAGTAGAGGTACCTGGCGTGGCCCAGGGTAACCATGCAATACATTGTGTGTCGGGCAAAGCTTTGCTTCAATAGGGGCATAGGGGCTACCAGACCTCTGCGTGCGGTAGACATCCCGCAATGCTCATGACACACAAACTCTTCATTTTATTAATAATATAAATCCAGACAATGACTTCTGTTAACATGCAAAAATTAAAATCTCTTAGTTTTTGTGTTTAGGTGCAAAATTAATGGATTTTTTTAAGCCAAATATTAAAATTCCCCGATTTTTCCTAATTTGTATTTAAATTCTCTGACAATTCTAAGTTTTTTCTAAGTTTTACATCAAACTATTTCTTAACTTCCCCATGTTTTCCCCACCTGAAGTCATCTCTGAGAAAAGATGTCGAGTTACATGCGACATACTTACAGACATCCCTAGCCTGGTAGCACCCCGGGGGGTCCTGCATGTTGAAGGGCAGAGGCGTGGGAGCGTCCTCCGCGATGCAGTGGATGAACAGACCCTGCCTCCAGCCGGTCGCCATCAACCAGTCGGTGGACGCCAGGGCCATGATCATCAGGATGATCACGATCAGTCCGCAGATGAACGCAATCACCTGAAACATTCGACAACAACCTTCAATATGATGCATTCATCTGTATTCTGTATTACGTCAGAGAAGGTAAGGTTGAGGGAAGGAGGAGGATTCAAATATTGGATGACTTGAAGGAAAGAAGAAAACTCTGGGAGCTGAAGGAGGAGGCAGAGGACAGGGAGTATTGGAGGTCTAATTTAATAGACAGAAGGATTGGACCTGTCGTAAGACAGAACACCTAATTATAATAGTAATAATAATGATGATGTTAGTAATAATAATAATAATAATAATATAATAAATAATAATAATAATAAATAATAATAGAGTGCAGTTTTGAAAGGGAATCCAACAGGTCAATGTGAAAGAAGCGTCTTACGTTGGCTTGGACATGTGGAGAGGATTAGTGTGAATCTATGGACGAAGCAAATATATGAAGGTAGAGAGTGTGGATCAAAAGGAAGGGGTAGGCCATGTAAGACGTGTCTAAATGTTGTAGACAAATGTGTGAAAAATAGAAACATTAAGAGCTTTAATAATAAAAGAACATGTATGACTCGTGTATGTATGTTGTTGAAGTGAAGGGAGTTTGCAAGGATAGGGAAGTGTGGAGAAAGTTAGTGAGGGTGGATTAAGTTAAAAGTATTTTTTTTAGCTCTATGCACAGTTCCTTGCTTACCCTGCAAGGGAACGGCGTGATTAGGTATATAGGTAGGTAATAATAACTCATTGAGTGTGCACTACCTTACAGGCCATGCCAATCTGAAACCAGGTGAGGTTAGCTTTGCTATCTTTCAGGGTAAACGAAGGGGGGTACACTCCACATTACTGTTCGTATTGTTCTTGCCTTCCTCCGCTAAGGTCCCCGGTTCGTCCCAAGGCACAAAGTGTCATCAGCCGGGCAATCGAACGACTCCCCTCTCAACGCAAACATTCTGTATTTAGTTCACCCTGTGAGAGGTTCACGATTGTTCCAATAACATTGTGTGAACCGCTTCAATGGTCAGATGGTCTAAGGCGGGCGTGTCGAACCCATGGTATCATCAGAGACACATTGAACATTGAAACTACTGGAGGGGCACATTGCAGAACATTGATCATTGCCACCATCTTAATAAAAAAAACTCAATATTAAGATCCTCCTTACTATTATAAACACCGTCTATGTGGTCCAGTGGTCAGAGTTCCTGACTATAGATCCAGAGGTCCCGGGTTCGATCCCCGGCACTTCCACATCTATATGTGAAGCAGTGAGTCTGGAACGAGGTCAAGTCAGCCTCGTGTGGACAAATGAGGAGCTCACTTGAATAAACAAGGAGCAGCTCCGGTCTAGAAAATTGAGATTACAGGCCGGAGGGTTTCGTTGTGCTGACCACATGACACCTTCCATCCGCAGAAGTAGGCACTATCTTCACCAACAGACTGCGGCCGCTTGGTATGCTGGCTAACACCATGGAGTTTTTTTAAATTTACTCAACAAATCGGTGGACAAAATCAGTCCATGACGTGTGTCTAATTTCATAATTTCAGGGACAAATGATCAGCTTAACTTAATCGTAAACCCTCTGTGAAAATCAGCGCCCTTCACAATAGCATGCCCACCATCAAGAATACAAACACCAACACACAGAACACCCATGTACAACCCCCCCCCCCCTACCCTCCGTAAAGCTCATAACATCCCAAGGCTCCTGGAATTCATTACGACACAGTATTTATAGCGTGTTAACACCGCCCGAGAATAGAGGGAAGTGATTAACTCTAGTTGCAAAGTTGGAATTAGTTGAAAGGCTTCCTCTTGACGTTTAGACCATAAAACATGCAAGGGCTTCCCTTTGTTGAGCCAAGGTTGGTATGTGTTGAGCTAACCCTTGTAATCTACAGGCCAGCAATCACACATAGGGAGTACCGTGCCACACAGCTACCGAAAGGGTGCGTAACGAGGGCAGATTTCTTTCTTATTTATTATTTTTTTGTATCAAATTATTAGAAATGTAATGTTTTCTTAAAGTTATACACACAACATAAGCAAGTTTCCAATTATAACAAAACAGTTTTTTTTGTACAAATTTCTATTTCTTAACAAAACAAACGAATTATTACCTTTCATGTAAGGGGGGGAAAAAAATGGGAGCTGGATGTTGTGTCTGTTCTAGATTTAAGTTAGTTTATAAGTCGTGTCTGATATAATCATCGGTTCAGAAAGTGCACTTTAAATACCTCAAATAATTAAATGAAGTAATGAATTATAAACTAACTTAAATCTAGAACAGACACAGCAACTAGTTTCTCGACCGTTCATTTATCACTTGAAAGAGGAAGCCCACATTCCACTGTTGATAAATTTCACAGCCATGCCGGGATTCAATCCCGGAACCCTTAAATCAGTAGTTAGACCGATACCGACTGGGATAAGGTGTCGGATACTTGAACCAGTGTTGTCAAGTCTATAGTCTATAGCGATAGTACATGGATCTGAAATGGATTGTATTTTGACCGGCAGGATACTACTTTATGGCATTATATTGATAAACCTTGCGATTTTCATAAAAAAGAATAATGAAAATTAATGTAACTAAATTTTTTACTAGACGGCAGGGCCACAGGATATTACTTTTATGGAAATATATCCTAAAATTAGGATGTACACGTGGTAAAATTATATTTAAAAAGTTAGTTATCCAGATTTAATTTTAAAAAAGTTACTAGGTTTCTTATAAAGTTCGGGAAGTTGTTTTTTTAGCACCGAGTCTTGCTCAGTTTATACGTCTATGTACTAACTACACTAATGTGATGGGGATTAGGAAGGTTTTAATTTAGATGAAGTGCATCCGCATTTGCGTGGGGGAGAGTGGAAAATTATTTAGGAAAAAACTTAGTAACCTGACCGGGATCGAAGCCCAATCTACCAATCTTCGGCAGTTTAGTCCAAAATGAGAGTAGCGCATTAGAACGTGCGGCCACCGAAGTGGTGTGAGGTGTCTTGGAAAATGTTATGTGACTTTCCTCCTTTTTCCCTTGTATCCTTCGATTTTTTTTCCTCTTTACAGTTAACGCTGCTTCATGTAATCAAGGTATTATTTCGGTATTTTAGAGCTCATTATTTAATTGTTTTTAACATTTGTTTTATAAAAACAACACGATGTAGATAATATAGAAGTTAATAAGAATTAACTATAAAATTTGTTAAAAATATAAATATAAAGTTATTTTCCCCATGTCCGGTCAGTATCTACAACCCTTTAGCCTAAATTTTCCCGTTTAACTAATGGTTTCTACTACGCGATGTTTTTCCGGAGCACAACTACCGCATTATAAGAGAATTTCCTGTATAAATATTAATGTTAGTTAATCGTCTTTTTTATACTCGCATCGGTGGGTACGCGGACTAAATGTCAGTTCGTCTAGTATAATTTGACGGTGATTGTGAGGACAGGGTTTGAATCTCTGACGCGTGTACTGAGGCTGTTTTTCCCCTAAATGCAAATGGTTTTCCAATCATCCTCCGCGCAACTGGTAGTACACATTAGAGTAAATATAGTACATAAGCGTAAAATCCGGATGGGTAGTAATATGCGGTATTAAAAAAATCCAGAATCAATATGGTTTTATAAATGTGTTTTGTTTTTATTAGGGGTTTTCAAGTGCACTTTATGAAATAGTTTAACTAACGATAAATCAAAATATTTGGCCCATGCCAGGAATCGAACCATGGGACACATATCAGCAAGCAGACACACTACCGGCTCAGCTGAGGTGTCGGAATTGTTATCATGAAAAATGTTTTTCATTGCGTTCATTAATGAGTATCAATTAAAATAATTGGTTTCGAACTTGTTTAGTTGTTGAAAAAAAATCCACATTTACCAACATTAGATCATTTTGTTTTTACTGAGAATTCTTTATTTATAAAGATGCAGTGAAGAAAGTGGGTTGGCAACATTGTTAAGGAAGGGAGAGATTGATGTTGTGGAAGAAATGGGAGGGGGGAATCCCCTAGTCAGTGAGTGGGCCCCATAACGAGCATCAAGGGATGAAGAGAGTTTTCCTCCCCCGACCCCTAGAGGGGTTGCAAATTACCCTGGACAGGAATAATGACCCTTTCTCCCCCATCCCCCTTTCAATCTTCCCGTGCATGGAAACATTTCACGGCGTGGATTTCCTCTTGGGAAACATCTTACCTTTAGAGGCAGTGTTGTCAAACTGACGGGATCACGACCAAAGATACAGTGTTGTCAAACTGACGGGATCACGACCAAAGATACAGTGTTGTCAAACTGACGGGATCACGACCAAAGATACAGTGTTTTCAAACTGACGGGATCACGACCAAAGATAGTGTTGTCAAACTGACAGGATCACAACCAAAGATAATATTGTCAAACTGACAGGATCACAACCAAAGATAATATTGTCAAACTGACGGGATCACGACCAAAGATACAGTGTTTTCAAACTGACGGGATCACGACCAAAGATACAGTGTTGTCAAACTGACGGGATCACGACCAAAGATACAGTGTTGTCAAACTGACAGGATCACAACCAAAGATAATATTGTCAAACTGACAGGATCACAACCAAAGATAATATTGTCAAACTGACGGGATCACGACCAAAGATACAGTGTTTTCAAACTGACGGGATCACGACCAAAGATACAGTGTTGTCAAACTGACGGGATCACGACCAAAGATACAGTGTTGTCAAACTGACAGGATCACAACCAAAGATAATATTGTCAAACTGACAGGATCACAACCAAAGATAATATTGTCAAACTGACGGGATCACGACCAAAGATACAGTGTTTTCAAACTGACGGGATCACGACCAAAGATACAGTGTTGTCAAACTGACGGGATCACGACCAAAGATACAGTGTTGTCAAACTGACAGGATCACAACCAAAGATAATATTGTCAAACTGACAGGATCACAACCAAAGATAATATTGTCAAACTGACGGGATCACGACCAAAGATACAGTGTTTTCAAACTGACGGGATCACGACCAAAGATACAGTGTTGTCAAACTGACGGGATCACGACCAAAGATACAGTGTTGTCAAACTGACAGGATCACAACCAAAGATAATATTGTCAAACTGACAGGATCACAACCAAAGATGCAGTATTGACTTTCCTCGACGGATTACATTATGACCCTATCTTATAAGCAACGCCAATGTGGAACCTTTCAGGGTAAACAAAAATGTACATAACATGATTTTTTTTTAAATCGACCAAGTAAGAGAATTTTATCTGTCAATATTTTTTTATCGACGAATCGTGGCAGTTATCGAAAGCATTTTTTTTTCGAAGCGAAGTCTTAAGTTTTCGTAAATCCACGCACCCCCCTATAGAGTGGCAAACCAGTGGGTATAAATATTAAGAGCGGCGCGATGTATCCATCGTACTCCAAACTTCATCCCGCTATTTTTTAAGGGCAAGGGAAAAGGGAAAGTTTTCAAAGCACTTGCAACTAGAAGGAACACTACTACCCCCTTCCCTTCCCCACAAAAACCCTAACTAGTTCTAGTTCCAGGACAGGCAATGTGTCTAAAGGGGCATAGGGAAACGGAAAGAGGGTGGGGGGAGGGGAGTGTTCTCTAGACGAAAACTGACTCGACTCTGTTAGCGACGAACTTTTTGGCGAGCTTCCTAATTAGTTCCAAGAGAAACTGTCGCGAGATGTCTACCCCCCCCCACCCTTTCCTTGTCCACCCAAGAGTTACGTTTTCACTCACGACACCATTTCTCCTCTTTCCCCGCTAGTTCTCCCTTTGCGGTGAATATCACGTACTCTCTCTCTCCCCCTTTCTTTCTTTCTTTCTTTCTTTCTTTCTTTCAGGCAATCATCACATATCTCCCTCTTTTATTTCATTTCTTTTTCTCCGTTTATATCCAGTGCAACACATCAGATAATTTTGTTTCTTTCACACATAGTTTTTCTCTCTTCAACCGTTCCTCTGCTATTTTTTTATTTTCAATGTGTTCTATCCTCCAACTCGACACCTTCACAATACTTTAAACAAACGGGTGAAAAAACTGTCTCATTTTATTTTACTCCCTCCATCCTTCTTTTATTCTCTTAGGCATAACCTTTTTTTTTACATTAGAATCTTTCTTTCTAGTCACTTTAATTTTTTATAAAACCTAATTTGTCACGATTTACCTTCTTTCTTTTTTTTTGTCTTTTATAGCCTTGCCTGTTTTAAACTTCCCTTTTTGTTGTTTTTTTCACCCCCATTATTTATCTGACAGATCCATTCTAGGAGAAGTCAACAGAGGAAACGAAATAGAGACAACCTTTTCCTATTCGAGTTTCATTTTAGCGAACAAATTGGTTTTCAAAACAGTCCAAAGTCATTGTCTGTGTTTTAATAGAGCTGTTACGTGAATCCTGATCACATACTTATGTTTCTTTAAGTTACGTTAACTTGATCGTAAATACGGAATTATAGAACTAGATAGATTTAAGTCACAGGGTGGTCACACAATCTTAGGGGGAAGGGGGGAATCTCGAGTTTTTCTCTTTTCAAAGGATCCAAATCTCTCAGACTTAAACCCATATCAAAGGAATAAGGGTACTTTTTAAAAAAATCAAAATATCCCATCTTTATGAATAGGAACAATAAATACTTTTTTTCGAATCCTATGCTCAATCGGTACCATGTCTACCAATTGATCTAAGGGTCCCGGGTTCGATTCCCGACATGGCAAAAAAATTAACATAGATGAAATTGGGGTTTCCTTCTTTCAGTGATGAATTACGGCCGGGGGACTGGATGTTGTGTCTGTTATAGATTCAAGATAGTTTATAAGTCGTGTACTGTCATAATCAGTCGGTTCAGAAAATTGCACGTTAAATACCTTGGATAAATAATAATAATAATAGATACATTAATTAACTAGCATACCCGCTTCAGTGGCTGAACGGTCTATGGCGTCAATCTCGTGTGAGATTGGACTGCTGAAGACGGGGAGATCGGGGGGTTCAAATCCCGGCCGGGTCCACTGAGGGTGGTTTTCCCCTTTAAATGGTTTCCCACTCTCCTTCCACGCAAATGCTGGTGGATTACCTCTAAAATACTTTCTTATTCATCCCTACCTCATTCGAGTAATTATCATACACGTGTATAACCTGAACAGGTATTAATTAAGACGCGGTGATGGCAAAATTTAACTAAACCGCAGAATAAACTATTTCCCTTGTCCAATTCGCTGACAGTTCATATTTTCCCCAATGGTCAGTCCCCCCCCCCCCCCCCCCCCCCCCATCACATGGTAGGAACAAGAGCCGAGACCCACTCAGTCACGATTGCCGGTAAACACAGACACCACAGATTAGCCAATATAGAGGGCAAACAACCGGGCGCCCAGAGTCTGCAAACATTGAAAGAGTCTAGTCAGCTCTTGCTTACGGTACAATCAACACGTTGACCACACGTCCCACTTTAAAAAAAAACAGTTCCTTTTAATACCGTGTACTCCATCAAACATTTAGGCGTGGTGGATGGGCGCGTGGGTGGATTGGGGCGGCGTGGGTGGATTGGGCGGCGTGGTGGATTGGGGCGGCGAAGGCCGGACGAAACAGGATACAATTTACTCTTATGACACAAAATAAAACTTATGTTTCTAAATAAATTTTGTTTATTTATTATAAATGCAGACGAAAGGGATTGACCTCAAGAATTCTTGGGTTTCGAGTCAGACAAACTATCCGCGTGAGGATACCCTGCAGATACCGGTTATCTTGAAAATATGACAAAACCTTTTATCCAAGGGCGAAGAAAGCTAGTTTTTCCAAGGGGTGTGGGAGGGAGGTTCAGTTATAAAATTGTTATACTTTAGACAATAAAAGTTTGTACACGTATATAGAGAACTCCCTTATAATTAGTAGAGTAAACTTTAGAGAACTATTACTAACTTAATTGAAAGAAAATAATTATTTCCACAGAGGTTAACATTAGTGAGTTTCAGCCGATGTTTCTTCTTCTAGCTGTCAGATACCGCCACACCCTATGCTGAATGGAATCTTAAGTCATATATTTTGGCTTGCCTATTGAAAAATATGTAAACTTTGATAATAAAATTCTCGAAGTAATTATTTATTAATAAAAATAATTAAAAGTGATCTGGTATAAAATAAAATATTGCTGTCGAAAGAAATTGTCATTTTCTGAAATTGAGGCTTCACCTTTGAATATTTTTTTGGAAATTTGAAAATTATTTGGAACATTCTTGCTAAAAAAAAATTTTTGTTGAAAGCCACTAATGGGTTAGGGATAAAGAGGGCTAAATTTAGAGGAAGTGTACCCGCATAAGCGTGAGAAAATCATCAAGGAAAAACCAACATCAATTCACCAGACCTAGGTTCTAACATCGATCGCTTCGTAATCGGCTTTATAGTGTATTGCGAGAGCAACGCCATGGACCATGCGGCCACCAAATAGTATTTTAACTAAAATTGCTTCATCAGTTGCCGTTGTGGTAGCTAAGTTTTTAGCACAAGTGTGCTGACTTTTCAGAGTTGTCTCATATGACAGAGTTTTAGTAGCCACAGAGTGTGGGGGATGAAAAACCTACCTTAAAGGTTAGGTCAGAGTCAGAAGTTATAACCACCACCCTAAATCTGCCAGTAGCCAATAGGAGGGCGTCCAACCCAAATGTATCTAGATAAAGAAAAGGAAAAAGAAGGGGATATAAAAACACTAATTATATTAAAAACAAAACTTTAATCGGCCTTCAATCCAACCAATAGAATCAACCAGGCATACCCTGATGACGTATCTTGCCTGCAGCCACGTGACTTTGTTACCATGGAAACCAGAAGAAGGTGGGGGGAAAGGGGCCACAGACGTTCGTTATAATGGGGAAAATTATTTTTCTGGGGATCACTAGAAATAATCGAGATTTACCAAGACACACGGACTGGTGGTAAACACAAATCAACTATAATTATCATTTGGTAAAGTTGACGAGCTCAAATACTTAACAAATTTAACTGGTGATAACGATATTAGAGTGAGCATTAGGAAATTTGTATGGTCGGGAAATGCATGCTATTACCCGGTCAGTAAGTTGTTGACATCTCGTCTGCTGTCCAGGAATGTAAAACTAAGAATAAACAAAACAAACATTTAACCGGTTGTACCTTATAGTTGTTAAACATGGTATCTTAACTTACATGACGAAAAGAAATTTACGATGCTCGAAAACAAAGTGCTTAGGAAAAATTGTTGGTTCAAAATGGGATAAGAATAGTGTGGAGTGGAGGAGATAAGCTCCATATAATGATGAGTTACATACCCTGTATTCATCACAAGCCATTATCGGGGTAATCAAAATTCTCAATTCACGGTGGGCAGGACATGCAGCGAAAATAGAAGAAACTAGAACATTGTTTAAGGTAGTGACTGGCAAACCCAATGGCAAGAGACCAATGGCAAGAGACCATTGGGAAGAGACCAATGGGAAGAGACCAGTGGGAAGACCTAGACGCAGATGGGATAGCACTAGAATGGGAGCAACTTTTAGAAAATGCAAACACATATTTTATGTGGTCGACATTGAAACCCTTCCCATGAAAATTGACCGTATATTAAAACTGTTGATAACTTTTATAAACACAACAAAAGAGTTTCTTCCTGTTGCGATATATGTTGTATTGTATCTTCCACGACTCCCATGAATTGTGTTAATCTTGCCACACGCAGGATCGGAACGGTCGAAAGCGGAGCCCTACGAACGTAAACGAGTTTTGTCCGCAGACTGGTTCAGAATTCAATTCATGTCAGTCAGAAGACAGAAAGAGGGCACATTCTATGTTCTCAGAGAAGAGAGTGTCCTCGCTCCCTAGGAGTAATGAGAGGTCTATGTTCTCAGAGAAGAGAGTGTCCTCTTTCCCTTGGAGTAATGAGAGATCTATGTTCTCAAAGAAGAGAGTGTCCTCACTTCCTCGAAGTAATGAGAGGTCTATGTTCTCAGAGAAGAGAGTGTCCTCACTCCCTCGGAGTAATCAGAGGTCTATGTTCTCAGAGAAGAGAGTGTCGTCGCTCCCTAGGAGTAATGAGAGGTCTATGTTCTCAGAGAAGAGAGTGTCCTCGCTCCCAAGGAGTAATGAGAGGTCTATGTTCTTAGAGAAGAGAGTGTCCTCGCTCCCTAGGAGTAATGAGAGGTCTATGTTCTCAGAGAAGAGAGTGTCCTCACTCCCTCGGAGTAATCAGAGGTCTATGTTCTCAGAGAAGAGAGTGTCGTCGCTCCCTAGGAGTAATGAGAGGTCTATGTTCTCAGAGAAGAGAGTGTCCTCGCTCCCAAGGAGTAATGAGAGGTCTATGTTCTCAGAGAAGAGAGTGTCCTCGCTCCCTAGAAGTAATGAGAGGTCTATGTTCTCAGAGAAGAGAGTGTCCTCGCTCTCTTGGAGTAATGAGAGGTCTATGTTCTCAGAGAAGAGAGTGTCCTCGCTCCCTTGGAGTAATGAGAGGTCTATGTTCTCAGAGAAGAGAGTGTCCTCGCTCCCTTGGAGTAATGAGAGGTCTATGTTCTCAGAGAAGAGAGTGTCCTCGCTCCCTCGGAGTAATGAGAGGTCTATGTTCTCGGAGAAGAGAGTGTCCTCTTTCCCTTGGAGTAATGAGAGGTCTATGTTCTCGGAGAAGAGAGTGTCCTCGCTCCCTCGGAGTAATCAGAGGTCTATGTTCTCAGAGAAGAGAGTGTCCTCTTTCCCTTGGAGTAATGAGAGGTCTATGTTCTCGGAGAAGAGAGTGTCCTCGCTCCCTCGGAGTAATCAGAGGTCTATGTTCTCAGAGAAGAGAGTGTCCTCGCTCCCTAGGAGTAATGAGAGGTCTATGTTCTCAGAGAAGAGAGTGTCCTCGCTCCCTTGGAGTAATGAGAGGTCTATGTTCTCAGAGAAGAGAGTGTCCTCGCTCCCTAGGAGTAATGAGAGGTCTATGTTCTCAGAGAAGAGAGTGTCCTCGCTCCCTTGGAGTAATGAGAGGTCTATGTTCTCAGAGAAGAGAGTGTCCTCGCTCCCTAGGAGTAATGAGAGGTCTATGTTCTCAGAGAAGAGAGTGTCCTCGCTCCCTTGGAGTAGCTCCTTCATCAGAGCTCTAATATTCGGGAAAGCTCTCATTGTTAGGTCGAGGTCGCGAGGAGACCTCTCCTTCTTTCCGCCCCGCGAGTGCCTTGTAACGAGGGCTCTTGTTAACATGTTCCAATGAGAAGAGGGGGTGGAGGGAGGACTCTTATGAAGGGAGGGGGCGAGACTCGACTGGGAAGAAATAACAACTTAAGGTGGTGTGGACGGTTACAACAACTTAGCTCCGTATCTTTGAAGTTTTATAACAGTTTTATTTTAAGGTCAAAATAAATTAAACATTTCTCAAGTAGATATTATCTGATTTAATTTTCTAAAGATAGTAATTCGAACAGATTTTGAATATAAGGGGCAAAGTCACATCATACAAAAATTGTCCTGGAAAATATGTGTATCTCAAACCCCATAAAGACACCGGCAAATATGGTTTTGTTTTTAAATGACAGAGATCTCTTTTAACCATAATCAAAAGTGGATTAGAAAAGTCTCATGATTGTCTAACAGATATCAGCACTAACGCAATTTGAGAAAAATTGGACTCTTCCCCCTTTTATGTCATGAGTAGGGATTACAACATATCGATTAATATATCGATATATTTACAAAAACATATTTATATTAATGTTTTAGTAACCGATATATTGATCAATTTATCGATATATTTAATACACCGGACTACGATTTAAAGCTTGTGAATCAAAATATAGTTCAACTTTTGTTTTCTATTTCTATTAAATGAATCGATTATTTTTTTTGCTGTTCTTACTATAAAATTGTACGCTATTTTCATCATATAAATAAAAAATTAACCGTGAAAAGAAGTATTACAGAACCGCAGCCATCTTATGTCGTCATTCAAATTCTCCCAGACCAATGTAATTCACTATATCGTTAACAGCTAATATTTCATAGCGTTATTATATACCTTGTGATAAATGACATTATAGCTAGATAGATAGCGTATAACCCGAACGGTTAGTTAGACACGTCGCTTAAGAATAAACTATTTTATAAGATATGTTAAGGAAAATTGTCATACCTACTAAAGAATAATGTGCATAGTGGCATTTGAAATGACTTTTATCTATTCATTTGAAAAGTTTGTCTGGTCAAATGCCGCTATGATCATGACGGATATTCAAGAGCTGTTAATATCACCGTGCGTAAAAAAATACTTACATATCCATTCAATCACTATATTATTTATTTTGACCGAAGAATATATTTTTTACTATTAAAAATGCAGAAATACTCCCCTTCTCCATACTCCATCCTTCTTTGATCCAAAAATATATTTGGAATAGATTTTTAAAAACTTACAGCGCACATTACTGTTATATTATAGGCCCGCTGTTTAAAAAGTAACGTTAAATTTGTATCATCCCGATCTTTGATGGTAATAAAATATTGCCGAGATTAAATATATATATATTTTTTTTATTATTTAGCACCGCGTCTTACTACCCGTTCGGGTTATACGCTTAAGTACTAATTACACTAATGGATAAGGAATTGGGAAGGTTGAATTACGGGAAGTGAACCCGCATTTGCGTGGAGGGAGAGTGGAAAACCATTTTAGGAAAAAACCACTCCCAGTTCACCCGACCGAGATTCGAACCTCGATCTCCCCGTCCTCGGTGGTCTGGCTCAACACGACTGGCGCGTTAGCCAACTACGCCACCAAGGCGGGTTTAAATATATTACTACTTAGAGTGACTATTTGCCCTTTTTTATTTAAATTAAACCGTTTTATTGGAGTTGTATGGCATTTTCAGGGTTGTTACTTATTTTCTTTATACAAAATGTTGTGTGTTTTTAGTAAGGAGTTTCCATTTTTTGACTTTAGGGAGTAGTGTGGAGTTAACTATCCGTTCGGGTAATACGCTGTGCTAATTACGCTAATGGTTTTAGGGATTAGGAACGTTGTATAGAGAAATTATACAAGTATTTGCATGGAGTGAGAATGGAAACCACTTTTGGGGAAAAAAACTCCAGTACACCCAAACGAGATTCGAACCTCGATCTTCCCGTCATAGGCAGTTTATAGAGTCTAAGCAAGAGTGGCGCCTTAGACCATGCGGCCACCTAAGCGGGTCTAGAAAAGTTACTAAATCTACTTTCAGGTACCTATTCATAAGGCAAGTTACTAACTGAAGAATATTACTAATTTTGGCACTTCTTGTGAAAATTTGACTATAGCCATATTTACTGAGCTTTCAGAGGAGAATAGTATAATTTTAGCGAGAATTATAATTATTATTATAAGTTTTATGTTAGCAAAAAGTGAACAACGTTTGAGTTTATTCATTCTACTACAATGTGTATCATCTCTGAGAGAACTGCAGGGTTACTATTGGGAAACAGCGTTGTCATTCTCTCGTTTTATTGTGGTCAATCTTCCCTCAAATATAAAACAAATTTCACAACGCTGGTTAGTCGAGGACATTTGGCAACAGTTAACTGATAGAGAGAGAGAGAGAGCGAAAATATATCTTTTTTCCACGAGACTTGCAGTTTCCTCAGCAATGATATTGGGTGTAGTGAACTAGAAATCCTTCGTAAGATATTCGAGTTATCGTAGCACGTAACGTAAGCCCGACTCGACCAATATTTGAACCAGAGACCTTATGAGGCGGCCAGTTTAAGCTCTAATGTGAATGACGTCTTGATAACGTTACATTACAGTTAAAGAATAAACTAAACGTTCTCTCTGGTCTTATTTCCCAGTGGAAGTAAAGCTTGTTCCCCGCCTGGAGCTGTCAAATACAGGTACGCGGAAGAGTACCACCTGTCATAAAAAAAAAGTTTCCCCTTCGCTTTCACTCTGGCAGCCATTATTATTGAAATAAAGAATGTAAAAAAACAAACCATCAAGGACGTTGCCTACCTATGACGTCACGGTAACTCGAGATAGGATTTACCATGTTGATGTATTTACAATTTATTCTGTTAGTTTTAGAGATATTATAACAGCGAAACAGTAGAAAAGAAATCTTAAATAATTCTAAACATTGTCTTACATAGTCACAAAATTATTTTTTTTATCATAAAGTAGTTTTTTGTTGGTCTTTTTTTTTGTAAACGCATTTGGTAACCAACTTTTTAAGCCTTAATTATCAACTCAAGTAGGAAAAAAATAGTTATCAGGGTGAATATGTCGATTGTAGAACTAACTGTTCGAAACCCAGCCTGTTCTTCATCGCTATAGTTAGTTTTCATTGATTTGATAGCCCTACCCTCCACACTTCTTGTTTTACTATTATTTTTGCTGTTTTATATTCTTCTCTAGTTGTTGAATGGAAATAATAGTAAACGATTTAATATGTTTATAGGCTCTAAACATCGTAAAACAAAGTGAGGTTAAAGGCTAATAACGCCGTGTCAAATACCAGATAAGCAACTCTATATAACACTTCTTAGCAGCAAGTTGCGTTTAACAATACACAGGGGTTCGCAGCAAAAAGTGAAGTTTGGTTCCAAGAACGCCGTGAGATAGATTATATAGGCAACTCTCTATAACACCTCGTTAAAGCAAGTTGCGTTTAACAATACATAGGGGTTCGCAGCAAAAAGTGAAGTTTGGTTCCAAGAACGCCGTGAGATAGATTATATAGGCAACTCTCTATAACACCTCGTTAAAGCAGGTTGCGTTTAACAATACACAGGGATTCGCAACATTACGTAAAGTTTGTCTCTAAGAACGCCGTGAGATAGATTATATAGGCAACTCTCTATAACACCTCGTTAAAGCAAGTTGCGTTTAACATTACACAGGGGTTCGCAGCATTATGTGAAGTTTGGTTCTAAGAACGCCGTGAGATATATTATATGGGCAACTCTCTCAAACACCTCGTTGAAGCAAGTTGCGTTTAACAATACACATGGGTTCGCAGCCTAAAGTGAAGTTTGGTTCTAAGAACGCCGTGAGAGAGATTATATAGGCAGCTCTCTATAACACCTCGTTAAAGCAAGTTGCATTTAACAATACACAGGGGTTCGCAGCATAAAGTGAAGTTTGGTTCCAAGAACGCCGTGAGATAGATTGTATTGGCAACTCTCTATAACACCTCGTTAAAGCAGGTTGCGTTTAACAATACACAGGGGTTCGCAACATTACGTAAAGTTTGTCTCTAAGAACGCCGTGAGATAGATTATATAGGCAACTCTCTATAACACCTCGTTAAAGCAGGTTGCGTTTAACAATACACAGGGGTTCGCAACATTACGTAAAGTTTGTCTCTAAGAACGCCGTGAGATAGATTATATAGGCAACTTTCTAAAACACCTCGTTAAAGCAAGTTGCGTTTAACAATACACAGGGGTTCATAGCATTACGTAAAGTTTGGTTTTAAGAACGCCATGAGATAGATTATATAGGCAACTTTCTAAGCACCTCGTTGAAGCAAGTTGCGTTTAACAATACACAGGGATTCTCAGCATTACGTAAAGTTTGGTTTTAAGAACGCCATGAGATAGATTATATAGGCAACTTTCTAAGCACCTCGTTGAAGCAAGTTGCGTTTAACAATACACAGGGGTTCGCAGCATTACGTGAAGTTTGGTTCT
Organism: Timema podura; assembly: GCA_033556935.1. NCBI lineage: Eukaryota > Metazoa > Arthropoda > Insecta > Phasmatodea > Timematidae > Timema > Timema podura. Next base: position 80,610,176 of record JAVRXN010000011.1, read on the forward strand.
AAGAACGCCGTGAGATAGATTATATAGGCAACTTTCTAAGCACCTCGTTGAAGCAAGTTGCGTTTAACAATACACAGGGGTTCGCAGCATTAAGTGAAGTTTGGTTCTAAGAACGCCGTGAGATAGATTGTATAGGCAACTTTCTATAACACCTCGTTAAAGCAAGTTGCGTTTAACAATACACAGGGGTTCATAGCATTACGTAAAGTTTGGTTTTAAGAACGCCATGAGATAGATTATATAGGCAACTTTCTAAGCACCTCGTTGAAGCAAGTTGCGTTTAACAATACACAGGGATTCTCAGCATTACGTAAAGTTTGGTTTTAAGAACGCCATGAGATAGATTATATAGGAAACTTTCTCAAACACCTCGTTAAAGCAAGTTGCGTTTAACAATACACAGGGGTTCGCAGCATTAAGTGAAGTTTGGTTCTAAGAACACCGTGAGATAGATTGTATAGGCAACTCTCTATAACACCTCGTTAAAGCAAGCAGGCTTAAGGGGGTCATAAAACTTCACATTTACCAAAATCTCGGCAAAAATTTTCTGACGATCACAATACTTCTCTCTCCGAGGGATCAAAAGGAGGTAAAATTAAAAGTAGTTTGGGTGACAACAATAAAAACCGTATCTTCAACTTTCCCTTTGCCACGCTTCGATTTTGCATTTGAAAAGTGACCTAGGTTTGTTTTAATATATATTTGGGTATAAGTTTCTATAAGCTCAAGGCATTGCCCCCCCAGGGCCAACTCCCCAAGAGCCTACATGTCGGGGGGAGGGGGGTAAGGATGGACGATGGGCATGCCTGGTTAAGACCGTATTTCATGAATTGAGAACAACGATTGGTATTTAATCCGACACCTTAACTCAGTCGATAGTGTGGTCTGTTTACTAAGCTAAGGGTCCCCAGGTTTGATTACCAACAAGGCCGAAAAGTTTATCATTAGTGAATTGTGGGTTTCTCCCTTTTCACAGTAATAAATTAATGGCCAGGGTGATGAGTGTTGTATCTGTTTAGTATTAAATTAGTTTGTAAGTCGTGTGTTGATATAATCAGTCAGTTCAAAACGTGCACGTTAAATAAATAAAATAAAATATTGGCCTATAAAGTAGGACACTGTTTATTTTAATCGGAATTTAATAAACGTCGTTGTGACGTCACCCATCATTGAAGCGCGTAGAAATACATATTGTTATCTTCTTCCTGTGCATTGACTACCTTTATCTCTCTCTCTCTCTTGCTCTTTTCCTCATCATCCCACAATAACAACGAACCGAGGAGAAAACAATTTGCTAACAAAAACAATGTTCCGTGTTTTGTTTTCTCCCTCCTCCCTCATTTCGTTTCTCCCTCACTCGAGGCCGTAACAAGGTGAAACCGTAATTACGGCACAACTTTCCAGAGCTCTTCATTACAATTTAAATAGTTGTTAAACTTCTTGTTAGTGACGGGTGGAAGGGAGGGGGGGGTTTGCCCGAGGCCCGTAGCCTAGTTTCACCGGCGGAATGCCATTACAGTAGGATTCCCCCTGCAATCGGATCTCCGCGTCAGGCGTACTAATATATTTTGCAATCGTACAATCCTAAAATAAAAAAATGGGGTTGGCAGCTCCAATTTGTTCTTCGAGTATTTTCCAGAGTTTTGAGAGCATTGATAACAAATTACTTTTTTTTTTATCTCAAGCTCAAGACTCGATTATTTCCCCATAGCAAATTTTTGTTTTACTCACGTCAGTGCTAAAATGATATAAGGAGTTACATTGACTGACTGGACTGGCGATGAGTGAGAGATCAGGGTTCAAATCCCAATCATGTGCACTGAGGGTTTTTCTTGAGTTTTCCCCCAAATCCTTCACGCTAATGCGGGTACACTTTCTCTAAATGTAACCTCTCATCCCTAACACATTAACGTAATTAGTACATATAAGTACAACCCTAAAGGTTAGTAGGACGCCGGTATGAGTGTATATATATATTTATTTATTCTCGCTTTGGTCATTGGGGGCGGTCCGCACAGACTTAAAAGTTGCTCCGCCATTTTGAATTTTTTTCGGAGTTTAAATTTAAAATTTTCATCTTTTCGGAATTTCCCGTTGGTTACAGGCTAGAAGCTATAAGTTTGCCAAATTTCAAGTTTCTAGCTCATCTGGAAGTGGATAGACATTAATGTCAGTGAGTGAGTGAGTCAACCATGAGGCTTTATAGTAGTTTAATAATAATATACATAAATATTATATACAATAGGAAAACATCATAAAAAATATACATAGATATATTTAACCAAAATCTTTGGTCAGTGACTGAACACAGTCTAAACTACACTTACAAACGAACGAATTTAAAACTACGTTTCTGCTATGTTAAGTGAAGTTGTAATTTAATAAAGGTTATAAATTATAATCTATTATTTGAGTGTTTATTTTATGTTGAAAACTTAAATAATTTATCTTGATAAAATTGCACAAGTCTCATACATATAAAGTAGTAACAATGTGTAAAGTTGGCTCACCTTTCTTGTGCGGGGCGGGGGAGGGGGGATTGTTACCACGCCCCCTCTCCGCTACCTTAGCACCCTGAGCCCCCACCCACACATATTCTCCAGGGGATTCATGCCCAAACAACCACCCATCCATCTCCCCTCTCAAACTTTTTAAAAAAAACAAGTTTTGTATGAATATTAATTAAATGAGCCCACATCGCTGAAATGCAAATGTATCGGCTAACACAAAATGTTGGTCTGCGAGCCAATAATCTGAGCTAAGGACTTTGTACAAATTTTTAATGACAAGGTTTTGAAATTTGATTTATTTCTGGTACGTCATTTAATAAACAACACATAGATAACAAATTATAAATGGAACATTTCAACATAGATGGGAGGTAAAGAAAAGGATGAGATTATAAAACATTCGAATTATAATTATGTTTACATATTTGATAACTTAACAAGGGATTACCCTGGTTGCCATTCATTGGTACCGTGGTGTTTTGATGTATGGGGCCCGATTCGCTTCAAAATTCTTCCCTGTCATGCATTCTAAGTTTTATTAAAACTGACCCAAGTCGATCGAAAAACCTAGAATAGTCAGCGAAAACAACATTTTGTATCTTTAGGGGTAGTGTGCTAATTAGTGACTTGGACTGTCTAGATTTGGGGAACAGTATTTCAAGGAAACACGTTTGTAGGGTGCCATGGGTAGAGCCTTACCTCCTCATCGTGAAATGTGGCCATACCCTTTACACCTGCATCGTGCTATGAATCCACCATTGTACACCTGCATCGTGCCATGAAGACACCATTGTACACCTGCATCGTGCCATGAAGCCACCATTGTAAACCTGCGTCGTGCCATGAAGCCACTATTGTACACCTGTATCGTGCCATGAAGCCACTATTGTACACCTGTATCGTGCCATGAAGCCACTATTGTACACCTGTATCGTGCCATGAAGCCACCATTGTACACCTGTATCGTGCCATGAAGCCACCATTGTACACCTCCATCGTGCCATGAAGCCACCATTGTACACCTGCATCGTGCCATGAAGCCACCATTGTACACCTTCATCGTGCCATGAAGCCACTATTGTACACCTCCATCGTGCCATGAAGCCACCATTGTACACCTCCATCGTGCCATGAAGCCACCATTGTACACCTGCATCGTGCCATGAAGCCACCATTGTACACCTGTATCGTACCATGAAGCCACCATTGTACACCTGCATCGTGCCATGAATCAACCATTGTACACCTGCATCGTGCCATGAAGCCACCATTGTACACTTGCATCGTGCCATGAAGCCACCATTGTAAACCTGCATCGTGCCATGAAGCCACTATTGTACACCTGCATCGTATCATAAAGCCACCATTGTAAACCTGCATCGTGCCATGAAACCACCATTGTACCCCTGCATCGTGCATGAAACCACCATTGTACCCTGCATCGTGCCATGAAGCCACCATTGTACACCTGCATCGTGCCATGAAGCCACCATTGTACACCTGTATCGTACCATGAATCCACCATTGTACACCTGCATCGTGCCATGAAGACACCATTGTACACCTGCATCGTGCCATGAAGCCACCATTGTACACCTGTATCGTACCATGAAGCCACCATTGTAAACCTGCGTCGTGCCATGAAGCCACATTGTAAACCTGCGTCGTGCCATGAAGCCACCATTGTAAACCTGCGTCGTGCCATGAAGCCACTATTGTACACCTGTATCGTGCCATGAAGCCACCATTGTACACCTGCATCGTGCTATGAATCCACTATTGTACACCTGCATCGTGCTATGAATCCACTATTGTACACCTGTATCGTGCCATGAAGCCACCATTGTACACCTGCATCGTTCCATGAAGCCACCATTGTACACCTGCATCGTGCCATGAATCAACCATTGTACACCTGCATCGTGCCATGAAGCCACCATTGTACACTTGCATCGTGCCATGAAGCCACCATTGTAAACCTGCATCGTGCCATGAAGCCACTATTGTACACCTGCATCATATCATAAAGCCACCATTGTAAACCTGCATCGTGCCATGAATCCACCATTGTACACCTCCATCGTGCCATGAAGCCACCATTGTACCCCTGCGTCGTGCCATGAAGCCACCATTGTACACCTTCATTGTGCCATGAAGCCACCATTGTACCCCTGCGTCGTGCCATGAAGCCACCATTGTACCCCTGCATACTTCCACAGAGCCACAGCGGTAGGTCTCTTGGTTTATGGCCTGGAATGTGTCTGCCCCATCACTGCATAAATTTGCCGGTAAGCTCAATTTGGTCCGACCTACAAAGTGCGCCGTATCTTAGCCCTTTTCGACATTATCTGTTTCCCCTCCTACCCACTCCTCCTCCAACTCCTTTCACCCTGCTATTAAAGAGCAGTGGAAAGTCGGACCCAGACAAGTGAGAGTGGAGACTTGGAAACCACCCGAAGGTACGGTAGGATTCTAGCAGGAAGGAGCTATCGTAAAAATTTTTTTTAATGTGTGGTCAACAATGATAACATTTTACCAGATTCTTACTGTCATTTTATAGTTATTGATATTTTCTTAGACAAGTGAAGTTGCAGATTACATGTCTTTACGTATGAAAATATGAAAATTATTGTAATAACTTTTATTGGTCCGCAAATGTCGACAAAGTGAGGCATAGAGGGAGAAGGGATATGGTTGGGGGGAGCTGTTGACTGGTAATCAAATGTTTCCGGGTTTGAGACTCTGCAGATGCAATATTAACAAAAAAAACCGTTAACGCGCGTTAAATCCACATTGCACTTGATCGTCGCTGACAGAAGGAGCCGGAGATCTAACCCCGCCCGGGGAATGAATTTGATCGTCCTTTTTTCCAGGCTCATGTGGATGGAGTTATTATAAGCTAACCTACCCCTTAGAGCATAAAGTACACTGTGTGACGAACGGATGAAAAAAAAAACATCAGTGAGTTTCCCACTATTTCTAGCCATTTTTACTGCTAATTAGCTAAAATTAGTTAAATTAACTAAAGACAGAGACCAAATAGAAATATCATTTATTTTTTATCAACCTTTTCAGTATATATGCATATATGATAACTACTCTAATGGGGTAGATATGAGGAAGGAAGCTTTTAGAGGAAATCTACTCGCTTTTGCGTGGAAGGAATGTGGGAAACCATTTAGGAAAAACACCCTCAGTAGACCCAACCGGGATTCGAACCCCGATCTTTCAGTCTTCAGTAGGACAAAGATAGGTATATATGATGGCTCTCGATAGGCTAGATGAGTAGGCCTGAATTCTTCTGGCCCAAACAAAGTAATGAGTGTCTACGGGGAGTTGGTTCCAAGTCCGTCAGAAAGGGCGGGCGAGAGTGATTATAGAGGTGGTGGGAAGGTGTCAGTACCCTCTCAGCTTGATGTACACGTACCCCTGACAGGGGCAGACCACTACAGACGGAACGAGTCGGGCCGGGGCACTTCGAGCGTTCCCTACGATGGATTATTCAACGGGCCCGGAGTGCTCTTTGGGTCACCGTCTCCACAGGCCCGAGGGGGAAGGGTGGTGGTGGTGGTGGTGGTGGTGCGCCTGCAACCGTAAAAACATCCATCCCCCTGAAGAGCCCTGCGCAGCGCCGGTATAAACACTGTCCTTGAAAGCTCATTTGCATGAGAAAACCGTTCCCACGCTCTACTGCTGTTTTACCAAGTCGCGATAGGGGATAATAAATATTTTAAATATGCTCTGGGAAAAGTTGGTGGCGTTAGGGTAGCCGTCACATGTCAATTCGTCAAGGAGGGGATGCCTAGGTAAGCGTTATAACGTCACATCGGATGTTGCGTTTGGGTCAAATATTGATTTAAAAAACTTTAAATTGATACGGCAGAGACTGAAACTGAAGGAACAATATTTTGCCAGTTTACTAACAAAAAAATAAATAAAAAATGGTGCGATAACTCAAGATCAAATATGCTTCAATAAAACACAAGAGTTTAATTTTCTTCACCTGGTGATATAAACAGTTGTTGAACATCTGTCAAGGGTGTCCTGGAATTTAATAAGAATATTTTCAATTCATTCGAAAAGTTTATCATCTAGTCGCTATACTCGTGACAAAATATTTAGAAAAAAAACTGTCGAGATTAATTTGTGTAAAAAATATAAATATATTAAATAGATCTACTGGATTCATATTTTATCAATTTCAATCTAAAAAATTATTCTTCACAAAAACTGCAAAATTGCTGATCGAATATACATTTATTTTCCCCACCTTAAATGTCCGACTCTGATCCAAACTGTCCAAGTGTTTTTTATTTTTTTTAAACACCTGTCAGGTTATACGAATATATTATTACGATGATGAGAAAGTAATGAGGGAGGTTATATTTAGAAGAAGTGTGACCGCATGAGTGAAGGGAGAGTGAGAAACAATTGGGAGAAAAGCACCCTTATTACAACCGACCGGGATTCGAGCCCCAGTATCCCAATCATCGGCATTCTAGTACATTACGAAAGTGAAGCCTTAGACTATGCGGTTACCAAAACAAGGAAAGTGTTTTTATAAATACAACACAACATTACAGTCCTAACCAGACGTCTTCAAGAGCCCGTCAACGATTTTAAATAAATTATTTTTAGATTATAAAAACTATTTCATTGGCAGTAATTTCACTAATGTCGAATGAATTGTGGAGAAAACCGCATCTTAATATGTTTAGGTTGGATGTAATTTGTATCTTATTACCCACCCGGTCAATAAGTCATGTGAATGACTTATTTCAAGGGCGCACTTTAGTGGCTAGAATTAATTCTCACATTTAATTTTATTTAAAAGATCCTTCCCCTCTGACAAAACGTGTATTAATCACAACTTGTGAATGTGAGGAATGCCAGGCCTCCACCGTGGTTCGGATTCCACGTTAAACTGTAGGTCCTCCATTTCATCTCACAATCACCCTACCATTGCACATTAGCGTAAGTGCGTATAACCCGAACGGGTAGTAAGACGCGGTGCTAATAATAATAATAATAATAATATTTAAAAGATAATAAAAGCCTTAAACGGATTTTAAAAAATTGAAAGCTCACTCACGAGTCGCATCATTACATAAATAAACAGTTTACAAAATGGCGTTGAGACGTTTCATTACAGCTCTTTAAAGAGAAAAAATATCATCGTAGCTAAATGTTGTTATAAAAAACTCTTTTATCTGTCTTTTAACTAAATTTAAAGGTTTTTCTTTTATATTTTATAACCTATTAATTATCATTAAGACCATTCCAAAACAATTATGCGTATTCAATTTAACTTAGTTCATTACCAATAATAGCCGCCTCTTTGCGTAACGCGCTGGTATCGTGTTGAGCTAGACTACCGAGAACGGGGATATCAAGTTTAGAATCTCGGTCGTGTGAGCTGGGGGTGGTTTTTCCTAAAACAGTTTTACACTCTCGCTCCACGCAAATGCGGGTTCACCTCCTTTAAATTAAACCTTCCTTATTCCTAACCCATTAGCTTAGTTAGTATTTAAGCGTACGACCCGAACGGTTAGTAAGACGCGGTGCTAAATAATATTACAAATAACAAAAGTTAGTCAATGAATATTGAAAATTAATCGCCGACAAGGAAACCAACCCCAATACGAAATTTGAAAGGAAGAGTTAGAAATAAATCAAATCGGACAGATAAATTAAACGGTCGAGAAAATGTTAGGACGGGGGGGGGAGGAGAGAGGAGGGGGAAGGGTATTGGATGCTAAACGGATCTACATGGGATTCGAATGGTTTGTAATAAAACCCTGCAGATGGATGAACACACACAAACACAAATTGAGAAGGATATTTTGGTACGAGTTCTTTCCAGCTCATCCCTCAGGTTTGCATGAGTGGAACTGAGTAACGGTTTTACTGCATCACTGAGCACTTTCAATTCCCTGGAAACGGGAAAAGTGGGTATAAAAACGGCGACCTATAGAGTGCGCGATAAAATGAAAGTTTATCCAACGATACGGTTAAAAAAAAAAAAAACACGTTGTAACAAGGAGTTTTTTTTTATTTCAAAAACTGCGATGTTTTGAAGCTTATACCAAGTGAAATTTACTTCTTAAAAATTAAAAGAAACAATAGTAAGCGGTGGAGAAAGAAATAACATTATCAATCACTACATTTATTATCTTTTTTATTTTTAAATTGCCTAATTAGTGCATTTTTTACCTCTCATTTAGAGTGAAAACAATGCTATCGTGTAAGTTTCTTCTTATAAAGAGTTAATTTTTACTATTTTGGCTGTCCTCAAGTCTGTCTGTTTGTCTGTACTTTAGGATACAATCGAAATAATTTATTGAATTTCGTTAAAAAACGTAATATTTAGATATAAACATACCTCTTGGCTAAATTGTTATTTAAATCCTAGCCCTAAAATTAATTGATTGATTTTTTTTAATTCTTAAATTTAAAAAAAAATTGCGTTCAAACTGATATACAAGAAGGGTTTTACATAATAAATAAAATTATGTACTTGTTTTACGAAGAGAATATTATTTAAGAGTAGTTTAGTGATAAACAATTTTTGAAAATTCAAAACCGAAGTTCAAAAATGACACGATTTTGTTTAAAATGAGTATCTGGGAAGTGTTTGCAGATAATATCCCTTTTTTTAATACAATTTATTTTAAAATAATTTAGTGACGACTGATTTTTGGAAATGTCGCAAACTAATATAGGCCATGTGGTAAATAGTGTCCTATTATGAAATTCCATGTATTTATTTCAGTGCTGCTAGCCATAAAGACCATTTAGACAAACGGTATTTCATAAGAGTGGTTGTAAAAGAAATTGAACAAGAAATGTTTATGAAAGAATTGCAAACGACGGAAAAACCACATACTTTACACGCCCAATCGGAAATAAACCGAGGCGTCCCACGTCAAAAGAATAACAGTCATACCAACCCCCGCAACTTTTAACTGCTCTCTTTTTCTAAAACCACGTCATACTAACTGCTCAGGTTTTAAGCATATGTACTAATTAAGCTAGTGAGTTAAGTATTAGGAACATTTTAATATATTTTCTTAATATAAATTTATTAATTAACTTAACATTGCCATTGTAGATACAATATTCTTTGTTATGTAATTTCAATTTATGATAGATATATGTATTTAGATATATATATATACATATTTATATAAACTTTCCAGCATGTTCTAATTATTTCAACTTATTAAATACAACAGAGTAATTTAATTTCTTAAATATTCTTCTCAACTATATAGTAATTTAATTTCTTAAATATTCTTCTAATCTATAGAGTAATTTAATTTCTTAAATATTCTTCTAATCTATAAAGTAATTTAATTTCTTAAATAGTCTTATTTATATTACATAATTTTGATAAAATTTGTTTTATACTTTCCCTCACAAATTGACTGGTTTAACAAACCTTGTCTATGTATGTATTCCTACTATTAATTGATAATATTAATTCTTGACTAACATAAGACTATAACATAATGTGAATCAACAAACAAATTATTTGTATATCTCTTCCTTCTTAAATATTATATATATTATATATATCACTTCTTATTGAACAGTATTTAGAATGTTTTTTAAAACCATAATAATTATTATTATTATAACTCGTTTTAGAAAACATTCTAATCCTATTATTATTATTATTATTATTATTATTATTTTATTATTATTATTATTATTATTATTATTATTATTATTATTATTATTATTATTATTATTATATAGAAGTATTATGATAGGATGATAAAAGGCATTCCAGAAAGGAAGGCCTTTAATCCTATCAAAATGCGAAGTGCTTCCTATCAAAGTTTGATTATTTCATCTTTCAGAAGGCAAAGAGGAAACTTAATTTCAGCCGACCTAATCCTTTATTCCTTCCCATTCCTCCCCCCTCCCCAATCCTTTCTCCTTTCCTTCTCTAGTTTTCATTTTCTCGGCGCCGCACGCACCAAAGGCCGGTTCAAACTGAAAGCTAAGCTAATCTTAGATTTGCTCTGATAACAATTTATATGTCGTCTATAATCAGAGTTAACAGTTTCATAAGACTCATTTCTAATTAATCTATAATTATTTTTAAATCCTCGTCCCTTCCCAAATCTCGCTGAACTAGATGGTAAATGTTTCCCGTTGCAGGTTTATTTCGTGAGCCCAGATCCATCCTCTCCCCCCTTCCCCCTTTCCTACATTTCTTCCTCTTCCAAAACAGCTGCTAATAGCAGCGGCTACTCTACCGAGCTCAAACAAAACACTTTGAGGACTGCCATAACTTAACTTCACCGGAGCAGACCAGAAAGAAACCACAATTAATTCAGGAGAGGATAGAGAAACCATAGCTTAGCAATGAGTGTGAAACCAAACTGACAATAAATTTAGCACAGCACAGCATAGCATTGTTTAGCTTATCTTGGCGTTCTGTGTGAACCAGCCATAAGTCCAGGCATCGTGACGACTAAAGCTTGATTCACACGTTCGTCGAAAATAGAGAACAGAATCTGCCTCAGTGGCTCAGCGATTCACACGCTGTATGTTGACCCATGATGCATTGCAACGCAAACTTAAAACAACCAATTATCAACATATTTTATTTTACAGTAGATAAACATATATTTTAGATCATTCTCCCGATGGGTGTTTTCAAATTAAAATGCTATGTCATAGCACAATCCAATACATTGATACTCACACTTTACTAACCTTTATTTTTTCATCTCTTCACAAAGTCCAACGAAGCCGCCTGCTCATTTTTGGTTCTACAACGCATGCGCACTGATTTGAGATGGTTGGATTTGAGATTTGATTGGTTCTTCCGTGCCGAACATCTCGGGCAGAGCGGGCGAAGTGAAATGAGTTTTAACTTTAGCGGGACAGCGTGTACCGATGAGGCGGAAACCTTGTGATTGGCTTAGAGCTTGTCACGTGGCCACGTTTCTGTTCTGCGCTAGTTTTTCGTCGAACGTGTGAATCCACAGTAAGTCAGCCGAGCTGACAAGTAGGTACAAGCTCGTGGACACGTCGAACATACTTCCCCCTCCCAGCGCACCACGTCGGTGAAATAGCTTGGTTCTCCCACGCACCGCAAAGAGAAGGATCCCTTGTTCGACGTCAGGGGGAGTAAAAAGATACATCTACGAGTATATTTGAACCTTCTTAAAAATTATACTATTATAAAGCCACCCCACTCACTGACATTAATGTTTACCCACTTCCATATGAGCTAGAAACTTGAAATTTGGCTAATTGATAGCTTCTAGCCTGTAACCGACGAGAAAATTTTCCAAAAAGTTAAAGAAAAAAAAAATTTTTTAACCCCCAACAAAAATTCAAAATGGCGGAACAACTTTAAAGTAGGTGCGGTATATACAATACAATACCGGTAACTTTAAGTTGTTACGTTCAAAACATTACATTAGTTTACATCCACTTGCAAATAAAACTCACTGGAGGTTTGGGGGCGGAGCCCCAACAAGCAAAGCGAGTATCCCATATATTCAGCCCACTTCGGTGGTCGAATGGTCTAAGGCATCACTCAAGTTAACAGGAATGCCGGTGATGGGGAGATGAGGGTTCGAAGCCAAGTCAGATGTGCTGAAGGTGTTTTTGTTTGTTTTTTTCTTAAATGGTTTCCCACTCTTACTCGACGCAAATGTTGGTACACCTCCTCTAAACTCAACGTTTCTCAACCCTAACACATGGGCTTGTCAAATTTTTTAATATCTATATCTAAAAACTTTTGTTTTAAAACAAACAATGTTGAGGACCTTCCTTTAGATTTTCACTGTTATCAAATAATTTTTGACGTCTTTAATGAGGTTTATTTTTAATAATAAATTATTAAAATTTCAATAACTATTATTATATCTATATTAATAAAATGAAAAGGGTGTCTGTCTGTCTACCACACAGATAGGGCTGACAATTTAAAAATTAGTAGTTAGATTTTTTTTAAATTTAATTAAAAACTGGATCAGAAGAAATAAAACGAAGGAGAATTTTTTTTCTGTGTGTTTGAAGCAGAGAAAAGCGTTGCCCAGGGTAACCACGCAATTCATTGCAACGCCGGGTAATTCTTCTAGTTATAAAGTAACAGAAATTTTGCATGTTTCCGATAAAGTTTATTTTATTAAAAAAAAGTGTTTAAAATGACTTCCTAATTACTAAACTTTAAAAAAAACAGTTATTTATTAAAGATATTTAAAATACACTTTCTTAACCAACCGATAATATCAGCACACGACTTATAAACTAACTTAAATCTAGAACAAACACAACATCCAGCCCCCAGCCGTTAATTCATCACTGTGAAATGGGGAAAACCAACAGTCCACCATTAGTTATTTTTTTCGGGCCATCCCGGGAATCAAAACTGGGACCTTTAGCTCAATAGGCAGACAAGCTAGCCGCTGAGCCAAGACGTCGAACTTACTTAAATAATTCAAAATTAGCTCGTACACCTTGAATCCAGTGACGAACGAATCAAGATAGCCCAATTCGCCGCGCGTACGTACAGATCTACCCCCCTACCCCCTCTTGAAGGAGGGAAGGGGTCGATCCAGCCAGGTCGTGAGATAGATAGTCCAGTCGACTGCAAGTACGAGAAAGAGAAAGAGATTGTAACAAGGTCGCGAATGAAGATTGCATGTCGCGTGGCAGAGGGACGTGGTAAGAGCACAAGGGGCCCAGAGTATGCCACCCGCACCACTCGGTCTCCATGGTGACGTGGGGTGCCCCCCCCCCCCCTTCACCCTCTTTCCCTCAACCATTCTCACTCACGAAAAGAGAACAAGAGAAAGAAAAAAGAAGAAATCAATAGGAACCGTCTAAGCTCAATTGGAAGCGCGGAGAAAGTAAACTAGGTTCCAAAAGATTTATTTTGAAGGGCCCAATTCAACGCAAAAATGTATCAGTTTACCAAATAAAATAAAATAGAAAGTATTTTTTCTGCGGTAGTTTTTTTCAAGTAACGCGTCTTATTATTATTATTATTATTATTATTATTTTAGCACCGCGTCTTACTACCCGTTCGGGTTAATCGCTTGTGTACTACGGTATTATGCTTATGGGTTAGGAATTGAGAAGGTTGAATTTAGATCAAGTGTGACAGAATTTGCGTAGAGAGAGATAGTGGGAAATCATTCAGGGGGAAAAACTCAGTACACCCGACCGGGATCGAACCACGATCTCTCCGTCATCGTCAGTCTAGTCTATTGCGAGAGTGACGCCTAAGACTATGCGGCCACCGAAGCGGGTACTAATTTATACTGATGCGTTAGGGATGAGTAAGGTTGAATTTAAAGGAAGTGTATTCGCATTTGCGTGGAGAAATAGTGAAAAACCATTAAGTAAGCACCAGACTCGGTAGACCTGACCAGGAATAGCACCCCGATCTCCCTGTCATCGGTAGACTTGTCTATTGCGAGAGTGACGCCTTATACCATGAGGCCACCGAAGCAGGTTCCTTCTTCGCTAGTTAAATGAGACGCTAGTATATAATAAATTCGTTCAACACATTATTTAAAGCTTTAGTTTAAATTTGTTTAAAGGCTCTGCCTTAAAATATGAGTGGAGAATGACCTCGGGTACGTGACGATTCCTGGATAGCTCAGTGGTTAAAACATTACCGTACTTGGCCAAAAGTTCCCGGTTCTATACCCGTGTCTAGGTGTCATTTTTCAATTTAAAGAATATGATATTTAAATGCTGCTGTAACTGTAGTTAACAACTACAATAGCTTAGTAATTTAATCCAGGGTGACCTGGCGGCCTCGGAGTAAGGTGTCTTGACTTCTGTGCTGAGGGTCCGGAGTTCAATCCTCGGTCCCGGAAAAGATTTATCTGATTGCCAAATCCTTCCTTCACCTCTGACAAGACGTGTATTAATCACAACTTGTGAATGTGTGGAATGCCAGGCCTCCACCGTGGTTCGGATCCCACGTTAAACTGTAGGTCCTCCGTTTCATCTCACAATCACCCTAACATTACACATTAGCGTAAGTGCGTATAACCCGTACGGGTAGTAAGACGCGGTGCTAATAATAATAATAATAATAATAATTGACAAACCTAGCCACTTCACTTACTTGTCCACCACCAGAGTTCGGTCGGTAACATGTCTTTGTCTGACCTAAGGGTCCCGGGTTCCATTCCAGGCATGACCGAAAAAAAATCATTGGTGAGATGAGGGTTTTTTTTGCCTTTCACAGTGACGAATTAACGGCAGGGGGCCTCGATGTTGTGTGTGTTTTAGATTTAAGTCAGTTTATAAGTCGTGTGACGATATAATCAGTCGGTTTATAAAGTGCAGGTTGAATACCCATAAATAAATCAAATAAAAATAAATGAAAATTCACTTACTTAGTGTAAGGAGAGAATTTTACGATTGAAAATGTACCGGAAATTGTTCGTCTCTAGCTGTGGGCCCTCAGCAAACTTGTGCGTCGAGCCATAAAGTGTGTTCTTTCCCAACACATACACACACACACCGAGTAGCTAGCAAGGGTAGCAATCCTATCATCCCCTATTCGCTGCATGAATACCAAGCAGTTAAGGGTGAAGATCGCAGTGATGTGTGTGTGTTGGAGTCATCAGTCCTGAGAACCCTTGGAGCAGCAACACTCCGGCACGCGACGCGGAGAGAAACCGCAAAGCACCCCCCTATTCTACCCCTCAAACATCATCATCCCCTTACAGAACACGAAGCAGCCGCAATTTGTTTTCGAGTGTGTGTGTGGCACATCTACCGGGTTCTTCGTACACACAACATATCATACATATGGTTGGAATCAACTTTTAGAGAGCGTGCGTGCAGCCCTAACGGGTAGTAAGACGCGGTGCTAAAAAATTGTTTTTTAAAAATAAAGAATCCAAATCTTCATTCTGTATGCGAATCCCAAAACTTTAATTCCTAATCTTAATAAGAAGAAAAAACACCTGTAAAAAAAATGAAGAAGATAATTTATCCCACAGACCCGCATCGGTGGGCACGCGGAAAGAACGTCATGCTCATCTAGTCTGGTTTGCAGGTGACGGAGATATCCTGAGTTTTAAGTCCTGATCTCTCCCCCTAAAAAGGTTTCACTAACTTTCCATTAAAGATAATGCGGGGACATATCCTCTTAAATTTACCCACCTCGTCACTATACCAATGTCGTGAATAAATGCGTAGGAGTGGTGGTAACTGACATCTAGTTACACTCTATCCAGCGTAGGAGTGGTGGTAACTGACATCTAGTTACACTCTATTCAGAGTAAGAGTGTTGGTAACTGACAGCTAGCTACACTCTATCCAGCGTAGGAGTGGTGGTAGCTGACATATACACTCTATCCAGCGTAGGAGTGGTGGTAACTGACATATACACTCTATCCAGCATAGGAGTGGTGGTAACTGACATCTAGTTACACTCTATCCAGCGTAGGAGTGGTGGTAACTGACAGCTAGTTACACTCCATCCAGCATAGGAATGATGGTTACTTACAGCTACACTCTATCCAGCATAGGAGTGGTGGTAATTGAGAGCTATAAAAGTTAAAACCATTTTAAAATATAAATAAGTCAAGTCGAAATATGTTTGTATTTTATAAAAGCCCTTTCTCTTGAAATTTGAACTGTAGCTAACGTGCTAGACATGGCAAGCCTGGAGTTTGATCCCCGCCCCCTTCCCAATCCCTACCTCTATAATCTGTGGACTTTCCTCAAAGCGAATCCTGGTACATTTATTTATAATGAACCTTGTCTCCTTCAAATAAATAAATTAAGTCGTGTGTACCCGGCATCAGCGGCTGAGCGCAGTATAACAAAACACATATAAAAAAATATTAACAACATAAACAAAATTTGACAGTTGCGAACTGTGAAAGAAGACGACGCAATCATTGCGAGATGATTTTTTTATATATTTCATACACACACACACACACACACACACAAAAGCCCTACGAACGCAGATAACGCTTAAAAATGACAATAACAGACATCTACAAAACAGCGAGTCACAAACACGAGTAGATGTGACATTTCAACAAAGAGAGCACAAATAACTCGATTTACAAAAAGAACGTAGCGCGCACGATTTGCTGAACTACGTCTGAAATTGTGTCACCCCCCTCCACCTCTTTCCCACCCACTGCCTCTTTTTTTAATAAATCCGGAGAAACGTGAAGTTAGGGAAATGTTTTTCTTTGTGTGGTTGGCTTTTAAGATAAGGAGTCATCTTTAAAATGGTATGCACGTGAAACAATAAAAAATGGCACAAACAAATTTGAGAACGAAATGAATTAACCCGCTTCGGTGGTCGCATGTTCTAAGGCTCTCGCAACAGAGTGAACTGCCATTGACAGGGGAGATTTGAGTTCGAATCCCGGTCGGATGTACTGAGGGTGGTTTTCTCTAAACGTTTTCCCACTCTCCCTCCACGCAAATGCGGGTACACTTCCTCTAAATTAAACCTCTCATTTCTAGCTTATTAGCGTAATTAGTACATATGCGGATAACCCAAACGGGTAGTAAGACGCGGTGCTAAAATAAATAATTTTCCTAAAACCAGATTATCCGTGTTAGTGTTAACGGTTAGCACTCCTGACGCTCACAACGGACAAAGGCGTATGTCTAAAGTTAGCTGGTGACTGTGTGGTCAAAGTCCAATTTTCTTTTGAGGGGCCTTACCTTATCTAACTGTTAGAAAAGTTATTAGATCTACATTCATCTATCCATACGTCAAGTCATATGATCTGCATATGTTAATTTTGATGTACGAAGGTTTTTCAAGGATCAACCTCCAATTGGCTGGGTAAAAAAAATGCCAGAAATGAGTTTTAAAAAGTTGTGTTACATACTAAACTTACATACATAGCTGCATTACTTTTCTACATGGTCGTCACCCAAATTCAGGCACATGTCATACTGTACACTCCCTCGCCAAGGAACGGCTCCGCCAACCAGTTCTCGACTCCATCCATGAGTTCCTCCTTGGTTTCAAGGCGATAGGTAGCCAGCCAGACCATATTTCCATCGCTTGGCACCAATTCCTGGCTGTAAAGCGGATGGATGCTCAAATAAAGGCCATTTCACACTGGTACCCAAGGTAGCCGTGGACGAAATAAACGTCCATGGACGTGCTAAGCTACACTGCAACCAAACGTTCGCGGACATTTTTGATGCCTACAAACTTGAGTTGCTGTGGTGTAGTGTAGGAAAACGCCACTGCGCATGCTCAGTCCAAAACGTCCACGAGGACGCCCTACCGATCGCTCGGAAAGTGATCTGAAAACATCCGTACCGCGGACACCTAGTTATTTCTGCGACACCGTGGACGTCAGTGCGAATTGCCTCCTCATTTGATAGGCTGGGAAGCGATTTCTACAAAATGTCCAACCACGGATTCCACGGACACCGCTGATGCCAGTCTTTGTGCGATCCGCGGGTTGTCGCGCAGGAGACCACCACTCTTGCTGAGCATTCAGCGCCTTGTTTCGGATCGACCTCCGAAACTTCTTCAGTGTTTCACGCTGACGTTATTGTAAAACGCTGAAAAAGCTTCTGACCGGTTACCAAGCTCTTCAAAACCAACGAGGCGCTCATGGATGGAGTCTACAACTGGGTGGGTAACCTGGCGGCGCCGTTCCATCCAAAAGCTGGTGCCACGGTACGATAAGTGCCTGAATTTAGGTTACGATTTTATGGAAAAGTAATGCGGCTAGACGGAATTTGATTTTGGAATTTCCCTAGTGTAGAACTAATAGTATGCGAAACTTTGAAACTTCCGACTTGGTTTCAAAAATATCAGCTTCGACAACCTGATATGTTAGATGTATTTGCAGCACACATGCCACATCCAGGCAGCATGATGTTTATCCATTCTGAATTTGTAATATACATCCCCTTCTTAGCTGCTCGCTGATTGGTCAGAAGGGCAAATCAATTGAGGAGAAGCTTAACCCTTCAAGATGGCGGATATTTCGGTACCTCTGGATGAGGAATGACGTATGTGATGTTCATGAGAGGTTATGAAGTCTACCTAGGTAGCTGAGATATCACCAATCAGATGTTGCGTTTAGGTTAAATATTTACCAAACCTTTTACAGGACACAAGTTTGGTGTTTGCTTGAATGAACAAGAAACTATTTTCTATAACCCTATGCAAACATGTAAAACATAGTTTAAAAGATGGAAATTTCTACTTTGAAAAGTCCAAAAATTCACATTTTTTGGTTGATCATTAGAAAAAGATCTAAATTCCCGGGAAACTAAAGGTAACTGATATAGGAGCGTAGAAATAATCTTTGTGAATTGAATGATATAATTATTAACGCCATCTAAAGCAGGTATGTCAAACATACATAATACTATGCAGCCAGATTTTTATTATTTTTTTAATCAAAGTTGTGGATGTACACCATTTGGACTCTTTCATTTTATCAAATCAAATTAAAACCCTTTACACAGATGGAATATATATATATATATATATATATATTAAATGCTTAATATAATCTACAAAATCATTTTGTAAGAAATCAAAGGTGATTTAAATCCTAATTTTCTTTTTTGTAAGAAAAGTTACTAATTTGTAGCCATTTTTAGTTAAAATTGTGGAAATACTGCTTTTGCTTTTTTTAACGAGACCCTCTCAGTATTTTAAAACCTCAATGTGGCCCCTTGAGGGGGCCGCCTCGGTAAGCAAGAAATTGCCGCGCAGACGTTCAGCTACAATGCAATATTTAATTCTTAAGTGCGTTATTTCCAATTAAAAATTGAAATATTCCATCACGGCTTTTTTTCCTTAACAACCCTACAGTTTGAGTTTTATTAATAGAAACAAACGTGAAAATGTGACATTGGCTCATTTTCAACGATTTTTTAATCATGTTTGCGGAACTATAAGACTAGGCTTGAAGAATAAAGGGGCTCTAGATTCAGCCTTCCTCTAATAAATACAGTAATATTTTAATAGGCTCACAAAAGAAAATATTTATATATTTTGAGAACTAGCAGTGAGAAAAAAATTCAAAGTTTTATTTACCCTCTTTCTTAGTGACATAAAAAAAGGGTGGTTATAGGTGAAGGGTGAATAGGAGAATAATCTTAGAGGAGTATAAACTTAAAGAGGATAGATAGGTAATCCCAGAAAACAATACAGACCATTTGTATTTTAAGCCATGTGCCTGAGAGTGCTTTATTCTTTCTCGCTAACCGAAGCGGCCGCCTTAAGATCAAACGAGTGTGACATGTCTGAACAAGATGCTAACACGACCCATTAAAGACCATTTAAACCGCAACTTAAGTCCGTGTCTATGTGTTAATATCATAACGGGGGGGAGGGAAGGGAGGGAACACTACCACCTTGGTACGGTCAGGAGTCGTCCTCGTGGCCCAGAACACACCGCGACAAACCACGTCAAGACACATTAACACGGCGAACAAGATGGACGGAGCAGTTCACAAGAGTCCGGCATGCGCAGAGCAGCCAAATGCTCCCTCACTCAAGTATTTAATAGAGGCTACATAGTAGAACACTGAGAAACGTTGTAAACGTTTAGAAATCCACGATTATTTCTTAAGTGGAGTGATATTTTTTTAAATATTGTTTTCCCCAAAATGTAGGCGAAAGTTCTGACCAGTTTTAAAGTTTAAATGGTTTTTTAAAATGTGTGATAACTTACATAAAGCCCCATAAAACAATCCCACATTATCTTGAAACTGTATGTCGTGACGCTATCGAAACATAACGTTATTTGATAGAGGAAGTCTAAGTCTAGGTTTATAACATTTTGCTTTAATCTCAGAAGTACAAATTTGCGAGTAAATCGTTGTTGAGGTTGTTTTTGTTTTTAACTTTAAACCCAAAATTTAAACTTTTTAACTTGTTGGGAACATGCTGATAATTTTCGCTTACATTTTTAGGAAAACAATATTTTAAAATATCAAACAACTTACTGAATAATTTGGGATTTCTAAACGTATGCAACGCATTAGTTCTCTACCATACAACCCTCTTGATACATTTCGACGCGCCTATAGCATCGCATCTTACTACCCGTTCGAGTTATACGCTTATGTACTAATTGTGCTAGTGGTTTTAGGGATTGGGTAGGTTATATTTAAAGGAGGTGTGCCCGCATTTGCGTGGAGGGAAAGTATAAAACCATTTCGGGGAAAAACCTTTGTACACCCGACCGAGATTCGAACCTCGATCTCCCCGTTATCAGCAGTCTAGCCTACTGCGAGAGTTTGGCGCGTTAGACCACGCGTCCTGTCGAGTGGGTTGGTGGGGGGGGGGGGGGGAGACGTCACCTAGAGCCTATTACATATTTGAAGGCTAGGAATGTCGAACGTTCTAAGTGACAAAAATAAAATTTTACAAGAAAGACGAAGAAAAATTGTTATTTGGTTAAAAGTTTTGTATAGTTTTGTCTTAAAAAACTATTGTTTTCTAAACTATATCAGACAAATGATTAAGTAAATAAGATTATTAATAATTACTAATTAATTGCCAATGATTAAATCATAGACTACAACATCTAAGAAAAGATAAAAAAAAATTAAATGGCACTTAAAACGTTTGATATTTCCACCTTCGTAAACACAAATACATCAAATATTTCGTTGGGAGGTGAGTAGTGCGGGAAGGTGGGGAAGGGGGAGTATGTTGGCAACTACTTGAGCAATTCCTAGCTTGATGATGAAAAACTGAAAATAAAATACAAATAATGAAAAAAAAAAAGATGGAAGATACTAGGTAAAATGTCAGCTCATTTAACTCCAAAGTAAGGGGGATTTAATCGTAAGGACATTGATAATAATTTGAAGTATTAACATAATCTGACTTGTCTCGGTGGCCATATGGTCTAAGTCGTCACTCTCTTTTCAGACTATAGAGTCCCGATGACAGGGAGATAGGAGTTCGAATCCCTCTAGGGTGTACTGAGGGTGGTTTTTTTCCCAAATGGTTTTTCTCTTCCCACTTCTCGCAAATGCGGGTGCACTATCTCTAAATTCAACCTTCATAATTCCTAGCTCATTAGCATAATTAGTACACATGCGTATAACGTATAACCTAAAAAGGTAGTAAGACCATTCGACCATAAAGCGCTGTAGTCGATCTGTTAGTGTGAGAATAAAAGAAACGAAATAGCTGTTAATTGCTTTATTAGAACTCATTTAAATAGATGAGATATATTTCTTTTTAAGAAAAAAATATTCGATAATTTTCCGTCTCACGTATCTACACACCGCCGACTCGTGTGAAGTTGTTCTCTACCAGATGTCGTAATCCCCAGTGACGTCATCGATTAGCGGTCTACTTATAAAAATTCACTCTAAGAGATCTCCAATAGACCTTAATAATATATGCACTTAAATGCAGGCAGACACAAACTGTTGGTGCTACGAGTAATCATTCAAACCATTTCTACAAACAAGCAGAGTTTGTGAGGTTGTACAAACGTGTAATTAGAAGAGGACGGCTAGAAAAAAAAACTTTACTATAAAATTCCATTACTTTATTTTTTAGGTTTTCCAGACTTTATTTAAAAATTGTCGACTCAACCTTTTTTTTAATTTTTTCTTTGTGAATGGCAGTTTTTATGTTTTTTACTCTATCACATATTTTCAAAAACAACCCCAGAGACTAATGAACATAAGTAAAGTTATTCTTACAGTACCGTATTTAATGTTTAAGGTATTATCTGTGTGTTTGTGTAAATATGTTATAAAAGAAACCCTATTTTCCCCCTCTTTTTAAAACTGCCATATTTAGGCAATGCATTTTGTTAACGTCGAGAAACCAAATCTTTTTAACTTTTGTTTAAATGTTTAGGTGCAAAACTAGCCAAGTGTGTTTAAATTACCTTATCTTCCCTTTATTTTTTTATTTAATTCCCTGAAATTTACTTCTCCGACATCAAACAATTCCCTGTCTATAGCCACCCTGTAGAACGAGAAGAGGATTCCAATAAAATACTCAGAAAAATATCCACGCATCGTAAAGCCTCGATTAATGGCGGAGTTGTACCAAAATCAACCAAAACGGTCGTTGTATTTATCTTATAGTGTCAAAGTTGACACGACCTCCCGAAAGATGTGACAACCCCAAAACACTTATTTTGGCGAATGTATACGATACACAATTATTATTTTTTAGCATCGCGTATTACTACCCGTTCAGATTGTACACTTATGTACTAACGTACGCTAAATATTTTAGGGATTAAGAATGTTCATATTTAGAGGCATTAGCGTGGAGGGTGAGTGGAAAATAATTTTGGAAATGAACCTCTGTACACCCGACCGAGATTCGAACCTTGATCTCCCCGATAACGGCAGTATATTCTACTGCGATAGTCGCGTGTTAGACCATGCGATCACCGAAGCGGGTTACATAAAGATTGTTCTAGTATAGAACTATCAAGTGAGTGTAAATAAATAGTATGCTTGTTTTTGATCCAGAAGAACGGGGCTCGAGTTTAGGACAGGTAGAATATGGGTAATTTTTTTACAGGAAATGTGTTTTTCTACACTCTCTATCTCTCTTTATGGAACGAGTGGTAGACCCCAACTACGGCAGGAGAGGTGCTAAGTGACAGCTTGGAAAAAGTCACCGGTTCGGGTAATAATATATTAACGATCACCCAAAAACGTGTCCCAAAATAATCGGTTCCCGTCAGGAGACTCCGTCAATCCGTGACAGTGAGTGTGATATCACGTGACGAACACGACAGCGTGTCCATTAGGTAAAAACAACCTAGGGGGTGTGGGGGGGGGGGGGAGACGGATAACAAACGACAAAGTTAACAATCACGGCTAAACGTGTCAGAGCGACAGCACGCAACAAGGAGAGTCAAGCAGAGTTTAGTGAAGGTATTTGGTAAAGTTCAGAGAAAGCAACATCCCCCCTCCTCAACCCTATTTGCGCCGAGGGGTAGCGGAAAAACTGATCAAGGCGGGATGATAGGAAACGCGAGTTAAGAGCAATATTTCTGAAATTTTTATTACATTAAAACGTTGGGCAAAATAAATAT
This sequence comes from Timema podura, assembly GCA_033556935.1. Lineage (NCBI taxonomy): Eukaryota > Metazoa > Arthropoda > Insecta > Phasmatodea > Timematidae > Timema > Timema podura. Next base: position 80,633,733 of record JAVRXN010000011.1, read on the forward strand.
AATATTTCTCCAGTAGAAACATAAGAGTTTAATGTTTTTCACATGGTGATATCAAGTCAATGAATATATATAATCATGAACATAGTGGCATTAGATGACAAACATTTTAAATGAAGAGAAAAAGTTGTTATTAAATTCCAGGACACCCTTAAAAGATATTCAACAAATTTGAGGTCACCATGTGAAGAAAATAATTGAACTATGTTTTAGCTGGAATTTTTTTAAATTTATTTGGCAAAAAAAAAAAAGTTTGCTATAGAAACTGCGAAAACACAAAATTCGTGTTCCCTAAACTCTCACCTTAAGGGAAGGAAGAGGAAAAAAATCAGTACACCCGATCGGGATTAGATCCCCCATCTCACCTTCAGAAAGATACACAAAACGTGACACTCACCTTTGTCCACCTTCATTTTCCTACGAATTGACTTTTGGAGAACCTTTTAGAAAATAATCATCACAATTTATTATATTATTAGTGTTATTTTATAAGTAGTGATAGCACATAGTGATCACATGACTTGACGAACAGTGCAGTCTGGACTAGAGCCGTAACATAGGCTTTTAATAAGGTTCCTCAGAGGGATTTTTGGGGTTATCTATCTACCCTAAGATATAGGATAGTCTAACTTAAGGGTGAAAAGGGTAAAAAATTAAATTTTTTTCATTAAAGATTTTGATTAAATTTTGTATCTCTGCACGGTTTAATATTACAAACAAATGTCAACTTTCATTTTACCATGATAATGTCTTTTGAGGGTACTTTACAGAAGAGGAAATATCTCATTTTATCATGACAATGACTTTAAGGGTACTTTACAGAAGTGTAAATCTCTAATTTTGGTCATTACATACCAACAAAATTTAGAGGACTAATAAAAATAATGCTTTATTTGAAGTATATATTTTTGTAAAGCCAAGTTTAATAGTTAAAGTCATTGGTAATTTTCTTTCAAGTGTTTCTGTAACAGTGCATTTTATTTCATTTATGCTCTTTGGTAGGGTGTTTTTGTACAAATTATAGACCTACTATTTCGTTTCACATATCTAACGAGTTTTTAGTAAATGTCCATATTTTTAGGCGAAGGGGTGAGAAAGATTTCGTACCATTTATTTAACGACCTTGATAGCTTTATCATTACATGAAGATTTAGGAACCCTGAACTAATAGCGTCCATACATCCAGCCTAACGTATATTATATATTATAGATCACGGAATTGCTATTGAAAATTTGTAAACTTTGATATAATTCTTAAAATTAAAGCTTTTTTTTAATTTGGTGGAATTCAAGAAATTTTCTTTTTTTAAAATTGTTGCTTTTCCTTTAAATATTTTAGAAATTTGACTTTTTTTTTCAAATCCACGCGGTACAAGCTTTATTTTTTTTAAATACTTATGTAAAAACGGGTCGGGTAAAACCATGGAAACCACTGTTTTATCAGTACCAATTTGGCCCCAAGAACCAACCAAAAACTTTCAATTTTTCATTTTGCACAAACTTAGGTTCGTGTTGAGCCTTATATTAGGTTAGGCTTGTTTAGGTTATGATCGTTTTTTGTCATACTAACCATACCTTGCTATATTTATTTCACCTTGAGAAAACCTTCACTCATCCTTGGTGCAACGCTAAAACAGCCGGGGCCGAGTCATTACACTAACATGAGGTCGAACTCGAGACAATCTGACTTCACAACCACTCTTAACGGGGTCGAGTTCGTATCCAGCCGTCGAAAGGAACAGCTTCACGTTTTAAACATATAAATCAAAACAACCCTAAATAAAGTAAATATCTAGAGTGCGTTTACAGTATTTTCAGAGTGCAACTTAATAAATCACTATCGGCATATTTCACAGTATTCACTATAACAAACATGATGAATCCATGTCGACACCAATTATGAACTACTCCACACGTGATTGTATGAAAATGGACGAGATGTTTATTTTCATTTGTGTAGAAGGAAAAAAAAAAAAAGTGTTGCAATAACCGCGAATGCCAACTACAAACCAGTACGAGCGGAGCGCCCTGAGATAACTAACGATGCAACCCACATGATAGCGGCGCTTTGCGGGACAGTAGCATCGACAACGCGCCCCTATCAAAAGACCTTAACTTAGTACAGGGGTCCCCAAATGTCGCGACTCCTTGATAACCTACAAGATTCCATTATTACACCTACTGAATCTTACCACCAGTCCGGGCTATCCGCATTTAATTACACACGATTGGTAGGTTGAATTTAGAGGAAATGTACCTTTATTTGTGTGAGAAGAGAGGGGGAGGGAGCCGTTCAGGAAAAATCGCCCCCAGAATCCCAGGTCGGAATTAGAATTTTGACCTCACATACAAATCAAAACGAGCGTGACGTTAAGTCAACGTTATAAATTAATTGTACAATAATTAAACGAATGAGATTAACTAAGTTGTATCAAGAGATACTCAGCGATCCCGGCGGGTATTTTGTAAGTTAAGCTAGCAACGTCACTCGCCCAGACACGAGACTGCTATAGCAAACTGAGTGAACGAGCAACCGTCAGAATTGAGTGAACAAAATAAACAAAAACAGTAACTTGAACAGTTTTTATCATTTTAACCGCTTACAAATCTATTTAAATTTTGCACCCTCTTATAATCTATTATTCACTTTAAACTTAAACATAAAGCTAAAAGTTGCATTTTATTAGTCCAACACCTTAGCTCAGTCAGATACGTGTTCGTCTACTGTGTTAAGGGTCCTGGGCTCGATTCTAGGCAAGGCCGAAAAATTTATCACTGGTGAAATGTGGGTTTCCCCTTTAACAGTGATGGATTAACGGCCGGGGGGCTGGATGTTGTGTCTTTTACAGATTTAAGATAGTTTATATGCCGTGTGCCAATATAATCAGTTGGTTTAGAAGGTGCACTTTAAATACCTCAAACAAATGAAATAATGCATTTAATTAATTTAAAGGTGACCTAGCGGTCTAGGGGTAAGTTGTCGGACTTCTGTACTGACGTCCAGGGTTCAATCCTCGGTCCCGAAACAGATTTATCTGATTGCCAAACCCTTCCTTCACCTCTGACAAGACGTGTATTAACCACAACTTGTGAATGTGTGTAATGCCAGGCCCCCACCGTGGTTCGGATCCCACGTTAAACTGTAGGTCCTCCATTTCATCTCACAATCACCCTACCATTACACATTAGCTTAAGTGCGTACAACCCGAACGGGTAGTAAGACGCGGTGCTAATATTAGTCTAATAATAATAAATTTAAAATCCATAGTTATTTTAACATGAATAAGATAATAGTTATGTAACTAATTGCATTATTTATACTATAGACTGTATGACTAATAAACCTTATTTCATTCCTATTCTATAATTTAAATCTATTTTGTTTCTCCTCCCCCTCCCCCTTGTTTACATATTATCAGAAATTTCTGTTACCCCCCGATCAATTGTCGGCGTCGTTTAAGTAAAATAATCGGGACTATATTATTATGTTTATTTTATAGCTATTGATAATACTTCTCAAAAGTTAAAACAGCAGATTGCACGACTTGACGGTATAAAATATATTATAATTGCCCAAGCAACTGTTTAAAACGATTTATTTGTATCTGAATTTCAAATAAGCAACTGAATTTCAAATAAGCAAAGTTGCGATTGTAAAAAGTGTTAGGCAAATTTTTTTAGTGCCGAGCTAATATTGAAATTAGTGTAAGAATAAGAGAAAGAATGGCAACTTGACGGGCAGTGAGAGAGAAAGAGAGAGTTTGGCGCGATGGTGGGGTGGAAAGGGGGGGGGGGGGTGTAACCGTTGTGAAAAGCGCTATACACGTCCGAATGACTTCATTTGGCAATCCCAAAATGAGACCAATTGTTAACATGTCAAGATCTTGTCACGGCTCATCTGATTTATACAACATTTAACACCAGGACTATGTACCCCCTCTCGCTCAAACCGGGAGCTACTGCCCCATAAACAATTCACGGGACAACTTGTCCACCCCACCCTCCTACATTTATCGAGTTCCCTCCCATAATAACATATAAAAACAACCAAACAACGCCCATTCAAAAAAAATCAACTATTTTATTAATGTTAAATTGTAGAAACGTCATATTTAACTGAACACACATACAAAAGTACTCGAATTGTTGCAACGACCGTAAACATAGAATCTCTGTCACGATTTATATGAAATATTACCACCGTTAATGTTTCATTTTTCATCACAACAAAATCATAAAAAACGGGAGGGGGTGGTTTAATACAACAACTAAAAAAAAAAGCTCCCACATACAGGGGAAAAAAGGGCGTCAAGGGGGGGGGGAAGCTTTCAGCCGAGCGACCCAGTTATGTTGCAGAGTAGTTGTTTTTTATTGGCCGGGAATCGCGGTCGAACGCTTCGATTTCCAATGACGGACGGACCGGGAGAATGCGGGGTGGTTGAGGGGGGAATGGTAGCAGAAAAAACCCCAAATAAACATTTGCTATGAAAAGGACTGCAAACAAAGGGCTCGATGTGCGAGAGATGCCCCTGTTGTGGGATGAAATACTTCACCCGGTGGTAGTGTTTGATTGAAAAAACAACGTTTCGAGCGCTGTGACGTATCCAGACCAACAACTGGACTGTTTATTGTAGTAGTTTCCGTGATGATGAGATGATCAACCAACACTAGCCACCCGCGTGGTCTGACGCGCTACTCTCACAATAGACCAGACTGCCGATGACGGGGAGATCAAGGATCGAATTTCGGTCGGGTGTACTGAGGGTGGGTTGTTTTTTATTTGTTTTTTCAAAATTATTTTCTACTCTCCCTTCTAAGCAAATGTGGGAGGAAAACTTCTTATAAATATACCCTACCTCATCCCTAAAGCCATTATCGTTATTAATACATAAGCGTATAACCCGTACGGGTAGTAAGACGCGGTGCTAAAAAGAACTAATACTAGTTGACGGATATATTAGAGAAAATGTTGTCTCATCACGGTAATCTAAACAAGGGTTTTAGGGCTGGAGTGTAGGGTGCGCGAGAAAAGAGCAGTGTTTTTGCAGCTTTTAAAGCAAATTTTGTTTTGGCCAAAATAAATCAAATACTGCTCCAGTATAAATATAGAGATTAGATTTCTTCACGTAAGGATACCAACAGTTGTTGAATATCTATCATGAGCATAGCGGCAATGAGAAACTTTTTAAATGAAGAGAAAAAGTTGTCATTAAATTTCTGGACACCAAAACTCCCGCGGCACACCGTTTGAAAAACTTTGGACTAAGTCGTCCCTCTCGCAAAAGATGGCACTGTCAATGAAGGGTAGATAAGGGTTAGAATCCCGGAAGGGTGTATTTTTTCCTAAATGGTTTTCTACTCTGTCTCAGCGCTAAAATAAGGGTAAACCTCCTACAAATGTCACCTTAACACTTTAGCATAATTAGTATATGTGAGGACAACCCAAAAGGATACTAAGACGCGGCGAAAAAAAAATTTATATTTATATATATTTAAAGTGATGCATCAGACTTAAAATTCACTTTGCATCAAACAACGTAGGAAAAAGTATAAAGGATTGCTTTCATCCCTCATGGTGATTTATGAAAAGTTTAACAAACAACAACAGCAGCAAAAAACTGTGCGGTGTTCAGTGAGCAGGCGCGCAAATCATATAAACTTGTCATAAATAAACGCCGGCGTCGTCAGATTTAAAGTCTGAGTTATTGCGACGGTTGTTGCGAGTGGGGAAATAATTTTTACTATAAAATGAAAAAAAAAGCTGGATTATTCGCCAAAAACCTTTAGTCTGTAGGTCAGCCGTACCGAATCTTATTTATTTTATCTTCTACCCCAGATTACTACTCATTCGAGCTATATACTGTTTAAAGAGGAAAGGTATCAGCATTTGCGTGAAAGTAGGCTTATAGCGAAAAACCATTTAGGAAAAACTATTCCCAATAAACCCGTCACCAGAAAACCAAACTAGATGAGTCTGACATCCAGCCTGCGTGCCCAAATATGCGGGTATTAGTGTAACTAACGGGTAGTAAGACAAGAAGGATTTTAAAAAAAATTGATAAAAAAATATCCACGTCCAAGCGGAGATGGTTGCAGACAACACCTTTAGGGTACTCTTAAAACTCGAGTTCCAAACACTAATTATGTTGCCCTAGGTTAAGTTTGAGTGTGCCAAAGTAACCCTGTCAGTGTTGCCAATAACTTCTTGCTTCGAATTTCCCTGTGCTCTTTAGATGCCAATGAAATATTCCTCGTCCTTCCAAAAATCTTACATTGACGTATAGTGGATTTAACTTAATTAGTTTTTAATAAAAAATGACCGGTGCGAAGTCAAGTAACAATTGGTATTTAAAACGGGATTATTCCGAGTAGTTGAACAAACAATAAAGATTTTAGCCTGAATTAAATTTCAGGAGGTAGGTTATAAGGGGGATGATAAGCAAAACAAAGGTTTTTTTTTAAAGAGGTTTTCACTTCAACTCAAAGGAAAGTCCAAGGACCCTTCTCAGTAAAAAGTAAAAAAAAAGCACGTAAAAGTTATTTGGAAAGCTCTTCGCTTGGAAAATTGTTGAAATTATTCGCATTTTATACTAAAACAAAATTAGATTAAATTCATTCAACTCATCTTCAATGCTTGATTTTATAGTTCAACTTGATGTATTTTAAGTTTTTATTAAATTTATTTGGGTCTTGGAGGTTTAGGGGGGAGGCAACTGACCCATATATCTTCCCCCGCCCCTCACCCGCGCCACTGACGCAAGGTAAGCTCGCCACCTTACAGGGTAAAGGAAAGGTACCGTACCTATTTCGGCGGACGTTCATTTGTTAAAACCCGGTGCAAAGTGGTTTGCGGCTGCGACCGTCGATTATTCCCCCTCACGCACGCACGCGCGCGGTAATCGCCATTATAACCGTGTGATTAGCGCGTGTTGACGCTAATACCTCTCGCCAGTGCACAGCCAGGAGAGAGGTGCGATAATTGCGACACAAACCAGGGGGATCCCCCACCGTCCCCTCTCAAGGACTAGACCAGCACCAGTGACGTCAGAGGGTATGGAGAAGTCGAGAACAGATGCGTTCTCGATAACGTGGAGAGAGAGGATGAGAAAACCAGTACCACCCTCATTCCATCCAGGCGAGATTCGAACCTCGACCTTTCTTTATACTACGAGATTATCCTCGGTCCCGGCACAGATTTATCTGATTGCCGAACCCTACCTTCACCTCTGACAAGACGTGTATTAATCACAACTTGTGAATGTGTGGAATGCCAGGCCTCCACCGTGGTTCGGATTCCACGTTAAACTGTAGGTCCTCCATTTCATCTCACAATCATCCTACCATTACACATTAGCGTAAGTACGTATAACCCGAACGGGTAGTAAGACGCGGTGCTAATAATAATAATAATAATAATAATAATAATAATAATAATAATAATAATAATAATAATTTTATAATAATAATAATAATAATTTTATAATAATAATAATAATAATAATAATAATTTAAGTAGACGAGGGATGGTGGAGTACAAATTACGGACTGGTGTACCGAGGCTGTTAAATTTTCTATGAGGTTTACCACCCTCCTTCCACACAAATTAGGGGACATTTCATATAAATTCTACCTTCCCCACCTCTACCACATTAACTTAATTAGTATACAAGCGTATAGCCCGAAAGGGTGGCGAGAAATGAATGTGAGGAGGGGGGGGGGGAGATCCACACACGTTCCCAACATACGTACGACGTAGAACATTAAGTCACGCACGTAATAGAGCTCTAAACCAACGAAGCTTCGAACAAACAACATTTCTACACCAGGCTACGTGAATGTACCACGTAGAATATAGCCTTTAGAACAGATGAGTCACGCGCGTAATAAAACTCCTACAGCAACGCACCCACAAAACGAACAATATTTTCAAGACATCGCAGATCTAACATTTACTTGCGCGGAGAATCAAATAGAATTCATATAAACGTGTCATAAATCAAAAAGAATTTGAATAAATTTGTGTATGTGTGTGTGTGTTTTTTTGTATTTATGAGACGAGAAAGTAGATAAAAAGGTGTATTCTCGTCACGTAGAACAAAGGAAAGTTCGTTGAGAAACAAGTGAGTTGCCTGGAAGAGAAAGGGACTTTCGACTTTAAATCCACAATTCATAAAAAACAAGAGCCCCCTCCGTCCCAAACAAACTGTGTTTTTTAGGGGGCTTGGGAGGGGTGAGGGGGGTATTTTCTCGAAGTGGATGAAAGTACGTGCCTACACAGCTTTTAGCATATTTACAATATGAGAGCAAAATGGATTCATGGGAAGACCGTGTCTTTCTTGGGAGCTGCCTCTGAATATTTTATCTAGAAGAGGAAAATGGGGAAGGTCATGTTGGTTTGTTTTTTTAAACTGAGTTTTACTGCCCACTCGTGTTACTTACTCTATGACATTTGGAACTCGAAAGGTTTTTTTTAGCACCAAGTTTTACTATCCGTTCGGGTTATATGCTTATGCACTATTATTAAGCTACTGGTTTTAGGGATTAGTAAAGTTATATTTGGAGTAAATGTACCCACATGTGCGTGGAGTAAGAATTGAGAATGATTTTGGGAGAACCACTCTCAGTACACCCAACCGAGATTCGAACCTAATCTCCCCATCATCGGCAGTCTAGTCTAGTGCGAAACCAGCGCGTTAGACCATGCGGTCACCGAATCGGGTATCTCTAAAGTTAATTGACGCACTTATAAAAGTACATACGCCACATATTCCCATCTTGAGCTAGTATTATCCGGTCCACCTCATTACACACTATCCCTATAATGAGCTAATTTTATCCAGTCCACCTTATTACACACTATCCATATAATGAGCTAGTTGTATCCAGTCCACCTCATTACACCCTATCTCTATCTTGAGCTAGTTCTATCCAGTCAACCTCATTAAACCCTATCCCTATCTTGAGCTAGTTCTATCCAGTCAACCTCATTAAACCCTATCCCTATCTTGAGCTAGTTCTATCCAGTCCACCTCATTACACATTATCCATATAATGAGCTAGTTCTATCCAGTCCACCTCATTACACCCTATCCCCATCTTGAGCTAGATCTATTCAGTCCACCTCATTACAACCTATCCCTATCTTGAGCTAGTACTATCCAGTCTACCTCATGAAAGAAAAAACTGAAAGCATTTTTGATGAGTTTCATCTTTCTACTTCAAAAAAACACATAAAAACGTCATATTTACCTGAGAATAGAGCCTAAATCCGGGCTAAAATCTCTTTGAAAAGAACGCCCTGTAAAATAATGGACGTGTCTGATAATAATAACAAGGAAGTGACAATTTACACGGCCTAGAGGGGATAAAAACAAGTCAAAAGCAGAAAAACCATGAAACTTTTTTTAATTGTGTATAAAGAGGAGTCACATTAACATTACCTTGTAATAAAAAGAAATAAGTACGAAAAATTATCAAACAAAGGACTATCTACAGGCGTGCGTACGAACGACAGTAGACATTAGAGAGAAAAAATAATACGCGTTTAAAAAAAATGGCAAAAAAAACTTTGTGTTCAATGAAAAGAGAAATAACGAGCGAGATTTAAAGAAGCTTAAATAATAGAACATGATATGCGTGCAAATATTAGAGGACTCCGGTAAAATAATACGTCGAGTGCAAACAAGAAAGTGCCAAGTGCCGATGTTAAATAAAAAAGGATGTAGATTATGTGTGACGTAAATATAAAAAACCTGCTTCGGTGATAGAATGGTCTAAGGCGTTAGTCTTGCAATAGACTGGACTGCCGATGACTGAGAGATCCGTGGTTCGAATCCCGGTTAGGTGTACTGAGGGTGGTTTTTTCGTTAATTGGTTTCCCAATCTCTTTCTACGCAAATATTGGTAAATTTCCTCTAAATCCTGCTTTCCGCATCCCTGTCCGAACGGGTATAAGAAGCGATAAAAAAAATGTTCATAAAAAGCCAGTTCACCCCGCATCTTACTACCCGTTCGTTATACACGCATATGTACCAGTTACGTTTATATGTTAGGAACGAGTAAGGTTGAATTTAGATTAAATGAACACGCATTTTCTTGAAGAGAGAATGGACCTTTTAAGAGAAAAAATAAATAAAAAATACATCCGACCAAGATTCGAATCTCGACCTGTCTATCTTCGGCAGTTTAGTCCGATACGAGAGTAGCGCGTTAGACCATGCGGCCCCGATTCATGTTATTATAAACGTTGTAGAGATACGCCATTTGGGACTAGCACATTTGGAAATTGGTTATTGGTTATTTGGGGATATCACGTGACGTGGGTGTACCAAATTTTTATTCTTTACTTACCAGAGATCGATTCCCAAAAAGTGTTAAATTTGAGCGCCAAATAAATGCAAGCAATGTTTGTCGGCACGAGAGCGTGTGAACAGCTGAGAAGGAACAAACACTTGAGAGAGCTCGCAGTGCGGACGTCATTTGTTATCAAAGTTATCAAGTTATCAACTCAAGAATTTAAAGGCTAATACTCGCACCCTTACTGAAAAAAGTGTATAATTTCTGGGGGGGGGAAATAGAAAGTAGATCTTAACATTTTACATAATATTTTTATTTATTTTTTATAATAGTAATTATTTTAAAATCGAGTTATGGTCGTCAAAAAAAATCGAACTCAAAATTTTGATAAATGGTGACGTTTCATGACCTCCCCCCCATCCCACCCCGACACAAACAAAAAAAAAAGTTGTGTTCACAATGCCGTCTGTCTGTATATCGGGCTAAGTCGAAACTGTTTCACAGATTGGGCTATAAATTGGTATTTGTGGTGTTGATAAGATCCCCTTAAGGACTTTTGGAAGCAGACATCCAACCCTAAAATTAAGGATAGTTTACTGAAGGCCAAAAAAGAGAGAATATATTTTCTTAAAATTCGCTCAAACTATTTTAATTAAGTTCTATATCTAGATACTGTTTATTATTATAAACAAGATGGCAACTCTCATCTTCTCTTTAAAATGACTTTGAGGATATTTTCCATGAGGGAAATTTTCTCATTTTCATAATTTCTCCGCAACTATTTGGGATACGAAATAACTTATCAGTGTAAAGTTGTAGTACTATTAAAGATAAAAATCTTTTATTTGAAATATATTTTTATAAACCCAATAGTGTCTGAGCTATAAGTAAATATATATACTTTTTAATTCAGGTCTTCGAAAATGAAATTGACTCTTATATTCTTTGGTGAACAAAGATGTTTCTCTTTTCTTAATTTTTCTGTAACAGTGTTCCTAGTTCCTGATGGCAAATAGTATGTAAGTAGGCCTAACAATGTCTATTATTTCATTTATGATCTTTGGAGTAGTGTTTCTACAATGTATAGATCTATTATTTCGTTTCACAAATCTTACGAGTTTTTAGTAAATATATATCTTAATATAAAAGCGGGTGAAAGCCCGCGCGGTAGGCCGTAATATTTATTTGAAATGCGGCCCTCTCGGTATTTTAAATTTTCTATGTGGCCTTGCCTAAGAGCATTCTACCACCGAAGCGGTTGAGTACAAGCTAAATTTTAATTTTGCATTTATTTGAGGTATTTAACGGGAACTTTCTGAACCGACTGATAATATCAGCAACACACGACTTACTAACCAACTTAAATCTAGAACATACAAAACATCCAGCCCCCCCCTCCCCCCAGCAGTTACTTGATCATTATGAAAGGGAAAACCCCCATTGAAAGTTAAATACCTCAAATAATAATAATAAATCCCGGTTTGATGGACGCATGGTCTAAGCCACCACTCTCACCAATATACTAGACTGCCGATGAAGGGGAGATCGGGGTTCGAATCCCGGTCGGGTTTATCGAGGGGTTTTTTTCCCCCTAAACAGTTTCTCATTCTCCCTACACACAAATGCGGCTATAATTTATTATCTTTGACACAATCGCGGGACGGGTAGTAAGACATGGTGACACAATAATAAACAGTAATGTACCTGAGCGATCTGGTTGCCTGCCATCTCCTCCTCGGCTGCGCGCGGCTCCACGCTGACGGCTGGTGGTGGCTTGCAAAGGGGACAAACAAAACTACTGGCCGGCCATAGTTCTCAACCTCCGTCACAACGCGGCGCCACCGTGCATCGCGCGCGCTCTAACACAACAACAGACACACGTCGCGGCGAGTGTACCAGCCCCCTGGCAGGTGTCAAGAGGGTGAACTGGCAGGTGTCAAGTTGCCCGGGACTACAAAATATTATGTCGGCCTGTAGCATTCATTCATAAATAATAGAGATGGGGTCTAATCCTATATTTCTACAATCAAATATGTTTTTTTAGCACCGAGTCTTACTACCCTTTCGGGTTATACGCTTATCTACTAATTACGCTGATGGATTTTAGGGATTACGAAGGTTATATAGGAATTGTACCCACATTTGCGTGAAAGAAGAGTGGAAAACCATTTTGGATAAAACTCAGTACACCCAACCGACATTCGAACCTCGATCTCCCCGTTACCAGTAGTATAATCTACTGCAAGAATAGCGCCTTAGACTACGTGGCCACCAAAGCAGGTGAATCAGAATCTCAAATTTTACATCGAATCCGAATTCGAGTCCTCGAATCTTTAAAAATGTACCATTTTTAATCCTAGTTAAATTTATTTTAGAATTGAATTTGAAAATTGTCGTTTAAGTATTGGTGCCACTGCACAAGGATAGTTTGTTTGTCGTGTTTATTACGTCATAAACAACAACTTTTTGACCTGTCTCTGTGGCCGCGTGGTCTAACACGCTACTCTCACAGTTGAATAAACTGCCGAAGACGGGGAGATCGAGGTTCGAATATCGGTCAGGTGTTTTTCCCAAAAATGTTTTCCAATCTTACTCTACACGCAACCTTCCACGTCGCTAACTTATTAGCATAATTAGTACATTAGTATAACGTAAAGAGCTAGTAAGACGACATGATTAAAAAACAAACAGAGCTAACAGTTCACAGCTAATGTCTAGTTATTTATTATTAACTTGAACTAACTATAAAAAAATCTGAATAACTATCTCAATCCTCTAAGAATTAATAGTAAAATATTTACAAACAAAAAAAAATCGTAAAAGGTGTAAGGAGCCACGAATATTGTAAAACAACTGTTTAAATTTTTACTTTTTCTTGTCCTAAACAGCAATGCTTAGTTATTGAGCTATTTATGTCCAAAAAAATACTTAAAACTTAAATTATAGTCAATAGGCAAGATTCAACTATGACAGATACAAGGTAGTATATACTCAAATAGATATTAAATGTTAGACCTAGCAATTAAAAAGAACATTCATCTACTCAGGTATACGTATAAAAATAATAATAATGGCCAAAAATTTCAAAATTAGAGTACTATATTATCAAATATATTTTTCAATGGAAGGAATATTAACTATCCATATAATTAAATTGAATTTTATGAATGGAAAAATATTGCGAGGTAATTAAAAAAGTAGGCCTACTTCATTTATGAGTGGCTAAATTTAGCGATTAAAGCTTTATTTTATTAATCAAATAGGCCTACTAGCCAAGAGCGTATGTAGTTTTTGAAAGTTTATAATAATTTGGTTGTAATTATATACATCTATTGAAGTGCTTTTACGACACATATTCATTACGAGTAGTTAAGATACTTAGCTTAGCTTAGCTTAGCTCAGCCGGTAGTACGTCTGCCTACTGAACTAACGTCCCAAGGTTCGAGTCCCAGCATGGCCGAAAAATTTATCATTGGTGAAATGTGGGTTTCCCCTTTTAAATTGATGAATTGACGGCCGGGGGGCTGGATGTTGTGTCTGTTCTAGTTTTAAGTTATAAGAAAACTCGTGTTCTGATATCATTCGGTTCAGAAAGTGCACGTTAAAATTTTAAAAATGCATTGCGAATTGTGTTAGGTGAATTTTTCCACAAACCGTGACTCGGGCATTCACTCAATGGACCATTTGTTTCCTATTTTTCTATTTTTTTGCATCGCATCGTACCTATACGTTTGGGTTTTACGACTATGGATTAGTTACTTCAATGTTTTAGGGATTAGGTAGATTGAATTTAGAGAAAGTGTATCCGAATTTGCGTGGAGAGATGAGGGGGAAACCATTTAGAAAACATCCCTCGGTACACCCAACCGGGATCGAACCCCAATCTCCCCATAGTCGACGGCTTTGTCTATTTAGAGAATGACGCCTTAGACCATGCGGCTATCAAACCGAGTTGTTTTAATATTAATTAATTAGGATTCATTTATTAATTAGGTTACCCACGCCAGTGGGCACGTGGTATAAATGTCAGGCTCGTTTCGTATGGTATGGTGGTGATGGGGAAGTTGAGGTTCGAATCCCTGTAGTATCTAATGAAGGTGGGTTTTTCCTTACTGGTTTTCCAACTCACCTTCCACGCCAAATAAAGTACATTTTCTCTAAATACTACCTTTCTCATCCTTACTCTCCCAGGGTAATTAACTCAAATGATTAACACCCATTTAAAGCGAGCAGCTAGAGGAAACACTGAAATAAAAAAGCCTTTTGATTTTTAACAAGACAAATAAGTTTAAATCAAACAGAAAAAAATAAAAGGCGCAGTTACAGATTTTACAAACGTTAAGTTACTAAAATATTACATTCAAGCAGAGTTGTTTTCCACGAAATTTATCGATACATATTTCAGACAAGAAAGGGACAAACAGAATTTGCACTTTGAAAAAAAAAATCTCGTGGAAATTAAAGAATCAGGATATTTAAAACAAGACATATACAATATCATTTGGGAGGTCAAACACTCAAACAAAATCATTCAAGCCATTTTCGAAAAATTACGAATTCAAAAATCACTCATTAGTAAGTAAACCACCCTTAATTTAAGGGCTAGGACCAAAAAAAAAAGTCTGAGGTATAGCTATATCACATCTAAATAACTATAAAGTTTTAACCAAAACGTGTCAAATCCAGGCCCATGGACTGACAAATAATAATCGTAATAGTAATAATCGTAAAGATTAATAATAATTTCAAGGACAGAATTTTCACTATTACAATTACTTAATTTTTATGTGAAAAAAAATATTTAAAAACTAACAAAATATAATGATGGTAAAAATTAATTTGTAAGCCTAAAGATGTCGATGTGGGGATGGGGAGGGGGGCGGGAGGGTCATAAAGCACTAATTTTACCAAGATACAAGACGCGCCTCGACACAGCCAGGTAGCAGGGACTCGAACCGCGCACAAGACACCTTACTTCACCGATCTTGACGTTACCTACATTCCCGATGAACCTCACGAGCACACAGACAACGATAAAAACAAGAGAGAGAGAGTCACATAATAAGAAGCGAACCACCTCCTAATCTGCCCCTGCCAAGACTCCACCTGGTAGAACACAAGCGCACGGTCTAGGCGCGAAGGAGGTCCAGTCACACAAGCTCACAGTCGCGATCGATTATAGAAGCCAGTTGCCGGCAACCACCGCTAGGAGCGCCACTGTCAGGGAAACTACTCCCCAACCCCCACCCTCACCAACCAATGACAACCTACACACACGCACGCTCTAGCGGCCCTCAAGGCTCACCCACCCCCACCGCTGAAATCAAACCCACCCTTACAAACCCACCCCTTGCATTCGGTGTCGGGACACACCCACCCGTCGATATTTACAGACAACTGCATTGCCGGCGGCTTTGTGTTAGCCTTACCCCCACCTTCCTCCGTGACCCAATATACCTGTGACACGCAGGTTCATACAGGACAATACAAGATGTTTCATCCTCTACTGCCTTCTCCGTGACCCAATATACCTGTGACACGCAGGTTCATACAGGACAATACAAGATGTTTCATCCTCCACTGCCTTCTCCGTGACCCAATATACCTGTGACACGCAGGTATATACAGGACAATACAAGATGTTTCATCCTCTACTGCCTTCTCCGTGACCCAATATACCTGTGACACGCAGGTACATACAGGACAATACAAGATGTTTCATCCTCTACTGCCTTCTCCGTGACCCAATATACCTGTGACACGCAGGTACATACAGGACAATACAAGATGTTTCATCCTCTACTGCCTTCTCCGTGATCCAATATACCTGTGACACGCAGGTACATACAGGACAATACAAGATGTTTCATCCTCTACTGCCTTCTCCGTGACCCAATATACCTGTGACACGCAGGTACATACAGGACAATACAAGATGTTTCATCCTCTACTGCTTTCCCCGTGACCCAATATACCTGTGACACGCAGGTACATACAGGACAACAGTATCTTCTTCTTTGATATTAATTAATAAAATGAAGAGTTTGTCGTGAGCATTGCGCGATACCTACCGCATGCATAAGGCTAAAATTTGAAAAATTAGTAGCCCCTGTGCACCTCAAAGCCGGAATTTTAAAATTTTTGATTAATTTTTTAATTAATTAAAACCTGGGTCGGAAGCAACAGAAGTAGGGTTTTTTCCCCCTGTTTGTTTGAAGCCGAGAAAAGCATTGCCCGGGGTAACCACGCATTAAAAGTGAGCCGGTTACTTCCAATAATCAGGTATTTCCATGGCCAGTGAAGTCACGAGCCACAGTAACAATAGTTTCATAATATTTGATAAATTGCTCACAACCCGTTCGAGACATACATATACTTACACTGCTGGGATTAGGATTAAGAAGGTATACGACAGATGAAATGTACCCGAATTTACGCGGAGGGATAGTGTAAAATCACTAAAAGAAAAGCAGGCAGCCGACCGGAATGGTTCTCCCCAAAATTTGAACCCAAGGTACATACAATCCAATTTTTAAAGGAAAGACCCTATCCGACAGCTGAAAAATTTACTAAATACACGTTTCACGCATTCGTACGTAGAGTCACGTGATCTGAAGCTGTCACTTTTGATAGAGACTATCATTTTTGTTTTAATTTATTCAAGGTACTTAACGTGAGCTTTCTGAACAGACTGATTGTATCACCACGCGACTTACAGACTAACTTAAATCTAGGAAAAGACACTACATTCAGTCCCCCGTCCGTTAATTCATCAGTATGAAACGGGGGAACCCACATTTCTCCAATTATAACTATTTACCCGCCTCGGTGGCGTAGTTGGTTAACGCGCTAGTCGTGTTGAGCTCAAATGCCGAGGACGGGGAGATCGAGGTTCGAATCTCGGTCGGGTGAACTGAGGGTGGTTTTCCTAAATGGTTTTCCACTCTCCCTCCACGCAAATGCGGGTTCACTTCCTCTAAATTCAACCTTCCCAATTACTAATCCATTAGCGTAATTAGTTCTTAAGCGTATAACCCGAACGGGTAGTAAGACGCGGTGCTAAATAAAATAAATAAATAAAATATAACTATTTCGGCGAAACCAGGAATCGTTCCAGGGACCCTTAGCTCCGTAGACAGACACACAACCGAGTGAGATAAAGTGTCGGATAAAAACGTCATTAACGTGACCGTAAAAAAATACTCTTGTATTGTGTATGTTCTTAAAGTCCCTTCTTATGAAAATTAGACTGTATTTATTCTTGTGCCACACGAAAAAAAAAATCATTAAAAACCTTACTTACAAAAATGGTTCAACAAAAATAAAATTTTAATCAAGATTAATTTGTAGTGAGCGGCCAGAAATACACGTGGGTTTTTTTTTTTTTTTTTTTTTCATAAAGAATCGAGGAGGTTTATTTTTCGGACCCAAACGGATTATAAAAAAATATTTTTTAAAAAAAAACGGCTATACAAACTTTCCTTGAAGTGTTAGAAATAACGGAATGTTCGCACACAAAAATATTCAACTTGATTACCGAGAATTCGCATATTTTCAGTACAAAATGTGGTCAAGCTGTTGAACAAAGTTAAGGCAGGGGGAGGGGGTCAGGGAGGGGAAAATAGGGGGTAAAACGCGTCATTACGGAGAAAAAAACAAAACACACAAAGAAGCAAAACAGAGAACCAACAATTGAAAGAAAAAAAACATTTTATAGCCCGAAGCTTTTTCTGCTACCTCTGTGCAGTTGGGGCAGGAAGCCCTCCATTAAAAAAAAAACAGGTACAGGAAGTTTCATTCGAATCCAGCCACAATCTCTTCCCTTCACGCTACCTGGAATAAGACTTCTTCTTTAGCACAGCCATTTACTTCCCGTTCGGGTTATACATACACGTACTAATTACGCTAATGTGTGAAGGATGAGGAAGGTTGAATTTAGAGAAAGTGTACCTGCATTTGCGTGAAAGGAGAGTGGGGAAAGCCATTTAAGAGAAACCTCACTCAGTACACCCGACCATAATTCGAACCCCAATCCTCCTGTCATCGGCAGTCGAGTATAACACGAGTGTAACGCCTAAGACCATGCGGCCACCGAAGCACGTGTTTTATTTATTAAAACGTTCATTTTAAAAATTTATCAAAAGCTTCTAATAATACTTCCTTATAGATTATTTTATCTTAACATTATTAATTAAACAGACTAGTAATATAAATAGGGTAAAATGTCCCTCCCCCCTCCCCCGCAACATTGTGGCTGCACGAGTTTCCAGTTTTCAAAAAACTGTCTTTCTGTGAAAATCAGACTGTAGGTCTATTTTCACTTATTCATACGTCAAGTCGTGTGATCTGTAGCTATCACGTTTGATAGATATTATCAATACTTATAAAATAACAATAAAACTAATATTAATAAATTATCCTCCCAGTTACCAGCAGACCATACCAGACGTGACACCAACGCCTTTGTCCACGTATGCACCGGTACGGGTTTACTGACTCTGGACTTGACAAAATGGTCGACAGTTTTCCCGTCGTAGAATGCGATAATGGCACCACAGACCGGTGGGGGGGCAACACCCCCGCCCCCATATTAACCCGCTAGCTTTCAAGAACAACCACAAGGGTTAGATCGGAATGGGTAGATAGAAGGGGGGGGGGGGCGATGAAAGTGACAGTTTTCATTCCCCTTTCTGTGCCCCCCACCCCTGGCCAATCATCGGTCATCAGCCACCCGTAAAAATAGCCGATAAACAACGGTAATAAAATAAATCTTTTAAAAACCTCCTCCACCCCGCGGGTAAACCACCCTTCAATCCCAGATGGCCAAGGGTAAAATAAGGGACCTGCTAAAAAGGTCAAACTGCGCGACGGCGCATGCGTCGTTACTTTCAAGAGCCTTTCTCACGCAGTCGGTTAAGTGTTCTAGTCGGGAGGGAGAGAGGAGGGAAGGAAGGAATGGTTAAAAGTTGGGGGAGGGGGGACCCGAAATGCTCTACAGTAAACGAAGTAACCGGTGAAGTATCTATCACGAAGTAACCGGTTAAGTAGCTATCACAAAGTAACCGGTGAAGTATCTATCACGAAGTAACCGGCGAAGTAGCTATCACGAAGTAACCGGCGAAGTATCTATCACGAAGTAACCGGCGAAGTAGCTATCACGAAGTAACCGGCGAAGTAGCTATCACGAAGTAACCGGTGAAGTATCTATCACGAAGTAACCGGTGAAGTATTTATCACGAAATAACCGGCGAAATAACTAACACGAAATAACCGGCGAAGTATATATCACGAAATAACCGGCGAAGTATCTATCACGAAGTAACCGGTGAAGTATTTATCACGAAATAACCGGTTAAGTAGCTATCACAAAGTAACCGGTGATGTATCTATCACGAAGTAACCGGCGAAGTAGCTATCACAAAGTAACCGGTGAAGTATCTATCACGAAGTAACCGGTGAAGTATATATCACGAAGTAACCGGTGAAGTATATATCACGAAGTAACCGGTGAAGTATCTATCACGAAGTAACCGGCGAAGTAGCTATCACAAAGTAACCAGTAAAGTATCTATCACGAAGTAACCGGTGAAGTATCTATCACGAAGTAACCGGCGAAGTAGCTATCACAAAGTAACCGGTGAAGTATTTATCACGGAATAACCGCCGAAGTAGCCAACACGAAGAAACCGTCGAAGTAGCTAACACGAAGTTTAAGTTCCACTGACCATGTATTCGTCCTTGTTTTGAGAATAGTTAAGGTCATCAACCCTAAAAAATAGTACTTTTCAGATAATTTTTGTGAATGTATTAATTAAATCCTTATATAAACTTTGAAGCAAGCCGGGATACTATATATTTATTTGAAAGCTATAATGGGTGAGGGTGTGGGCGTGGCCACATTTTGACCGTACCTCAAGTTCGCTTTAAATGGAAACAAGTTTTTTTCGGAGTCAACATTGATTACATTTTACAATAATTATTAGTCTTATTTTATACATTTTGATAATATCCATCAAAAGTAAAAGTTGTAGATCACACGACTTGACGTATGTACACACACACACACACACACACACACACACACACACACAAAGTAGTTTTAGTAACTTTTGTAAGCATCAAATACTATCGTTCCTATCGTATTGCCTCTATAGGCGGTCCCAGGATAACGGGACCCGGTTGATGACCACCGTGACAGAAGAAGGGGCCATTAACCCCCCCACCACCCCCAACCACCCCTTCATGCGGTGGCTAGTAATGGACGGTCTATACATCCGCCCGCAAGATAAGGCACCCGTCCCGCTCGGAGGAATCAATACGGCGGTCATTAGGGTCCATCTTTTCATCCACTATCGGGGTCTGAGGGGGGTTGTTATAGTATCTGACCTCGGCCGGAAAACCCCTCAGGCCTCAAATGACCCGTGGAGAGGGGGGTAGGGGCGGTTGAGGTGTTCCATAATAGCGGGGGCGCGAGCAGGCTCGTCAGAAACCTGTCGCGAAAACAAAAAAGTTTTCAAAGCGATTACCGGCTCTAAGCTAAGACCGGATGCACGATGCATCGAACCTTTTGTGTTAGCACAAGATGGAACAACACGTGTTTGTGTTAACACACGATGGAACAACACGTCGTGTTTATGTTATCGTGTTTGGAGCTTTCTTGATTGCTTGTTTCCAAATGGAGCGGGCGCACAATGCATGGAACATGATCGAACAAAACAATAAAGCCCGCCGCACAGTGGACGCAGGGCAGGCGCAGTGTAGGGCTAACTCTTTCACGCCTCTTTCCCGCCTCTCTCTGGTTGTAGTAGACGTACAGTTTTCCTGTGTCCTCTGCGCCTCTGTCACGTAGTTTTTGTATATTGTGATGGAACATCTTATTCAATTAGTTCAAGACCATCCAATATTATATGAAACAAGCAATCCAGACTACATGAGGACGAAGCTGAAAGATGAGCTATGGGAAAAGATTGCTATTGAACTGAATTACTCGAACGGTAATTGTAATATTCTAGATTTTTGTAGTCAGTGAAATTAATCTACAGTAGTTTTTACAACCCATTAGAAGAAGTAGATGTTACTAGACACTGCGCATAAAGTAAATTACAATTTTCGTATTTTTCCTTTTTTTACTAAGCAAGTAGAGTAAAATTAAATTATTTAATTTAGAGTCTGACTCGGAATCCAAATCTATCAGAAGTTCCTTTAATTCACACGCCATATCACGTCTTGTACCACTGGGTGAGAGCTCCTTGACTCGCTTCAAATCTGCGGTGACTTGCAGAAACCTCTGCCTGCCCTCTGTCTCTGCTGCGCCTGCCCTGCGTCCAATGTGCGGCGGGCCTAATACATAATAACATACGTTTACACAACTCGGCCATCTTCCTCACTCCAATGTTTCATCGAACAAAACCTATGGAA
Organism: Timema podura; assembly: GCA_033556935.1. Lineage (NCBI taxonomy): Eukaryota > Metazoa > Arthropoda > Insecta > Phasmatodea > Timematidae > Timema > Timema podura. The sequence goes on from JAVRXN010000011.1 coordinate 80,655,444, forward strand.
CAGTTTGTATTGCGCATGCGTTCCCATCTTGTTTATTATAAAATCTCCTTGGCTGCGCATACTGTGAAGCTGGTGCCTGGAGCGTGCTGGTTAAATTTGAGGTTAATTTGTTATTGACGTTAAGTTTAACTAGTTTTTTTTTGTTTTGTAGTAGAAACATGTAATGAAAATGGAAAGGGAAAAGAGGATTCCAAGAAGATTAATGGATATGAAGTATGTAGGGAAGAGACGGCAAGGGAGACCAAGGAAGAGATGGGAGGAACAGATAGCAGTAAGTGTGCAAATGAGAGGATAAGGATGTAAGCAAATAAAGGAGGAAGATTGGTCAAAGGACAGAGGGAGATGGAGGCATTTTACTAAACGGGCCGGGCCTGGCCACAGGCTGGAAACAGTTCATGATTATGAATAGCCAGCCACATGTTTGTTCTAAAACGGAAGGGAAAAGACTGTAGATCTATCTACTGCAGAGTCAGAGGTAGAACAACTTTTAGGTATAATATTATTATTATTATTATTATTATTATTATTATTATTATTTAGCACCGCGTCTTACTAACCGTTCGGGTTATACGCACTTACGCTAATGTGTAATGGTAGGGTGATTGTGAGGTGAAATGGAGGACCTACAGTTTAACGTGGGATCCGAACCACGGTGGAGGCCTGGCATTCCTCACATTCACAAGTTGTGATTAATACACATCTTGTCAGTATAATATTATTATTATTATTATTATTATTATTATTATTATTATTATTATTATTATTTAGCACCGCGTCTTACTAACCGTTCGGTTTATACGCTTAAGAACTAATTACGCTAATGGATTAGGAATAGGGAAGGTTGAATTTTAGAGGACGTGAACCCGCATTTGCGTGGAGGGAGAGTGGAAAACCGGTTAGGAAACCCCCCCCCCCACCCAGTTCACCCGACCGAGATTCGAACCTCGATCTCCCCGTCTTCGGCAGTCGATCTCAACACGACTAGCGCGTTAGCTAACTACGCCACCAAGGCGGGATTTTAGGTATAATATTTGTTAAGGAGAGGCTTGCACTGTACCATTTTTATTTAATTTTTTATTTTGTTTAGGTATTTAACTTGCACTTTCTAACCCGATTGATTATATCAGCAGAGGGGAATTTCTATGAGCGAGAGCGAAAGGGCCTAGCAATTTTACCGGGAAAGGTATTTTCACATACCTTCCAGGGTTCTTTTACATACCATAATCAACATGGGACCGACGGCGTTACTTGCCCTCCAAAGGAAGTTGTGCTCTGGGTTTTTTTTTGCTCAAGAAAAATCCGTCTACCTTGGCCGAGTTTGAACCACGAACATCGGATCCTAGGCCGAGCACTTTACCCCAAAATTTCCGAAGTTGACTTGTACAATTTTAATATAAAAGACTCCCAGAGCAACAAAGCTATTTCCTCATCACTTTGATCCGTCTTTATGAATACAGAAAGTATGACAGAAGAAATGTGTTATCGTGGTGTGTTCCATCATGTTCCATGATCAAGTCTACCTTCACACAAATATGTTCCATGACACAAAAACATGTTATGTTCCATCAAGCGTTAACACATCATGTTCGATGCAGTGTGCATCAAAACTTAAAAATTCACTTTTCACTTGAAAACAATTTTGAAAAACAAAACTAGATCAATTTACATAATCATGGCAAATTATTTAACTGAGGTTATATAATATTTTCTGACCCGTTTCGGTGGTCAATTGATCTAAGACGTCACCCTCGCAATAGAATGGACTGCCGATGACTGAGAGATCGGGGTTCGAATCCAGATCAGGTGTAGTAATGGCGTTTTTTTTCCTAAATGGTTTTCCACTTTCCCTCCACGCAAATTAGAGTACACTTCATCTAAATTAAACCTACCTTCATTCCATTAGTGTAAGTAATATACACATGGAACTCTAACAGGTACTAAGACAGAACGGAAAAAAAGAAAAATAAGCCTTAGGGTTCGGCCAGACTGACAAGCGTGCGAGCGAGCGCGCAAGCGACTGGGTGGCCAGACTAGCGAGCGAGCGCGTGATTAGCAGACAGCTCTCGATAGTTGTTGACGAGGAGGCTCCGAATCTTGGCTGAGTGAACTGAGGGTGGTTTTAACAAGTGATTTATTGTTGTGGTTTTCTCATCCTCTATCCACGCTAATGGTGATTCTTATTTGTAAAAGCCTACTTAGATAATATTGAAGTATTTTAACATATCAGTTATATAAATATTTATGGTTTATGATCTTACCAATTAAATTAGGTCGTTAGTAGCAAGTGTGCTAAACCTATCGATATTAATAAAAATGTCAAAATGAGAAGTTTTCCTAGCACTCAATGAACCAACATACAATAATATTGCCTAGCGCCTGTAAACTAGACTGTACCGGCTCGAACGCGCGCTCTTGAAAAATAGAACCAGTTCTATCTTTCAGTACCTCGCTCGCCCAGTCTGGCCGTCCCCTTAGAATGAATAAATTCAGACACCATCACCCAGTCGGTAGCGTGTCTGCCTACTGAGCTAAGGGCCCCGGGTTCTATTTCCAGCAAGGTAAAAAAAAAAGTGATCATTGTTAAAATGTGGGTCTGTGTGTTTTTGTATGTTCTAGATTTAAGATAGTTTTTATCCAGCCCGTAGTCGGGATAGTTTAGAGTTTTTATCCAGCCCGTAGTCGGGATAGTTTAGAGTTTTTATCCAGCCCGTAGTCGGGATAGTTTAGAGTTTTTATCCAGCCCGTGGTCGGGATAGTTTAGAGTTTTTATCCAGCCCGTAGTCGGGATAGTTTAGAGTTTTTATCCAGCCCGTAGTCGGGATAGTTTAGAGTTTTTATCCAGCCCGTGGTCGGGATAGTTTAGAGTTTTTATCCAGCCCGTGGTCGGGATAGTTTAGTAAAATGTATCCCTCCATCTTCTTGTCCTTTCGCCATTCTTCCTCTTTTAAAGTGGGATGGAAGGGGACGCGTGAAAAGGCCGTGTTTTTTGGGTTTTTTTGCAGTTTTTATGACAAAACTTTTTTAACCAAAATAAATAAAATATTGCTTTGGTAGAAACATAGTTTAATTTTTTTTTTTCACGTGTTGATATCAACACTTGTTTAATATGTCATGAGCATAGCGGCATCATCAAACAAACTTTTTAAACGAAGATAAAAAGTTGTCATTAAATTCCAGGACACCCTTGACAGATATTCAAGAAATTTTGAGGTCACAATGCGAATAAAATTAAACTTTAGGTTTGTACTGGAGTAATACTTTTTTTTTGCATAAAAACTGTAAAAACACTTGTTTTCTTATCGCATCCCCTGCCATCCCCCTTTAATCGCTTCCATTCTTCTCTTCTCACATTTTTTCTGTTACCTTCTTCTCCTGGCAATGGCGGTAAACAGGCAAACCTTAGAAATACTAGATTTATTATGCCTCACCTAAGCTCGAACTAGCGTCCTCCTGACCTACAATTGCGTAGGTCCTAGTAATATCGGCCACCCCTGAGCAATTTCAAGTGGTAGTTTTCAGTTGTTTTTTTTTACCGCCCCTGAAAGTGCCAGAGGGTGTTTCCTCATCAAGGGTTGGGTTACATGCCCTTTACTTCCCGGTCAAGAAGAAGGGTTGAAGGGTGTAAAGTGGGGGGGAGGGGGGAGCAAGATAAGAGCGCGGCGCGTCGTCGTTTATAAACAAATCAATATCTTGCAAGGTACAGAAGGAAACCCGGGGGGGGGGGGAGCGAGGGGTGTCAAAACAACCCTTAGCACGGCCTATCACCCCTTAACATAACCCAAGAGGGTAATTCCCTCCAGTACAGTCCCAGCCAGTTCTGATTCTCTCCCCCCCCTCGACGTGTCTTACTACCCGTTTGGGTAATACAAATATGTACTAACTACCCTAATGTGTTAGGTATGAGGAAGGTTGAATGGTAATATATCACACAAGTGCGTGAAGGGAGAGTGGAAAACCACATGGGGAGAGGGGGCGGGGGCCTCAGTTCACCCGGCCGGGATTCGAGCCCAGATCTCCCCCATCCTCGGCAGTCAAGTCTATTGCGAATTTGACGCCTTATACTGTGGATTCATAAGCTCGCAGACAAAACAAGCACAGAACAGAAACGTTGTCACGTGACGAGCTCTAAGCCAATCACAAGATTTCCGCCTAATCTGCGCCAGTTGTGCTAAAAGTTCAACTCATCTCTACTTCGTCCGCTCTGCCTGAGATGTTCGGCACGGGAGAACCAATCAAATCTCAAAACCTAGCATCTCAAATCAGTGCGCATGCGCTGTAGAGCTAGAAGAAAGCAGACAGCTTCGTTGGTTGTTGTGAAGAGATTTAAAATCACCCGTTAAGATGGGGTGCTAGTGAGCACCAGTTTAGTGCATTAATTTTGCAGTTTTTATAGCATAAACGTTTATTTGGCCAAAATAAATAAAATATTTCTTCTATAGAAACATAGAGTTTAGTTTTCCGCACATGCTAATCTCAAAAGTTCTTGAATATCTCTCATAAGCATAGTAACATTTGGTGACAAACTTTTTAAATGCAGAGAAAAAGTTGTCACTAAATTCCAGGACACCCTTGACAAATATTCAAGGACTGTTGAGATTATCATGTGCGGAAAACTAAACTCTATGTTTCTATAGAAGAAATATTTGAATTATTTTCGCCAAATAAATGTTTATGCTGTAAAACTTCGAAAATATTGCCCTAAACTCACGCTCACTAGCACCCCATCTTAATGTAAAACATGTGAATCGATGTATTGGATTGTGCGACTACACAGCGTTATAATTTGAAAACATTCATCGGGAGAATGATCTAAAATATATGTACATCCACTAGGGAAAAAAATATGTTGACTAACAGCTGTTTTACGTTTGCGTTGCAATGCATCATGGGTCAACATACAGCTTGTGAATTGCTGCGATACTCAGGCAGATTCTGCATCTCTCTGTTTTCGGATAACGTGTGAATCAAGCTTTACATTCCTGATTCCTTTTCTCATCCCTGAAAACAACCTGTAAAATAAACACAATCGACACGGGAGATAAGCGCAGGTCCGTCGAACAAAGCGACATCATGTGAGAGCCCCATTAGAAGGACTTGATATGTGTGTGTGTGGGCGCAGTATCTGGACCGGATGTAGAAGGTAAATGGCTTGTTTATGGCGTGTCGTGTCTGATATCTACCAGGACATACCTCACAGGAGGAACAAGATGGATGGTTCGTTGGGGTGCGAGCTGTTTGGGAGAGGAAACTGCGCAAGGCCCACGTGCGTGCGTGCGTGCGTGGGGATAAGGGCTGCGCGCGCATCCACACGACGTTTGTTTAATCTCTCATCTCTAAACGATTGAGAAACTGATTAATGAGCTCTAGGAAGGTTAAGGACCATGGATGGCTCCTTTACACCTTTTTTTCAGTGGACGTTATTTCAGAGAACTGCATGGCCAATAGCGAGGAAACAACGTTGTCACGTCATTCTCTTGTTTCCGTGTGGTCGGTCAATCTTCCGCTAAATATAAAACAAAAGATCGGCCGAAGAATCACCAATGTTTAGTGACGCGTGACCTGACTTGGAGAAGGTGAACTAGCTCGACTATTTCAGTTGAAAAAGTCGTAGAATTTGAACCATTCGTTCAAGAACTAAATACATTGAGAATCCTGGTGATGGTGACAGTCCACTGATGATAGTGTGCACTTGAGAGGCCTGGTGATGATGACAGTCCACTGATGATAATGTGAACCTACCTTGAGAGGCCTGGTGATAGTGGCAGTCTACTGAGTGTGCACCTACCTTGAGAGGCCTGGTGATGGTGACAGTCTCGATGGTCGTCGTGGGCGCCATCTTGCTCTCGGACGGACGGCGGGAACTGAAACAGACGGACGACAAATTACGGTCACATCCTTGTCCCTGCTAGGATCAGGAATTATAGAATAAATGCATCCGCATCCATTTATAAAAACCAACCCTCTGTAGATCCTACCGGGATTGGAGCCATGACCACCTAGTCGGTAGCGACCAACCAAACTAGATGATCCTAGCATATAATCCGCGTGCCCACCTAACCTGGAATCCTTTTTTATAAGCCACCCCTTGCCTCCGCGGTTCGAAGGGCCGACCGCAAGTCTAAAGCCCCATTTAAAGATACCGTATCCGTAAGTTGCGCGGTACTCCGTAATAGATCGACTCAACACTAACAGAGTGAACTGTCTTAAGAGTCCTCATCCTTAATTCCTTAGTCCTTATCACTCCGTAGAAGTTAACTCAACTTACATTGAAATGAAAGCACCAAAAGTTTTATCATAACAATTAAACTAACTAGCTCATGTTTTAAATATATTATTATTTGTGACTGCACTTAACCTACCGTTCAAATGTTGCCTACCTGGACGTTTTGTCAAAATATGGTGTGTAGTTAATTGTCTTAATAATTGTTCAGCCGGGATATCGTCTGCTTGCGCCTAGCTATAGACAATTTTATTTCGAAAAGTTTAATTGGACGTTGTTTCAAACTTTCCGATAGGTTGGCACGGTCACGTGATTAAGGATACTGACTGTGTAGACGTGATTTCCATTTCTAAGGACTTATGAACTGTAAGGATGCGGAGCTTACGGACTTTGTAGGTGAGGCTTAAGAGGCCCAGTTTCGATTGATTCCAAGTGGTTCTGACGAAGATATTTTACAATTTGTGTATCGTCTCACCCTGATAATCCTATCAGTAAATATCTAGGTTGTGTATGTAGTATTAAGCGTATTGTAGGCCTACTAGGCTAAGTTAGTTTGTAAGTCGTGTGTTGGTGTGTGTTTAAAAGGTGCATAGGCCTACGTTAAATAAGTTTCCTTCCTTTCCAATTTGTTTTTTAAAAGTCCACACCAAAAGCATCAACTAATTTCACATTACAAAAAAGATTATAAAGATTAATAAAACAAGGTTGTCCTGTCATGCTCAGTACTTATCCAAACAAATAAGAGTGTAGCCCAGTAGCTCTTTCGAAATAAAGAGCATCATCGCCTACTCTTACAATCCACTTGTTTTCATATCAGCAACCAGAAATAAATATTTCGTTTGAAATGAATGATAGAAAATTACCTCGCAGGTAGTTATCGAACACCGGGCTTTTCATAACCAGAAGACGGGTTTAAAAAATAGTAGGTTCATCCTTAGGAGGGCCCTCGGTGAAATATTCAACAGTCGGCTAACACCGTAGAATACGTTATGTTCTACCAGAGTGCCCTGGAACATAATTATTATCAGACCTACATCAAAACCTCGCTCTCATAAATACAAACGCTCTCTCAACAGAAAGTACGATTATGTTCCGAACATTAAAAAAAAAAAAACGAAGGTCTGCGTGTACTTACGCAGACAATAAAGCTCTTAAAAAGCTCGTATGCTTTACATGAAGTTTAAATATGCGTGTTCCGCTCTCGTGTGGAACATAAGTGATGAGTCTGCGAGTACAGTCGGATGTGGTCGAAAGTTGAACACAGTGCGAACGCGATTAGGAGGTATTTATATCAAAAGTGACAGCTACAGATTACACGACTTCATCTACTGACGTGGTTTGTAACCGTAAGATAATGTCCTTTCTACCACGTTCCTATCATAGAAACAGAAAGTCCTAGGTTCCTTTAGAAGCTATAGAGAGTAACGGTGGAAAGGTCAGTAACTGGAACTTACAATAGTTATTAATTTTTTTTAGCACCACGTCTTACTACCCGTTTGGGATATTAGCCTATGTACTAATTACGAAAATGTGTTAGGAATTAGGAAGGCTTAATGTATAGGAAATGCATCCGCCTTTGCGTGGAGGGAGAATGGGGGAAAAAAATCACCTTCAGTTCACCCGACCGTGATCGAACCCCAATCTCCCTATATCCGGCAGTCTGGTCTAGCACGAGAGTAGCGCGTTAGACCACGCGGCCACCGAAGTGGGGCATTAAAATTACTTTCATATAATATGCATACGTCAAGTACTAGTGTGATAAAGCAGCTGTCAGTTTTGATGTATATTATTAATACCTATGAAATGAACCTAATAATATAGTAAAATATTATAATTGATAACCGCAAAAAGGTAGTCTATGTTTATATTTTCTAAAGGGTCCTTCTTAAGGTAACATCCCGCATCGGACGGACAGCACGAATCGGATGTACTTGGAGTACTGCGTCCACTGCATTCTGATTTCCGAAGAAAGCTGTTCCCAACATATATCCTTCAGTTCTATCGTGTTTCCTAATATCTATAAGGACATCAGTGGCACGGGTGGTCGTTAGGATTAAGACTACTCGAGACAAAATACTCTCGCTGCACCCTACAGGGCTATCAAACAGATGGTGCTGTCGTAACTAATATAATTTACTTTAAAGTATTATTTTTCTAATCAAAAATAATTTTTTTTCACTTTATTAAAGTAATTTCTGCTTTGTTTTTAATCATATCACAGTTATTTTGACAAAAATAACAGGTTCTTGATTCGTGAGCACGGTTAAATAAATTTTAAAAACGTTCCCCAGACGGCAGACTGTGTAACTAGTGATGTGAGGGGGGAATAGTAACTCGCTCACACGCGGTAGTTCGCGAACTGGCGGAGGACTGAACTGAAAGATGGAGGTCGGTGTCAAACGATTGAACTACTAGAAGTAGTTCGCAAGCTATTTTAACTTTGAATTGTCCCCAACAGTGAAATGTACCGCCCATATCTAAACTAAATAGAAAGAATAAAGCTGGGAATTACGAATGCGAATGGTGGTGAATGCGTGTACTAATCGGCATTCCAGATGACGTCATACGCATGGATCGGGTTTTAATCTGTCTTTCGGAATTCTTATCGGTATTGCCGATGTCCGACGCGTAAGACACGGAAAGGTGAACGCAATCTCATTAAAAATAAGTTAAGGAATACAAAAATCCTATGCGTGCTCGTAGACGCTCACCTTTACAAAGGTCCTACCGTGAGGTATGCGCTGGCATGTTGTAATTGGACGTCAAAGGACGATGTTCGATACCAGTCTAAACTAAAGTGTTTATTTTTCACAAAACATGATCTTCCTTTTCCTCTATCTAGACTTATTACGGAACTTTTTTTTTTCAATCAAAACCTTATCATCATCCCTCGAGTAATAAAAAAGATGGTAGGGCCAGTAAGAACAATAAGGGGTAAGGTGTCAGACTTCTGTGCTGAGGTTCCGGGGTTCAATCCTCGGTCCCGGCACATATTTATCTGATATCCAAACCCTTCCTTCACCTCTGACAAGATGTGTATTAATCATAACTTGTGAATGTGTGGAATTCCAGGCCTCCACCGTGGTTCGGATTCCACGTTAGACTGTAGGTCCTCCATTTCATCTCACAATCACCCTACCATCGCACATTAGCGTGCGTACAAACCGAACGGGTAGTAAGACGCGGTGATAATAATAATAAGAAGAAGAACAATAAATGGGCTCCATATATGATCAGACCCGAGTGTACTCCAGTGAATCCCAGAAGAGAAAAGGAGAGTGGGAAGGGGTAAGGGGGTAAGGTGGAGGATAATTATCCCGTAAGCTGTATAAGCCGCTTCTTTCAATCTTCGTCGAGGGTGGCGCCATTTGAATAAACCTGCCTGCTTACAGTTCCTTCAGCTGTGGTCCCGGGTTCCTTCCTCGGTTGGATGAACTTGGAGCGGTTTTAATGTCGCTCCAGTAGGAGACTGGAGCATCCACTTGAGAGGCCGTCTCACTCCACAGGATAACATCTAGCTTAGGTAACCCCCTCCGGCGGTAGAATGGTTTGAACTGGGCTGCAGATGACGGGGAGATCGGGGTTAGAATCCCGGTCGGGTGTACTGAGGTTAGTTTTTCTTAGATTCCATTCTTTCTCCAAGCAAATTCGGCTACTCATTACTATAAATTCAACTTTCCCAATCCCTAGAACATATTATTTTAGATAGCTACCCGCCTCGGCGACGTAGTTAACGCGCTAGTTTCGTGTTGAGCTAAACTGCCGAGGAGGGGAAGCACAAGGTTCGAATCTCGCTCGGGTGAACTAGGGGTTGGTTTTTCCCCTAAATAGTTTTCCACTCTCCCTCCGTGCAGATGTGGGTTCACTTTTTTCTATACTCAACCTTCCCCATTCCTAACCCATTAGAGTAATTAGTACTTAAGCGTACAACCCAAACGGGTAGTAAGACGTGGTGCTAAGTATTATTTAAGATGGCATCTTTGATCGAGAGATATATAAGTTAGTAACTTTGCTCTGATTTGGTTGGTAGAAAAGTAGAGAAAATTCAAACATATTTCTTTGTGTCCAACATTGATAATGTTTTACTATAATATTTGTGTTATTCTATTGATATTGATATTATCTATAAAAAGTGACAGCTGCAGATAGCATTACTCGATGTATGAATATATTAAAATTGTTTTAGTAACTTTAGCAACTAATTTCTACTATTCTTCTTACCGAAATCGGTCTAGTGCGGTTGTCTGTGTGTGTAGACTTTAGCCACTCTAGTGGCAGAGAGAGTTGTCCAGGGTAGAATATAGGAGGTTGTCTGTGTGTGTAGACTTTTAGCCACTCTAGTGGCAGAGAGCGTTGTCCAGGGTAGAATATAGGAGGTTGTCTGTGTGTGTAGACTTTTAGCCACTCTAGTGGCAGAGAGCGTTGTCGAGGGTAGAATATAGGAGGTTGTCTGTGTGTGTAGACTTTTAGCCACTCTAGTGGCAAAGAGTTGTCCAGGGTAGAATATAGGAGGTTGTCTGTGTGTGTAGACTTTTAGCCACTCTAGTGGCAAAGAGTTGTCCAGGGTAGAATATAGTAGGTTGTCTGTGTGTGTAGACTTTTAGCCACTCTAGTGGCAGAGAGCGTTGTCCAGGGTAGAATATAGGAGGTTGTCTGTGTGTGTAGACTTTTAGCCACTCTAGTGGCAGAGAGCGTTGTCCAGGGTAGAATATAGGAGGTTGTCTTTGTGTGTAGACTTTTAGCCACTCTAGTGGCAGAGAGCGTTGTCCAGGGTAGAATATAGGAGGTTGTCTGTGTGTGTAGACTTTTAGCCACTCTAGTGGCAGAGAGTTGTCCAGGGTAGAATATAGGAGGTTGTCTGTGTGTGTAGACTTTTAGCCACTCTAGTGGCAAAGAGTTGTCCAGGGTAGAATATAGGAGGTTGTCTGTGTGTGTAGACTTTTAGCCACTCTAGTGGCAGAGAGCGTTGTCCAGGGTAGAATATAGGAGGTTGTCTGTGTGTGTAGACTTTTAGCCACTCTAGTGGCAGAGAGCGTTGTCCAGGGTAGAATATAGGAGGTTGTCTTTGTGTGTAGACTTTTAGCCACTCTAGTGGCAGAGAGCGTTGTCCAGGGTAGAATATAGGAGGTTGTCTGTGTGTGTAGACTTTTAGCCACTCTAGTGGCAGAGAGCGTTGTCCAGGGTAGAATATAGGAGGTTGTCTGTGTGTGTAGACTTTTAGCCACTCTAGTGGCAAAGAGTTGTCCAGGGTAGAATATAGTAGGTTGTCTGTGTGTGTAGACTTTTAGCCACTCTAGTGGCAGAGAGCGTTGTCCAGGGTAGAATATAGGAGGTTGTCTGTGTGTGTAGACTTTAGCCACTCTAGTGGCAAAGAGTTGTCCAGGGTAGAATATAGGAGGTTGTCTGTGTGTGTAGACTTTTAGCCACTCTAGTGGCAAAGAGTTGTCCAGGGTAGAATATAGGAGGTTGTCTGTGTGTGTAGACTTTTAGCCACTCTAGTGGCAAAGAGTTGTCCAGGGTAGAATATAGTAGGTTGTCTGTGTGTGTAGACTTTTAGCCACTCTAGTGGCAGAAAGCGTTGTCCAGGGTAGAATATAGGAGGTTGTCTGTGTGTGTAGACTTTTAGCCACTCTAGTGGCAGAGAGCGTTGTCCAGGGTAGAATATAGGAGGTTGTCTTTGTGTGTAGACTTTTAGCCACTCTAGTGGCAGAGAGCGTTGTCCAGGGTAGAATATAGGAGGTTGTCTGTGTGTGTAGACTTTTAGCCACTCTAGTGGCAGAGAGCGTTGTCCAGGGTAGAATATAGGAGGTTGTCTGTGTGTGTAGACTTTTAGCCACTCTAGTGGCAAAGAGTTGTCCAGGGTAGAATATAGTAGGTTGTCTGTGTGTGTAGACTTTTAGCCACTCTAGTGGCAGAGAGCGTTGTCCAGGTAGAATATAGGAGGTTGTCTGTGTGTGTAGACTTTTAGCCACTCTAGTGGCAAAGAGTTGTCCAGGGTAGAATATAGGAGGTTGTCTGTGTGTGTAGACTTTTAGCCACTTTAGTGGCAGAGAGAGTTGTCCAGGGTAGAATATAGGAGCTTGTCTGTGTGTGTAGACTTTTAGCCACTCTAGTGGCAGAGAGCGTTGTCCAGGGTAGAATATAGGAGGTTGTCTGTGTGTGTAGACTTTTAGCCACTCTAGTGGCAGAGAGCGTTGTCCAGGGTAGAATATAGGAGGTTGTCTGTGTGTGTAGACTTTTAGCCACTCTAGTGGCAAAGAGTTGTCCAGGGTAGAATATAGGAGGTTGTCTGTGTGTGTAGACTTTTAGCCACTCTAGTGGCAAAGAGTTGTCCAGGGTAGAATATAGTAGTTGTCTGTGTGTGTAGACTTTTAGCCACTCTAGTGGCAGAGAGCGTTGTCCAGTGTAGAATATAGGAGGTTGTCTGTGTGTGTAGACTTTTAGCCACTCTAGTGGCAGAGAGCGTTGTCCAGGGTAGAATATAGGAGGTTGTCTTTGTGTGTAGACTTTTAGCCACTCTAGTGGCAGAGAGCGTTGTCCAGGGTAGAATATAGGAGGTTGTCTGTGTGTGTAGACTTTTAGCCACTCTAGTGGCAGAGAGCGTTGTCCAGGTAGAATATAGGAGGTTGTCTGTGTGTGTAGACTTTTAGCCACTCTAGTGGCAAAGAGTTGTCCAGGGTAGAATATAGTAGGTTGTCTGTGTGTGTAGACTTTTAGCCACTCTAGTGGCAGAGAGCGTTGTCCAGGGTACAACCATGGGAGGTTGTCCACACGTCGTATCCGCAATAAAATGACGTATGAAGGTGTAGAGCCAGGAGTGAGCTTGAACATAACTTAAGCCTAACTAACCAAATCCTGGTGACCGTTGGGATAATTCTCCTTTGGGGAAAAATAACTCATGGTACCAACCGAGAATCGAACCCAGGACCAGTTAACATCATCGTAATTAGTACATACGCGTGCGTTATAATCCGAACGGGTTAGTAAGACGCGACGACAACAACAACAAAAACAAAATCCTAACTTTGGTTGAAATGCGAGACGGACAATTTTCCCCTATTTTTTTTTCTCCCGGAAAATTTCTTCTCTCGGAAAAAAATTTTCCATCCAATTAAGTGAGAGTTTCAATAAAGCAAAAATAAATCAATCAAACAACCACTTATTTTAAAAACTAAGGGTCCAGGATTTTGGCCAAAAATAGTATCAACAAACCCAATTTTCCTGGTAAATTTTAAACTTTTCTGCTGTGGGTAATATTCGTATAATCATTATTTGTTTACATCACCATGGAAACCTTGGTTTGTGATTGTATATTGGTGAATAAAATAGTTATATTTGGTTACAAAAAAAAACCCTCAATTCTTACTTAAAGTGGTATGACACAACAAATAGACGAAGATCTAGAAGAAGGCTCGTTTTAAAGATCTCATCGTGTGGTGTGAAGGGGGAAATATAGGCTACGTTCTTTTTACTAAACGCCGAAACCACGATATCTATTGAAACGACGAGTTAAGAATGTTGTTTATCCGTGGCGTCACGGCAGTCAAAATAGGATTTACCAAGTAAGTAAATTACGTTTTATTCAACGAGTTTTAAAGATATAACGTTGAAAAAAAAATCACAATTTCTTAAATATTTCTAAAAAATAGTCTTACAGTGTCTCAAAATTATTATTTTTAACCTGAAGTAGTTTTTATTTGTAAACGTAATCGTTTATAAACCATCTACAACTTAGATTATTTTGCTTGGTCACTGCCAGGATGTAGGTTAAAAAAAAAAGTCCGTGGAAGTATACGTCTATCTAAAATAGGAAACAAGAAAAGGGTAATTTTAAAATAGCAAGTCAATGTTTTCAAGGCGCAAATAATAAAATGACTGTGTAAACTCGTCAGACGAAGAGGGGAAGTGTTATCAGTGGATAAACAGGGTGAGCTGCTCAATTTACTTCCCTCTCTTTCTATTTCATACATAGGTATCTAGTGTGATAGCACTTAAGACTTATTAGAAGTGTCGAGTTAAAATGCAACCCGCTTCGTAAAATAGCTTCGAAGTCTCCTACCAGGCAAAGTCGTTATCTAGAAAGTCGAGTGAGGCTTCATTCTAAAGAACTTTTTCCAGTAAAAAGTGTTGCTGTTTTAGCGCGATAATCTAAAGTGATCGTTGCAACGAGTGACCCACTTAGTAATATTTTAAACCGGGAGCGTGCTTATAAAATATTTAGTCCATAAAGTGTGAGATGCGTTGCTACGGTTGTATACGGAAATGAGATCTCGCTTAACATCACGTGTAGCGGTAAAAATGCCGTTCTTCAATTGAATGCCACGGCATGCAATGTTTTTAACCGTGTGTGTCCATACGAACAAGTAACGCCCAGTTAAGAGGCGGTGTGGACAACTCGATTACCTGAGCGAGACTGAGAACATAACAATTGCTACCTTTCCACGCACGCCAACTGCTAGAGCAGAGGTCGGGAAACTACAGTCCGCGGGCCATATCCGGCCCACCACCTATTATTGTGTGACCCACGGGCTATATCCAGTCCACCACCTATTATTGTGTGACCCACGAGCTATATCCAGTCCACCCCCTATTATTGTGTGACCCACGAGGTATATCCAGTCAACCACCTATTATTGTGTGACCCACGAGCTATATCCAGTCCACCACCTATTATTGTGTGACCCACGAGCTATATCCAGTCCAACAACTATTATTGTGTGACCCACGAGCTATATCCAGTCCAACAACTATTATTGTGTGAGACACGAGCTATATCCAGTCCACCACCCATTATTATGTGAGACACGAGCTATATCCAGTCCACCACCCATTATTGTGTGACCCACGAGCTATATCCAGTCCACCACCTATTATTGTGTGACCCACGAGCTATATCCAGTTCACCACCTATTATTGTGTGAGACACGAGCTATATCCAGTTCACCTCCTATTATTGTGTGACCCACGAGCTATATCCAGTCCACCTCCTATTATTGTGTGACCCACGAGCTATATCCAGTTCACCACCTATTATTGTGTGAGACACGAGCTATATCCAGTCCACCACCCATTATTGTGTGACCCACGAGCTATATCCAGTCCACCACCTATTATTGTGTGACCCACGAGGTATATCCAGTTCACCTCCTATTATTGTGTGACACACGAGCTATATCCAGTTCACCTCCTATTATTGTGTGACCCACGAGCTATATCCAGTCCACCACCTATTATTGTGTGAGACACGAGCTATATCCAGTTCACCTCCTATTGTTGTGTGACACACGAGCTATATCCAGTTCACCTCCTATTATTGTGTGACCCACGAGCTATATCCAGTCCACCACCTATTATTGTGTGACACACGAGCTATATCCAGTTCACCACCTATTATTGTGTGAGACACGAGCTATATCCAGTCCACCACCCATTATTGTGTGACCCACGAGCTATATCCAGTCCACCACCTATTATTGTGTGACCCACGAGGTATATCCAGTTCACCTCCTATTATTGTGTGACACACGAGCTATATCCAGTTCACCACCTATTATTGTGTGAGACACGAGCTATATCCAGTCCACCACCTATTATTGTGTAACCCACGAGGTATATCCAGTTCACCACCTATTATTGTGTGAGACACGAGCTATATCCAGTTCACCTCCTATTATTGTGTGACACACGAGCTATATCCAGTTCACCTCCTATTATTGTGTGACCCACGAGGTATATCCAGTTCACCTCCTATTATTGTGTGACACACGAGCTATATCCAGTTCACCACCTATTATTGTGTGACCCACGAGGTATATCCAGTTCACCACCTATTATTGTGTGACCCACGAGCTATATCCAGTCCACCACCTATTATTGTGTGACCCACGAGGTATATCCAGTTCACCTCCTATTATTGTGTGACACACGAGTTATATCCAGTTCACCACCTATTATTGTGTGAGACACGAGCTATATCCAGTCCACCACCCATTATTGTGTGACCCACGAGCTATATCCAGTCCACCACCTATTATTGTGTGACCCACGAGGTATATCCAGTTCACCTCCTATTATTGTGTGACACACGAGCTATATCCAGTTCACCACCTATTATTGTGTGAGACACGAGCTATATCCAGTCCACCACCTATTATTGTGTGACCCACGAGGTATATCCAGTTCACCACCTATTATTGTGTGAGACACGAGCT
Organism: Timema podura; assembly: GCA_033556935.1. Taxonomy (NCBI): domain Eukaryota; kingdom Metazoa; phylum Arthropoda; class Insecta; order Phasmatodea; family Timematidae; genus Timema; species Timema podura. Next base: position 80,671,875 of record JAVRXN010000011.1, read on the forward strand.
ATATCCAGTTCACCACCTATTATTGTGTGACCCACGAGGTATATCCAGTTCACCACCTATTATTGTGTGACCCACGAGCTATATCCAGTCCACCACCTATTATTGTGTGACCCACGAGGTATATCCAGTTCACCTCCTATTATTGTGTGACACACGAGTTATATCCAGTTCACCCCTATTATTGTGTGAGACACGAGTATATCCTGTTCACCACCTATTATTGTGTGACACACGGCTATATCCGGCCCACCACCATTATTGTGTGACCCACGAGCTATATCCAGTTCACCTCCTATTATTGTGTGACACACGAGCTATATCCAGTTCACCACCTATTATTGTGTGAGACACGAGCTATATCCAGTTCACCTCCTATTATTGTGTGACACACGAGCTATATCCAGTTCACCTCCTATTATTGTGTGACACACGAGCTATATCCAGTTCACCACCTATTATTGTGTGACCCACGAGTATATCCAGTTCACCTCCTATTATTGTGTGACCCACGAGCTATATCCAGTCCACCTATTATTGTGTGACACACGAGCTATATCCAGTTCCACCACCTATTATTGTGTGACCCACGAGTATATCCAGTTCACCTCCTATTATTGTGTGACCACGAGCTATATCCAGTCCACCACCTATTATTGTGTGACCCACGAGGTATATCCAGTTCACCACCTATTATTGTGTGACCCACGAGCTATATCCAGTCACCACCTATTATTGTGTGACCCACGGGGTATATCCAGTTCACCTCCTATTATTGTGTGAGACACGAGCTATATCCAGTTCACCACCTATTATTGTGTGACACACGAGCTATATCCAGCCCACCACCCATTATTGTGTGACCCACGAGCTATATCCAGTCCAACCACCCATTATTGTGTGACCCACGAGCTATATCCAGTCCAACACCTATTATTGTGTGACCCACGAGCTATATCCAGTTCACCACCTATTATTGTGTGACCCACGAGGTATATCCAGCCCACCACCATTATTGTGTGAACCACGAGCTATATCCAGTCCAACACCCTATTATTGTGTGACCCACGAGCTATATCCAGTCCAACCCTATTATTATGTGACCACGAGCTATATCCAGTTCACCACCTATTATTACCTGGATTGGTAGATGTAAATTGTGACCATATTTACGATGGCATATTTTTTAATTCCATATTATTTGATTGTTTTGTAATCAGACTAATTATTACATTGTATGAGAGCGACCCAATAAATTTACAAACAATAATTTAAAACAATGACATTACATGATTACAGTAAATTGCATAATACTCTATGTCGTCGTGGAGACTGATTATTAAAAAAGAACAATGTTCATGAAATAACAACAGTACAATTCCCATAGGAAGATCCTCATCTGAAACTTTAAAAAATTACTAGATCTACTTTCACGCATCCATACGTCAAGCCATGTGATATGCAGCTGTCACTTTGAGTAGAAAATACTAAAATCTATAAAATAGCTCTTATGGTATAGTAAAATGTTATTAATATTGGTCGATGAAAAAGGTTGGTATTTTCTGAAAAGATATTTTGTATGAAAATTGGACCGTAGTGACTTTCCTAGCTGTCGGACTGTATCCAGAAAGTTATTCAGTCGTCCTCATCAGAAATCCATCTTCTCATAATGATAGACCGGCTAAGAAAACTTCTTTTTTTTTTGTACAATTACATCTTAATTTCTGAAAATTGCTTTTTTTTTCCCCCAGTGCATCCAAGATCGATTTGGTCCCAAGTAAAATATAGGGATGTTGAGGGGGTGGGAGGGAGAGGGGCACATCTGGAGCCAAGGACAGAGGGGATTACCCAGACTAGAGCAGAGATAAAATGAAAGAGAAAGAAAGATGCGGCGAGAAGGGATAAATTAACGTTCCCTGTTTGGGGTAAAGGAGGTCGAATAAATCTTCCTCTCTGGTGACAGAAACATCCCCCCCACTCCCCGCTTTAGGGAATAAAGCGCGGGGGTGGAGGGGGCCCGTAGGGAGATAAGGGGGTGGCGACAGATACCGCGCGCCATCCAAGAGCTACGGTTACGTCTATTAAGGGCGTGTTGGGTTGGGTTTTTTTCCACGTTGCAACAAGGAAGAGAAAAAAATAACAGAAGAACTGCAACAGATACATTCGAATTTTCATAGGAAAAGCCTTTTTTTTTTTTTTGAGGTCAAGATCCATAATATTTTACTATATAATTAGTATTATTTTATAGGTAACAATGTTATCTATCAAAAGTTAAAGCTTCAGAACACATTACTTGACGTATGAATTACGTGAGCGTAGATCCAAACCCCTGATTTCAAAAGGAAGCCCACTTTCGACCAACATTGTTTGAAAGTCACTTACATTTAATATTTTAGCTGTATGTCCTTTATTTTATTAATCACTCACAAGGTTAGTATGAAAATAAGGAGGTGGGAAGGATTCTTGGACCAATAAGAGAAGGGAATGAATGGAGGATTAGGAAGAATAGCGAGATCAGAGAATGATACACAGACTCTTGACATAACATCAGTCATTAGGAGCAGAAGACTAGCGTGGTCCGGTCATGTCCAAAGAAGAGGACACAGAGTGATAAAGGATGTAAGTGAAGGAAGACCTGGAGGTAAGAAAAAAAACAGTGGACATACCAAGAAACAGATGGAGAGATGATGTAAGGAAGGACCTGACGAACTTGGGTGTGGAAGAGGCAAGGACTAGTAACAGGCAGGTGTGGAAGAGGCCAGGACGAGTAACAGACAGGTGTGGAAGAGGCAAGGACGAGGAACAGGCAGGTGTGAAAGAGGCAAGGACTAGTAACAGACAGGTGTGGAGGAGGCAAGGACTAGTAACAGACAGGTGTGAAGGAGGCAAGGACTAGTAACAGACAGGTGTGAAGGAGGCAAGGACTAGTAACGACAGGTGTGGAGGAGGCAAGGACTAGTAACAGACAGGTGTGAAGGAGGCAAGACTAGTAACAGACAGGTGTGAAGGAGGCAAGGACTAGTAACAGACAGGTGTGGAAGAGGCAAGGACTAGTAACAGACAGGTGTGGAAGAGGCAAGGACTAGTAACAGACAGGTGTGGAAGAGGCAAGGACTAGTAACAGACAGGTGTGGAAGAGGCAAGGACTAGTAACAGACAGGTGTGGAAGAGGCAAGGACTAGTAACATACAGGTGTGGAAGGTGGTTGTGCGTAAGGTGAGGCTAAGGACCGTTTTTAGGTTTGAATGTTCGCGGAAGTAAAGTTAGTATAAGATGTTATCAAAGAAAGTTTCAATAACACTTCCTTATGCATCTTATCTTACATTATTAATGATTATTTTTTAGTTATTTAACGTGCACTTTCTGAACCAACTGGTTATATCAGCAGACTAGAATTTCTATGAGTGAGAGCGAAATGTCCTACCAATCTTGCCGAAAAAGGTATTTTCACATACATCGCAGGGTTCTTTTACATGCCACAATCGACATGGGACCGAAGGCTTTACTTCCCCTCAGAAGGAAGTTGTGCTACGTACGGATTTTTTTTTAATCGCTCAAGAAAAATCCGTCGACCCCCGGTTGGGTTTGAACCCACGAATATCTGATCCTGCGGCGAGCACTTTAACCAAAGACCACCGAGGCCGATCGATGGACAATGTTGTTAACAAATAATTAGGCCAATCTTAAAATTATTTTAATAATCTTGTTGGGTAAAATGTTCAGATCATTGAATCCCAAAGTAAATGGATGTATTTGTTAGGGATTGTATTATAATATTGAAGAATCAACATATCGTGTTTATTCGTAAATTTGAAAAAGTTACACCTGGATAAGGGAATCGAACACGGGAGCCCGATTTCCCTGTCAAGCTGCCACTTTTTAAATTCACGATTACATACTTATATGATGGGGCCACATCAATAATCCATCAGAGTTAATTTCGATCTCACAAAGATTCGGAATTCGTGTAGAATTAATTTGCACTGTTACAGCTTCCTCCATCCCTGATCTACACCAAAACCAACTTTAGTTACACATTCAACCACCAAACGCCGTTTTTTAAAAGCACCGCGTCTTATTACCTGAACCAAGTTTTACGAATATGTACTAATTACGGTAATGTGATAGAGATGAGAAAGGTTAAATTTAGAGTAAGTGTACCCGCATTAAATTGGAGAGTAGAAAACCATTTTGGAAAAACCACCCTCAGTACGTCCGACCAATATTCGACCCCGATCTCCCTGTCATCGGAAATATTGCCAGAGTTACGCCTTAAACCATTCGACCACAGTAGCGGGTAGTGTTAAACTTATTTAAGATCCCCCCCAAAAAAAGTTAATACGAACCAAAGTAGTAATTGATGACGAGGAAAGAAAATGTTACTGTAACAAAGCTCGCGGATCCGATAATCCAATTACCTTAATTATGTGCGATGAGGACTTTTTTTTTTATTCTTCAAGATGCAACATTAAAAAAACTCTTGAGTGCTTTACTTTTTAATGGAAAGAAGGGTATGGAAAAGAGGGCAGGGAGGGGGGAAAGAACATCATCCACTCTGCTAAATGACACTGAGGAGGAGGAGGAGGAAAAGTTTTTTTGTTTTGTTGCTTTTAAATTGTTTTGAAGCGATGTTGCTTAGCCCACAGTAACCTTTTTAAATTGTAACTTATGGTGAGGAGAGTGATAGATCTAATGTTTTAGTAATTCGTTTTCAAGGCCGAGAACGGCGTCTAGTGGGAAACTTTGTAACGAAACTGAGTTGCAACCATGTTGTGTATTATGTTGCCTACTGATTCCCATAAATTCCAAGCAATCTTGCTAAGCGGGTTGCGTCGTTTTAACTTGGCGCACTTAAGGAGATGGGAGTGTAGGGGACGAGAGAAAAGGCCAGTATTTTTTTTTCAGCTTTCATACGAAAACTTTTTTTTTCCCTTGTAAAAATAAATAAATTATTCCTCCAATAGAAAAAGAGTTAAGTTTTCTTCACATGGGGACCTCAATAGATCTCGAATATCTGTCAAGAATCTCCTGAAATATAATGACAACTTTTTCTCTTCATTTAAAAAGTGTCTCGTCTAATGTCGCTATACTCATAGCACATATTCAACAACTGTTGATATCACCGTGTGAAGAAAATTAAACTCTATGTTTCTATAGGGAAATATTTAATTTATTTTAGCGAAAAAAAGTTTTACTATCACAACTACAAAAACCATTACCTTTTCTCCCTTCCTCCAAACTCCCACCTTAAGTAATCTAACCACAATCTAACCACTAACCACCAAACTTAAGACACCAATATACGAAATAGAAAGAGAGTAAGAAAATGAGTTCTCCCTGCGTAGCTTCTTGTTTATCAGCCGATAACATTTCCCCTTTTCCGCCGACGAGTATACACACACACACTCTACTGTTTGCTCCATGACCTCGGTGGTCTTGGGGTCAAGTGCTCGCCTCATGACCCGATGTTTGTAGGTTCAAACCCAACCAAGATAGACGGATTATTTCATGAGTGATAACAAACGTAGCACAACTTCCTTCGGAGGGGAAGTAAAGCCGTTGGTCCCATGTCGATTGTAGCTTGTAAAGTGACTCTCTAAGGTATGTTAAAATACCTTTCCAGCAAAATTGGTAGGCCCTTTCACTCTCGCTCATAGAAATTCTCGTGTGCTGATATAATCAGTCGGTTCAGAAAGTGCAAGTAAAATACTTCAAATAAATAAATAATAATGGCCATTTTCATAAATAAACCAAATAAAAGATTTTTTTAAATTTTTTGCTAAAAATATATTAAGTTTAAAAAAATAGTTTTATGACTATGCATGACTATTTTTAGGTTTATTTAAGAATTTATGTTTTTTTAATTTCATATATTTAAAACTCTCCTAATAAAACGTAAAAACATTATTAAGATAAATCTTCTTCAAGTGAGGAAAAAAAATATCGCGTGGATTCGTGTCTTTCTGGGGCAGTACACTTCAGTCATTCATCTTAAGGCGGTATTATTACATTGTCATTTATTTTGTAAAAGTTATTTGAAAGAAGAAATATGATGTAGCTCGGACGATCCATCAAAGATCTATTGTACAAACTTGTGAAGAAAAGGTGATGTAAATGTTAGAGCACACATTTTATCAAAGAGTGTCAACATTTTTTTTAATCGCAAAAAATAGCACACACACGAAGCACAAACTAATTAAGAGCCGATTAAACAGGATACTAAGCATAAGATTGGGCTTTAACCCAGAACTCGGATCGAAGTGGGATTTTCTGTGCGCTTCAGTTTACAACATCGACAATGAGATGAGTATTTTGTTATATAGGCTATTTATTAAATATGGTAAAATGATTTCAGTCTAAAGTCTTCTGATGCAAGTTTCAGGTTAATGTGCTACAAAGCATCTGTTTGGAACTGTGTTATTTATCTAAGTGATGTGTTATCCGTGGGGTGAGACATGCTCTTAAAATGTCACAGTTTATACAAAAGTAAGCCCCAGCGGCCCAGTTCCGAGCAAAAGAACGAAACCTTTTATTTAAAAAAAAACCACCATAAATGAAAGTACCACCTGGAAAAATATGATCTTTTATAATCCTGAATACTTTTTAAAAGCAAGTGTGGGCTATTAGCAACAGGGACTTTATAAATAGTTACCTCCTGATCATACATACACCAACTGTTTTCGTATCACGCGATGACTCCATTTCGCACCCCTTCCCCCTCTGAATTCAAACCAAAGTTTCGTTAAGAGCCGGGTTGGTGGTCATCATTTAAAGCAAGGCGGACTCGACCGTGGCCAACTTTCCTCACCTTTCTGAATCCCTCATTAACGCTTAGTCAACCTTAATAATCACTCAACCTTGACGGCCTAAAGTTCGAGGGTGCAATACAATCTGTGGAGACACAAAGTGGTAGCAGAGCGTGGTTAGGGGACCACCGTCTAGTGTGAATGTTCTGTAGAGACACAAAGTGGTAGCAGAGCGTGGTTAGGGGACCACCGTCTAGTGTGAATGTTCTGTAGAGACACAAAGTGGTAGCAGAGCATGGTTAGGGGACCACCGTCTAGTGTGAATGTTCTGTAGAGACACAAAGTGGTAGCAGAGCATGGTTAGGGGACCACCGTCTAGTGTGAATGTTCTGTAGAGACACAAAGTGGTAGCAGAGCGTGGTTAGGGGACCACCGTCTAGTGTGAATGTTCTGTAGAGACACAAAGTGGTAGCAGAGCATGGTTAGGGGACCACCGTCTAGTGTGAATGTTCTGTAGAGACACAAAGTGGTAGCAGAGCGTGGTTAGGGGACCACCGTCTAGTGTGAATGTTCTGTAGAGACACAAAGTGGTAGCAGAGCGTGGTTAGGGGACTCCCGTTTAGTGTGAATGTTCTGTAGAGACACAAAGTGGTAGCAGAGCATGGTTAGGGGACCACCGTCTAGTGTGAATGTTCTGTAGAGACACAAAGTGGTAGCAGAGCATGGTTAGGGGACCACCGTCTAGTGTGAATGTTCTGTAGAGACACAAAGTGGTAGCAGAGCGTGGTTAGGGGACCACCGTCTAGTGTGAATGTTCTGTGGAGACACAAAGTGGTAGCAGAGCGTGGTTAGGGGACCACCGTTTAGTGTGAATGTTCTGTAGAGACACAAAGTGGTAGCAGAGCGTGGTTAGGGGACCACCGTCTAGTGTGAATGTTCTGTGGAGACACAAAGTGGTAGCAGAGCGTGGTTAGGGGACCACCGTTTAGTGTGAATGTTCTGTAGAGACACAAAGTGGTAGCAGAGCGTGGTTAGGGGACCACCGTCTAGTGTGAATGTTCTGTGGAGACACAAAGTGGTAGCAGAGCGTGGTTAGGGGAACCCCGTTTAGTCAAAAGTTCAGTGTGAATGTATCTATCTATCCCTGTGTTTTTAAAGTGACATAGTCTAAGTAACAAAAGTAATAATGGCGTTAGTGGTAGTAAGCCACCGTTAACTTCCCTTACCTTGAGCGGTGGTGATGAGAGACGAGGTAGTAGCTGTCGGGTCCAGGTTAGCAGCTGCACCCAGCACACACCATGCAAACAAAACACAGGTTAGGTTAGTCACAACTCTTACCCACTCTTGTCTACTTACTGCTACAGGCTGGGAGGACATTACTGTGGGACTGCTACAGGCTGGGAGGACATTACTGTGGGACTGCTACAGGCTGGGAGGACATTACTGTGAGACTGCTACAGGCTGGAAGGACATTACTGTGAGACTGCTACAGGCTGGAAGGACATTACTGTGAGACTGCTACAGGCTGGAAGGACATTACTGTGAGACTGCTACAGGCTGGGAGGACATTACTGTGAGACTGCTACAGGCTGGGAGGACATTACTGTGAGACTGCTACAGGCTGGGAGGACATTACTGTGAGACTGCTACAGGCTGGGAGGACATTACTGTGAGACTGCTATAGGCTGGGAGGACATTACTGTGGGACTTATACCGGCTGGAAGGATAACTACTGGAGAGAACTGAGGATATTACTGTGGGACTGATACCTGCTGGAAGGATAACTACTGGAGAGAACTGAGGATATTACTGTGGGACTGCTACTGGCTGGAAAGATAACGACTGGAGAGAACTGAGGATATTACTGTGGGACTGCTACTGGCTGGAAAGATAACGACTGGAGAGAACTGAGGATATTACTGTGGGACTGCTACCAGCTGGAAGGACATTACTGTGATACTGCTACTGGCTGGAAAGATAACGACTGGAGAGAACTGAGGATATTACTGTGGGACTGCTACTGGCTGGAAAGATAACGACTGGAGAGAACTGAGGATATTACTGTGGGACTGCTACCAGCTGGAAGGACATTACTGTGATACTGCTACTGGCTGGAAAGATAACGACTGGAGAGAACTGAGGATATTACTGTGGGACTGATACCGGCTGGAAGGATAACTACTGGAGAGAACTGAGGACATTATTGTGGGACTGCTACCAGCTGGAAGGACATTACTGTGATACTGCTACTGGCTGGAAAGATAACGACTGGAGAGAACTGAGGATATTACTGTGGGACTGATACCGGCTGGAAGGATAACTACTGGAGAGAACTGAGGATATTACTGTGGGACTGATATCGGCTGGAAGGATAACGACTGGAGAGAACTGAGGATATTACTGTGGGACTGCTACCAGCTGGAAGGACATTACTGTGATACTGCTACTGGCTGGAAAGATAACGACTGGAGAGAACTGAGGATATTACTGTGGGACTGATACCGGCTGGAAGGATAACTACTGGAGAGAACTGAGGATATTACTGTGGGACTGATATCGGCTGGAAGGATAACGACTGGAGAGAACTGAGGACATTATTGTGGGACTGCTACCGTTTTCCTTACCTGGTCTGTGTTGCTGGAATGGGCTGAGAGATATTGCTACTTGTTATATTTTACAAGATAACCACCGTACCCCCAGCTATGTTAAATTCCCTGCCAAAATGTTAAACGCAAAAAAAAAAAATCTTATTAAATTATGGTCGAAAGACCTTAATCGTTTCAGTTAAGTTCCTCTCCATTTGTATATTCTCCTTGGCTACAAATTTGTTTGTTATAACTCCGGGTTTTATTTTAAACACACACACACAGATATTAGTAAACTAATGGTTCTAGAAAAAAAATATTTTTTTAAGAAAACGACCAAATTATGGTTAGATATAAACTAGTAAATTCTGTCTTCCAATATGTTTATCATTAAAACTCTACAAATGGGATTTGGAGACTTTGCCATATTACTCTTATATATATAATAATAATAATTATTATTATTATTATTATTATTATTATCATAACATTTGTAATACATTTTGTGAGTCAGTGTTAGCATTAGAAGTGTCAGAATGGAACTATAACAGATATGTATATAGTAACAGACGCTTTAGTCATCTAAAGTGAAATCACCAAGCCCCTTTTATTTTTAATACAAAGAGAGATGTGAGACGGAAAATTTTCAATTATTATTTTTGTAAAATAATTTTAACTAAGTAAATATAATGTACTAGAGATAAATATATCCCAAATGTCAACGTTTATACCTAAGATTAATTTCTGCTGAGGGCGTTAACACCAGAAACATTATCAAACAAGCTTCGGTGGCCACATGGTCTAACGCGCCACTCTCGCATTATTATTATTATTTATTTATTATTATTTAGCACCGCGTCTTACTACCCGTTCGGTTTATACGCTTAAGTACTAATTACGCTATTGGATTAGGAATTGGGTAGGTTGAATCTAGAGGAAGTGAAACCGCATTTGCGTGGAGGGAGATTGGAAAACCAATAGACTAGACTGCCGATGACAGGGAGCGCGGTGTTCAATCCCGGCCGGATTCACTGAGGGCGGTTTTTCCTAAATAGTTTTCCACTCTCACGGGCGCAATACCTCTAAATTCAACCTTATCCTCCCTAACACATTAGAGTAATTAGTACATAGGCGTACAACCCGAACGGGTAGTAAGATGCGGTGCTAAAAAAAGTAGTAAATAAACAAATGAATGCGAGCCTTTGTAGACCCGTTATGTTCATAAATTATACTTCAATTTTTTATAGTCAATAAGTTAACTAAAATAATTTTAAGGATGGCTTGACCAAGGCCGTAGCCAGCCGATAAGTTCAGGGGGGGTTTGGTGGGCACATCCCCCAATTGCTGGAAGTTCTAAATGATAAACAGTTCTAGAAACTCTCTGAAGTGGTTTTTTTCATGGTAAAATAACTCACTAACTGCCAAAGGCTTGGAAAATTTCTAAATATTTAACACCTCTAAAAGCTCTCTGAAGTACTTTTTATGGTAACACAGCCCCCTAATTTGTATTTGTATCTTGATTTTAATATTGTTTGAACCATAAATAAAGCCATATATATTCTGTTCATAAAATTTCGCGGGGGGTTTGAACCCCCAAAACCCCTCCCTGGCTACGGCCTTGGGCTTGACATATGTCTCCCCCCGGCCCCTATCCACCATGCTTCCTAACTACCCCTTCCTCCTCCCTATCTACCCTCCCCCCTTCTTATATCCCACTCGTCTCTTACCACACTATATTTTGAAGTACAATAGGCTCTAGGGGCCACCTATACAATTTACCCCCTCCATCGCAAGCCACCATTGCAGAAAATTTTCCAATTCCAAATTTCCCTGAAAATGTTCATCTCTAGCTGCAGCGCCTTCAATTTCAGTCCAAGCCCCTCTGAAGAAGGTTTAGATTAGGCATCGTAGTTTAGGTTTGGGCAGAAACGCAAGCGCTTTACTCGACTCCCAAGGTCGCTCGATATTTGGATCCTTATTTCAGGAGATCGGATTAACCTTGACAGGAACCCTTTATCCGTGGTTTCTGGTGGTACGTTGCCAACACCGCAGTACAGGCGTTTATTTTCGGCGCCGTATCTTGCTTCCTGTGCGCGGTTTTTGGCATCTGTCATAATCACAATAACATGCTTGGGATGAGAACGGTTGAATTTAGAAGAAGTGCACCCACACATTTGCGTGTAGGGAGAGTGAAAAGCAATTTAGGTAAAAAAAACTGTACACCCGACCAAGATTCGAACCACAATCTTCCCGTTATTAGCAATTCAGTTTATCGCGAGAGTGATGATTCAAACTATTCGATCACCCAAGCAAGTTAAAAGTGTTATCAATTTTGATCAAAAAAAAAGAGTTGTAGAAAGATTCTTCCTAATTAAATCCTAATTTAAGATACCTTCTCTTTCCAGTAAAAAGAATTTTTTTAAAAAAAATCTGTGTACGTCCCTGTGTGTTTGTGATAAAAATCACATTAAAAAAGTTAAGCTCATTTATTGAAAGCAACCCTTCCCTTGCCCCCCAAAATCTGTAACTCCAACTACGCTACTGGTCACCTGTGACGAGGCTGTAAACCCTGAAAGAAGCAGCAAATTGCTGTCACTGCGGCGCAACGAAAGCAGCGCCAGCAGCGCTGTCTTTCAACGCAGCACAAAGCGACGCCGACGGAAAAGTCAAGATCCGACCCAAACGGAGAGTAATGGAAGTCGAAACCGTCTTCACGTCACGTCACGTCACGTCACAACAAGAATGAATCACGGAGGGAGAACGACGGGACTCGGAACAAAGAGGCCGATGATAAAGAGCCGGAAGTTGATGCTCATCAGTTTTATGACGTCACTATACCGAGCTGTGGAAACGGTCATGTCACGCTGTAAGTTACCTACCGGCGCGTCGCCCAAAACAATACGGTACCAAATTGATGGTTGGTGAGAGGGGCAAGGGTGTAAAGAGGGGGGAAGTACGAAGGTTAACGTAGCAGCAAGAGATTGGAGGGGGGGAAATGACCCCTTTATTCTCTCCCGAAAAAAAGTTCCCGTTTTTGAAAAATGTTGAGCAATTATTTTATTTATCGGAAAAAATGTCCAGCTAACTAAATGGCACAAACGAAATGGAGATATCCCAAGTTTTACATTTTACACAACAATTTAATTACTATTTCCGAGGACGATAAAACCAGCAACATTATCTAATGAGTTACATTAAAAGCAATAACAGCGCTTGGTTGGTGAATGTGTCACTAACTCCGGGTATAGTAGAGACCAGATAATTTGCTAATTATTATATTATAATATTATATTATTAGAAAGTTCCCATCTCACGTAATACCTTGAATTTACCTGAACAAACATGTGTTAGACGTTAACTTTAAAATGTTATGTGACCCTGTAGTTTAATACCAAAACAAATTTAATTTGTTTATTTGAGGGGGTGGGGGGAGGACAAGGCAGGTTACTGGGGACCCCCGCAAACGAAGTTAGCCCAAAGTCCCAGATTAAATATTAGAATTTTATCAATAGTTACCCTTAAACACAATCTTAAAACTCGTTATATTAATGATAAAATCTCTCCTTAAAAAAAACTGGCAGTGTGCCTTAATTTAAGTGCCTTGTTCAGTGTGCCTTGAGTTGACAAAGTTTAAAATCGCTGGTTTAAGGCGTCACCCTCGAAAGAGACTAGATTGCCTCTGGCGGGGAGATCGGGGTTCGAATCCAATTCGGGTGTACTGGAGAAGGTTTGTTCCTAAATGATTTTCTAATCTCCCTACACGCGAATGAGGGTACACTTCATATAAATTTAGCCTTTCTCATCCCTAACGCACTATAGTAGTTAGTATTATGAGTAGAGCCCAAAAGGGTAGTAAGACAAGGTGCTAAAAAAAATATTTTTATAGGTAGGCCTACGCAAGGCCGTAGCCAGCCAATAATTTCAGGGGGGGGGGGGGGGGTTGGTGGGCCCATCCCTCAATTGCCAGAAGCTAGAAAAAAATTCTAAATGATAAGCAGTTCTAGAAGCTCTCTGAAGTATTGTTTATGGTAACACAGCCCCCTAATTTGTACTTGACCCTTAATTTTGATATTGTTTGAACCATAAATAAAGCCATATATATTTTGACCATAAAATTTCTGGGACTGTACATTATCAAGAATGCACGTTATCAAGACTTGGATGCTGTGAGGGGTAGAAATGGGGGTGGGGGGGGCGGTAAGAAAGGTTGAGTATGTCCGCACATTCGACCGACGACGCCACTTCTGCACGGCGTAACAGTTCCCGCGCTTTCTCTGTGTGCAGTTCCCACGGCAGACAACTTACAGGAACTGTTCGTAACAGTAAAAAAAAATTAAGAAAGTGAAACCACTATAGTAAGAACACGGTTTTTAGCATTATTTTACAAAAAACACTTTCATAAAACTAATCCGTCAAATCGTAGAAATTGAAGACGTCACTCTTGAGATGATCTAAAAATTATCTTCCTCTTTTCTTTTAGCAACGCATCTCACCGATTGGGTGTTACGTTACTTTACTAATTACACTAATGATTTAGGGATGAGGAAGGTTGAGTTTAGAGGAAATATACCCGCATTTGCGTAGAGGAAAGTGGGATAACTATTTTAGAAAAAAAAGTTGGTACACCCGACCGATATTCGAACCTCGATTCCCTCGTCATAGGCAGTCTAGTCTAATACGAGAGTATTGCGTTAGACCTTGCGGTCACCGAAGCGGGTTAGTAATATAGGCCTATAATATATATTATATATATATATATATATATATATATATATATATATATATATATATATATTAAAACTCTTGAACATTATCTTAATTCTTTTTTAAAAAAATTAATATTTAATTCTCATATATTTATTTTATTTATAAACCGTAACATAACGTTAATTGATTTCGCGGCACATCCTTAGAGTCACTGCTCTAAAGTGATAACTAGTAGGGAAGAGTAAAGTTGAATTTAGAGGATGTGTATCCGCATTTGCGTGGAGAATAACAACGTTTGAGAAAAGAAGTCGGTACATTCGGTCGGGAGAGCGAGAGGGCGCTAAAATCATCTGCTTCCTCTTTCGATACAGATTCTTTCAGTTATCGTACTTTCCTTCTTACACTTGAAACAATGAAAGTATCGATAACACATCCCTATACTCCATTCACGGTAGGAATTACTGTCTGAAAGGTCTTTTTTCCTACCAATATCCTACTATATAATAGCTTTCTGGTAGGGAAAAAGGCCTTTCAGAAAACAATTCCTACGGTGAACGGGCTTTACTGTAGTTCCGTAGTGTACAAGGTTAAGGTCATTCATCGCCGGCCTGTGACGTCACAGCAAGTCAAGATAGAACTTTCCATGTTAGTGTATTTACGTTTTATTGGGCGAGTTTTAAAGATATAACAGTAAAACAAAAAAAACAAAAAAGAAGGCTGTGTTGTCGGTACGATATCGAGATTACTTCGTGGGAAGTTTCTTTGGCGTTGTGAATATATTGTATTGAAATAAATTTTGTCAATCTAAATTACAAATTGTAGTCCTAAATAATAACAAAGGATAAAAAAAATAAACTTTTTTTTAATCGTCCACAGTTCATTAGTTTATTCACCAAAAAAAAAAGTTCTGTAAGAATCTTCCTGCCATGATATAGATTTAAATAAAGTCCGTGGAAGTATCTAGAATAGGAAACAAGAAAATAAAACTTCGAATTGCAAGTCAATTCTGTCTAGACACAATTAATGGAATTTTATAATATAAGGAACGTACTTTGGAACAGCTAATTGGTACAACTTCTTTGGTCAAATTAAACACTATAAATTAAGAAACATAACAAGAATTTAATTTCTCTAATAAATTATCTTCTTGTTATGTTTCTTAATTTATATTGTTCAATTTGACCCAAGAAGTTGTACCAATTAATTCAATTAGCTGTTCCATCTAAGTAAGTCCCTTATATTATAAATTTCATATTTATCCTTGCTACAATTAAAATGAATATAACTAAAAAAACGATTAATGGAGTTGAGTGTGTAAACTCGTCAAAAGAAGAGGTGAAGTGTCATCAGCCTATAATTTGATGACAGGTCATCTCAGACAATGCTCATGTGTACAAACATTTTGTTTGTGATCTCCAAGTTATGGAAACCTTTTTAATAGGTTTGTTTGTTTTTCATTTTAGATTTTTTGGTCCTACTTTCTTGGTTTACGACCTTTTTTGGGTTAACTTTAGGCGTTTTTTCATGTGGATTTATTACGAGCTTTTGATAACTTTTTAGGCTATACTTTTGTAAATTTGAAGTAATATTTTATAATCTCTATGTAATTTCTTGATCATTTTTTAAGTCACCAAATTCCGGATCTAGCCATGAGCAAATAAAAATAAGTACCTCGCAAGTTGAACCACACTAGAGTCGCGATTATCCGGCACTCCGTATTATCCGGCCGGTTCTAAGTGTTAACAAGTGAATTTTAAGATAAACAAACCGGTAAATATCCTCTATAAAACATTTACCGAATTTATAATGTAATTCATTTGACGCTCAATTTTCACTTGTTCTTGCTTTGTAGCCGATGTTACATTTACAAAATAAACTACTTTATAGTAAAGTAATACTTAGAACCACGTCTTACTACCCGTTCGGGTTATATGCTTAAATACTAATTACGCAAATGGGTTATGAATTAGGAAGGTTGAATATAGAAGAGGTGAACCCGCATTTGCGTAAGGGGAGAATGGAAAACCATCTGAGAAAAACTACACCCAGTTCACCCGAGCGAGATTCGAACCTCGATCGCCCCATCCATCCTCGGCAGTTTAGCTCAACACGAAACTAGCGCGTTAGCTAACCACGCCACCTAGGCGGGTTGTATAGTAAAGATTTTAGAAATTATTTACCGTTTAATTTTCACTGTCCCCCTACAAATAACATCGCAATCAGATTGTGGGCGGATTTTATTAAAACAAAGTTAAATGCTCAGTGAAAATTTTTAAAAAGTTGGCAAACCCATATAGAAAATGATTTACACTTGTAATCTGTATTATACGGCTTTTCCGTTATCCGACCCGGAATGCCGCTACCTTAGGCCGGATAGTCGCGACTCTTAAATGTCCTCATTTTCTTCCCTCTCTTTCTATTTCGTACATTGTCCTCTAAGTGATGTGGTGCTTAAAGTGCTTAGGTGAGTCCAGTTAAGATGGAAAATGGGTTCGCTCTCTGCAAGTCAGACCTCCATGGTTCCTAAAACCAGCGAGCGTGTTGAAGAGACTCTACGTGCCGCCAGACGGGTGACAACACTTTGGTCACACCTTGAGTACGTGACAAGAGCAAGGCCCTCTGTATTGTGTACTTCATGACCTCACTCTGGCCTTACAAGCCAACACGTGGGGGAACTTTACTAGAGGGTCTGGTTGTGCTGTTGGTTAGAGAACTAGATGAGGTTATAGTAGAGTGAACAAGAGATATGGTGTAATGAGGTGGACTGGATAGAACTAGCTAAAGACAGGGTGTAATGAGGTGGACTGGATAGAACTAGATCAAGATAGGGTGTAATGAGGTGGACTGGATAGAACTAGATCAAGATAGGGTGTTATGAGGTGGACTGGATAGAACTAGATCAAGATAGGGTGTAATGAGGTGGACTGGATAGAACTAGATCAAGATAGGGTGTAATGAGGTGGACTGGATAGAACTAGATCAAGATAGGGATAGGATGTAATGAGGTGGACTGGATAGAACTAGATCAAGATAGGGTGTAATGAGGTGGACTGGATAGAACTAGATCAAGATAGGGTGTAATGAGGTGGACTGGATAGAACTAGATCAAGATAGGGTGTTATGAGGTGGACTGGATAGAACTAGATCAAGATAGGGTGTAATGAGGTGGACTGGATAGAACTAGATCAAGATAGGGTGTTATGAGGTGGACTGGATAGAACTAGCTAAAGACAGGGTGTAATGAGGTGGACTGGATAGAACTAGATCAAGATAGGGATAGGATGTAATGAGGTGGACTGGATAGAACTAGATCAAGATAGGGTGTTATGAGGTGGACTGGATAGAACTAGATCAAGATAGAGATAGGATGTAATGAGGTGGACTGGATAGAACTAGATCAAGATAGGGTGTTATGAGGTGGACTGGATAGAACTAGATCAAGATAGGGTGTTATGAGGTGGACTGGATAGAACTAGCTAAAGACAGGGTGTAATGAGGTGGACTGGATAGAACAAGATCAAGATAGGGATAGGGTGATATGAGGTGGACTGGATAGAGCTAGCTAAAGATAGGGTGTAATGAGGTGAACTGGACAGAACTAGATCAAGATAGGGATAGGGTGATATGAGGTGGACTGGATAGAGCTACTAAGAAGTCGCAATCAGATTGTGGACGATATAACAAGTAAATGCTAGGAAATTTTAAAAGTTGGCACCATGAGAATGATTTACACTGAATCTGATTATAGGTTCGTAATCAGACGAATGCGCTATGGCATGGGACTTAAGTAACTACATCCTCAAGTGAGTGGTGCTTATGGAGGTGGACTGGATGAAACTAGTGAAGATCAAACAGAGGTGTGGTTATGGAGCTTGTGCAACATGGTAATGAAGAACTATGATCAATCGCTAAAGGATACGGGTGATTATGAGGTGTACTGGATAGTGCTAGCTCAAGTTTAGGGTAATGAGTGAATGGATAGAACTAACTAAGATAGGTGGTGTATGAGGTGGACTGGATAGAACTAGCTCAAGATAGGGATAAGGTGTATGAGGTGGACTGGATAGAACTAGATCAAGATAGGGTGTTATGAGGTGGACTGGATAGAACTAGCTAAAGACAGGGTGTAATGAGTGGACTGGATAGAACTAGATCAAGATAGGGATAGGATGTAATGAGGTGGACTGGATAGAACTAGATCAAGATAGGGTGTTATGAGGTGGACTGGATAGAACTAGATCAAGATAGGATAGGATGTATGAGGTGGACTGGATAGAACTAGATCAAGATAGGTGTGTGTTATGAGGTGGACTGGATAGAACTAGATCAAGATAGGGTGTAATGAGGTGGACTGGATAGAACTAGCATCAAGATAGGGTGTTATGAGGTGGACTGGATAGAACTAGATCAAGACAGGGTTTTAAATGAGGTGGACTGGATAGAACTAGCTCAAGATAGGGTGTGTAATGAGATGGACTGGATAGAACTAGATCAAGATAGGAATAGGTGTAATGAGGTGGACTGGATAGAACTACTCAGATATTTTTAGAAGGTGTTAAAGGTGGACTGGATAAAACTAGATCAAGATAGGGTGTTATGAGGTGGACTGGATAGAACTAGATCAAGATAGGGTGTAATGAGGTGGACTGGATAGAACTAACTCAAGATAGGTAGGTGTTATGAGGTGGACTGGATAGAGACTAGCTCAAGATAGGTGTAATGAGGTGAACTGGATAGAACTAGCTCAAGATAGGTATAGGGTGTTATGAGTTGGACTGGATAGAATAGCTCAAGATAGAGATAGGTGTAGTGAGGTGAACTGGATAGAACTAGCTCAAGATAGGGTGTAATGAGGTGGACTGGATAGAACTAGATCAAGATAGGGTGTTATGAGGTGGATTGGATAGAACTAGATCAAGATAGGGTGTTATGAGGTGGACTGGATAGAACTAGCTCAATATAGGGTGTTATGAGATGGACTGGATAGAACTAGCTCAAGATAGGGTGTAATAGGTGAACTGGATAGAACTAGATCACGATAGGGATAGGTGGCGTAGTTTTATAAGTGCGGCAATGAACTTTCGAGTTCCTAGTGCTATAGAATAATTAAGTGATTAATATCATTAAAATCGAACAAAATATTAGTATGGAATAAACAATTATTGATAATATGTGTCCGACGTCCATCTCCCTGGGTGGGAAGGTAAAATGAAATGTGTTTCCTACAGGAGTCGCGCGTGACGACATCAAAGTTGACACCCACCAAACACGGACATCCGATTACCATAAATCACATCCGCAGTTTCTTTGCAGACGCCGTCCCGACAAACGTATTCATGACTAATCATAAAACAATTAATCATTATTCTACTCACCAATTTTTATTTTTAGCAATGTTTAATCACAGCCTCTCACCGTCAATGGCTCATTAGAGCCTCGTAACTATTAATTATTATTCCAACCAAGTTCGTGAGAGCTTACCTATACCCACGATTAATGAAGGGCCGGAGAGCGCACGGACAAAGGCGTCAGTCTCGTTTGTCTGATTTACATGTGACTGAAGGTCGGGTTCTAATTCCTGCCGGATGCACTGGGGTGGGTTTTTGTTTCACCCTTAATGCAAATGCGGGTACATGTGTAGTACGAGTGTAAGAAAAGACTAACAACGCCGAGTCACGCGGTCTAAGATTCAGGCTTCCAATGTACTGGATTTCCGTGAAGTGGAGGTTCAAGGTTCGAATCTGAGGCCGGGTACACTAGGTTTATTTTCCACATCATCTCGCAAATGCTGGTGAACTTTCTTCTAAACTGCTCTACACCTCCTAAGCCCCTTATATTAGCTTTGGTGGGAATATAAGACACTTTAACAAGTGAAGGACTAAAGTAAATGTACCAGCATTCGCTTTTAAGGACTCGGTAGAACCTGAGGAAATGTATAGGCATTCACTTAGGAGTAAGTTGCAAAAACCGAGGATATGCATCGACATTTACTTTGAAGGAAGATGCAAAACTCGAGTAACTGCACCGACGATTATTTTGAATGAGGCTGTGAAACTTGAGGAAGTGCATCAGCATGTGTCTCAAGGCACCTGTAGGGACCTAATGTTGGCCCCCAGATACAAAGCCGAGCTAACCCCCTTGCGTTGTCAGTCTTGCCAACAACTCAACAATCAGAGATAATTTAAGTCCTAATCGCCCGAGACAAGCATGAAGCTGCTTGATATTCATTTTTCCGACTTAGCTCATTCGTTAGCGTGTTTGTCTACTGAGCTAAGGGTCCCGGGTTCAATTCCTGGCATGGCCCAAAAATTTATCATTGATAGAATTTGGGTTTACCCTTTAACGTGGTGAATCTTATTAATGGCCTGGGGATGGGTGTTTTTCCTGGTCTATATTTAAGTTGTTTTAAAAATCGTGTGTTGATATAATCAGTCGGTTCAAAAAGTACACATTAAATTCCTCAAATAAATAAAAGAGAGAAAATAGTAAATTCATTTGCGTATTTAATTTGTCCGTCTCTATATAGTTTTGATTATTTTTCTAAACATACTTTATCAATATACAACTAACAAACTAACCCAAGGACGTTGCCTACTTGGTGAATCTGAAGCTATTTCGCGAGGCGGGTTGCATCTTAACTTGACGAACTTAAGCGCTCTAAGTTCAAGTAGGAGATATATTGAGGCGAGGCCTCGTGTTGACCTGATTATAACACTTTCCCTCTTCCAATGACGAATATAAACATTCATTTTCCCTTGGACATCATTGACGTCAATTTATTAATTATATTTTTCTTTCTTCATTTTCTAGATATACATATTAGGCTTCGACGAACGTTTTTAATCCAGATCTTCGCAAGACGATTCCTACGAGTCATTTTAGTGAATAATATTACTATATTATAGTCCAATTTATATATGAAGGGACTTCTTTGACAAGATACTCTACATAGCCCGCTCTTCCTCCTGTCTTATTAACCGGGCGACATGAGTCTAATATAATGTAGGCTCATTTCCCGGTAAGCTAACAAGTCGCTAAAAGAATGGAAAGTAGGTAACGGGGTTAGGAAGGAGGGGGGGGGATTTCGAGCACTTCTGACTATTCAAAGCACGACCTGTGATCCGAGGATTATAACCTAGTCCGCTAGATGGCAGGCACAGCGCTACGAAAGACGGGATGTTTAATTGCCACTTAATTTTACTTTTACACATGGGGTGGGATTTCATTAATACTTTGAGTCGAAACTTTAAGTAACAAAATCCCCGTGAACTTTAAATCCGATATCAAGCAAGTTAAATCCTAAATATCAAGCTTCCACGAATATTTAATGTTAAGCATATAATTGTACGTAGAGTAGGGGGCCTAGATTATTCATTCATCCAACCCTACTCCCCTGGTGAGAGTCAGGCACACTACTCGTGCATCCAATACTTCCGGCCCACATCCTTGACGAGGATTGAAAGCGCACGCTATTTGCAAGTCCCACCCAACATCCCCCCCCTCTGTCAAGCGAGACCGCAGGAGGGAGGGAGGGAGGGAGGGGGTGTATTGATCTGATCGGACAGTCCACCCCCTTAGCTCAATTGATCTGATCAGACAGTCCGCCCCCTGAGCTAAATCATCATCGTCATCCTCGTGGCACAGTGATCCGGACACTGCACAGCAGACTCCCTTTATCCTGAGAGTGCACAGGAACAGGAGCACGAGATAACGAGCACAGGACTTCATTAGCTGTTCATCACTGATATGTTCGTCAGGAAAGATAGAGAGTTATCTTATCTTCTCGAAGGCGCTACCTGTTTGGACGGAATGTCAAGGACCGGCTACACGGAGCCGCACCGCACCGGCGCGGACGAATCGTCAAGAGAGCATTACTGCGCACTGGTGCGGTGCGGTGCGGTGCGGTGCGGTGCGGTACGGATCGTGTATCCACCTACCACCGGAAATAAAATGTTCGGGAGCTTCCGAACTTTTGTTTTCATGCTGACCCCTAAGCACTGTAGAGATGGGCGAAACTGATTTTACGATATCGGTGATCACAGTGACCTTGATTTTAAAAGAGCAGTGATTTATACCAGTGATTATTCACAGTGATTGGCAAGTCACTGTGTCAGCACTTTTAGAACTAGGCATTTCTTTCACAGCCGTGTCACGTGTGACGCTGTAGTCATTGTTTCCAACATTACGTACAATATAAACAATATTATATACAACAACTTATTGAACAACAAACATTCTTCTTAATTATGAGCTAACTTAAAACTTTATTCTTCGTAATTAATAGCTAGCTTAATTTTATGAAAATAGGTGAAAACCTATTCAAGTAAAAATAAAAATACAAACTTATTTTGTGATAGAACTCAGTCTATAACGAATGTAAAAATTGTTAGAAAATGCGGTGCGGTGCGGTTCGTGTAGCTATACTTTAAGGAAGGGTACATCTCCGTCGTTAGAACGATACACCGCAAGTCCTAGGGGACCCTGAGTCGATCCCGAGCGGAGTCGATAAAAATATGTTTTACGGTATTTACTGTAGACAAGGATCCGTGTCGTATCCAACTATCCTGAGATATCACCAATCAGATGTTGCGATTAGGTTAAATATTG
The DNA here is from genome assembly GCA_033556935.1 of Timema podura. NCBI lineage: Eukaryota > Metazoa > Arthropoda > Insecta > Phasmatodea > Timematidae > Timema > Timema podura. The sequence goes on from JAVRXN010000011.1 coordinate 80,694,517, forward strand.
ACAAAACCTTTAATAGTACACGCGTTTCGTGTTTACTGGAATAAACATACAACTATTTTCTGTGACCCTATATATTTAAAAAGTTGAAAACTCACTTTAGTGGCCGCAGGGTCTAAGACGTCACTTTCGCAATAGACTAGACCGCCAATAAGGGGGAGATCGTGGTTCGAGCCCAGTCGGGTGTACTGAGGATGTTTTTTCCCTAAATGGTTTCCCACTCTCTATCCACGCGGGTACACTTAATCTAAATTCAACCTTCCTCATCCTTAGCCTATTAACGTAATTAGTACACATGTGTATAACCCGAAAGGGTAGTAAGACGCAGTGCTAGAAAAAAAACAAAAAGTTGAAATTTTCCACTTGTGATAAGTCCAAAAACCCACACATTTTGATCGATAGTATTATTTGGGAAAATCTAACATGTGTGAGTGTTGTACCAAACTATTACTCTTTCCCCGATTGCCAAAAATGGTTAAATCTCCTCACCAAACACGTGTAATGTATGTCGGCACATGAGTGTGTGAAAAGGTACAAACACTCGAGAAATCTTGGCTAAGGGGACGGCCAGACTGGAGCGACTGAGCGCGCGCGCTCGAGCCGGAACAGTCTAGTTTACAGGCGCTAGGCAATATTATTGTATGTTGGTTCATTGAGTGCTAGGAAAACTTCTCATTTTGACATTTTTATTATTATCGATAGGTTTAGCACACTTGCTACTAACGGCCTAATTTAATTGGTAAGATCATAAACCATATATTTATATAACTGATATGTTAAAATACTTCAATATTATCAAAGTAGGCCTTTACAAATAAGAATCACCATTAGCGTGGAGAGAGTATAGGAAAGCCAAAACAATAAATCACTTGTTAAAACCACCCTCAGTTCACTGAGCCAAGATTCGGAGCCTCCTCGTCAACAACTAAGGGTTCGGCCAGACTGACAAGCGTGCGAGCGAGCGCGTAAGCGACTAGGTGGCCACACTGGCGATCGCGCGAGCGAGCGAGCGCGTGATTAGCTGATACCTCTCGTTATTTGTTGACGAGGAGGCTCCGAATTTTGGCTGAGTGAGTTGAGGGTGGTTTTAACAAGTGATTTATTGTTGTGGTTTTCTCCTCCTCTCTCCACGCTAATGGTGATTCTTATTTGTAAAGGCCTACTTTGATAATATTGAAGTATTTTAACATAATATCAGTTTTATATAAATATATACATGGTTTATGATCTTAGCAATTAAATTAGGCCGTTAATAGCAAGTGTGCTAATAATAAGAATTGACTAGTCAAACGGTGACCTGGTGGTCTAGGGGTAAGGTGTCTGACCTCTTTGCTGAGGGTTCGGGGCTCAATCCTCGGTCCCGGCACAGATTTATCTGAATGCCAAACCCTTCCTGATTGCCAAACCCTTCCTTCACCTCTGAAGAGACGTGTATTAATCACATCTTGTGAATGTGAGGAATGCCAGGCCTCCACCGAGGTTCAGATTCCACGTTAAACTGTAGGTCCTCCATTTCATCTCACAATCACCCTACCATTGCAAATTACCGTAAGTACGTATAACCCGAACGGGTAGTAAGACGCGGTGCCAATAATAATAGTAATAATAATAATAATAATAATAATAAATAAATAGTCACAGCTATTATTTATGCTTTTAGTGAGGATTACTCCATCTAGCTATCATATTCTGAAAATTGAAAAATGACACCTGGACACTGGAATCGAACCCGGGTCCTTTGGCTATGTACGCCAAGGCTCTAACCACTGAGCTATCCAGGTGTCATTTTTCACTTTTCAGAATATGATATCTAGATAAAGTAATCCTCACTAAAAGCATAAATAATAGCTTTGGCTATTTAATTCTTAGTATGAAATCCCGTACAATTATAATAATTGTACTAATGGCAGCAATAAGCCAACTACCGAGTCGAAGATTGCTGCGTTATCTGATAGATAGCTCGTGATATTAATATACATACTTGTAGCTGACGATTTCCACACTCCATCATAGGCTCTGCCTTAAAATATGAGTGAAGAATGACCCTGGGCACGGGACGAATCCTGGATAGCTCAGTATTTAGAGCATTGACGTACTAAGCCAAAGGTACCGGGTTTGATTCCCGTGTCCAGGTGTCATTTTTCAATTTCCAGAAAGTGTGCTAAACCTATCGATATTAATAAAAAATTAATAAAAATGTCAAAATGAGAAGTTTTCCTAGCACTCGATGAACCAACACACAATAATATTGCCTAGCGCCTGTAAACTAGACTGTACCGGGTCGAGCGTGCGCGCTTGAAAAATAGAACCAGTTCAATCTTTCAAGCGTGCGCGCTCAGTCGCTCGCGCGCTCCAGTCTGGCCACCTCTCATTACAACCCATGTGTTCTATTTTATATTTTAGTCGCTCGCGCGCTCAGTCTGGCCGCCCCCTAACGAGAGGTATCTGCTAATCGCGCGCTCGCTTGCCAGTTTGGCCAGGCAATCGCTCGCTCGCACGTTTGTCAGTCTGGCCGAACCCTTACGGACATGCGCGTGCTGCCATTAATTATAAAAATGACGTCAACACAAGACTTGAGGCCTAGAGAGCACTTCTGGAATACTTCTGGTAAAAATTAGGGGTAGGTCATAAAAATTATATCAATCTTATTTTTCCCTTTGTAAGAGTTAGGAATTTAAAACAGGTTTTTTTCCCCTCATTATTCTTAATTCTAGGGCTAGATATTTATGATTCCAAAAAAAACCTCGGGGGAACCTTATTAAACCTCTAGATACCCCGTTTTAGTCCAATCGGCTAAATGGTTCAGGCTCTAGGACGAGATACAGACAGACAGACGGACACGAGAAAACCATTTTCTCTGTTTCAGGGGGTCATGAAACGTCAACATTTATTTAAAAAAATCTAACGTTAGATTTTTTTTACGATCACAATACTTATCTCTCCGAGAGATCGAGAGGAAATGAAGATCATATAACTTAATTACAATGAATTAGTGTTTTATTATTATTATTATTATCATTATTAACAATCTAAACATCATAATCTTTTATAAATAGTTGTTCAGATTTGTTGACTTAAGCCGAATTCAGACTACGCTGACGTTTCGTATCAACACGTATCAACACGTGTCAACGTATCATCTTCGAGTGATTACATTGCTCTATTGTATTGTGTCGTTTGGACATGAATTGTTGTCAGTTGAATTCTGATCAGGGCACGCCATTTGTGCACGATTCGTTTGATAAAATCATCAAGTGGACAGTACTAATATGGATCTGACACCATAGCTCAGTCGATAGCTTGTCTGCATATTAAACAAAGAGTCCCGGTTTCGATTCCTGGCATGGTCGAGAAATTTATCATTGATGAAATGTAGGTTTATCCTTTTTCAACGGCCGGGAGACTGGATGTTGTGTCTGTCCTAGTCTTAAGTTGGATTATAAAGCATATGAAGCTACGATAGGCCTAACAAGCTGCTAGTGGAAAATATATGGCTTGAATAAAAAACTGAACCAGGCCACAGATGGGAAACAGTGATGCATGTAAAATTTATTACTAAAATGGATGAAAGACAATTATCTGAACTTGGTTAAGAGGAGAGTGTAACCGCTATTAGTGTTATTTACACTGGAGCACACGAGTGAGTGGCTACTTACCTTAAGGCCCTTCCTTGGACCCGTCGAGTGCAAATCTAAAACCTATTTTGTGGGATGGTGAGCGGGAGGGTGAAAGGAGTGGCGTGGCTTCACAACAGACCAAAGTATCCTTCCGCGCCAACAAGAACAGATAGAACACGGAAAACGTAGATGGCGCTAGCTACCGGACAGGCCTTGCTGAAAAATCATACGTTTGGAAATATCAGTTTTCTCGAAGACGAGTGAAATTTATATAGTAATATTTTCAACACCTCTTCTAAGATAATGTATCGATGTTTATTAATTGTTACATTGTCTTGTTTTATGTTATGCAGCCGGCAGTTTTCTATTGAAAAATGTCAAAATTATCAATATTTGTTCACTGTTAAAACTATAGAGGAGGTGTGTATATAAAAAGTATAACTTAATCAACATGCTTTTATTCTCGAATAAACCGTTTCCGAAAATAAAATTGCAAAACCATAAAAAAATTCTTTAAGATAACCATTTGTTCCCATGGCTCTGCATTTCCACGCCAAATGAAAAGAACCAATCACCTTAAATGCAGAAAGAGATGAATTTGGTGAATTTTATACTTTTATGGCCTTAACTTTTAAAAGACGAGGGGCGTTTTAAGGTGCGGCCGAAGGGAGCGCAAGTGTTTTTACAGTTTTTATAGCATTACACTTTTTTGACCAAATTAAATCAAATATTTCTCCAGTAGCAACATATAGTTTAGCTTTCTGCACATGATAATATCAACAGATCTTGAATATTGGCCAAAGGTGTCCTGGAATCTTGTCAAAATATGTTCTCTTTATTTAAAAAATTTTGACAAAATTCCAGGACACCCTTGCCAGATATTCAAGATCTGTTGATATTAGCATGTGCAGAAAGCTAAACTCTATGTTGCTACTGGAGAAATATTTGATTTATTTTGGCCAAAACCAATTAATGCTATAAAAACTGTAAATTACTCGCGCTCCCTTCTGCCGCACCTTAAAATGTACTCTAGGATGTCAATAAAGGTGTTTTCGAATTATCACATTGTGATGCTTCAACACGTCTGACGAAAATCTGGATGCCCAGATCTTGAGCTGAAACGTGTCATAGTATGTTAACACGCATTATGGCGTCAGATAACACATGACATGTCACAACACGTCACAACAGTGTGAGCACTTCCACATACTTTGTTGGGATTTTTTTTCACTAAACTGTCATAAAACGTGTTAACACGAAACGTCGGCTTAAAGGTTGGTATTATTGATTCACTCTAAGCCGAGACCTGATTTAAACAAAGCCGCGTGGAAGTCTATGCTCTGATTTGCTACTGAACGGACTTTCAATGGTATCCTTTCACTAAATAGTCCCGCCTTTGTTTTGCATTAAACTTGTTTTAAAATAACATATAAAAATCGCTACAACTAAAACTATCCCTTCATTTGATTTAGAAATTATACTTTAAGCTTTGCAAACGAATTACCAACAAACTCCTGATTCAATAGTTGAGGGACCCCATAATATAGTCCTTAATACATGTTAACGTCAAGTCAGCAACGGCCAGTCGACAGCAGTGTTGCCAACTATACGATCTGGATACTACTTTTGATATAATTTCACCACATGTACAATCCAATTTTAGGATATTTTCTAAAAGTAATATCCTGTGACCCTGCTATAAAGTAACAAATTTTACATCAATTCTTATTTTTTATGAAAATCGATGGGTTTAATCAATATAATGTCCGAAAGTAGTATTCTACCGGTAAAAATACAATCCATTTCAGGTCCATGTACTATCGCTAGAGACTATTGAGTTGGCAACACTGGTCGACAGTTCATCTCGCCAGTGTTACAAAGTGAAGGTTGTGAGTTTTGACTGCTTACCGTGTATTTATGGCGTTTTCTGAGTCTGGCCTGAGTTTTGTTAAACACAAGACAGGACATTTAAAAGGTTTTTTTTTAAATACAAAAATTCGTAGTGACCTACTTTGCTATGCTACTGACTATACATGGTCGCGCCTGTTTAAAATATTACACTGGTGTTCCACCAATCATGTAGGTCCTTCGCGTAGTGATATGGGAATGTTTGTTTACTTCCGGTCTCAGGTTAGTATGAACCAATAATACAGACTTTCTTTTCTATATGGCTTGTGTTTACCGAGGAAATAAATAGCCTACAGCACATGGTGTGGATATTTTATATTTCATCTTTTGCATTTGAAATTTCTTTATTGTATGCGCTCAAAATTCCTTAATTTTTATTTCTAAACTTCCTGGGATCCTGCGGACCATACTTTGATAAACACTGTCATATAGAGAGAGTAATACCAAGGGTTATTACTCTCTCTATATGACAGTGTTTATCAAAGTATGGTCCGCATGATTCCAGGAAGTTTAGAAATAAAAATTAAGGAATTTTGATCGTGTACAACAAAGAAATTTCAAATGCAAAAGATGAAATATCAAATACAAAAAGAAGAAAAACGAATTGTCTTGGACCCAGGTGCGTGATCAGACGGTCGTCACGAGCCGAACAAAAGACAGGAGAGGGTGGAGGCGTGGGTGCAGGCAATAAGACAAACAAAAGCGAAAGAGAGACTACCTTTCCGGCGCGCCCTCCCGAAAGAACCGGAAGTCATGAACCGGAACTTAAAGAGGGAGAACCTTGAATGGTAAGAACAAGGGTAAAGCTGTTGGGCGGGTGAGACGGTTACCCCCCCCCCTCATCCCTTTAAGCAAAGGTTTCGGGAGCAATATCGCATAGTCGTTAACATTTTAAAAATGTCAACAAATAATTTGTCATTCGAAACTAAAATAAATTAGTAGGGTTGTACACCGCACACACTTTCTGGCTAACTCTAAATATTATACTTATAGCTCATAAGATGTGTGGAACGAGATAATATACATTGTTAAAAGCAGTGACCGAGAAAAGATCAGTGCTTCTGCAGTTTTTAGAGGGAAAAATATGTTTTTCGGTAAAATAAATCCAATATTGCTCCCGTAGAAACATAAGAGTTTAATTTTCTTCGCATGAAGATATCCAAAGTTGTTGAATGTCTGACATTGGGATAACGGCATTAGATGAAAAACTTTTTAAAATGAAGAGAAAAAGTTGTCATCAAATTCTGGGACATCCTTGACAGATATTCAAGAACTAAAGAAATTATCATGTGAAGAAAAATAGACTATATGTTTGTCCTGGAGTAATATTTGATTTATTTTTGCACAAAAATATTTGTTGCCATAAAAACTGCCAAAATTCTGCCCTTAACTCGCAACCCCTTTAATCCCAACGTACAGGATGGAAGAAATGTAAAAGTAGAGTCTGTTCATGATAGGTTTTTACCTGGATGACATTTAAAAAATCTTATGTTTAGCTTCTGGGTTGCCAACACTTGTAAAAGATCACTGTTTTGTTATAAATGTTAAGTTTTTTAATTACCTATTATATTTTACATTTAAAATAACGTGAACTTAAGTTTTCTTACACTGTTTCATAACATTTAATCATTTATTTTTTTTCCCAATCCGAAACAATATTTTAAACATAATTAAAATACTTATTCTCTGTTTTAGAATGTTATCTATTCTGTGTAATATAGTGCACACATTAATACGTTTTAATACAGGCATCGTATTTACTTGGAAAAGAAAAAAAACTTGTCATTTTTTATATATATAATAAATTGTTTTATGATTATTTTATAGTATTTCGAAATATTTAACTGAATAAAATATTTGTATACAGTGCGTGGGTGCATCATTGTAAAGAACTTGTTTCCGTCACGTTCAATCACATGGTTTAAATTCGTCAGTCATCATTTTGAAGCTATGTTAGTTAGAACTTTTGTGAAAGTGATGTGAATAATATCTTTTTTTAAGTAGAATAGAACGATAAATAAGCTTTGTGCCCGACCTCAAATAAATGTATGAATAATATCTATAGTAACATTTTGAGCTGTCATCCAAGTAAACTTAGGTTGTGAATGTATTATAGTGTCAATATGGGACAGTTGGCAAAGCGGCTTCTCGCGCTCTGGTACGGCCAGACTGAGCGAGCGAGCGCGCGCGGGAGCGACTAAAATATAAATTAGAACACATTGGTTGTAAGTAAGGAGAGGTGGCCAGACTGAGCGAATGAGCGCGCGCGGGAGCGACTAAAATATAAATTAGAACACATTGGTTGTAAGTAAGGAGAGGTGGCCAGACTGGAGCGAATGAGCGCGCGCGGGAGCGAATGAGCGCGCGCGGGAGCGACTAAAATATAAATTAGAACACATTGGTTGTAAGTAAGGAGAGGTGGCCAGACTGAGCGAGCGAGCGAGCGAGCGCGCGCGGGAGCGACTAAAATATAAATTAGAACACATTGGTTGTAAGTAAGGAGAGGTGGCCAGACTGGAGCGAATGAGCGCGCGCGCTTGAAAGATAGAATTGGTTCTATTTTTCAAGCGCGCGCGCTCGACCTGGTACAGTCTAGTTTACAGGCGCTAGGCAATATTATTGTATGTTGGTTCATTGAGTGCTAGGAAAACTTCTCATTTTGACATTTTTATTAATATCGATAGGTTTAGCACACTTGCTACTAACGGCCTGATTTAATTTGTAAGATCATAAACCATATATTTATATAACTGATATGTTAAAATACTTCAATATTATCAAAGTAGGCCTTTACAAATAAGAATCACCATTAACGTGGGGAGAGGATGGGAAAACCACAACAAAAAATCACTTGTTAAAACCCCCCTCAGTTCACTGAGCTAAGATTCGAACCTTTGCCTCCTCATCAACAAATATCGAGAGCTATCTGCTAATCGCTCCCTCGCACGTTTGTCAGTCTGGCAGAACCCTTAAGTCACTCAAGAAGAGACTCGGTTGGATTTGTTACAATATCTAATCTCGTCTCACACATAGACAAATGATAACGCAACTGGGGAAGTTAAAAGATAACTCGATGAGTAATTCTAGCACTTTCGGTTCCCACAAACTATGTTTATAGAGGGTTACAACCAGGGCTGCCCTTAGCAGACTTAGGATCTTGAGCAAGCTTCGCTAGCCGGGTTCCACAAGTTACCTCCCTCTCCCCTCTAAAAAAGAAAAAAACAGTTAAAAACTTAGTTTGTTTATTGTTATTAGTATTACAGTAGTTTGCATCTATTTACCTATTTTCAGCCGTATAAGATCTCAGAAAATGTCCTAAAAAGTAAATGTATGTAATCATTAATATGAGAAGCCGTGTTTACACACAAGGGTTGATTTTCCCCCCAACCCTTGGTTCGATTCTCTTCCCCGACGAACCTTATCTGTATAAAAAAAAAAGTACAAAGAACAACTGTGCCAAGTTTGAATTAAATCGGTTAATGCGTTCAAAAGTTATCGTGAGACATATCCACCACAGACAGAGACAAGTGCAAAACGGTGGAGTTAAAACGGAGAACTCGCTTCACTCGTTCAATAAACCAAACACCCGCCTCAGTGGCGTAGTTGGCTAACGCGCGAGTCGTGTTGAGTCAGACCACCGAGGACGGGGAGATCGAGGTTCGAATCTCGGTCGGGTGAACTTGGGGTGGTTTTCCTAAATGGTTTTCCACTCTCCCTCCACGCAAATGCGGGTTCACTTCCTCTAAATTCAACCGTCCAAATTCCTAATCCATTAGTGTAATTAGTACTTAAGCGTATAGCCCGAACGGGTAGTAAGACGCGGTGCTAAAAAAAATAAAAAAATAAACCAAACTAAGTGATTATGTTATTATTATTATTATTTAACTCTGACAATATTTGCTAGCTCGCCTAGGGAGCATAGGTACTATACGAGAACGTAATTAAAAATGTCCCACCCTCAAGTTGTTTTTACCCTCTATCACCTAAGCAAGCACGGGTCAACCCCCCCCCCTCTGCCCCCCCTTCATAAATCGCGGCCACACCGTTCACAAACCCCTAAGGACAGGTCTGGTTACAACCCATGTTTGTTTTGTGAGCTTTCCGTGGTTCAGATGCCTGTCAGGTATAGTTGATTAAAACAGGAAATAAGAGTATATGTATAATATCATCATCAGGTGACCTGGTGGTCTAGGGGTGAGGTGTAAGACTTCTGTGCTGAGGGTCCGGGGTTCAATCCTCGGTCCCGGCACAGATTTATCTGATTGCCAAACCCTTCCTTCACCTCCGACAAGACGTGTATTAACCACAACTTGTGAATGTGAGGAATGCCAGGCCTCCACCGTGGTTCGGATCCCACGTTAAACTGTATGTCCTTCATTTCATCTCACAATCACCCTACAAATACACATTAGCGTAAGTGCGTATAACCCGAACGGTTAATAAGACGCGGTGCTAATAATAATAATAATATCATCATCATCATCCACCCAATATAGTATCAAATATCACCAATGAATCGCCTCAAACAAACAAGGCCATTTATCACTTTTCACGATATTGATAATGGCTGGAAGATCTACCTCCCTTAATTTATACATTTTTATAATTAAAGTTTAAGACGCCAATAATGTATCAAACATAACTACAGTGCATTATTCAATTAAAGGGCCTTTTAGAGAATACAAACCGTATTTTTAGGATTCAACATTGAAACATTTTAAATTATTTATTACCTACTAACAGTATGGCATTAGGAACTTGAAAGTTAATTGCCGCACTTACAAAAGTACATAACTTATCCCTATCTTGAGATGGTTCTATTTAATCCACCTCATTCCACCCTATCCATTTCTCGAGCTAGTTCTAGCCAGTCCACCTCATTACACCCTATCCCTATCTTGAGATGGTTCTATTTAATCCACCTCATTCCACCCTATCCATTTCTCGAGCTAGTTCTAGCCAGTCCACCTCATTACACCCTATCCCTATCTTGAGATGGTTCTATTTAATCCACCTCATTCCACCCTATCCATTTCTCGAGCTAGTTCTAGCCAGTCCACCTCATTACACCCTAATCCTATCTTGAGTCCTATCCAGTCCACCTCATTACACAATTTCTTTCAGGTCCATTCTAATGTTATCCTAGCATCTGCGTTCTAGATTCTTCCATTCCCGCTACATGTCCTGCTCACTGTAATCTGCGAGACTAGATTTCTAACAATGTCTAGTGATCAACAGGGTATTAATTAATCATTATGCAACCTCCTCCACTCCCCAGTATCATCATCCCTGTTTGGACCAGAAATATCTTCCTAAGCACCTTGTTTTCGAACATCTTAGATTTTTTTTTCCGTCATATAAAGTTAAGAGATCACATTTCAAATCCAAAGAACAACTTTAATTGAAATATTTGATTTTTACAAAACTAAAGCTAAATAAAACGTTTGTTAAATTTTATTTTCAATAAATTAAACATGGCCCCTTCCCCCCCAAAAAATTAAAAACAACGCTCATCGGGTACTTAAGTAAAATTTTAATATTAGCCTACTGGGTTACTTTTAGTCGGATTCCCCCTTTTCAATTTATAAAATATGCAAAACTGTGTTTAGTTAAAACGCGTATTTTATATTCATAAAGTTGAGCAAACGATGAATAAATGGGCCTATTATAGGTTTGGAAAATAATTGAAACTTTTTCCATTTGCATTTAACATTGATAACATTTTAATAAATAAAGTGTGATTTTATAAGTATAGTAGGGCTATTGAAATTATTATCCATCAATCGTGAGAATTGGTCACAAGATTAACAAATAAATAAAAGAAAGGCCTTGTTAATTAATATTACATGTAACTATGTAATTACTAGCCTCGGTGGCGTAGTTAGCTAACGCGCTTGTCTTGTTGAGCTCTACTGTAGAGGACGGGGAGATCGAAGTTCGAATCTCGCTCGGGTGAACTGGGGGGTGGTTTTTCCTAAATGATTTTCCACTCTACCTCCATGCAAATTCGGGTTCACTTCCTCTATATTCAACCTTCCCAATTCTTAACCCATTAGCGTAAATAGTACTTAAGCGTATAAACCGAACGGGTAGTAAGACGCGGTGCTAAATAAAATTAACTATGCGATTGACGGACTGATTGTCTTTTGTTCTATGACAAGTTGTGTGTAGTGTGATTCTGGTACAAACATATCTGACAGTTAGAAAAGTATGTAGATTTACTTTGTCACTTTTGATCGCTATTATCAATACCTATAAAATAACACTAAAAGGCCCTTCCTATGAAAATTGAACTGTGTATATTTGATTAAACCCTACTGTGTAATTTAAAAAAATATATCAATTCAAGTGCGCCAACATGCCCTTTCGACCGTTCAAGGTTGAAATACTAATGAATAAAAGTATATTTTATTCAAAAAAATCACATTAAAAGGTAGGGAGGCTTTTCGATAGATCATTAAAAAATTAGATTAATGCCACGATTAGTTATTGATATTACAGGTGGGCGTTGGGTTTGCTAAAGACGTTATAAGCTCGAGTCAATATTGACCCAATTACTGTTTTTCCTTTTAAATGTCTTTGAATTCATTTAATGGAAAGTGATATAAAATATATTTACAAGTAGATAACTTCAAAATGGTGAATTTGTTATAATGCCACTAATACAAAAGCACAAAATAATAATTTTATTGTTACTCCCAATGCCCATGACACAAATACAGAAAACGGTAGTGTTGATTCCAAGCGATCTATATTTAGCACTAGTTTTATATACTTTTCAGAAAATATACGGTTTCAAAACCAAAATATAAATGTTTCCGGGAAGCTTACCTTTCCTCCTGATATTCCGTGACCACCGAATCCGAATCAAACTCACTGAAATCCGGTAATGAATCACCTTCGAAACTAAATCCACCCAAAACACTGGCCCTTGTCGCGGCATTCATCTTTGTTGATTTCATGATGGCGTCATACTAGTGTTCGATGGCGCTGACATCTAGCAGCGAGACAGTGAAACATTTCGCCGAGTTTCTCGAAGGGAAGCGGCGGTAAATTTAAAATGTGTAGGCAGGCAACATTACAGAGAAACATGTCCTAACCAAGAAAACCCATATTAGCTTACATTAACCCTTGCGTACTTTACAGACTTTTCAAATTGAATATAAAATATAGCTGTATAATTAAAAATTGTAAACAAATTCTATATTATCTAAACAGTTCTCTTGAGCTATTTTTTAATAAAATAGTTTTCACAATAAATACAAAATAATACAGCACATGCCCTTTCACAAACAAAAAACCTTTCTAACTGACATATATATGGAAATTATGCAGTTTAAACTAATTTAAGAATTCAAGATAAAGTAAGTTTAGAGAAAATGCACCAGCGTTTTCCAACAAGCTGGGCACAAAGTCCTGTCACCCACGTATTAATTTAACTAACTGTACACACCATTCATATGCTTGTGCAGTGACTATCCGGGTCTACCCATATTTTTGCAAATCGCTTGAGCGTCGATTTCTTTGGCAATCTCGCCATTGACTCCTCAGCTTATCTGCGTTGTTTCCCTTTGGTTGACGGTCCACCCCTTTCAGATTTATCCTTAACGGTATAGATTGTATAACTTTTATTCTTCCATCTCAAAAGTGTTATTTTTAGGAGGATGCATATGAACTCCAAATCACTGGTTTAATTCTGCACGAACTTCTTCCATTGTCTTTCCTGCTCTAGCCCTTTCATGAATCCAATAGGTTGAAACAATACGTTTCTCAGTGGTGTATAACTTGTGTCAGCCATTCTTTATGTCATATTATTTGAAACAAACAACACAGAGAGGATGAAAAAAGCTATATTGAAAATTATAACAGGGTCCGGGCAGGTAATGGTTTATTTTTAACTTGCGGGCTATGGGCCTTATGATAAACTAACCTACAATTCAACCCAAACATCTTTCTATAAACCTTGTAGAAAAAAAATATGTGAGAATTTGGTATAATTTAAGGAAATCTGTCTACAAGGCTCATGTACAAAATTAATACTCCTTCAACAGAGAACAATTCTCAAAAGTAGTAGAATTTGCAAATCAGATGTGTACAAGTTTGGCAACGGGACTCTTTTATTTGGGTAATAATAAGGTACGCATCAACATCCACTGTTTCTAGACTGTGATCTTGTAAGATTAGTAAAACTGCATCCCTTTTCATCCCCCATTCTTCTCCTCTCACTTGCTTACTTGCTGTTAAATGCCTCCTATCTCTTTAATTTTTTTTTTGTCTTAATATGAAAAAAGGTTTTTTTTTTTTCAAAGATTAGTGTCTTTCTGTTAAAAGTACCTACTAAAGTGAAGAAAATGAAGAAAGATAAGTTTGTCAAGGTCCAACGGTCACTAATCCACTAATTTACTAATTTGAATCTTAATGTAACCTTGGAATCCAGACTCTCCATAGAAAATAATAATAGCAACTAAATGTTATCATTTTTTACCAAACTGAATTCATTATAAATAACATTCATACATTCAGTTAAGTGTTACATCGATGGTCTGGGTTCTAATTGTTAAGTTTTTTTCGTAATTATTATTGAGGCTGAAATATAAATAATCAGAATTAGAGTTATAAAAAAATCCAAATTCAAAATTTTTAAAATCAATCTTTTTTTTTAAATCTTGATCTTATATTTTTTTGAATTCTCAAATATTTAAGGATTTTAGATATTCGAGGGTTCAAGGATTTAAGGTATTAAAAGTTCAAGTATTCAATGGTTATAGGATTCAAGGATTTAAGAGGTTCAGTTTGGGATTCAAGGATTTGTGGATTGAATAGTTCAAGGATTCATGGATTTGAGGGTTCAGGGATTAAAGGGTTCAGTTTCGAGGTATCTGAGGGTTTCAAGGATTCTAGGATTCCAAAATCCCATTTCTAATTAAATTATTTTACAGTGTTTTCATATATCATCAAGGCATAGGGCAAATTAATCGTTTTGATAATAAACTAAGAATTAATTATAAATGATACAGACGTTTGGTACAAAACGAAGTGCTTTATTATACATTATAACCAAGATTTTGATTAAACACTTTATATACATGTTTAATTTTTCATCTCAATACAACATTGGTGTGTGCACAGCTCAAAGACTGAACAAAATTACAAAACCTCAAAATAAATACAAGATAAATTTGTATGTTATAACAGCATATGTGGTTGAAAGTAATTACATTCATATGAATTTGCAACAGAAAATTATTTATTTTAATTTTTTTTTTTTTTTTTAGAGTTTTAAAAATGATTCAGACATACAAAATTGAGAAAATATTTTTTTTATATATAGTAGCAAAAACTTGTATTGGAATATTGACAAGCAAAATATGACATCAGTAAATTAATGTCGACACAAAAGCCTTGATTCAATATTAAGGCCGATCTGAACCAACCCAACAAAGAGGATTGAACACAATTGGATGCATTTGAAAGTAACATTCACAACAATACATGTAAACAAGTGCCCTGTTAGAAGAACGAGCTGAGCTAATTTTAACCAATCTCAAAGCCAATACAGAAGAAAAACACCTCTAAAAGTGATCACGCCATTGCAGGGCTATGTGTGTACATTCGAATTTTCATAGAAAGAACATTATCTGATAGCTAGAAAAGTTACTAGATCTACTTTCAGAAAAATCTCTTTCCGCTTTACGAAGTACATTTTGTTTTATTTGGAAAAAGGTACAGGAAATATGGATAGGAAAATATATAATCTTTCTTATAATCCATTCATTATAACATTCCTACAATCAGTTAAGTGTTAAACTATTTGTCCGTTATAATCAGTTTTGAACTTTGTTTCTATTCACCCTTCTTATACCTTCTTTCAAATATAACAAAATACCTAAAAATGTGAAAAGAGATTTTCCTTAAAGCGATTGGATTCCTTTTTTAGGGAAGTTGCGTTGTGAGTTTCACAATCCTTGCTGATGAGTTGATAGAATGCTTTACAATTTAAAAGCATATTTGTTTGGAACTCGTTTACTAAAAACTACTCTAGGGTATATCAAATAATCTTGAATTTATTTTCGAGTTCAATCTAACAAATTTATTTATAACGTATATGAAACAAAAATACTAAAAAAAATTGTTTTGTTTGGTTATAGATTTGATGCAAATTTTTAGACAATTTTGCATTTATATTTGTAGATAATAAGGTTAATATTAGCACAGCTCTTTTAAGTTTTTTTTTTTCCAAATAAATGTTTGAAATATAATTTAACATTATATACTTGTAATATTGGATCAAACTTGTAGAAGGTACAAAAATAGCTGTTTACAGTTCTATGTTTATTAAATGTTTAATAAAGCTACAAAACCGAATATGACTACTTTATAAACAGCAGTGTGGTCCTAAAATGATTAATGAATGAGAAGGCATGGGGAGGGGGGGAGGTGTCCTCCACCATCACCCCCTTCCTTCCTCATGGAAAAAACATTATATAGAGAAACTCTAGGTTGATTATGATCAATAAAATATGTCATCAATACTTTCTTAACGTAGAATTGATTTTATTATTAATGAACAAATTCACTACTTTAAAGCGGGCTGTGGAGTCTGAAGCAATATTTGGGTGGAGTCGAAATGGTGAAAATTTACAGACTAGGCCTCCAAAATTCAAACTTAATAGTATTATGGATAATATGGTAAATATATCATTAATTTTTGACCTCAAAATTAATTTTTCTTTCTTTATGGCTAATTTAATTGGATTGATAAATGATTCAAAATATAAAAATGGAGAAGTCAAAGATTGGCGTACCAACTCCACAGCCTTGTTTTAAAGTACCTAAGAGGTGTTAGGTTCTATAAAAGAGCAGCTTAGGCCCTTTGGCCTTAAACTACACCACTGCTTATAACTATAATGAATACACAGTACATAATGAAAACACTTAAAGATGCTATAGAAATTTCTTTTGAGCTACATAATCATATCAATTACAAACAATTTGTTAAAAATAAAATATTAAAGCTATAAATTTATCAAACATGTTTAGAAGAAAAACAAAAATTATATGAATTCTATCCTTTGTATTTTTTTTATTTTTTTTGTAGATATACACAACTCAAAAGAACTAATTTTCAAATGCAATACAAATAGTGGACAATGTTTACACACCCGAGATTCTTATTTCTCTGAAACAATCGGAAATCATCTTGATATTAATATTTTGTACAGTTAGGCCTTAAGACTTTCTTCTAATTGTTGAGTATTCTAAACTCTTAAAAACAGGAAGTAACAGAGATGTGTAGTAAGCCCTGTCATTGATAACATTAAAATTACAAAATACTATTTACAAAAAAAAAAAGTTATCGAAAAAAGAAATTCTTGCAAGTTTCACAAAAACTTAAGTGAAGCACCATTTGTTTGCAAAAATAATTAATTTTTTTTCTAAAAATCAGACTTTACAAAATGACAAGTCGCTATTTACAACATTTTAGTCATGAAATGACCAGTTTGATGTACATTTGTGAAACAATGGGGGTAATGAACCAAAACATATTTTAATAGTAGAGATATTATGTTAGGATCCATATCAGTCTGAAAAAATAATGATAAATATAAAATAGAGAGGTAATTTTCCTATAAATTAAATTCCAAATGAATATTTTATTTAATCTAGTTTTTACCAAGGTTATGGTACTTAAAAAAAAACTATGAATTCATACATAAAATGGAAACAAACAAAAATCGTTGCTAACCATATATTGTATATCATATCTAATCCATTAGAATATTTATTTAAAGGTATAAACTACAGAATAAAACAAATTGAATAGGAATAAAAATTTGCATACAACAGCTAATAAGAATTTTTTTATAGCAAAATGTAAATTATATAAAACAATCAACCTCCGCTCATTTTAGATAACGAAAGTTAAAAAATATTTTTTCAAACATCAATTTCATTAACAAATTTCTTGAATTTTGGAAATCCCAAGTTATATGTCTTCACAGACAGAAACGAGGGGTGTAGATCTGGTTCCAAGTGACCCGGGATTAAAAATATGACATCCTGATAATTGTGTAGATTACAAAGCTAATAACAAATGATTTTACATTTGGCTTGGAGGAATAATCGTTTATAAACAACACCAAAAAACAACAAACGGAACAGTTTCACATTTAATGCCATCCTGAGACTTACTCACTAGAATATTTGATTAAAACAATCTTTAGAATCAAATCGATAGCTATATTTTAGCCCAAATCAAACCGACCCACCGGAATATCTCCCGGTGGCTCGGTCACCCCCGAACAAGAGTTAAAGACGTGGACATTCAAAGACGGACGAGTGCTTCCCCGACATAACCGCAACTAATTAATGAAATATAAATAAAAAATCGTGTTGTTAAACTTTCAACTCTTTAGAATATAAATGCAGCCAAATAAAGTGAAAGGTGGTGAAATAATTATCTTAATTTGTTAAATTCACTTGTCTAGATTAAATAAAAAATCAAAGTTTCCATAGTATGTGAGAAAAAAAACTTTTTTTTTTTCAAACAAATCTTATCAACTTCACAACACTAATTTGGGTCTTGTAACGTTACAAATTAAAATGACCAAAAATAATGTGAACTATGACTTAATGCAGTTGGTTCCCAAAAGGTGGTCTGCGGACCCCCAGGGGTCTGCCGATCTCAAAGAACCTCTTGGGGGGTCCTTGACTGGTTGGTTATTGGGAACCACTGTCTTACTATAAGCATCATTATCAATTTATTTCCACTAATTACAATCGACACAAAGTGGAAGCATTATGAATGAAGTATTAAGTTGAAGATGAAGGAGAATGATTGGAGCAAAATAATTAATTTAGAAGAGGGTGTGCAAAGGTTTGACTTGGCTTCAACAATATTACTAACTAATCTGGTCCATGGCAGACCCGACGTTAGTGATACATTCAACCATCTAGCGCTGTAGTCAAGAAACTGGAATCGCTATAATTGTTTTAATGAAACTCGTTTGATATGTGTTAACATCCTCCAGATAAATTATACTGACGTATAAACTTTAAAACTTGGAATATCTTGAGTGCATTCGTTCCTTTTTAATATCCAGAAAAAAAAATAAGGAAAATAATTTACATTTACCTGGTATCATATAGAATATAGTTTTTTTTTAATAAATATTTTAGAATGTTTTTATCAGAAAAGATAGAAGTTTAAATATAAATTTTAATCGATATTAAATAATGTGTTGTATTAGGGGTTGTGCAAGTACTCAAAAATTCGACTCAAAGGAGTTTTTGTAACTGATCAAACTCGACTCAAAATATTTTTACAAAACTCGAAAAATTTGAGTAAGTACTCTGAATTTTTTATATTTTATCAAAGATCCTAGTTTGATTAATTTTATTCAATTCTAAGATATAATTTCATAGCAAATAGAGTCCTCCAATATTAATTCCTTTTGTCTAATTAAAAAAAATTACAATTATATTAAATTTATTAAAAAATTGGAATTTGATTGACTATACATTTTTTCACAAAAAAAAAGTAATAAAAAAAAATCTTGAACTTATTTATGGATTATGCATGGATATTTACAGAAAATCAACTTGAAATATTTTTTTGTTCAAATATTACCCTATACTATACTATTTGAACTTGGGGGGGGGGGCGATTAGTTTTCATTCAAATTTGACTTTGTTTAAAATGCCTAATTGCACATCCCTACACTGTAGCAAACATATTCAAAAGAGAGCCAATATAATAAGCATACACTAAGTACCCTCACAGCTGTGTTAAATTAGAAGCCCAAAAGCTACGTCTGACGACGCTATGTAGTAAGGACTTTTGACTCAAAGTAATTATTATTACTGACACAATATGGCCCTACCTAATTATTACAAAAATATTACTATTTGGTTTTTCCAAGTTTAGTCTTGATATTTTAGTTAATCAGAGAAGAGCATAAAGTTTAATGTCTTACACACTAAATATATTGCAAATTGTTTAAATGAAAATCCATTTAAAAGGTTTACCAACTTAACTAAAAAAATAGTATATGGAACTAAATTATTACTTAAAGAAATACAATATGTGTGTTTGGTATGTTATTTTTTCTAAAAAAAAAAAAATAGAAGTAGTATAGTTGCTTTAAAGTATGTGATAAATGTTCAAAGTCTTTAAAAAGAGTGTTTTTGCATTGATTTAGAACAAACGTTGGTTAAGAAACAAAATTTAAATTTTTCAAACATAGATACAAACATAATATTCACTATCTCCAAGATGTAAAATGTAACGGTTTTCTTTGAATGGGTTATTCCCAAATCACTTATTAGATTCTCTTTAAGGAAAACCTCTTTTTCCTTTATGAGGTAATTGTATTATATTTGGAAGAAGGTATAGGAGAGGTAGATGGAAAACATATACAAGGAACAAACACTCCTCCATGATGCGTTCTGATAGAATGCAAACTAGGTCGAGGATTGGGCGGTGACGATCGATTTTCTTCAAGAATCAGCCATTATCTCTTTGTCCAGTGGCAGCAATGTAAAGTGTGAACTCCAGCTCTTCTATACCTTCTCCCAAATATAATACTTATTAGATTCTGACGTATTTGGTGAGTGTAAGTATAATGTAACAAAGCCTCAAGTTCAAAAGTAATTTTCAATCATACAACAAAAATACCTGTTCTGCCCGCAGCTCATTCTATATTTTTTTTAAACATACTTAACATAATTAAGCTATCATGAAATCTAAAGCAATAACTATTAAAGATATATATTTTAAGTTCACTACACTTGTCCATTGAGGTGAAACTATTGTGAGATGTTAGTTTTTCAAGTGGACATCACTTTTCTCATAAATTGACAAAACATGAATATTTCGCATGGGGAATATTAATCAATGTCCAAATAATAATAAAATGCTCATAGGAACTAATATACAACACACATTTTTAACTTTAAATACAAAGATAACGTAACATATCTTCGATTAATTAATAAATGGATTGCCATTATTTTCAGGAAAAATTAGTTCTACCTGAAAAAAAATAATCATCATAGCTTTAGATATATTATAAAAACTGCTGAAAAAATCTTTTATATATATATAAAAAAATAGAGAAAGATAGAGTTTAAAAATTGATCAATCAGGCCAGGCTGATGCCAAGATTCGACCCAAATGATATGACAGGTAACTATGCGTTATTGATCGTCGTTAACAAGATGGTATAACCAATTTTGCCTTCTTGACTGGGAACATGTTTTTTAATGCGTATCATTGTTATAGACAAAATAATGAGGGTGTGCGCATACTCGAAAATTCGAGTTCAAGTCAGTTTTAGTAGCTGCTGTCAATTTTTACAGAACTCGAGAAATGTGAGTACTCTTTTTCTTGAATATTCCTAATTTTATTAATTTTATTCTATTTTAAGATATTATTTCATAGCAAATCGAGTCCTTAAATATTTCCTTTTGTCTAATTAAAAAAAGGTACAATTATAATAAATTTATCTAAAAATTTGAATTTTTGTGATTATATTTATTTTTTTAAATACATGTTTGTACTTTTCTGATACCTTTGCTCAGTCATTAGCGTGTCTGCCTACTGAGCTGAGGGTCCCGGATTCAATTCCCGGCATGACGAAATATTTATCATTGATGAAAATAAGTGTTTACCCTTTCACAACGATAAATTAAACGCCGAGGTCTGGATGTTGTGCGTGTCCTAGTCTTAAGTTAGATTATAAAGCACACGGAGTTGTGACAGGTCTAGCAAGCCGGTAGTAGAAAAATGTATGGCGCGAATAAAAAAACTGACCCAAGTCATAGGCTGGAAACAGTAATGAATGTAAAGTAACATATGTTTGTAATTATGCGGTTTATGCATTAAACTATTACAAAAATTCAACTTGAAATATTCTTGTAGAAATAATGCTCTTTACTACTCAAACTCGCAAATAATACAAATTCAGATTTTTAAATAAATTTAATATAATTGACAGAGGCTGTATCCAAATAGACCTCATGAATTCACACACCCCATACACTTCCTATCGAAGACTGCATCAGTCCATCGAACGGCAACGAGCCTTGCTCATCCTGATCGCAGCGCTACTACTACCATGATCTTATAAACTCCTATGGATCGCAGCGCTACTACCTACCAATGATCTAAAACTATGGATCGCAGCGCTACTACCTACCAATGATGTTATAAACTCTATGGATCGCAGCGCTACTACCTACAATGATTATAAACTATGTCTAGCATCATCTATCAGAACCTATGTGAAAATAAATAGGCTACAGTGCTTAATATTGACACCATTTTATTGTTTGCATAGATTGTTTTCCCGTTGTTTTATGAAAATTAAAGCATGCCAATAAACAGTTTGCTACTTATGGTGATAATAAATGGTATGCGTGGATTGATTAATCAACTTTTGGAACTAACCAACTTCTTAATATAGCAAAGTGTGTACTTTAGCAGCCTGTATAATTTAAAATGATGGGCAACATAAAGTTCTGAGTTCTGGCAGACAAAAAGAGAATAATAAACAGTTATCATTCAAAGACCCAACCGAGGACGTGCCAACAATGTAATGCTCCCATCCTTGGACTCATGGGTGTGTGAAGTGGTGCTGAGGCATCCTTGGTGACAATTTGGACAGATATAAACTTTGTCACGTGATTACCGATGTAACTGGAAAGGGTAGTTATCAAGGTGACCGTGTATAAATAGAGAATTCAGATACAGGCAAAATTATAGTTTTTTAAATCGGACAGAAAGAAACACTGAGCAACTTTATTTGCTATGAACTGATATCTTAATTAATTTAATTCAGAATTTTGGAGATAATATTGAAAATTCCTAGTATTCGAATTTTTTGCAAGTTTCGAAAAAATCTACATGACTCGAATTTGAATTTTCAAGTACTTACACTCTCCTAAGAAATTTAATAATTGTGAAAATACTTTTTTTTTCTAAATGAAACTATACATCCAGCCTTAGAATCCAACCAAACAAAACCGCTGGTAAATAAAATTAATTACAAATAAAACTTATCGACATAGACAGTTATTCCCATGCTAATGACATGACCAGTCAACTAAAGCTTCATTTCCCACATGACAATGTGTGCATCGTTACTATTTCGGCTTGTGGGGCCCCCCACAGTTCCTAGATTTGGTTTCCGCACAGCAGCACGTCTGCCGCCAGTTCACATAGCCCCGCCCTCCCATCAGTGTAATCACGGTGCGCCGTCCAGCATCCGTCTGA
Organism: Timema podura; assembly: GCA_033556935.1. Taxonomy (NCBI): domain Eukaryota; kingdom Metazoa; phylum Arthropoda; class Insecta; order Phasmatodea; family Timematidae; genus Timema; species Timema podura. Next base: position 80,717,314 of record JAVRXN010000011.1, read on the forward strand.
GTCGAAGCACTGCCTTTATTATGCAGGCCCTTCGGGCCCTTACGAAGAGTTTCTACAGGAGTTTTAGGAGATAGCGGAGTTTCCGGAGTGGGCACTGTTATTGTTATGTCCGTCACACCATTGGTAGGGGGCTGCATGATGTACTGACATTACTACCAGTCCTAGACACAGATCTACTTCCGTTCCTGAGAGAAAGTGCTTCCTCCGAACCGGACGACGTGTAAATAGACGAAGACCGTGAGTCCACAGACCAGTTTGATAAGTCCAGCGACCTCGGTCGGCTTGCCTTCATTTTCAGTCTTCGATCTAACGTACTCACTTTCGCGGTATGGCTGCTAGTTCAGGATCACTCCTGCGCAGTGATTCATATATTGGTCCACCCCTCCGTTCAACCCACCGTCTTCACCCTCGTAGTCCTTCACGTACATCAACTCACCGTAAGACCGTAAACATCGCAAGTGTCCCCTGAACCTTGAGACGACGTTGTTGACGTGGATAAAAGCCCCCCGCCACTGCCTAGACCGCGAGGTAGAGTCTTTGAGGCACGGTTCGTCAACACGTCCATTTCCCGGGGTTTCCTTCTGCGCATGACTGCGGGGCTGTTCATGAGGTGCTGCTTCAACTTGGCTGTCACTGAACTGTCTGATAGCTGCTTCTCTAGTTTTTCTTTTAGCACCACCACTACCTCCTCCGCGGGAAGAGACTGAGTTGGAGATATGTCCGATTCACCTCCCGCCACCTTCTCGTCATCCTCCGGAGGTTTAGGGGAATGGAAGGTGGTGCCGGTGCCTCGAGGCTGGAGCGCCAGAAGAAATGTGATCGGACCAAAGTGTGCGTGGTACGAGATGTTCACCCTCCCACTGATGATGGGGACACCTTCCAGTCGGGGCAGAGGTATGGTGAGGCTGATCCCTACATTGGTTCCAACCCACAGTAGTCCCTTGCAGGCCATCAAGGCGGTGACAGTGACCGGCGGGCCGCGATTATTTGTGCCACCGCCGGTGCTGGTGGTGACGTGGCGCACGACGTTAGATGCCACGTTGATGTCCTGAAGGTGTTTGAAGGTCTCCGTGTGGTAAAGACAGATGATGCTGGAGTTCTTGAGGGAGATCCAGAGACCAACACCAGAGTGAGCCATCAAATTCACGTTGCCAACATGCTCATGATGCACCCCAAAACTCTTCTGTAACATTCAAACACATAAACAATAATAAAATAAACCCACTTCAATATGGTCTAACCATCCATGGCAGCGTTTCTCAAAGTTTTGGTAATGGAGGAAACCCCAAGTGGAGGTCATGTGCACCGAGGGAACAACGGAGCCCTGTTAGAAGGGGGGCCAGGTTGTGGGAGTGAGGTGGGGTTGTGTTAAAGCTATACAGTTCTATAAATGACCATGTACAGTGATTCATGTAGGTAAAGCCAAGGCCAGCGATACCATTACATGTCTCTCCCAATCCCCCGACCTAGGTTTCATTCTATAGGAACTAATTAGGAGGGAGTGTGAAACGTGTATAGCAACTTCCAAAAAGAGGAAACCAAAAATCAAATTATAAGAATCATTGGAGTTGTTCCACAAATAATAAAATATTCAGAGAGTACTGTGCAGAGTACAGCTGGGAGAGTCATAGAAGAGAAATATATTGAAAAGACATGCAGAACTCAGTGTTTTGGAAAGAATCAGCCAACTTCTTCGAAGGAAGTGACGGAGGTATACCCCTACAGAGATGGCCAGATTCAAGTAATGTCCCATCAGTAGTCAATAATTTTATAATACAATTTTAAATGCGATCATTAATTTCATTATATTTTTGCTTGTGCATAATTTAATGTTTTCTTGCCCATATCTTCAGTTTTAAGTGCATAAGTGCATGCATATATTGCCACCTTTCATGCATATAAATCGGCAGCCTGGTGATCAACCTTCTTTAATTATTTTTATCATAAAACCTACCGAGACCCTGCGACCCCTTTGATAGGCTGCCACGGCCCCCCAGTGGTCTAAAGACCAAAGGACTGGACTGCCGATTACAGGGAGATCTGGATCCAAATTTTGTATGATATATTTTAATAAATGATTTTTCACTCTCACTACACACAAATGCTGGTGCATATCTTCTATATTCAACCTTACATTCCCCAACACATTAAGTAATTTAGTACACATATGCAGAGCAAGCATAGCTAAATATTTAGAGGAAAACTGCACAAGATTATTGGTAGATCAATTGAAAACTAAAAAATTTTAATAGTCAAGGAATTTAAATAAAATATAATTTTTGTAGTTAAAATAAACAAGGGAGAAAACAGCGCCAAACGGCTTTATTTCATAAATATTGAAAGGAGGATAGTTGAGCAAGCCATGCACTATTACCAGAAAAATGTAGACCTAAGTTCCCAATTAAAACACAAAAAAACACATCACAGTGTAGTTTCGGGGTGACATTAAGCTGCTTTTCCATAAAACCACTTGAGACTATCGGGGGAAGGGGTCATACACGTTGTCAAAATATGTGCGACTTGTTTTTCAACGCACTATTTATTAATAACTAATTTTTAATGATGAATAAACTTAAGTGGTGTATTGCGTACCCCCGAATTATTTTCACATACCCCTAAGGGTAAGTGTATCACAGTTTTGATAAACATGCCTAAGAGCATGCATGTAGATAAAAAGTTAGTTGAACCGAGGCTCAACAGCACCAGGTGTTATGCCCCCTTGTCCAAAGCCAGTATACCGACCTGGACTTGTCCGCTGTGTCCCCCGAGCACCCAGACCTTGAGTCCGCAGGCCGCATACATGCTCGTGTTGATGGGCAGCAGGCAGGAGACCGGGTCGGAGCCCAGGTTAAGCGTGTGGGGTTCCGACAGATCCCACGTCCCACCATCCTGCGAGGAGCGACGGAACTGGAGCAGGCTGCCGTTGGCCAGAGCCACAAACACGCTGTCGCAGTGGTAGCGGATCTGGACCACTCCTCCGGCCACACTGCAGCCTCCTACCTCCTCCTGTTTCTCCGGCTCACTGGCGGCGTACATCACCAACCTGACCAGAAGTAGATATCAACAAATGAAGGGACATGTAAAAAACATTATTGGGCATTAACCTAATGGTTTAATAAACCAAGATAGTTTTTTTTAAGAAAACACATACTTTTTTTAAAGAGGTGTGGGTGTGTGAAGCTTCAAAAACTTCGACTTCACTTTAAATATGAATACACTTTCAATTCGATTCAAAAGTAAAATTCAGGATTCGACAACGCATCTTTGAGGGGGGTACATACTTTTTTTTTACTATTTACTCTTTTAAATATTTTTTCAATTAATGATGGTACAATGTATAAATAGATAACATATTTTAAATAAGGGTGTTGGAGTAGGCATTTTTCACTTTGAGACGAGTTCAGAATGAAAACAGAGTTTTTCTGTATTAATTTTAGAGCATTGTTTGTGCTAAAATTATAAAATGTACTTTTATTTTAAATAGGTCCATAACCACAAATATAAATTTTTAATAATGATTTCCCACCAAATTTTAGTACTTGGGCAGGTATTGTTAATAAGTACCTATCCAAGATATTTGGAGAGGTCTTAACCAGAAAATTTTCAAAATTTGGATACCCCTAAAAGCCCCTAAATTCCTGACATGACAAAACTCAAACAATTTTTTTCTAATACACAAAATTCAAGCTTAATTCCCGGTTCTCCCCAAACAGTGACCAACTTGCTCAAAGATAGTTTTCGCTCGAATCAAGATGGAGCAGTGCACTAACCTCCTGCTGTCAGTGCCCATCCAGACAGTGTCCCCTTTCAGTCCCGCGCCGCCCGCCAACACACCCTTCACAAACTCCATGGCGGTGACCTTGGTCTCCTGGAGATCAAACGCACCCACGTCCCTGAGCGCGCCAGCCTGTTGCTGGTGCTGAGACAGTATGGCGATATGGACTGCTCGCGCCATCCGAAGTGCACACCCACAAGTAGCTGCTAGGGCGCGAACGTCGTCCCCCACCACCGTGTTTATTAGAGGCCCCGCTCGCCAGGTAGAAACATCCACAGCGTACCTAGGCACACGGCAGGTCAATCAAACAAATCGATGTGAGAAAGTGTAGCTAAAAAAAATAATTCCTGAAGACACCTAGAATATAAGAATAATAAATGATGGATCTTCGAAATCTCAAAGCCAACTAAAGAAAATTCAAACACATATTCCACACTTAAAATTCAAAGATTAATTTAGTTTTGGATAAAAGAGAAACAGAGGAAGTGATGACTATGGAAATTAACTTTTTTGGAGTTGCTCTGTCACCTAGGAGGTAGAGGATGTACATGGAAATGAAAGGATATTAGTAGGGTTTTTAGATTTGGACCCTTGAGCATTCCAATATAAGGAATGCAAGGTTGTGGAATGTTATGGACAGTACATTAATGAGGAATGGAGGGAAATGGTGTATTCATGAATATTAATGTGATATGCAATATGTATGGAAGAGATGGGAGGAAGAACAGAAAGCAGGAAGAGTGTAAGTAAAGGAAGAGAGTGCAGGGGAAGAATGGTGGAAGGACAAGAGGAGATGGATGCATTTTAGAAACGACCTGCCACAGGCTGGAAACAGTTGAAAGATGATGGAAGATGAGAAGAAAGGAGGATGAATTGAAATTTATTTTTGAGCTCTGATACTGACAGAAAACTCAACAACTAGAGTCCAGATCATTAATTCACCATTTAATAGGGTGTGCGAATGGGGATTTTTTGATCACAGATATTTTCAAATATAAGAGTGAAAATTCCGAATCAAATAGAATAATAGTTAATAAAATCTCGTTACAGCTTGGTATTAATTATTGGTACACATATTTTTAATATGGTCGGTAAAATTTGAATAAAGTCATGTGAAATAAATTCTCACTAAAATATTAAGCAAAAAAAGTGATATGGCAGACAACAAAAATTTGAATAAAAATTACATTCTCTATGTTTATTTATAATCAATGTTAAGGCAATGATGTTTATATATTTTAAGCTAAACATAGAGATTCAATGGAAAAATGAAAACTCCTGTTTGTAGATTGTGATTTCTAAAATTGTGGATTTAACACAGTTTTATATATATATATATATATATATATATTCCAGCATTGCATATTACTACCTGTTCGGGTTATAAGCTTATCTAATAGCTACACCATTAGTTTTAGGCATTAGGAAGGTTATTTTAGAGAAAGTGTACCCACATTTGTGTGGAGGAAATTAAAAAACTATTTCAGAAACCCCCCCAGTACACCCAACCGAGATTCGAATCTCAATCTCCCTATCATCGTTTGTCTAGTCTACTGCGAGAGTAGCATGTTAAGCCACACGGCCACTGAAGCGAATAGCTTTAAATTAAAAGAATTTAAGCCAGTTTCATAATTTTGGTGTCATCCTGTATGAGTCCAGCCTGAAGCTAAGCTAAGGAGTTCCAAGAGGTAAGAACTGCACCAGCGTTCACTCCTCCTTGTTCCGCCCACTCACCTCGGTTTGATGCTGTGACTTGTAGACCGGCTGAGCGCGGACAAATAAAGGCATCTTGGTGGAAGGTCGGCGCTCTTGTTCAGGTACTTCCCACGCGGGAGAGTTGTTGGGGTCCAGCGCCAGTTGTGCCAGGCGAAGCTCTGAAATTTCATTCAGAAACCAGTTTTATTCTAATCACCTTCAAAACCCCTTTTAAAAAATGATCAATTTTACATATTCAGGTTAAACACATATACACTAATTACACTATGGTGTTTTTTTCATTCATTATTAATGCAGTATTACTTTCTTCTTCCTTTTGTGTTTTTTGCCCCCTCTTTTAGGAAGTTGTGTTGCACGTTTCACACTCCTCCCTGATGAGTTCCGATAGAATGAAACCTAGGTAACGATCGATTTTCTTTAAGAGGCAGCCATTACCTCTTTGTCTAATGATAGCAATGCAAAGTGTGAACTGTGTTCTTCTTTTCACTGAAAGAGCCATATTGTGTCCGTTCCTTTTATATGTTTCTGTCCACCTTTCCTTTACCGTCTTCCAAGTATAATACTAAGATGCTAGGAATTAAAGAGGTTAAATAAATTACTGTCGGTACCCCCAAACGAGATTTGAACCCTTATCTCACCGTCATCGGCGGTCTAGTCTATTGCGAGTGTGACAACTTGGACCATTCGACCACCAAAACAGGTACTAAAACCTCACCATTTGAAAGCAATAAGCTCCTCTTTTTTTATAGCAATAATGTTTAGATAAATATTAAGAAAAATTACTAAAACAATCTAATAAAGAAAATCCTTAGATTTTCCTTAATTCAAAAATCAAAATTCTACTGACTCTCTCGTGTCACCATCTTTTCCAATATTTGTATTCAAACTCAAGATTCAGGATTCGTTAAATAAAATGAAGATTCATATGAAGGGTACAGGGGAAATAGAGGGAAAAGTTCATTTTTATATATTTTTTTAGATTAAATTGAGCTAGTACTGCCATCTGTTAAACAGCCATAAGATCTTTCTAAAATACTTTAGACTGTGGCTAAAAAGGGCCTTTGTCATATTTAAATTAATTAAAAAAGTATTTGATGGGGTTTGAGATATAAAAGCTGTTGTCCTCGAAAATGTGTGTGTGATGTGACCTTCCCACTCTTCCACCATTTTGGTGACCTGGCGGTCCTGGGGTAAGGTGGTCAAACTTCTGTGCTGGGGGTCCGGGGCTCAATCCTCGGTCCCGGCACAGATTTATCTGATTGCCAAACCCTTCCTTCACCTCTGACAAGACGTGTATTAATCACAACTTGTGAATGTGTGGAATGCCAGGCCTCCACCGTGGTTCGGATTCCACGTTAAACTGTAGGTCCTCCATTTCATCTCATAATTACCCTACTATTACACATTAGCATAAGTGCATACAACCTGAACGTGTAGTAAGACGCGATGATGATGATGATAATAATAAAATATATATAATAATAAAAAATAATAATAATAATTTTCCTCCCCTTCATATTCATAAGATAGTTGATTGGATCTAGCTCTGGTATAAACTATTGAACATTTATAGAAATGGCGAGTGAGGGGAAGAGTCTGTACCTGTGATCCACTCCTTCTTGACGGACGGATTGTTGGTCTGGAAGGTGAACGTCTCGTCCTTCCCCTTCCCCTTGACAGAGAGCTGCAGACAGCACGAGTCCACCCACGCCATCTCTTCGTCCTTGTGCTGGATCGAGCTTTGGATTGAGTTGAGGATACGTCGTGTCGTATCCACACTCAGCTCCTAAACACGCACAACACCAAGGTACATTTACTGCCCCCACACTTTTTCCATAAGTCTTTTGTTTTTACACACATTTTCTCCCTCTGACCACATCTGGGCTCCGTCATGTAACAGATCAAATCTGAGGTGATGATTGACTGACTGTACCTTGTAAGATCCTTTGAGTGTGGACACCAGATCAGCGATACGGCTGACCACTTCGTAGTCGTGCATCAGATTGTTCATCTCGGCCACAGGTTGTCGGCTCCGCCCGGAGTGGAGGCCGGCGTGTCCGTGCTAGTGCCACTATGGTTCGACTTGAGGCTGGAGCCCCGCTGTAGACCGGCAGTCAGTTTTCGGCTCAAGGTAGGGGAGGTGCTCGTGTCCACCACCTAAAATAGAGGCATGCGATCGTTATTTATTAAGGATGTGCGAGAACCATTTTTCAATTCCGAGATGATCAGAGATGAGAATATAAAAAAGTATCTAGACACGAGAAAGAAATGAAAAAATGTTCTTTGAAAGCAAATAAAATTAAAAAATATGTTTATTAAAGTAAATACATAGTTTAGAGAGTTCCTTTTTGACATTTGAGCTGGTGCTTGCTTTTATTGTCTTATAACTCATACCCATTTTAAATGCAATTAGTAAAATAGTGATAGGGAGAGACATGCAAAAGGGTGGAGTTTTTTTAGGGAAAAGTGGTGTTATTTTTCTCGAAATAAGCGAAAGATATTATTTACATAAATATGATTGTAATAGTATTCGTTAAAAAAAATAGGATAAAACTGTTACATTTTTCACTTATATTGTGTATTTAACTATTTATTAAATAAAAAAAATCAAGTATAAATACGCACAAAACATTTCATTCTTAGTAATATCAAACTCAATATCATTTTATTACCTGTCTTACAAATAGCAATTAATCAAATTATCAACTTAGGTTTAGACCAAAATAATATCACCGAAACATGTCGTCATAGAAGACTGAATTATATCAAATAAAAAAGGAATACAAATTAAGAAATATAATTTTGCCAAACATTGACCGCCTTACAAGTCATATATATTAATTTCCTTGCTTAGACTGCATGAAATATTTTAAAAGCTAAAAAAAGAATTGATCTATAAATTTAGGTATTTAGTGTGTAAAAGTAGAAATCTTGATTTTTAATGCTAGCCTAGATAAAAAAAAAGCTTAATATCCTGAAAACACTAATTTTTTCTGTGATCCATTCTATACCTAAAAATAAGTAAAATCAAATACTATTCGTATAAATGGCAGCCCTGGTAATCTATCTACCAGTGTTACCGCGTTGAAAATGATATTGCATGATGTGGTTATTGCCAAATTACAAAGAAATTGTTGTTTATTTAGAAAAAAAAGCTTAATTCGTGTTTTTTGCATGAAAACAGTAGAATTTGTGTAAAAATTTGTTTTATTTGCAAATGTGAATTTTGCATGTCCTAGTTACAATGAACACCATTTATAATTTAATTTTGTAGGTAACAGCTTATATTGTTAAAGCTTGATATTGAAATACAATATTTATAGCTAAAATATTTCCTTAATGAAGGGGGTTTTTTTGTGGGGGGGGAGAGTCCTATTTTTGGGTTAATTACGGTATTATTGGAAATAAAGATTCCGGTTTGGTTATTTTTTAAATTTACTTAATGGACATTAACTTTAGCAATGAGATTTTTTTTCTTTGAATGTTCGAGTCTTGCACGTCCCTATTATTCATAAAAATCAATCGACTTGGGGAATGAAGTAATCCGGGAAGAGTTGGGGTACAGGGAGTACATGAGATAGTAGAGGAAGCAAGGACTGAGATGGTTATTGAAGAGATGTAATGAGAATGGGAAAAAGAGAGGATGACTGTAAGAAATGGATGGAAAGTAATGGGGTGGTAGGGAAGGGAGGGAATACATAGCAGTGAGGCACAGAGAAATGAGAATGGGAGGAGCAGAAACATGAATAAGATGTTCAGGTGAGCAAGAGAAAAATGGAAGATATAAAGGAGTGAAGAGAGGGAGAATGGAAGTATAAAGGAAAGATGGAAGGAGTAATTTTACTAAACTGACTGGGCCACAGGCTGAGAACAGTGTTGTTGATGATGATATATATGATGGATTATTGAAGCATAATTATTCTCTATAAGAAAAACCTTTTCGCTTATATAATTATATTTGGAAGAAGGTATAGAAAAAAAAGGAGAAAATGGAAAAATTGTAAAGAATGATAGGTACACATAGATAGTAACATGTAAAAGGTATAACATAACGAACATATAACAGGGCATTGGATGCAAATATATTATATATCTTTATTGTTTCTATCCACCTTTCCTTATTTCTTCCAAATATAATTACATCAATTATTATTATTAATCACTTGTTAATGATACATCCAGGGTAAATCTTTTAACTAAGAGTTCTAAGTTGCTTTTGTGAAAAAGTAGGACTGGGATCTTGAAATCTTCAAATCTCAAGAGCATTTGAGATTCCAATATTTTTTTAATCGCATACTACTACCTGTTCAGGTTATAAGCATATAATAATAATTACTTTAATGGGGTAGGGATGAAGGAAGGAAGCAGTTTAGAGATAATCTGCCTGCATTTGCATGAAAGGAGATTGGGAAACCATTTAGAAAATAATCGCCCTCAGTAGAACCAACCGGGATTCGAACCCAAATCTCGCTGGCAACAACAGACCAGTCCAACGTGAGAGTTACACCTTAAACCATTCAGCCACTGAAGCGAGTATTCCAAAAAATAAAAACAAACTTTGTATTAAAATTAATTTTGAAGCTCCAAAACTACTTATTAGTGGTTCAGACCCAACATAATCAGAGAATAAACTTAACAACCAAAACCCAGACCAGTAATTTAACACTTAAATGGGTGTACGATTGTTATAATGAATGTAATACATTAAAAAAGGTAGCACTTTGTTACTATTTCTATGTTTTATTATTCTATTATATTATTCTACTTCATCTCATGTCCATTATATTTTCCAAGATTGTGATTCAAATTTGAAAGTTTGGGATTTGTCGTAAAATGAAGAACTATAAAATATACCTCGATGTCTGAAACCGGGTAGGTCCACTTGAGTCCCAGTCGCTCCGTACTGCTGAAGTCATCGGATGCCCGGGGAGCGACCGACACGCAGACTACCATGTCATTCAGGAGGAGCAGTCTACGAGGCTTCGACTTGGTGATGAGACCTGATTGGTTAAACTCCTAGAAACACAGGACAGTGTAAGGAGTTCTGAGTTTTAGTTTGCTCTAAAACAAGATACAAGTAGAGACTCTTATTTGTGGTAAGTAAAATGATTGGATTTTTGTTAAATAGGCCTAGATAGTTGGATTTCCGTATAAGAAGTGGGGAAGTGGGTGAATAAAATATTTATTTTTTGAGTAAAAATGGTAACAAATCAACTCTTATTTTAAGTGGTATAGCAAAACAAATATAAAAATTATGGATACGTTTTTATATATTTAATAAAACAAATATAGAAGGTTAAAAAATCCTATAGCCTTTTTAAATATTGTTTCTTTTTTGTTTTCAAACACAATATGGACGTTATAAATGCCGGTTCAAACACATTTTTGATGTAGGGAATTAAACTTACTAGGCTGAGGTAACTTTGTTTTTGCTATTGGAATATTATTGTTAATTTACATTTAAATCAACCAGATTGACCATAATTTACATTTAAAAGGTAATGTAACCAATTTTGTGAAAAGATTCAATATTGTTCTATCCCGCACATGTATTATGAAATATTAATTCAAAAATGAGCTATAATGTACTCCAAATATGTTTTGATAGCCATTTTAATGTTCTGAATAAAAGTTTACAAAACACATCTTGTGAATGAAGTTTGTGAGGAGCATGTTATCTGTCACGAGGAATAACAGAGATTTAGGAGAGAGTTAGGTACAAGGAGTACATGAGATAGTAGAGGAAGCAAGGGTGAGAATACTAAGGAGAACAATGGAGATTAAGTATGTAGGAAAAAGATTGCAAGGGAGACCAAGATAAAAATTGTAAGAGCAGATAAATTGTGCAAGTAAGAGAATAAAAATGGAAGCGATTAAAGGAGCAAGAATGATGTAAGGAAAAAGGAAGAGAGAGACATTTTACTAAACTGACCCGGTGACAGGCTGGAATCAGTTGATGATGATGACTCAATATGACTTATGTGTTGTGTTTCTTGTTCAACTCAAAAGATGGATAGGATTTTAGAACTATTGTGCCTGGCAAAATATTTTGAGAGCTCACCAATTGTGTGACATTGTCCTCCCGAAGCAGGTACCTATTGGAGTCGGATAGTGGCCGCGTGGTGAACTTGCCCGTGATGTGCCTGAGCGTCTCCTTGAACGCTTGGAACTGTTCGGCCTCGCGCTTTCTCTCGTTCAACATCTCCGCTAGACTCTCGAGTTGAGTCAGAGCCAACTGTAGGGACATGCGATCGTGGTGTCCCTGGGGTGTATGCTTCAGCAAGTCCTACAGCAAGGGAAATGTATTGGGGTGCTTACTTTTTTTTAGGCTTATTTTACTCTAGGTTTAGTGGTCAGAGTTCTTGGCTACAGATCTAGAGGTCCAGGGTCAACTCAGCCTCGCAAGGACAAATGAGGCACTACTTGAATGAAAAAGTAAAGGCTTCAATCTAAAAAATTAAGATAAGCGGCCGGTGGGTTAGTTTTTTTCCAGCACTGCGTCTTACTACCCATTCGGGTTATACACTTATGTGCTAATTCTGCTAATCATTAATATTAAACATATTAAACTCAATATCTTGATTCATATTGCTATCAAAAATAATCAATATTAGTATCAAGATTTTCGATACCTTGATTTTTTTAATTGATGTTTGGGTTGTTAACATATTTAAAGCTAACGTTAAACAAACTAATAAATAAATGCAGAAAAATGTATGAAACAGTGGCAGAAATATTTCTACCTTGCTAAGGGGGAAAAAATAAGCTAGAAGGTTAAACATAATTATGGCTGATGGGTTTATATGTGATAGTACTACCAAAAGAACAAAAATTATATTCCTACCTGAAGGAAAAGAATAAACTGTGGAAACCTTTGAACCGGTTTCACCATGAGCCCAAAGAAAGAAAGTCGATCGTGAGCACTGATCTGTTTCACCTGAAAAAAAAAAAAAAATATTATTTACAAATCAGATTTGTGGTCAAGTTTGTTCTCGAGCAGATAACGTTTAGTTTAACATTTAATTTGATATTAAATTAGTTTCAAACAGAGTTTGTTTTTAAATTTTTGCATCTTACTACCTGTACAAGTTATATGTATTACATTTATGGGGTAGGGATGAGAAAAAAATTATATATTATGACTATTGTAAATAAAAGTTGCATATGTTTAAGTGCAGGTGTGTACAACTTCTATTTTTTCATGACATTTGCTTGGCCAAGCTAATTCCCTTACATTTCAAACAAAACATAGTTTATACAATGAAAAGAAAAAGAAAAAACACAGTTCACACTTCACATTGCTGCCACTGGACAAAGAGGTAATGGCTGCCTCTGGAAGAAAATCGATCTTTACCGCTCAATCTTTCGAACTAGGTCTCTAGAATTTCATCATATTTCCATACGTCCATCAAAGACTCTGCCATAAGATATGAGTGAAGAATGACCGTGGGGATGAAAAGACCCCTGGATAGCTCAGTGGTAAGAGCATTGGTTTACTAGGCCAAAAGTCCCAGGTTCAATTCCTGTGTCCAGGTGTCATTTTTAAATTCAAAGAATATATAAGGCTACTAGCGGACCCGACAGACGTTGTCCTGCCTGAACGATGGCTTTTCGTTTGGGTGGCATAATTGATTTCGATAATAAAACAAATACTATGTGATCATCACAATTACAAATTCAAAATGAACTCTAATTAGTGAGTAACACAAATATTACAAATTCAGTGTTTGTCAAGACAACATACAAATAAAACATCTTTTCATTTTTGGCATTTCGCCCACAACTCCACAAATATCAGCTGTATCGAAAAACAAACATAACTATGAATTATTCTCAGAAGTTCAATTATTTATGAACTTTTCAGAAGGTTTTAACAGTCAATTATTGATGAACTTATGATTTTTTTAACGGTCAATTATTAATATTATATTCATTATTATAAATATTGGGGGGTTGGGGGGGATTAAATTTTGAGGTTACATGTTCTGATATGCAAAAAATCTTTTTAAAAAAATCCCCCCTCCCCAAATATAAAATCCTAAAACTCGATTGCAGCGCCACCTACCGGGTCCAATTGTGAATCTAAACCATCCACAGACCCACTCAAACACACAGAGAAAAATGTCATCAAAATCGATAGGAGGAGTTCAGTGACATACACACGTACAGAAGAATTATATATATTAAGATAACCATTGTCAACAAATATTTTATATTAGTTATTTGTTCGATTATTTCTATTTTAATATTATTTTGTTGTACTCATATTTCCTCATCATATTAGTTTACAATATTTGAATTAAAATTCAGTATTTTGAAGTGAAATGAAGATTCGTATTCGACCCATCACTAAGAGAGAGTGTTGAAATAAACCAGTAAAGGAAGGAGTCACAAACCTTGAGGAAATCAGCGAGAGCCGACTTGCGCTTCGACTCCTGCTTGGCCAGGTCCATGGCGACAGAGAAGTTGTTGATGAAACCAGAATAAATCTCCAACACGATGGCCTTGGAGAAGCTCGCCACAAACACGTCGCCGATCCTCTCGTCCCTGTCCCAGTTGCGGATGCTCTCCGTCAGGGCGATGCGGAACAGGGTATGGCATTGGTGGATCTCTGGGAGCTTGTGGAATAGCGTCGAGATCTTGGAGCCGTTCAGGATCATGGGGTTGCTCTCCTCTAAAGGTTTCTTGTAGTCCTAAACAAGGAGTCGGGACACTGACAGTCGAGGTTCGCATACAGTGCTGCGTAGGCCGATTCTTATATGACCCGCTTCGGTGGCCACATGGTTTAAGACAGGGATGGTGGGACTTTTCTGACTATTGTGCCACTTAACTATTTGAATTTTGAAATAATTTAATGTGCCACTTCTCAAGTAAGCCTATTTAAAAATCAAAACTTGTTGATTGACTAGACCTATTATAAAATGTAATAAATTTCTAAAAAAAATTGCAAAAATATTTTAATAACGCCCAGATATTAAAGAAGGAGAATTTATCAAATTGTCAAAGTGAGTGTTTTATACAATATTAATTTCTATGAAGTTAATGAAAACATTAAGAGTAACACTTTCAGGACTGTAGAAATATTATTTACTTTAAAAAACTATATGACGTTTGCAAAAGTTTTATTTTATTTTTATTTTTCCATGTTGTCGTGCCACCCAATGGCACATATGCCATAGATTTTCCATCCCTGGAGGGTGGTTATTCGTAAATGGTTTGCAAATCTCCTTCCACACAAATTTGGGTACATTTCCTCTATATTATACCTTTTCTTCCCTAACACATTAGTATAAATATTACATTTAATGCGAAAGACCCAAATGGACAACAATAAGAGTTTGGGCGGTACATTTTGTCAGTAATGTGTAAATAGTTATTTAATTTGTGTGCCTTCCCTGTGGGAAGTCACTAATCTGAGTACAGTGGATTTCATCTCCGAGGGAACTGAATGGTTAATATCGGGAAACAGTGTTGTCATTCTCTCGTTTTGTGTAATCAATCTCCTCTCAAATCAAAGACAAATTTTGCAATGCTGGTTTGTCGATGTTGCCAGTAGCTCCTTCTTACCCCCAACTTACTTCCAGCATAGTTGGAAGCGAGGAAATTTGGCAACAGTTAACCGAGAGAGAATGAAGATAAATCTTTTTTCTATGAGACCTGCAATCCACTTCAGCGATGATATTGGGTGTACACAGACAGGAGGGAAAAAAAAGAAGCTTCGAGTACCTTCGTTAGAGTTTGAATAATATTCCCATTGGTGTAAATTAGAGCAACATAAAGAAGGGCAGGGATTAAATTACCAATAAGATGTCTAAATGAAGAAATAAGTGGGGTTGCGCCGAGTAAAACGGCCACTTTTGTTTAATATGTAACCGGATTCGGGTGCAAAATAGAGATTAGTGTTTTTCAAAGGAGGTAGGACTTTGAGTCAAGTTAAAATTTATTTAATAATGTAATCTGTTTTAGTCTGTAAGTCTTAATTTGTGAAATCAACGATGCAATTTTTTTTTTGCAGTATATTAAACAACAAATGAAAAATCAACGCAATAAAAATTTAGTCAACTAATATTTTACCCAATACAATCATTATTTCACCCAGAGCTGTGGAGCCGGTACACTAAGAGTTCGACTCTTGACTCAGGTACCCCTTCACTTTTCTACTGTCCGACACCAGCTCCTTCATAAATGACTGATGTATATTAATTAATATTAACAAATTTACTGCAGTAAAATTCTTCAATACAGATGACTTTTTAGGAAGCTTCTTTGAAATTGGGAAAGTATATTTAAATAAATTTGTCAATCAAAATCATAAATATTGGTCCAAAAGGATAAAAACGTATAAAATTAAAAAATATTTACCATATATTGTTAAAGTAAGATAAGTTTTTATTTTGAAGCTGGAGTCGGTTTAGTTTTACCGACTCCAGCCCTGACTCCACTCAAAACTGCTTTGACTCAGACGTCATGACCTCCGACTCCACAACCCTGATTTCAATAGTATTAGTAATAGTATTTATTTTTTAAATGAACCTAACAAGGTGCTAGGACTTGTTTTCTTTTATTGGCCAGGAGAAAGGCAACTGTACTTGTGTGTGTCCAATCACCTAAACTCCAGATCTACTCACGTTGACTAGCCTCTGCAGAGTCGCGACATAGGAGTTCTCGCTGTGCACGATGGCGGCCACTATGTGTCTCCTCTTGAGCTGCTGGGGGGTTATGTTGTGAGGGGGTGGAGGCAGCGAAGGGGGGATCTGCCTTCGCTGAAGCACACTAGAGAAGTTGGCGAAACCGGCAGTGGATTCTTCCTCCACCTGCGGGAAAAAAAAAGTCTGGAAGATGATACAAATTACTACGCATACCTCATCAATATTCTTACTGTAATTTATTTTTTCTGTTTTTTACTTACACTTGAGTGTTTTTATAAAAGATTTTTAACTGTTAGAAACCAAATCTCTTACACTTATTTGCTCTCTTTAAGGAAAATCTTTTTTTCGCTCAAAAGGTGAAAAGAGGTATGCCTTAGAGAGATAAGAAAATTTTCTCTTTCAAAGTCCATTTCCTGTGTTTGTCCTTAATGTTATTTCTTCCTTTTACATGTTCCTATCTATGCAACCAATTATGCTTCATCAATTTCCTTTTTATCCCTTTTTGTGTTTTTTATTTCCTCTTTTTGGAAGTTGCATCACACGTTTCACACTCCCTCCTGATGAGTTCCGATAGAATGAAACCTAGGTCGAGGGATTGGGTGGTAATGATCAATTTTCTTCAAAAATCATCCATTAACTCTTTGTCCAGTAGCAGCAATGTAAAGTGTGAACTTGTTCTTCTTTTTATAGTAAAAGCCATTTTGTCTTTGTTCCCTTTTTTATGTTTTTCGTCCACCTTTCCTGTACCTTCTTACAAACATTATTTAAATGCTTAGTGGGAAATTAATTAGGTTTTTTAGCCAATAGTTTATATTCCCTGATATTTCCCAGTTCTTCCTGTTTTGTATCCACAATGATAAAAATCAATAAAACAAAAAAAGAGGGTTGCCAATTATATTCTTTACACAACAATTCTTATATCTTCCAGGTTTTCCAAAAATATTCCCCGACTTAAAGACATTTGAGAACATGCACTCTCAAACTAGTTTGGCCACATGGGCCAAAATGACAATTTAAAAATAGTGAGTGGGCCACATTTAAAGTCATTCAATATGTCACCATCTAAATATTAAAATTAAAATCATTTAAAATTTAAGACTTAGCGTATCCTCTATTTTTTACAAGAAATATGGAACCTTTAACTTGCAACAGTGGTATTTAGTGCTAGGCTTTAAACTTTGTACTAACTTCACTTTCATAATGGTGTACAAATGTGTTTCAGTAAGCCGTGATGTCTTGTGCGTTAATTGTTCCTTTTCTTAAGAGAGAAAATAAACTGTTCACACAACTCATGTGCTGCCAACTATTGCACATATTAGGTACATAAATTTAACAAAGTTTTTTTGAATCAATGAATGGGGGAATAAAGAGTGTACAAATTTGTTAGATTTCCTCAAATAATGGCCAATTTCCAAAAGTGTATTACAACGTTTATAAAAAGAAGAGCATTGCATGTTGGTTCATCAAAAGAACCACAAGCCACAGAGAATCATGAATCAGGCCCCAATAGTGAAGCACCTTCTTTAGAGAACACTATAAAGAAGTAAAATTGGCCATTGTGAAGTCGCCATCGATGTTTAGAACAGGATAATTTTACCGTGATGGGGAAATGTATGCAGTTGTTGTGCAGATCAGTGTTTAAAGGAGAGAAAAAATAGATGAGGCAGATAAAATACTTATCTAAACAAGAATACTTATTTCTTTAATTTTATCCTTCTGTGTAAATAGGCCCTACCTACTTTTTAAAGCTTGCGTGCAGTTTGATGTCCCAAATTCACAAATATTTCATGTTTTTTGTGAAATATTCAGTGGTTCCTTATTTTCTCTATTTTTTTCTAGAGATCAAAAATTCCCCCTTTTTTTTTTCTCCAGATACCAATAATTCCTCATATTCTCCTGAAGCCGCAACAGCTCGCCAAGTGTCACGTCGGAAGGTCAACGTCTCGCTGATGCTCCCACTCACCTCAGGAAGCAGGGGCATCTTGTTGCCCCGGTCCCCCGGGTCCACATCGTAGTGGCTGACGGAACCGCGGCGGATGGAGAACCACCGGGACAGCCGGCCCGGGGCCCCCGTATCCCCTCCGGGTGGAGGTTCCGGGGGCTGCTTGCCCCCTTTCCACTTGTCACACAGCGTGCGGGCCTTGTGGAGGGTGGACTTCAGTTGACCATTGCTCCTGAAACACACACCACACACATTACAGCTTTATTCAGGGCTCACACTATTTTCCTATTACCAAATTCCCTGTATTTTCCAGGTTTCCCAGAAGGAATTCCCATTTTTCCAGGCGACCTTAGATTTATGAAAAGAGAGATAAAATTTAATCAAACTGACTAAGTGTGGAGTAGTAATGTAAATTATGTTTTAAACAGGCTGATTTAAGAGTTGATGGGGAAATACATCTTATATTGCTTCACAACCCTTGTTTATGAGGAATACATCTCTGTAACTACACCCTGTTATGAAATAATAGATGTTTTAATCAGTGTGCTTAATTCTTCAGTTCACTTCTCCGTCCATCCAATCACCTACTATTTGAATCTATCAGTTAAATGTTCTAAATTAACAAATATTCCAGTATTTTTAACTAGATTTTGCAAAAACCCCCCGTGTTTTCCCGGTTCCCCAGATGTGTAGGAACCCTGACTTGACACTTATTAAAACACATTTATCCCTTAAGTTTGCTTTTTATCCAATAAAAATCTACTACGAGTATTTAAAGCTTGCAGTGAATTTTCCTAAATTCACAAATATTTCAGAATTATTATTAGTTTTTCCTACAAAATCCTTATATTTCCCTTTATTATTTACAAACATAAAGAACCTCAGCCTACCAAATTTTTTTTCGGATGCATGGCAAACCTGTATGACAGTATTAACCTGTGTATTGCCGCCAAGACGACATGTAGCACCTTAGCTTGAATAGCATAAATAAATATATTTTAAAACATAATTAAAAATAGCCTAGAATTTTAGAAGGATGGCCTCAAAATCTAATAAATAAAAATTCCCTGAATTTTTCCTGATCCAAATCTCAAATTTTTCAAGGTTAAAACCCATTTTTTTTAACGCATTCGAAAATAAAATAAATATAAGGACTTCAAATTTTTTTTTAAGAAAAAAGGGTGTAAATAAAATGGAAGAAAATACAAATATAATATTTACCTAACCAATTGCAAAATCCCTAGATTTTTTTTCCCCGATCTTCCCCAAACAATTTTAAATTATCTGATATCTTACCTAATTTTCCTAATAACTTTAAAACCCATGACATTTCCCAAATTTTCATGACAACTCTAAATTATCTGTAATTTGCTTGATTTTCCAGACAAGTTTAAAATTCTCTGATATTTCTAAGTGTTATTTAGACCGTTCCTTCACGGGCGATTGGAGCCAAAGACAAACTCTCCCTAGTGTGTGTGCTTCGCACCATATCACAATTATTTCCCAAGCATTATTACCGGCCCTTTTTGTGTTATTGCTCTATTTCTCATTCCCTCCTCTCTCTGGTATCATTAGAGTAGAGTGGACATTGAGAGGACAGAGAGCTGCGCTTACTTCATTAGCACCCACTTCCTAACTGAGCCTCGACTCGATTTTGTCATGCAAACCACGAGGGGAGGGGGGAGGCGAGGGGCGCGGGGGACATGAAAACAGAACTGATACATTTTAAATGAAACAATGCAATGAGTTGGGAGGAATATAAAGTCGACTCCTTTTTTTTTTTTATCATCGCGTTGCGGTACTAACTGTTCAGGTTATAAGCATAGTATCAATAACGTTAACGAGTTAGGGATGATGGTTGAATTTAGAGAAAGTGTACCCTCATTTTCAAGGAGGTAGAACAGAAAACCGTTTAGGAAAGACCACCTTCATATACCTAACCGGGATTCAAACCCCAGTATCCCTGTCCATAGGCAGGTTAACTCATATTACTTGATGTACTAAAATTACAGTCAAATTTAAATAAATTAGGAAATTACTGACAGTTAAAAAAGTTAATTAAAACTTTTTTTAGGCATTCATACGTCATGTCATGTGATCTGCAGCTGTCATTTTTGATAGATATTATCAATAACTATAAAATAAATAATAATAGAGTAAAAACAACCATCTTGACCATATAAAAATTTATATTTTCTAAATGTGCCTTCCTACCAGAGTCCTACTTAGCTCATTTGTTTACCCTCAAGACTACCAGACTCATCAGATAATCCTGTCTGGGACTGTACTACTCATGCTTACCCTCAAGACCACCAGACTCGTCAGATAATCCTGTCTGGGACTGTACTACTCAATTGTTTACCCTCAAGACCACCAGACTCGTCAGATAATCCTGTCTGGGACTGTACTACTCATTGTTTACCCTCAAGACCACCAGACTCGTGAGATAATCCTGTCTGGACTGTACTACTTATTGTTTACCCCAAAACCACCAGACCGAGATATTTTATGGAACGTAACAAGCCAGATGTCCCAATCAGCTCCTGTCGGGATGTCACATCACCGCCAGATGCAGATGTCAATTACCGCTGTTAGCTGCCTCAAGTACACGTCATGTAACAACCACGCTATGGAAGTTTCTCATCACAGACTCGCGATAAAGGTGTAATCGTGTTTTGGAAAATAATTGAGATAATCTGTTAGAATACTCAGCAATTCGCAAAACAGACTAGATACGCTGTACTGATACCAGTTACATTCATCCAGTCTTAGGAGTGACGGTAACCAAGGCTTTAGATATCAGAGTCAATCCAGCTTAGAGTGCGGTAACCAGGCTTTAGAACAACCATCCAGCTTAGGAGTGATCGGTAACCAAGGCTTTAGATACAGTCATCAGCTATAGGAGTGATGGTAACCAAGGCTTTAGATACAGTCCTCCAGCTTAGGAGTGATGGTAACCAAGGCTTTAGATACAGTCCATCCAGCTTAGGAGTGATGGTAACCAAGGCTTTAGATACAGTCCCTCCAGCTTAGGAGTGACGGTAACCAAGGCTTTAGATACAGTCCCTCCAGCTTAGGAGTGACGGTAACCAAGGCTTTAGATACAGTCCCTCCAGCTTAGGAGTGACGGTAACCAAGGCTTTAGATACAGTCCCTCCAGCTTAGGAGTGATGGTAACTAAGGCTTTAGATACATTCCAACCAGCTTAGGAGTGATGGTAACCAAGGCTTTAGATACATTCCAACCAGCTTAGGAGTGATGGTAACCAAGGCTTTAGATACAGTCCATCCAGCTTAGGAGTGATGGTAACCCAGGCTTTAGATACAGTCCATCCAGCTTAGGAGTGATGGTAACCAAGGCTTTAGATACATTCCAACCAGCTTAGGAGTGATGGTAACCAAGGCTTTAGATACAGTCCCTCCAGCTTAGGAGTGATGGTAACCAAGGCTTTAGATACATTCCAACCAGCTTAGGAGTGATGGTAACCAAGGCTTTAGATACATTCCAACCAGCTTAGGAGTGATGGTAACCAAGGCTTTAGATACATTCCAACCAGCTTAGGAGTGATGGTAACCAAGGCTTTAGATACATTCCAACCAGCTTAGGAGTGATGGTAACCAAGGCTTTAGATACATTCCAACCAGCTTAGGAGTGTAGGAGTGATGGTAACCAAGGCTTTAGATACAGTCCCTCCAGCTTAGGAGTGATGGTAACCAAGGCTTTAGATACATTCCAACCAGCTTAGGAGTGATGGTAACCAAGGCTTTAGATACAGTCCATCCAGCTTAGGAGTGATGGTAACCAAGGCTTTAGATACATTCCAACCAGCTTAGGAGTGTAGGAGTGATGGTAACCAAGGCTTTAGATACATTCCAACCAGCTTAGGAGTGATGGTAACCAAGGCTTTAGATACATTCCAACCAGCTTAGGAGTGATGGTAACCAAGGCTTTAGATACATTCCAACCAGCTTAGGAGTGATGGTAACCAAGGCTTTAGATACATTCCAACCAGCTTAGGAGTGTAGGAGTGATGGTAACCAAGGCCGTAGCCAGCCAATAATTTCAAGCCCGGAAAGGGGGGGGGGGGTTGATGGGCACACCCCCCAATTTTCAGAGGCTAGAAAAAATTATAAATGATAAATAGTTCTAGAAGCTATCTGAAGTGTTTTTTATGGCAACATAGCCTCTTAGATTCTGAAGACTAGGAGAAATTATAAATATTAAACTCCTCTAGAAGTTCTATGAAGTGATTTTTATGGTAACACAGCCCCCTAATTTGTAATTGTACCTTAATTTTGGTATTGTTTGAACCATAAATAAAGTTATACCCCTTCCTCCTCCCTATTACCCCCACCCTTCTTATAACCCATTCGTCTCTAAACGCACTATATTTTGAAGTACAAGAGGCTCTAGGTGTCACCTATACAATTTGCCCCCTCTATCGCAAGCCGCCACTGCGGAGAATTTTCATCTCTACATGCTTATATTCGCCAAACCATGTGTTCTGCACGACCATGTGTTGAGTTGCCGCCTTCATCATAAATGGCGAACCAAACAAAATGAGGGAGGATGTGACGTCATACAAGACGTATAGTAAATAAATATAAACGTTTTATTTTGAAACTAGAATTTGGCTCTTTCTCTAAGTTATATAAAAAAATATATTTATTTGGTTTAGTGGCCTGTTATAAGAAGATACAAGTGTGAACATTTTTTAATTTATCATTTCATGTACTATATTATCTCTTGCTGCCACAACCACAAAACAAAAAAAATATAATAGTTTTATTAATATATTTTGTTCTCTAATTAAGCTACTAAAAAGCCAATTATTCAGTAATCCTTATGGAAGTATTATTAGAAGTGTTTATTAACACTTTTTATTAACACTTTTTATTGATAATATAGTGTAAAGAGGAAAATAATAATTATTTACACACAGGTTAACATTGGTGACTTTCAACCAACGTTGGCAAGAAGAATATTCTGCCGTCAGTTACCAACACTCCTGGGCTTTATCTACTGTATGTACCCCAGTGGAGTAAGTACGTGGATAGCCCGGAAGGGTAGTAAGACCCACTAGGGTACAAGCCCTCACCGGGAATCGAACCCGAGATCCTTATATCAGTACGACGGACAGCGGGTGTATGTATGTGTGTATCTCTCTTTGTCTCTTTATCTCCCTATCTGTCTAATTGTAGCCTGTGTCTCTGTCTTTCTCTTTATGCCTGTGTCTCTCTCTTTATGTCTCTTTTTCTCTCTATCTGTCTAATTGTAGCCTGTGTCTCTGTCTCTCTCTTTATTCCTGTGTCTCTCTCTTTATGTCTCTTTGTCTCCCTATCTGTCTAATTGTAGCCTGTGTCTCTGTCTTTCTCTTTATTCCTGTGCTCTCTCTCTTTATGTCTCTTTGTCTCCCTATCTGTCTAATTGTAGCCTGTGTCTCTCCCTTTGTCTCTTAGTACCTGTTTGTCTCTCTGTTTGTCTCCCTCTTTGTCTCACCTGTTGTTGGCCTCAGCGCTCCTCTCACTCTCGTCCCCGGACGACAGTTCCTGGTCAGAGCCGGAGTACCAGCTCTCCTCCGAGCTCACCGTGCGCTGCGACGCCTCCAGGCGGCGGTGGACCGCGGCGGCGCCGCCCCCTTCGTCCCAGGAGCCGGCCCTCGCCCTCGCCTCATCTGCGGCAGAACACAACACGGCGGCGTCAAGAGAGGGAGGCAGCCATTCGTAGTACACGCCCCACCACATGGGGGAGGCGGCTTACGGGCGTCGCGACGCTCTCACTGATCACATACAACCCGAGCGTCACCCGGATCCGTTACCAACACTAACGACCCAGTGTCACGACAGATGTGCTAAAAATAGTTACTAGACAATACCTCAGGTTCGACAACTTTAAGAAATCTTGAAATTTCTCGATTTTTCCAGCCCAAAAAAAAATGTGCAACGTCTCATAATTTTGTATGCGAAGCTAGAAATAAAAAATATCGCTATTTTCACTGGGTTTTATTTTAAATGTAAGTCTTGACAAAATAACTGGCGAAGTAACTAATAGTTTGTACTGGACTAAGCCACGACGTCATAGAAGGCCAAGTTGAGGGAAGAAGGAGGATTCAAATATTATATAACTTGAAGGAAAGAAGAACATTCTGGGAGCTGAAGGAGGTGGCAGAGGACAGGGTGCAATGGCGGTATAAATTCACTGAAAAAAGGAATGGATCTGTCGTAAGACAGAACACAACAATAATAATATGCTCTTCCACTTCGTATTTGTAACCCCTAGTTCACCCTGTCAATGTTGGACATGTAAGTCGTTCTTTATATTCTTTGAAAGGTCCTTCAAGCCGCTGATAAGGTGCGATCTCCTTGAGAAATATTCCACCAAATATGGTAAAAGAATGCGCAGTTCATAATCTGATAACAAGTCCCAAAACAGCGTCCACGATTGTGCTACAGTAGTACGAGTATAGAGCTGGCGCTTGTAGCTCACTCAAGTTTGTAATGGTTTGCCTATGTCACCAGGTCAGACGGCAGACAAACGCAGATAAAATGTCAGACGGGAGCACAGTCACACGCAGACAAAATGTCAGAAGGGAGCACAGTCACACGCAGACAAAATGTCAGACGGGAGCACAGTCACACGCAGACAAAATGTCAGACGGGAGCACAGTCACACGCAGACAAAATGTCAGACGGGAGCACGGACACACGCAGACAAAATGTCAGACGGTAGCACAGTCACACCCAGATCAAATGTCAGACGGGAGCACGGACACACGCAGACAAAATGTCAGACGGAGCACAGTCACACGCAGACAAAATGTCAGACGGGAGCACAGTCACACGCAGACAAAATGTCAGACGGTAGCACAGTCACACCCAGATCAAATGTCAGACGTTAGCACAGTCACACCCAGATCAAATGTCAGACGGGAGCACGGACACACGCAGACAAAATGTCAGACGGGAGCACAGTCACACGCAGACAAAATGTCAGACGGTAGCACAGTCACACCCAGATCAAATGTCAGACGGGAGCACGGACACACGCAGACAAAATGTCAGACGGGAGCACAGTCACACGCAGACAAAATGTCAGACGGGAGCACAGTCACACGCAGACAAAAGTCAGACGGGAGCACAGTCACACGCAGACAAAATGTCAGACGGGAGCCCGTACACGAGCAGACAATATGCCGCCAGGTTAAGACGCAACTTGACGCAACGCACACCTCATTCCACGAAGCAGTCACAGAAACTGGTTCTCTGGGCGCGATAAAACCAACACGAGAACAAGGTTTCACAACGACTTCGGACTTTGATAGTATCGCGGCAATCAAAGAGAGGGAGAGAGATAAATAGCTAGAGCCGCTATCAGTGCTAGCATTACTGTACATTCTTCCCGAGACAGAGGTCAACAGATTGCGTGTCGAGTCATCCCATACAGATCAATAAAACATGTCTAACAGGTCAACAAAACATCCCTAGCAGAGCAACAAGACATCCCTAGCAGGTCGACAAGACATCCCTAGCAGATCGACAAGACATCCCTAGCAGGCCGACAAGACATCCCTAGCAGGCCGACAAGATATCCCTAGAGATCAACACGATATCCCTAGCAGGTCGACAAGATATTCCTAGCAGGTCGACAAGACATCCCTAGCAGATCAACAAGATATCCCTAGCAGGTCGACAAGACATCCCTAGCAGATCAACAAGACATCCCTAGCAGAACAACAAGATATCCCTAGCAAATCAACAATGCATCCCTAGCAGATCAACAAGACACTTGATTCGAGGCAATGGAGCCCGTCTACTACAGATCTAGGGGAGGTCTTTTTTTATCACCGCGTCTTATGTCATATCCAGGTTATTCGCATATGCACTAATTAAACTAATGAGTTTGGGATGAGTAAGGTTGAATCTAGACGTGTACCCGCATTTGCGTGGAGGGAGAGTGGTAACCCATTCAGGAAAACCACCTTCAGCACACCCGACCGGGATTCGAGCCCCGATCTGCCCATCATCGGGGCAGTTTAGTAAATTGCAAGAGTGACGCCTTACACCATGCGGCTACCGCAGCGGGTCGAGGAAAACCTTAAATACAGCCCAATTTTCCTACCAAGGGCCTTTTAGAAAATACAAAACTGTTTTTTCTGTCATGTCAACAATGATTACATTTATGCCGGGATTACGATCAACTTAACGTTAACTTAACGTAACTTAACGTTGACTTGCAGTTAACTTAACGTATGAGATGTCCTGGGAGGTCTTTTATGCCGGGATCACGATCAACTTAACGTAACGTTCCCTTAAAGTTAACTTAACGTATGTGTGATCACGATTCACGTAACTTAACGTAACAACTCGAGACAAACATCTTCAGTCTCGAGTATGATCTGTGATTTGTACTAGTTGTATAGTGATGATCTGTGAATGTTTACAGTTTTCAATCGATATAATAAATATCTATTACAAAATCTTTTTTGATAAATTTAGCTTTCCTATTTTAGTTTAATTATTTTGTTTAAATGTCTGATCACTAGAACTAAAGCTAAAGAGTAAACATTGGTCATAATACCAACAAATGAATTACTAAATAGCCCTGTTGACGTCACTCGCATAATGATTGGCTGGCTATATCACGTGATACCCTTCAAGTAAAGTTCACTTAAAGTAAAAGACCTCCCAGGACATCTCTTGCGTTAAGTTAACTGCAGGTAAACGTTAAGTGCATCGTGATCGCCTCCATTTAAACACACGAGGAGGTCCTTTACGTTAATTTACGTTAAGTTAACTTTAAGTTAACGTTAAGTTGATCGTGATCCCGGCATTAGTCGGCTCGACTATCCTAGAATAAACGTAAAAGGCAGGCAGACGAGACGCAGATAAACAAACATACGCAATAACAACCAGAGTAGAGGGCGCTTGAAAACAACTGATACGAACCATTAAATACCAAGGACAAACAAGTGCCACATCACTGGTAGCCTTTTAAATATAATTAGGTTAAGATAACTTCTTATGACTAACGAATTATAACATCACTTGAAATAAACCTCCGAATGAGTTCGCAAGGCCCACCTGTAATGCGTGTTGCGTGCCCGAGATGGACAGGCGCTTCTGTAGACAGAACTGTTTAGAACAAGAGACAATGCCACTAAAAAAAACCTAGTGAAATATTGTGTGAATATCTTACATAAACTTAATTTAAATACCGGTATACGCTGGAAAAATGACCCTTGGACACCGGAATCGAAACCGAGGCAAGGGCAAAGATTTCATTTTTTTTAATATTTAAATTATAAATAGGTTGAATCCTAAATTTCTGGAATAAGAATCTTAAATTTTCTTTTGGCTCTAGATTCTAAATTTGAATCCTCGGTTCACTTTTAAAAAAAACGTACACTTGTGAAAATATTGTAATCTTTTTTTTTTTCATATTACGTTATAAATAACATTTTTTTAGTAAATTAATTTTATTAATAGGTACATTAATATTATGTCTTTTTTTTTACTCTCCAAATTTCACAAATATATAATAATATAAAATCTTTTACAAATTGTTTTAAATTATTGTTTTATCAGATCAAAGTCTTAATAATTGTATTCGAAATAATTTTTGAGATTTTTACGAATCCCAAATCTCTCGAATATCATAGGATTCAAACGTCCCATCTCTGATTTAAATGAATATTCGTGAACAGACAGTTAATTCGACAATTTGAACGTGTTGTGGACAAAAGCTTGAGTTGAAGTTAAAGGCGGGTTGTTGGCTTAAGGGTTCGGTCAGAGTGACAAGCGTGTGAGCGAGCGCGTGAGCGAGCGCGCAAGCGACTGGGTGGCCAGACTGGCGAGCGAGCGCGTAATTAGCTGATACCTCTTGTTAGTTGACGAGGAGGCTCCGAATCTTGGCTCAGTGAACTGAGGGTGGTTTGTGACAAGTGATTTATTGTTGTAATTTTCTCCTCCTCTCTCCACGCTAATGGTGATTCTTATTTGTAAAGGCCTACTTTGATAATATTTAAGTATTTTAACATATCAGTTATATAAATATATGGTTTATGATCTTACCAATTAAATTAGGCCGCTAGTAGCAAGTGTGCTAAACCTATCGATAGTAATAAAAATGTCAAAATGATCAGTTTTCCTAGCACTCAATGAACCAACATACAATAATATTGCCTAGCGCCTGTAAATTAGACTGTACCGGCTCGAGCAGTCTGGCCACCTCTCATTACAACCAATGTGTTCTATTTTATATTTTAGTCGCTCGCTCGCTCCAGTCTGGCCACCTCTCATTACAACCAATGTGTTCTATTTTATATTTTAGTCGCTCGCTCGCTCCAGTCTGGCCACCTCTCATTACAACCAATATGTTCTATTTTATATTTCAGTCGCTCGCTCGCCCAGTCTGGCCGCCCCCTTAAGCTATGAAACGCGCGAAATAAAAACACAAATCAATAGAAATATCCTCGTGCAATGGGGTCCACGCATCGACCCTCACTCGAGGCGTATAATAGCTGGTGAAACAAACCGCGTCACGGATTCTCTCAGCACTATAGTGCTCTCGACTGGGCTCGAAGGAAAGCCGATGGAACCAAGGCCGTCCACATCTTCCCCCGGCTGATCGGGAACAGGTAGAGGTGACGAGGGGGGAGGGGAGAGACAGCATCACGGGGGTATGACGTCATCAAACGAAGATCACACCACACGTCACGACTTGCCCCATTAGACGAGAGAGTACAAAACAATAGAGAGTTGTTATTTTTATTTTTATCACCGTGCCTTACTAACTGTTCAGGTTGTACACACACATATTATGATAATTACTCTAACGCGGTTAAAGAATAGGAAGGAAGCACCAATGATCTAAAAGACGATTAAAAATCCTTTCAACCGCTCCGTTCGCCGCGTGGTCTAACGCGCTACTCTCGTGTTGGACTAGATTGCCAAAGACGGAGAGATCGGGTTTCGTTTCCGGTCGGGTGCACTGAGGGTGTTTTATCTTTAAAAAAAAAATTCCACTCCTCCTTCGCGCAAATGTGGGTTCACTTCCTCTCAATTAAACCTTAGTAATCCCTGAACCATTAGCGTAATAAGTAAATAGTAGACGTATAACCCGAACGGGTAGTAAGACGCGGTGCTGATACATTAACAAAAAAAAACTCCTTTCCCCTTCCAATTCACAAATCAGAGGAAAGAAACTAAAAAACGGCGGGGAATATCCGAAGAACAAATAATAAATACAAAACTAACATAAACAAGGAACTACATAAAATAAAAATAAGCTAAATTATTATTAGAATCAGCGAACTTAGTCCTTTAGATCACTTTTGTATTATATGCAAATGCCTAAAAAATTAAATGTCTGAAATTTTTCGTTTTAACTAAATCTACCCCCCCCCCCCCAGACACAAAAAATTCCCCCTTCGGTTCTCGCGATTTTCAGCCCTGTACTCCTATTTTCTTAGGGAGACTCTTACCTTAAAGCCACAAAAGTTACTAGACATACTTTCACTTATTCATACGTCAAGACACGTTCATCTGCAGCTGTCACTTTCAATAGATATTATGAACACAATCAAAATAGTAGAATGTTATCAATTTTGGCCCTCAATTAAAAAGTTTGTATTTTCTAGAAGACCCTTACTATGAAAATTGGACTTAAAAAGCTACAGCTACATGGAGCCGACCCGCACCGCACCGCACCGGCGCGGACGAATCGTCGAGAGAAGAGCATTCATCCGCACTTTTGCGGTGCGGTGCGGACCGTGTAGCCACCAACACCCGAATACGCATGACAATTCGGACGTATTCGGAAATGTTCGGTGGCTTCCGAAGTTTGTTTTCATTTCAACCTTATCTAACCACTCAAAAAGTAAATTCTGGATCAAGTGAAGCTAGAGTTGGAACACTTTGAACATTGTTCTTCCATAGTTTCCACGACACGACTGTAGATGGCAGGAGTGCAGCGGCACAAACCCATACGTTAGAATTACCCGTCACATTCGGCTTGTGTAGCCTTACAAACACACACACACGTCTAGAGAAACGAGACATGCACCTCGGCACAGGGTCTAGATGTTACCAGAACGGAGTGTACAGTCAGTCTCTTCTCCCCAATCCAGTAAACTACACATCCTCTACAATATTTAGCGATGTTTAGCTTTCAAAGGGAACAAATTGTACCACCATTTGCCGGTGTTGGTTCAACCGAGATAATGGCAGGGTGGCTACAAAACTTATACGGGTATATTATAAGATTCCCTGACTTTTACAAGTTTTCCAGGCAACACTTCCATTTTTCCTGACTTCTCTTTCCCAGTTTTAATAGCAAATAATTTATTTATTTTCGTTTATTACAATGATCGCATTTTTTTAAAGCTAGAAGCTACTAAACACACACTTTTTATAGAAATTTTAGAAAATCTTGAGACCTCATTTCTTAGAACCGATTTTGAACTTTTAGTATTTTTTGATTTTGTGGGGAAGTTTTTAAAATTATTAATGTTCATCGCCGCGTCTTACTCCTGTTCAGGTTATACACATATATGATAATTACTCTAATGGGCTCAAGATGAAGAAAGAACCATTTTAGAGATAATATACCTGCATTTGCGTGTGAGGAAGAGTGGGAAACCAATTGGGGGGAGGGGGGGGGAACTAAAGTACACCTGACTGGTATTCAAACCTCGATATCTTTGTCATCGGAAGTCCAATCTATTGCTAGAGTGACGCCTTAAACTATTAAGCCACTCAAGCAAGTCGTATAGGAAATGATAATACTATCCATCAAAAGACGTGACAGCTGCAGTTTAAATGACTGGACGTATAAATATATGAAAGTAGATCTAGTAATTTTTCTAGGCCCACTTCGGTGACCGCACGGTCTAAGGGTTCGGCCAGACTGACAAGCGTGCTAGCGAGCGCGTGATTAGCAGATAGCTCTCGATAGTTGTTGATGAGGAGGCAAAAGTTTGACTCTTGGCTCAGTGAACTGAGGGTGGTTTTTAACAAGTGATTTATTGTTGTGGTTTTCTCATCCTCTCTCCACGCTAATGGTGATTCTTATTTGTCAAGGCCTACTTTGATTATAATATATAATTATATGTAAAACTTATATGTTAAAATACGTCAATATTATAATCAAAGTAGGCCTTTACAAATAAGAATCACCATTAGCGTGGGGAGAGGATGGGAAAACCACAACAATAAATCACTTGTCAAAAACCACCCTCAGTTCACTGAGCCAAGATTCGAACCTTTGCCTCTTCGTCAACAACTATCGAGAGCTATCTGCTAATCTCGCATGAGACCGGACTGCCGCTGACAGTGAGACCGGGGTTCGAATACCGGTCAAGTGTAGGGAGGGAGGTTTGTCCTAAACAGTCCCCCCCCCCTTTATCCTCACGCAATCTTTCTCTAGATTAAACCTTCCTCATCCTTGGCACATTATAGCGTAATTAGTAGCCTACATATGCGAATAACCCGAACGGACGGACGGGAGACTCAGCGGAAAAACCAAACCTGTTACCTGTTAGATAGAACGGGTCGTACATGGACATCGTATTCATATATTCCAACCAGTCCATGGTGCGGCGGTGAAAATGAAAAGGGCCGCTGATTCAGTGGATAGAGAGAGATCCAGCCTCCAACCCTTTTGAGATTAGAAGCCTAGTAAAAAAAAAATCTTACTGACCGAACTCTCTCAACATTTAAATGTCATTTTAATAACAATAACAATATATGTGCCATTAACCAAAACAAAGACGCATAAGTCGGTGATTATGGAGAGCACTCATTCCGCACTTGGCTAAAACAAAACATCGCCCCAAACGGGATTCAAACTAGCCTCTAGCAGGCGGAATAGGAAACATTAAAAAGGGACCGGATACATCGGCTCTAACAAACGAAACACTACGGAACTTCAGTTTTCATCACTTGGACACAACGATCGAAACCAACATTAGCATAGGGAAACTTTTAGCTGTCGCGTCTAGACAGCAAATTACGAACTTTAAAGTGGTTTTAAATCAATAGAACGAGATCTGTGAACAATTAAAGTGAGGTTTTCTCTCTGGCGGCTGGCAGCGAGTTGCACAGTGGTAAAACACAGCCACACGGATATCACCAGACAACTGATGTCTGCAGGAGAACATCACAATGATCAGGGTCATTACGTGACGTAGACAGAGACAAATTATCCGCTAAACACAGGTGCATACATGGACAATACAGACCATAGCACACAACAGCGTCAAGCGGTACATACATGGACAATACAGACCATAGCACAAAACTGCGTCAAGTGGTACAGACATGGACAATACAGACCATAGCACACAACAGCGTCAAGCGGTACAGACATGGACAATACAGACCATAGCACACAACAGCGTCAAGCGGTACAGACATGGACAATACAGACCATAGCACACAACAGCGTCAAGCGGTACATACATGGACAATACAGACCATAGCACACAACAGCGTCAAGCGGTACAGACATGGACAATACAGACCATAGCACACAACAGCGTCAAGCGGTACAGACATGGACAATACAGACCATAGCACACAACAGCGTCAAGCGGTACAGACATGGACAATACAGACCATAGCACACAACAGCGTCAAGCGGTACAGACATGGACAATACAGACCATAGCACACAACTGCGTCAAGTGGTACATACATGGACAATACAGACCATAGCACACAACAGCGTCAAGCGGTACAGACATGGACAATACAGACCATAGCACACAACAGCGTCAAGCGGTACAGACATGGACAATACAGACCATAGCACACAACAGCGTCAAGCGGTACAGACATGGACAATACAGACCATAGCAGACAACTGCGTCAAGCGGTACAGGCATGGACAATACAGACCATAGCACACAACTGCGTCAAGCGGTACAGGCATGGACAATACAGACCATAGCACACAACTGCGTCAAGTGGTACATACATGGACAATACAGACCATAGCACACAACTGCGTCAAGCGGTACAGACATGGACAATACAGACCATAGCACAAAACTGCGTCAAGTGGTACAGACATGGACAATACAGACCATAGCACACAACTGCGTCAAGCGGTACAGGCATGGACAATACAGACCATAGCACACAACTGCGTCAAGCGGTACAGACATGGACAATACAGACCATAGCACACAACTGCGTCAAGTGGTACATACATGGACAATACAGACCATAGCACACAACAGCGTCAAGCGGTACAGGCATGGACAATACAGACCATAGCACACAACTGCGTCAAGCGGTACAGGCATGGACAATACAGACCATAGCACACAACTGCGTCAAGCGGTACAGACATGGACAATACAGACCATAGCACACAACAGCGTCTAATTGTTGCCATCATTATTCCAGTATAAGTTTCTGTACTGAATTAAGTATAACATGGCCCCTGCGTCACTCTACCAACCAGAGGATGTGGAACAGACGGCCTTACACTGTCAGTCTCTCCACCAATCACAGCTCACCGACAGTGTGCCATGTGTGTGTTTATTGTGCCGGTGTCCACAAAGAGCTGGTCAAACACACTCGCCCCGGGAAGGTATGACGTCAGAAGGGAGGACTTCGCCCTTCCCCCGACAGCTGGACTCGACTCAACCAATCAATAACACAAGTGTCCGCTGCACTCAAGAAAATAAAAAGTTTACTCTATCTGTGTTGGATTATGGACGTGTACTTTATAAACGCTGGTTTACATAAACACATATTTACTTGTGACCTAACATGATACACTCATCGCAAACACCACCCATTGCTTGTGACCTAACATTATACACCCATCGCAAACACCACTCGTTGCTTGTGACCTAACATCGTACACCCACCGCAAACACCACCCGTTACTTGTGACCTAACATTATACACCCATCGCAAACACCAACAGTTGCTTGTGACCTAACATTAAACTGCCAGGATTACCGGAAGAGGAACATCCCGCAGGCAATGACAGTAAGCCTCTTGTCCCGTCCGATTAAGGGCAGTCGCCGCGTCATCTCAAACCCATGACCTTCTAACCCTCGACCCGGTGCATGAAATAATGAATTAACGACCGTTATATTCACACTTGTATCTCCTTATAACCGGCTACCATAGATAGAGAAAGAGCCATACAAAATATTAGTTTCAAAATAAAACGTTTTTATTATTTAAGCGGGTGCGCGTAAACACAACCTTTGACGGCTTGTAAGACGTCATCAACCGCCCTTGTGTTCGTCTGATTCGCCATCTTAATTTGTGAAAAGAACGCGGTTGTTTGAAAACTATCGTTTGCTAAGCATTTTTTAAATAAACCATAGACACCGCTTCCACAAAAAAAATAAAAAAAGTAACACCGGTTTAGGTGGGAGTGTAGGGGACACGAGAAAATAGCAGTGTTTTTGCAGTTTTTATAGCAAAACAGTTTTTGGCCAAAATAAACCAAATATTGCTCCAGTACAAACATTGAGTTTAATTTTCTTCACATGGTGATATCAACAGTTGTTGAATATCTGTCATGAGCGTAGCAGCAGAAGATGAGAAACTTTTTAAATGAAGAGAAAAAGTTTTCATTAAATTCCAGGACACCTTTGACAGATATTCAACAACTGTTGATATCACCACATGAAGAAAATTAAACTATGTTTCTACTGGAGAAATATTTGATTTATTTTGAACCAAAAGAAGTTTTGCTATAAAAATACAAAAACACTGCCCGTTTCTTTCGCCCCCTGTATCCCCGCCTTAAGAGAAAATGATAAACAAAACCAGATTGTTTGTTGTGAAAGTTTAGACTACCAAAAGTGACAGCGGCTAAACATATTGTAACGTTATCAGATGTTGATGATGTGATTATTTAATTGCACCGCGATTGGGCGACAATTGTAACGTTATCGACGATTTTGATAGAGTAATTGCCCCACTTTTGGGCGACAATTATACCGATATCGATGATTTGACGATGTAATGTCCCGTGATGGGAGCCTATTCTGGAAAGTTTGATATTGATAAAACTGTTTATGTTGTACACTCTTTATTACTTATTTATTTACACATTGATGAAATTAAAGTCTGTATTGATTATGATCACTTATACTTTATGTTTACATCTACTCTCTCTCCTTGACCGGCACATTCTGTTTACGTCTACTCTCTCTCCTTCACTGGCACATTCTGTTTACCTTCTACGTATATTTTCATCATATGTGGATGTGTCCCTTGCTTGTATATCTCGCGACGCTGTCCAGAGTAACCAATCAGGTATTTCTCTTCAACAGGTGCAGTGAAAGCTAGCTTCCTATTGGATATAGGGAGCTGGCTTTTCTCGCTAGTTTGTTAAATACTGCGGAGTTATATTTTGAGAAAAGTAAACAAGTTTTTCTAGTGAAATCCTTTTACGGACTATTCTGCGAAAACGCGTGATTCTCCATGGATGAAGTAAAAGGATAATTTACATAAGATACTTCAAAGAAAAATACCTTCATCCATGACCTTTTTAAATATATGAGAGCAGTCCAAAAATCAACTACATTACAATACCCCCCATTTGCTTATATCTGAAAGAATTTAAAGAATGTAATGAATTTTGATATAAGCAAATTCTATACTGTGCAAGGTTTACGTCATATTTGACACTCAATATTCTTAAAGTTAAACATAAATAAATTTGTAAAGTGTAAGTTACATAAATTGTGTGTGTGTGTAAACATTGACTTAAAATTACTGATATCATGACAATACAATAGCTATGATATATTGTTTACATATTTTCACAATTGATTGATTTTATTTTTTATGTCCAATATTCTTGATGAATAAACGAAACGAAAGTACTTTCTGTCTTTTTATTTGCTTAGTGTTTCTTGTTGATTTCCTTATATTTTTTATTACACTGAAAAATTGTCGCACTGTTCATTGCACTGTTCTTGAAGTGGTGATAATATAAAATTTTTAACAAATTTAGAAATTGCTTTGGTTGAATAATTAACTTTGTATTTGAGCTTAGGTAATATTAGGTTAAGTTTAAATTCAATAATAATTTAATTGAATGATTTGAAAAATCTTGAAAAATAAAAAATTTGACTAAAGTATCTCAAAGTACCTTAAGTTCAAATTAAAATTTGAAATGCTAAAATGAAATATAAATGTTAAAATTATTTTTAAAACTCAAATCTTTATGTGGGTTGTGTTAATTATCCAGTCATTGTTTACCGAATGCATTACGGCAAACATTCCGTACAACATAACTTTACTTACTTAAACATAAAAATATTTATTTAAATTGTTAACATATAAAAATCTTACTTACTCTTAATAGCTAACTTAACTTGAAAAATTGAGTCACGTTTTCTTAAACATTTTTATTTAGTTTATATTAATTTAATTGATTTTATTTATTAATGTGACCTCAATTCTTTATTTATTATCATAGAACAACTGTTAATGACTTGCCATTTAACAAGACATATTACATCATTACATATTCAATCTAGATTATTACTTATATTAACATCTGAGCAAAGTATATTACATGATTACATATTGAATCCATTTATTTTAACTTCAGAGTAAAGTTTGTTATTGTAATATTCTGTTGTTAGAGGGTTCTTCACCCAAGGTCAAACTAACCTCTACCTCTTTCTTATTTTTACCTTTTCGAGTAACACAGCTGTTCTATTCACCCTTCTCTCTAACTTTCACTTTCCCTCTCTTTCTAACTTTCTTTTGCGATATTAACTTGTCAACTACGTGTGAGCGAAGTAAAATAAACTGTATTCTTCCAACCTTATTGTTTTTAAAATAGCTGAAACTTAGATAAAACAATCTTGGAATCTTATAGTACGCTTGAAATCAGCTTGAAATCATATGTCACACCACTGTGAAATATTCAAAATTATTTTTCCCTTTCTAATTGGTTAATTATTTTCTCATTAGCGAGAAAAACTTCTTTATACTGAGTAAAACCTTCCAAATGTTGCCTGGTTGCCTTAGGCACTTACATAAAATGGAATTGTAATTAAAAATTTAATATAGTAGCCTAATTAGGTATAACACCCTATTTAGCTCTCTTACACCCTTTGTTACTTTATTAGTATTGGCCTTTTCATCACGCAATCACCGATAACCCTTTTCAACTTCTCTATAATTTTCTTAATATCTGTTAGTTTCAATCCAGATTTACTGCTGGACATTTATTACATCTTCGTGGAAAATATATATAGGCCTGCCTCATTTTTACTAACCAATTCATAGGCTGTGGTAGCTCTATGTTTGACGACAATACCCTTTCTTTGCTGGTTCCTTGAATCACTATCAATACACCATCAATATAAACGAATCATGGCTTACTTCCATGTCTGAATGTACCTTAACTCATCCTCAATATACTTAATTCCTCCTCAACGATGTAAGATGCCCTCGGGCCATCTTTACATACAAAATGACGACGCTTGACATAGGTCATGGCTTTCTTCATGCCTATGTTATACCTTCACTTCTTAATCAACGTATCTTAATTCTTACATAAAAAAATTGTTTTAAAACAAGACATAACTGGCCTCTCATGTTTCCACTCACCTTAACTTACTGTAACAATGTACTCGCGAATCTCCAAATTAACTTCTTTAGATATCTTAAATTCCATCCTTTACTTCATCAGCCTATTATGCGACTCATTAATGTTTTAACCAATACTTGTTAAACTGATATAAAATATAATAAATTAAACTGAAATGACCCCCCACACAAATATTAAGATTCGTGTCTTAACTGCCACACATAAAATTCACCATTTGTGAAATGATACATTTATTTTGATTTCCAAGATCGTCTACTAATTAAGTTTGATCCTAATTACCTAATTAATTAGTCAAACCTACAAAATGTCTTAAACTGAAAATTTCCTTTTGGCATAATCTTATGTTACTTTGAACCGATAAAAAATTTTTACCAAATAATATATAATTAATAAAAATATGTCCGTAGAATTTCCTCACACTATAATTTCTCCTCGCGTACTTTCACGCTCCCTTAGTTGACAAATTATAACCAACCCCTCACCTATCCTATTATCCTTTCGCATGCTTCTGAGGGTTCATGTCCCCTGCTATAAGCATACTTTTGTTAATTATCATTTATAATTATCAATTAAACCTCCTATAATTATCTTAAATCCACTTGATCAATTATGATTCTTTTAAAAATTTATAAAATTAAACATAAAGATTATATATATATGATACGGGGTTTGACTCTTACTCATTGAAAATATATTATCTTGAATTCTACGTTTTGCTTTTAAGTCAGCACTTACTGCGCCAGAGGTTTCTCTCTCTTTTTTGTCTGAACAAAAGATGTTTACCAGTAGTGCACAACAATGTCTGTCACCTGTCACTAAATTTAAGGTGTGGTTTTTAAAGATGTTCGTGTCACATCTACACCCTCTTCACTTCACAAAAGAAAATTTTAAACTACTTGGGTTTACTGCTACGTGGAAATGTTTCTTTACAATTTCTATTTTATTCTACGCATTTTGTTTTCTGAGAAAACATCATTTTACCTCTCAGAGCTTATATTTTTAAAAGTTTTTTTTTTTTTTTTTTTTTTTAAACTTCTCCCACAATGGCTAAAGTTGGCTTGAATATTATACATATCCACCAATATTTTATATTAATTACAGTTACATTATAATTAGTTACATACTAATTGCAGTTGCCTAGTTATAATAATAGTTATCTGCTAATTGAAGTTACATAAATTTTTTACTATGGTTGAGTTATATGTAACCTTATTTTTCTTATTTTAAAACTAGAATCGTTAGTTAAACTAAATGTTGATTCTTACATTTAAATGGTCCGAACTTTAAATGCTTATTGACTGCCTCCTGGATCAAAGACTTTTGGTGAGACATATTGAAAACAACCCTTAATTTTTCTTTTTAGTTTCTTACCTGGTCTCTGGTTCAATCTCTGAATGGATCGTTTTAACTGGTAATGTTTCTTTTTTGAGCATTGTCTCTGGTTCAACCTCTGATCGGATCTCTTAGATTGAGTTGAAGTTTTAGGTTCGAGCTCAGACTGGATCGCAGTCTCTAGTTCTATCTCTGATTGGATCGTACTATCTGTTATCTCTGATTGTATCATACTATCTAGTTTGATCTCAGAATGTATCGTACTATCTGTTTTGATATCAGAATGGATTGTTACCTTTGGTTTTATCTCTGAGTGTATCATAATGTCTGGTTCTATTCCGGATTGGACCGTACTATCTAGCTTGAGCTCTGAATGCATCACACAATTTGTTTCTACATCTGATTGGATTGTACTATCTAGTTTGATCTCCGAGTGGATCGTACTATCTGGTTTGATCTCTGAGTGGATCTTATTATCTGGTTTGATCCCGGAATGGATCACAGTCTTTGGTTCTATACCTAATTGGATTGTACTATCTAGTTTGATTTCTGAGTGAATCATACTATCTGGTTTGATCTCGGATTGAATAACAGTCTTTGGTTCTATATCTAATTGGATCGTTCCTTTTTGTTCGATCTCAGACTGAATCTTTTCATTGAAATTACTATTATTAGCTATAATTTTGGCACCTGGCTCATCATTGAGTTTATCGAGTCCTACATCTAATTTCTGATTAATTTCATCTAATTTCTCATCTAATTTCTGATAACTTGCATTTATTTGCTGTAATAGTACTTTCATAAACTGATTCAAATTTGTTATGTGTTCCACCATTGTTTGTTCCTTTACTGTTTCTCGCCCTTCCTCATCTACTATAACACTTTCTATGTTAATTAAATTTCCTCGTGTATCTTTTTCTGCCTCTTCTTCTCTATCTCCCTCTGCAATTGATTCTACATTGTGCTGCTCCCTTTCTCTTATTTCTTCATCTGATTGTTCTAAAACTAACTGATTATGTGGTCCATTTTCATACTCTGTTTCATCAACACTGCTATTTGTGTCACTATTATCATTTAGGCTTGAATCCGCCATCCTCCCTTCCAAAATTTACTAATATTAACAAGATTTATACAGTATTACAACAGAGTTTTCATGTTGTGAAATAAAAATAATAATAATAACAAACAACAACAAAAAAAATTGTCTAAGACTTATCTGACTTCATTGATTCTTCTTAGGTGTGTCGTCTGGTGTGCCGTGCGTGAAACGTCTGCTCGTTTCAACTCGGTAGGACGTTGTTCGTCGGTGTGCCTTCTGGTATGCCGTCTGGTGTGCCGTGCGTGAAACTTCTGGTGTGCCGTCTGCTTGTTTCACCTCGGAATGATGTTCCTCGTTGGTGTGCCGTGCGTGAAACGTCTGCTTGTTTCACCTCGGTTCTCGGTTGGATGTTCTTGGTGGTGTGCCGTCTAGTGTGCCGTGCGTCTCAGTTGGTAGAGTCTCTTTCTTGTCTCGGGGTTTGGAAGTTCATGCGTCGCGGCTGGGCGCCATTTGTAACGTTATCAGATGTTGATGATGTGATTATTTAATTGCACCGCGATTGGGCGACAATTGTAACGTTATCGACGATTTTGATAGAGTAATTGCCCCACTTTTGGGCGACAATTATACCGATATCGATGATTTGACGATGTAATGTCCCGTGATGGGAGCCTATTCTGGAAAGTTTGATATTGATAAAACTGTTTATGTTGTACACTCTTTATTACTTATTTATTTACACATTGATGAAATTAAAGTCTGTATTGATTATGATCACTTATACTTTATGTTTACATCTACTCTCTCTCCTTGACCGGCACATTCTGTTTACGTCTACTCTCTCTCCTTCACTGGCACATTCTGTTTACCTTCTACGTATATTTTCATCATATGTGGATGTGTCCCTTGCTTGTATATCTCGCGACGCTGTCCAGAGTAACCAATCAGGTATTTCTCTTCAACAGGTGCAGTGAAAGCTAGCTTCCTATTGGATATAGGGAGCTGGCTTTTCTCGCTAGTTTGTTAAATACTGCGGAGTTATATTTTGAGAAAAGTAAACAAGTTTTTCTAGTGAAATCCTTTTACGGACTATTCTGCGAAAACGCGTGATTCTCCATGGATGAAGTAAAAGGATAATTTACATAAGATACTTCAAAGAAAAATACCTTCATCCATGACCTTTTTAAATATATGAGAGCAGTCCAAAAATCAACTACATTACAATATGGTCTTACAGATAATATGGTTTGGCGTATGGATACATGAGAGTAGATATGCAAACAGTCATCAGTTACCACCACTCCGATGGTGGAGAGAAGACTGTACCAGCAAGATTGGTTTTAATTCTCTTAGGTTTGTCGGACTGTAGTACACACGAGCGTGTGACCGACCACCCAACAGCTGAGCTGACAGCTTGGTGGCGCCCCTCGATCAATCGTGTGGCGGGCGGGCGGGCTGACAGCCGCCAACGCCCCCTCTCCCTAGTCGGTACAAAAGAGGGGGGGGAGGTTACAAGTGGTCTAGTTACCATGGGTTCGAACCCTTGTCGTTATCAAGCTACTTTCAATATGGTAAAAAATTAAACTAATTTTAAAAGCGCCGAGCAATAAGCGCGCGTGTATAATAAATAAATGAGTTGATGACCTTGACCGCCCCTCCCCCACCCCATTTCTATCTCCAACAGAGGAGTTTGTTTTTGAATTTCCTCAAATGTGCGGACGTCAACAAAACGATCACCTTCGCCCGAAACCAACTTTCCTCCGAACAGCAGCTACTAAACATACAGTCCCATTTTCACAGGAAGGAGCTTTTATAAAATACAAAAATATGCCATACGGTCAAAAGAGATAACTCCC
Source organism: Timema podura (assembly GCA_033556935.1). Classification (NCBI taxonomy): domain Eukaryota; kingdom Metazoa; phylum Arthropoda; class Insecta; order Phasmatodea; family Timematidae; genus Timema; species Timema podura. The sequence goes on from JAVRXN010000011.1 coordinate 80,759,231, forward strand.
GCTTCGGTGGCCACATGGTCTAAGGCGTCACTCTCGCAAGAGACTGACGGGGAGACCGAGATTCGAATCCCGGTCTGGTGTACTGAGGGTGGGTTGTCCCTAAATGGTTTCTCAATCTCCATCCACGCAAATGCATGTACAATTCCTCTAAATGATACCTTCCTTATTCCTAGCTCATTAACGTAATTAGTACATGCGCATAATCCAAGCTGGTAGTAAGATGCGGTTCTCCAAAAAAAAATCTAGATTTTTATAATTATAATTATTATTATTATTATGTTATAGATAATGGTAATATCTATCGAAATTGACAGCTGTAGATCACATGACTTGACGTATAAATACTTTATAGGTTTCTAAGATTCGTGTCTCACTACCCGTTCGGAGTATACGCATATGTACTAATTACGCTAATGAGTTAGGGACAAGGAAGGTATAAGTTAGAGGAAGTGTACCCGCATTTATGGGGAGGGAGATTGAGAAGCCATTTGGGGAAGGGGAGGTAGCATCCTAAATACACCCCAAGAGGGATTGGAAACCAGATCTTTCCGTCATCGGCAGTCCAGTCTAATTGCAAGTTAAAACTTTTAACCTCTCTTGAGAACGTCACCTAACTGTGAAATCACGGTTTGTCAAGATAGTATTCTCCATGTTGATATATTTAATTTTATTAGAGGGGCTTTAAAAATATAACAATCAAACAAAACCCATAAATTCTTTTTAAAAAATCTAAAAATACTCTTACATTATCACAACATTATTTTTTTGATAATAAAGCTGTTTTTTTTCATTAAATCGTCTTCAACTCAAACTGTTTGGTTTATTCACTAAATCCTGTATAAAGAGTCTTCCTGCCAGGATGTAGGTTAAAGAAGTCCGTGGAATCATATGTCCATCTAGAATAGGAAACAAGAAACGGTTTATTTTGAAAGTGAAGTGAAGTGAATGCTATCCAGGCTCAAATAGAACAGTGAGTGTATTATACTCGTCAGCGGAAGAGGGAAAGTGTAATCAGCATATAGGGTACGCGCATAGTGAACGCTCGTTACCTGCTCGCTGGTTGCAAGCGCAGACAAGCGGAAACCTGCAAGCAGGAATATGTTGGTTTATTAAGTCTTGAGTTGTAGGTGACCTGGTGGTCTAGGGGTAAGGTGTCAGACTTCTGTGCTGGGGTCCGGGGTTCAATCCTCGGTCCCGGCATAGATTTATCTGATTGCCAAACCCTTCCTTCACCTCTGACAAGATGTGTATTAATAACAACTTGTGAATGTGTGGAATGCCAGGCCTCCACCGTGGTTCGGATTCCACGTTAAACTGTAGGTCCTCCATTTCATCTCACAATCACCCTATCATTACACATTAGCGTAAGTGCGTATAACCCGAACGGGTAGTAAGACGCGGTGCTAATAATAATAATAATATAATAAATAATAAGTCTTGAGCTTGTGTCTGCGCGCGGGTTGTCTGCGTACTCCTGCTCGCAGACATTGCTGGCTGGCTTTTTGACGTGTATCGTATTCTGCGTTGAACGTAAATAATTGATTTTTAAAGTTCTTTGTTTTTTAAATATGATATTTCATAAACTAAAATTTAAGTGTTTGAATTTAATATGGCGGAAAGTGAAGTAATTGGCATTGATTTATTAATTTCGTTATTCTTAATTATTTAAAAAAAACTATCAATGTCTTCTTTAAGTTTTGTAAAAAAGATGGTGGTAATCTCCATACATTTGTCTACCTTTATTTATGTCATGAATACCCACTTTTTTAATAGCCAAAACTTTGGGAACAACGGAGCTCATCTTTGTATGAAACCTTCACTTCAGCTCACAAGCTTCCAGCTTATACTGTGAGCACGTTACCACCGTTAACCAGCGCCGTCAACGCTGACTGGAGGCTTCACATTACGAACTATGCGTTCCTTTTCTTACCTCTTTTTTTACTTAGCGTTTAAGAGTGATAGGTAGATCTTAAAGAGTGCTAGAGAGTGCTAGAGAGTGCTCAAATTAAGATGCGACCCGCTTCGTAAAATAGACTCGAATTCACCCAAGTGGGCAAAGTCATTAACCACGAACACGTGGGACCGTACTTTAAAGAGATAAAAGACACCCCCCCAACACATAAGTTTTTAATAGTAATAATAAAAATAATTAGGGTCACAGATTAAAAAAAACACATTCAGTTTGGGGTTTGTCAAAAAAAAATCTAATAATGGCCAGGAAATTACAATTTCAGAGTAGGAAACGAGAGGATTTTTAAAACGCGCCCGTCTGCATTAAAAGGGGGCGGGAAGGGGGAGGGAATGACTGGTGTCAGAGGTTGAAACTGACGTGGCTCCATTTCATCGCAGAGAACTAGGGAGAATGAGCGGAAAGTGTGTTTACAGGGGGGAGGAAACGCAATTACTCTCGGACGGAGGCTGAAAACCTCACCCATCGCCGTGAAGGCATATTTACATCTGGACACCTAAATATGGGGGAAAATACTTTTTTTCTTTTTTTTCCCCCGTCTCACTACCAGTACACATTTTTTTTAATTCGCCGTTCGGGTTATTCGCACCATGTACTAGTTACGCTTATGTGTTATTATGGATGAGTATGATTGTATTAGAGGAAGTGTACCCGCATTTTCGTGGGGGGAGAGTAGAAAACTATTTAGGAAAAACCACTCTTATGCACCTAACCGTGGTTCAAACCCCAAACTCCCCATCACCGCCGGGTGACATTTAGTCCGTGTGTTCATTGGTGCGGGTACGCCTGAATGTACTAATAGTACATCCTTTCCGTGGAAGCTCTTTCCATGTCCCGATGGGATGAGTGATGGTGATAGTGAGTATGAGGTGATAGTGTGATAGGATATGAGGGTGTGGAACCAGGGAAGCACTTAAACCTAACTTAAGTATAACTAACCAATCCCTGGTGACCGTTTGGGGTGATTCCCCTCTCGGGAAAAATACCCAAGGTACTAGCCGGGAATCGAGCCCGAGACCAATACAACACAGGGCCGGTTAATGTATCGTAGTAATTTTTATTTGGATAAACGGCCTTCTAAAACGGTAGTAGGAGGTCCGTAAGGCTTTTTATCGTACCAAAATACAGTTAATAGTAGGATTCTGGTACAAAATAGGACCTTACAGATGGGCTTCCTATCAACATCAGGGTGGCACCCGAATACAAGATAACATATTAAATAATCTAGCGTCAGCACGCGTATCGAGAAAGATCAAAGGTGTATAATGATCCGGTCAAGATACTAACAAGGAACGAGAACAGGCCCTCCCCCCTTCTCCTCCAACCCAATTTTATTTGCAGGGACAAAACAGGACCTAGAACATTTTATCCCCTCGGCCTGTTGTGTAACAAACAGCTTTCCAGTTCCAGGTAACGCTTCGTATCCCGGTTACAGTAGTTGGGGACTACGTACAAAGCTCCAAAGCGTCCCTCCCACCCCTTCCCCTAATTAAAATCAAGCAACAAGTCGGCACAAAGGGGGGATGATACGTCTAATTAACCATTCATGGTAAACGCAAACTAGCACAAATACATAGAGTTTAACTATGATTAGTTAACGTTTTGTGGTAGGCCTATGATCTAGTATTTAATATACAAGACTAGGGTGGCCACAGATTCAAACAAGCCAGTTTTCACAAATATTTAGTTGCCTTTTACAACGGAAGAAAGGATTTTAAGAGAAACAAAACTTTTTTTTTTTGGCAGTCAATATCGATAACATTTAACTTTATTAACGTGACTTTATACTATAGGTATTGGCCCTATACAGGGTGTATGTATTTATGTGGGAATAACTGGGGTGTGGATATTAGACCTCAAAACAACACAAAAAGTTGATATGGACATATGTCCCTTGTTCGATGGTTCCCGAGATTAGGCCTTTCAAGATTATGCTGGAATTGTTAATAACACCCCTATTGCACCTCTTGTAGGTGACGTATCACTGCTGGTACACAGGCAGGGCTGCAGCAACACGAACAAGGATGTATCAAGTAAGACTAGCACACTTCCAGCAGAACCTTGGAAAGCCTTATCTTGGGATCCGAAGCCATCGAACATGAACATAATTATGTTCATAAGGACTGTTAATGTTTTGAGGTCTACTATCCACACCCCAGTTACTTCCCATATAAATCGATACACTCTGTATAAAAAAATGACAGCAGTAGATCATATGACTTGACGTATGAATGCGTGAGTAGATCTAGTTGCAAATCAAGCTGACAAATAAGGCGCTTCCTGTTAAAATGTTGTATATATATTTAATCCCTTGTGAATGGTACGTTATGCAAATAAATAAACTTTAAAAATATTTCAAATGTTTAGCCTAACCAAAATTTGTTTTAAGAAATAAAAAAAAAGTTACATTTCTCGATTTTCTTACGATCGGTCCAGAATTAGCGTCTGAGGTACCTGCTATTTATAAATATCCACTCAATCCTCGACAAGAGTTTTTTAAAAACAGTCCATAAATCCTTCTACTTTACGACATCGGCCATTAAAAAAAATAGACACAGCCACATCTGATACAAGTTTTAAAAAAAATACTACTATCCTTACAAACTACGAAAATAAACTGTAACCAAAACAAGATAGTCGTTAATAACTCACCTCAAAATTGTTTCTCCTTAACCTAGACACTTCAAAGAAACGTGTTACTCGAAAGTAATCAAAAGAGGGGGGGGGGGGGGAGTTCACTAGAAAGTCCAGACCTAAGAATATATAAGTTCTAAAAAATAAAATTAGTGGGAACACTGGATGGGTCGTTTTTTTCTGATCGGCACTGACCTTGAAACTAGCTATCACCGTCCTGACGGCCTCTTTCACATCTTCCTCTTCATCTTGTGAGAGTTGGATAGGATGAGGGGGGGCGGAAGGACCGGAAATTTCCTTCAACCAGGTTTATAAAAAGCGAAGGAAGTGTTGGAGGGGGGAGGAGGTTGAGACCCAAAGCAGAACACAGCTGCTGAGGCGATTGTGATCAGGACTAAAAGAAGGGACAATGACACCGCAGGACGAAGGCATGTGGAGCCTGCTGCCCTTCAAGTGAGGACTGAACTGAACAATCCACCCCGCCTGGTTCGAGATATCCAACTCACTCTCTCTCTCTCTCCTCTTTCACACACACACACATCCTTCTTCTCACACCCCACCCTCAGTGACGTCACTGCTCCCGGGTCGCTAGGCAACCCGCCGACCAGGACTAACAAGTACAGGACGGGATGAGATAACCTCTTTCTTAGGGTCCATCCCCTCTTTTTTCCCTTTCACATTTATATTAAACATGGGGATTATTCAAAGATATCATCCAGAGAAATGAGATATTCGTGACCCTTAGCGATAGTGCTCTGCCCCTGACCTATCTAGGAATCATCCCGTGCCCAAGGTCATTCTTCCTTCTTCATTATCAGCATGGCCACTCAAACTTTAGAAATAAATTTCAGCAAAATTCCCGGTTTTTCTGCACAAAAAAAAACCTCATTTTTTTATAAAAAAAGCTTTTTCTCCGACTGTGGACTATAAACAAATTTTTCTGATTTATTCTAAGGTGTGTTTAGTATGCCATCTAATGTTAGTACTAGAGCAAGTATTGTAAGAATAATATTTCCGGATAAACCTTGAAGCTATTTAGAGTGGTCGACCTCTGTGGTCTTGGGGTCAAGTGATCGTCTCAGAACCCGATGTTCGTAGGTTCAAGCCTAGCCGGGGTCAAAGAATTTTTCTTGAGCGATACAAATCCGTAGCACAACTTACTTCGGAGGGGAAGTAAAGCCGTCGGTCCCATGTCGATTGTGGCTTGTAAATAAACCCGGGAGGGTATGTGAAAATACCTTTCCCGGCAAAATTGGTAGGCCCTTTCACTCTCGCTCACAGAAATTCCCGGATGTGGTCAACCTGGTAATTTTAGGCAGAGTCTGTGATGGATTTGTAGAGTAATCGGCTAACAATTGTTGAGCTATCATTAATACCCCAACCAGCGGCGACTCCGGAGTCACTTTAAGCTGCCGTTTGTACACAATGGCAAAGCTAATGGACAGACTACGTTCAGACGGGGAGGATTCATCCGCGCGGAAATTGGTAGCTGTTCAGACGTCGCGGAATCCGTACGGAATATAAAAGGAAAGTTAAATAAAACATTGCCAATATTTTCAAAACCAAAACCCTGACATTTATAGTACGCATAGTCGCGGGCCTACATGTTCTTATGCTAATATAAATATCTGTAATAGATAGCAAACCTACCAAGTACGTTATTTTTATCCAATGAATCCCCGGCGTTGGCGAAGAGTTCCACCAATTCCGTCCAAGTAGTTTTTTTATCTTGTTGGAATAATCTTCACATTCCATGTCCCGTATGGCAGACCTTTTCTCCACCTCGTCAACAAAAAGTTCTGTATCGAAACTCCCCATAATTCACTCCTCGCCTACGTCCAAACCGCGCCGAATCCGCTCATCAAATGAACGCTCTCAATGAAATCCATAGAACTCGAGCCGCGCGGAATATGTGCGGCATCAAATTTCTGGCGGTCGGACAGCTGAGACCGCTCGGACGATTGAACCGCTCCGCCTCATCTGAACGAATGTATGGAGCTGGATAGAACCGCGTGGATTCCGTTCGGACGGATCAGACCCGTCTGAACGAACTCTTAGGCCGATTCTACACTAGCGGTTGAAACGCGGCGGTTTTACCGCTAGCTTACGCTCCCAAACTCTTGAATCTACACCTGACTGTCAAAACGCTACTGATTCTAAACTAGCTGTTTAAATGTCGCGGTTGTTGCTTCCACTTGTGTAGAATGGTTTTAAAATGGACATTGTACAGGCCGGCTGTATTGCGGGACTTATTTTGTTGGAGGAAACTCGCAACAACAACAAAAAAACTCGTCAAAAGAGACGTTGGTGAACTCGCCCCACATTATCGAACCGTCTCTCTACAGGATAGTTTCATATTATGTTTATGAATGATAGAATGTATCCAGAGAAGTTCTTTTTTTTGCTATAGAATGTCTGTGGTTTCATTTGATGAACTACTTGGTTTTGTGAATGAAAATATTGTAAAACGTGATACCATCTTGAGGAAGAGTATTTATTATTTGCTGAAAGACTTGTTGTGACATTGAGGCACAACTGCCTTAACGCCTGGTGTAAAGTCTGTTCAGCGTAGGAATTGTTTTCTGAAAGGCCTTTTTCCCTACCAGAAAGCTAATATATAGTAGGATTTTGGTAGGAATAAAGACCTTTCAGAGAGTAATTCCTACCGTGAATGGAGTATAGTTTGATTTGCGTTTCTACCGCTGGGCGTCTTTAACGCCTCCAAAGGTAGAGGTAAAAACGCTGGTCTCGAAGAAAACTTATTTTCTAACTTGATAACAAGGGTTTCATTCAAAGGCGCGGTTGCTAGCGTTTTAACCGCTAGTGTAGAATAGACCTTAAATTAACATGGATAGCGAGGTTTGGGAGATGGTAATAATTATTAGTTATCAAATTTAAGAATATGATGTTTGATGCGGCTACATCAGTAACTAAAGATCATTTACACCTCCTAAGCTTCACAGACTCATAAACATGTTTTTATGACCGCGTCTTACTACCTGTTCATATTATACGCATATATGATAATTGTTATAACGGGGTAGGGGTGAGGAAGGAAGCATTTTAGAGGTAATCTACCCACATTTGCATAGGAGAGTGGGAAACCGTTTAGGAAAAAAACCCCTTGGAAACCGACCGGGATTCGAACCCCAATCTTCCCATCATCAGCAGCCCAGTTTGACACGAGAGTGACGCCTTAGACCGTCCAGATACAAAAACGGGTCATAAACAATTAATTTCAAAAGCCGTTGCTTACCTCCGTAAATAAATAGCCCGGATAAGAAGCATAGTTTCAGAGACGTGCACTCGAAACCCTATATACAAGCGTTTAAAACTTGGTAAGCCCCAACCGGGTCCCATAGACTTTTAGAACAATCAACCCCACTCACTCATAGAAATCACATTGCTCTTTATTCCCAGAGGAAGCTGTGTTTTCAATTAATAATGTGGACTTAAGTGACAGTACTGGGTAATAGCTACCCCTTTTTCTTCGCGTCTTACTACCCGCCCGGGGAAAATGGCGGTAGATCCATGAGGGAGAAAGGGGGCACTACCCCCCCCCCCCCCTGGAATATTTTCCCACCACCTAGAGATTTATTTCAGTCTGCTCTGATATAATCTCGGAATATGAACTTGAAAGATGGCCTGGCACCAAACTCCGAATATCTTCTTGACTGGCAGCCAAATTTACAAAAATTAGTCAATGAAGGAACACTTCGAAATAATTTCTAGAAGCATTTAGTTTCCAAAAACATAATTCTAGGTTAAAATCATTCCAATTAGCTTCTAAAGATATCAAATTTTTAAAAATTTACCGAAGGAGGATCACTCTAAATAGCTTCTAAGAGCACCCAATTTTTAAAAATTGGATAGGGTCCCCAAATCCCTCTTTGGTTTGGGGGCCAGCCTTCTCAAAAGCTCTCCTTTTTTCTCTCTCTTTCTCTAACTGCCGTCTCTTAAGGTGGGTTTAGACCAAACGAACAAGAACATAGAGCAAGAATAAGAGCATTCGTTCGTGCTCTTTTAGTGTAAACGGTGATTTAACAAACTGCTACTAAACTCGTTTACACCAAAAGAGCTATTCATAGAACAGCGAACGCGAACCGAACCAAAGAATCCTTTGATAAAAACCGCCCAGTCGAGTGAGCGCGTGTGAACCCGAAGGAATGCTCCAAGCAACTGTTCGTGCACTCTCTCGTTGTTTAGACTAACCGAGCGAGCATTCTTAGAGCATTCATTCCCATTCTGGGCGAATATACTAGAACATACTAGAGCACCGAAAGAATGCTCACAACACGTTTACACCAAGAGAATTTAAGCTTAGTGGGGGAAGAATGAGCATTCGCTCGCTTGGTCTAAATGCACCTTTACACGAATTAGGTTCTGCCAGCAATGGTACGGGCTGTACACGTTTCATTACGCCTGATGGGGAGGAAGAATTTAGAATAATTGTGCCTTTATTTACGTGGCAGGAGAGGGGGTGAACCGTTTATAAAAAATCGTTCCCAGCACCCCTGGTCGGATTTGAATCCTGACCTCGACACAGACAGACCGAACGAGCGATTCGTTAAGCCCACGTGATTGATTTTATTATCATGAATTGCTTATATAATGATCGTACAAATGTGACAAAGATATCTCAAAAGAGAATCAAAGAGCCCGGCGGGTATTTTGAAAGTTATACTAGCAGTGCCACTCGCCCAAACACGAGACAGTCGAGACTTCCACAGCAAACTTAGGTCAACAAGCAACTGTCAGAGCTGAGAGACCAAAATGAACCTAAACAATAACTTGACAGTTGTTATCATTTTAACAGCCTACATTTATATTTGAATTTTTCACCTTCCTATAATCATTGCACTCACTTTAAAAAGCAAACATAAAGCTATAGCCTCAACAAGCGTCGCGACCCCCAGGTATGAAACTACTAGTCTAGCGTGCTAACAACTCGTCCCAGCTCCTTCCGAGTACCAGTAATTGAATCACCAATAAGAGGAAGCGACGCACCCCCTCCCCCCTAGCCAGCAACTCGCGTCTTCACCACAATAGGGACCCTTGTCGCTATTGTCGGCGAGGCGATGACCCTAAAAGACGAGACGCCCGACGTAGCCGCGCACTCGCCGAGCATCCGCGCATTGTTTCCCGCGGTTATTAAATGATGACGCTGCTAAGAGGCGGGGTGGGGAGGGGAGAGGGGGGAGGCACACGGCTCTTTTAGTAAACTGCTTATTATTGACAGGAGAGGAATTCACGCGAAACAGCAAATTAATTCGAGTGGATGAACAACAGCTAAACGCACAGGCAGCAGAAAATTGCCGTCAAGTAGAGTGGACTGGAATGTAGATTTTAGGATATGTAGGGATTGTGGAGGAAGATCCTCAGTACTTGTGTTTCTTACCTGTGTGGTTAGCTTGGCTCACTGGTGTTTCCTACCTGTGTGGTTAGCATGGCTCACTGGTGTTTCTTACCTGTGTGGTTAGCATGGCTCACTGGTGTTTCCTACCTGTGTGGTTAGCATGGCTCACTGGTGTTTCTTACCTGTGTGATTAGCATGGCTCACTGGTTTCTTACCTGTGTGGTTAGCATGGCTCACTGGTGTTTCTTACCTGTGTGGTTAGCATGGCTCACTGGTGTTTCTTACCTGTGTGGTTGACAAGTATGCTTTGCTGGTTTTCTACCTATTTGGTTCACATGTATGATTGCTGATGTTTTCTACCTGTGTGGCTCACATGTAAGCGGCGTCACGGGGGGAGGGGGAGGGGAGGCAATTAATGTGCTAGCTACTCTACTTATAGCAACGGGTGTACATGATTCCTAACGGGTACCTCGGAGCTTCGAATAACATATCGGACCCCAAGTAACCGGCATCCAGGGCTTTAGGTAGCAGAAACTACGGGCTTAAGTATTATTTATTATTATTATTATTATTATTATTATTATTATTATTATTATTATTATTAGCACCGCGTCTTACTACCCGTTCGGGTTATACGCACTTACGCTAATGTGTAATGGTAGGGTGATTGTGAGATGAAATGGAGGACCTATAGTTTAACGTGGGATCCAAACCACGGTGAAGGTCTGGCATTCCTCACATTCACAAGTTGTGATTAATATACGTCTTGTCAGAGGTGAAGGAAGGGTTTGGCGATCAGATAAATCTGTGGTAGATTGAACCCTGGACCCCCAGCACAGAAGTCTAGCACCTTACCCCTAGACCGCCAGGTCACCTGCGGGTTAAAGTAAAAGGTATCCCAGGATTAAGTAAAAGGTATCCCAGGATTAAGTAAAAGGTATCCCAGGATTAAGTGGCACTCCAAGTCCCACGTAGCAATGAGACTGTACTCCCAAGTAACAGGTATCCCGAGCCCTAACTCTTGCGGCGGAGTGTACAGGAACTGCGAGCCAGCGGTCCATACTAGATACATCAACTCTGTACCACAGAGAGGCGATGTGGCAACACTGCCGTCACATTGCACCAACGTCGCGTCATCAGGACAGAACGCACCATCAGCGGTGATGTCCGTCACCTTGGATCGGAGACAGATTAATCGGACAGAATAGCGAGCGAAGTGGGGGAGTGTCTAGAGGTAAGGGTCCGCTAGCCCGCATCGGATCTTTGTTCACCTACCGGAATGATGGACGCTAACCCCAAGGGGTTATCCATAATCACGTAACGCTGTTGTGAGGGGGAGCTCTAATGGCTACATGACGTTACATGGGAGGAAGGGAGTTAACAGCAGTGTTACGTAACACAAATCTTATACTCGAATTTATAAACATATTTATAGATATTTTTTTTATTTAGTACCACGTCTCACTACCGTTCGGGTTGTACGCTTAAGTACTAATTACGCTAATGGGTTAGGAATTGGGAAGGTTGAATATAGAGGAAGTGAACCCGCATTTGCGTGGAGGGAGAGTGGAAAACCATTTAGAAAGCCCCCCCCCCCCCAGCTCACCCGACCGAGATTCGAACCTCGATATCCCCGTCCTCGGAAGTCTGGCTCAACACGACTAGCGCGTTAGCTAACCACGCCACCGAGGCGGGTCATTTATAGATAACTTCTGAGTAGTATTAAATCTGAGTCCCTCTTTTAACTGTCACAAAAGCTTACCTATGAAATAACGACATTCACTCTTGATGTAAAAAGTTACGTAACACAGGGGGGAGGGAGGAAGGAAGGGCAGGGGGGTCATAAAAGGGTAAGGAAAAAAAGTTACGTGATTCATGGATGACCACTAATCCAGTGATTCCAACATTTTGCAAAGTTTGCCCCTAATTTTTTGTCTACGAGACCATCGTAACTTAACGAGAGTTTAGATACAGTTTGTTTTTTAATTTTGTTCACACCAAGTTTTACTACCTGTCCGGGCTCCCAAATATAATCACGCAAGTGGAGTAGTTAAAAGTGAGGAGAAATGTACCCTTAATTCATGGAGGGGGGGAGTTTGAGGAGGAAAACGTACCTTTAATTCATATGGAGGGAGGGGGAAAACGTACCCTTAATTCATGGGGAACGGAGGAGGGGGGAAACGTACCCTTAATTCATGGAGGGAGAGGGGGAAAACGTTACCGACTTAATTCATGGAGGGAGAGGGGGGAAACGTACTTTAATTCATGGAGGGAGAGGGGGAAAACGTAGCTTATCATGGAGGGAGAGGGGAAAACGTACCCTTAATTCATGGAGGGAGGGAACGTAGCTTAATTAGGAGGAGAGGGGAAAACGTTAGCCTTAATTCATGGAGGGAGAGGGGGGAAAACGTAGCTTTAATTCATGGAGGGAGAGGGGGAAAACGTAGCTTTATTCATGGAGGGAGAGGGGAAAACGTTTACGAAAAAATTTACCCCCCCCCCCAGTAACATGGCCAGGAATCAAATCCCGACCCTCCAGTCACAACAAACATAACCAAAAGAACGTGACATTTAAGCCCACCGATGTTTGTTTTAATTAATATAAATTACTTATATAATGATTATATGACGCGACTAAGATCTCGTAAAAAAAATCAACAAGCCTGCGGGTAAAGGGGGTGGGGAATGCCACAGAAAACTACGTCGGCATGGAAATATCAGAGTGGGATAACCAAAATTAACTTAAGCAGTAATTTAACAAGTTTTTAAAATCATTTTAAGCACTTAAAGTATATATGAATTTCGCATATTCCTAAAATCAAAATTCATTAAAATCCCTTGAAAAAATAAATAATATAAAATTAAAACTTCAAAAAAGCATTGCGAGCCTACCCAAAAAATGACGCGACCCCAGGTTGGAAACCAGTGGTCTAAACGCCCCCTTCCTGGTTTTTATATTTAAAAAGTTAAGATAAACAAAGTCGTGACGGAGGGAAATACAGTTTGATAAAAGTCCATGAAGTCAGGTCAAAATTTACATTGATTTGTTTTATCAGACTTACTATCTAAAACAATATTTTATTGATTAATAAAACTCGGTGGTGCGTCGCGTACCCCACAGGGGTACACTTACAAATTTGGAAAACACTTGTCTAGTAAGTTAAATCCACATTTGGTAAACTAAACCATCAAATAAAGCAACAGATCCTACAAATGTGCATGAGATAACCGCTACACAGGATGAATATGTTATTAATTAATTCCAAAAGATAAAGAGAGCGAAAGAAAGAAAAAAAGTCATGAAAAGATAAGATAAAAGAATAGAGGAAATTATTTTAGAGAAAGGTTTAGAGTTTTACACTCTGGGTGACGAATGAAGTCATAATAAGAAGAGTGGGTGAGAAGAGAACCATCTTGTATCTGATTCTTCGGTGCAAAGCAAGCTGGATCAGACATATCCTTATGAGGAACTGTCTTCTGCACAACGTCATAGAAGGAAAGGTTGAGGGAAAGAGGAGCTTAGGAAGAAAGAAGATTCAAATATTGGATGACATGAAGGAAAAAAGAAAATTCTGGGAGCTGAAAGAGGAGGCAGAGGACAGGGCACATTGTCGGTCTAAATTCACAAACAAAAGTCGTAAGACAGAACAAGAGAACACCCTATATATAAAAAACAGATTTTAAAAGGAAAATCATTGGCGTGCATGGAACGAATGTTGCATAATGATCCATGACTTAAATAATTAAGATATTACATAAAATTATACTTTTCCATAGACAAAAGAGCTTTGTGACCCAACGAACAGTAGGAAATAAATTATGATTTAATTTGTATTAAATATAAAATGTAAATATTATATTACACTCGATTTTTTATGTAAAAAAGATCATACAAAAATGATACTTTATTTAAATATATCTAGACAGATATTCTAAACCTTTACCTTTGATTTAACACACAAATGCTCTACATACGATAGTATGCTATGTACATGTAGAGCCGTGACGTGTTAAGTAAAACGTGTGGGGATTGAATCTCCTTTAGAGCACATTTGACCAGTGTTAATAGTTAAACGTTGAGATTTTCTGATAGTTAAATGATAAAATTAACAAAGCCATAGTGTGACATAATGATGAGTTACATACCATGTACTCATCACCAGACATTGTTAGTGTAATCAAATCTTGCAATTTAGGGTGGGCAGGACATGCAGGGTTTAGGGTGTTTAGGGTACTGACAGGCCAACCCAATAGGAATATATTATTGAGAAGACTTAAGAGACAGATGTGAGGATAGCATTAGAATGGACCTGAGATACGGTGAGGTGACTGTAGAGAACTAGCTCAAGATAGGGAGAGGGTGTAATGAGATGGACTGGATAGAACTAGCTAGGGATATGGTGTAATGAGGTGGACTGGATAGAACTAGCTCAAGATAGGGATATGGTGTAATGAGGTGACTGGAGAGAACTAGCTCAAGATAGGGATAAGGTGTAATGAGATGGACTGGATAGAACTAGCTAGGGATATGGTGTAATGAGGTGGACTGGATAGAACTATCTCAAGATAGGGATATGGTGTAATGAGGTGACTGGAGAGAACTAGCTCAAGATAGGGATAAGGTGTAATGAGATGGACTGGATAGAACTAGCTAGGGATATGGTGTAATGAGGTGGACTGGATAGAACTATCTCAAGATAGGGAGAGGGTTGTAGTGAGATGGATTGGATAGAACTAGCTCAAGATAAGGAGAGGGTGTAATGAGATGGACTGGATAGAACTAGCTCAAGATAGGGAGAGGGTGTAATGAGATGGACTGGATAGAACTAGCTCAAGATAGGGAGAGGGTGTAGTGAGATGGATTGGATAGAACTAGCTCAAGATAAGGAGAGAGTGTAATGAGATGAACTGGATAGAACTAGCTCAAGATAAGGAGAGGGTTGTAATGAGATGAACTGGATAGAACTAGCTCAAGATAAGGAGAGGGTGTAATGAGATGGACTGGATAGAACTAGCTCAAGATAGGGAGAAGGTGTAGTGAGATGGATTGGATAGAACTAGCTCAAGATAAGGAGAGAGTGTAATGAGATGGACTGGATAGAACAAGTTCAAGATAAGGATAAGTGGCGTACTTTTGTCAGTGCAGCAATGAGCTTCCGAGTTCCTAATGCCAATTAAGTAAATATAAGATAAAAACTTCTAGCCAAAGGTACTTGAAAAGTTCGATACCAATTATATACACAATGATAGTGAAGTGAATATTAAAGTCTGGGTATACGTCATCAAAATGAACACATTCACAAACTTGTAAAATCGTATCGAAAAGGAAGTTAGAAGGAGAAAAGCACAAAACATAGTGTGGAGGGAGAAGCTGAATGAAAAACGTACGTTTGGTGTTCCTGGAGCAGGATGCAAGCGTCACACAGGATAGAGACTGTCTCATGGCCGGGGAAGACGACTACTGGGTGCTAAGGGACTCAAGTTGCTGGGACATTACATGTACATCACCTGACCAGTTACATGACTTGACAGTCCTTGGATGATCCGCTGACCACAGGAGACAGCATACTCAGCTCTGTCTACTGTACTGGCAGGATAGCTAGATACACTGTGCTGTGTCTACTGTACTGGCAGGATAGCTAGATACTGTGTCTACTGTACTGCCAGGATAGCTAGATACTGTGTCTACTGTACTGGCAGGATAGCTAGATACTGTGTCTACTGTACTGGCAGGATAGCTAGATACTGTGTCTACTGTACTGCCAGGATAGCTAGATACACTGTGCTGTGTCTATTATCACGCCAGGATAGCAAGATACAGAATAAACATTTATGTGCCACATTGGTATACGATACTTCACTGGTCCTATCATCCACCCATGATAGCTATAAGCACCTATACTACACCCTCCTATGTAAACAATAGAGCTCCCTCATGTAGCACCGTGTAGACATTATAGCTCCCTCATGTGACACCGTGTAAACATTAGAGCTCCCACCATGTAACACCGTGTAAACATTAGAGCTCCCACCATGTAACACCGTGTAAACATTAGAGCTCCCTCATGTAGCACCGTGTAGACATTAGAGCTCCCTCATGTAGCACCGTGTAGACATTAGAGCTCCCTCATGTAACACCGTGTAGACATTATAGCTCCCTCATGTAACACCGTGTAAACATTATAGCTTCCTCATGTGACACCGTGTAAACATTAGAGCTCCCTCATGTAGCACCGTGTAGACATTAGAGCTCCCTCATGTAACACCGTGTAAACATTAGAGCTCCCTCATGTGACACCGTGTAAACATTATAGCTCCCTCATGTGACACCGTGTAAACATTAGAGCTCCCTCATGTAGCACCGTGTAGACATTAGAGCTCCCTCATGTAACACCGTGTAAACATTAGAGCTCCCTCATGTGACACCGTGTAAACATTAGAGCTCCCTCATGTAGCACCGTGTAGACATTAGAGCTCCCTCATGTAACACCGTGTAAACATTAGAGCTCCCTCATGTAGCACCGTGTAAACATTAGAGCTCCTCATGAAGCACCGTGTAAACATTAGAGCTCCCTCATGTAACACCGTGTAAACATTAGAGCTCCCTCATGTAACACCGTGTAAACATTATAGCTCCCTCATGTAACACCGTGTAAACATTATAGCTCCCTCATGTAACACCGTGTAAACATTAGAGCTCCCACCATGTGACACCGTGTAAACATTAGAGCTCCTCATGTAACACCGTGTAAACATTAGAGCTCCCTCATGTAACACCGTGTAAACATTAGAGCTCGACTCATGTAACACCGTGTAAACATTAGAGCTCCCTCATGTGACACCGTGTTAAACATTAGAGCTCCCTCATGTGACACCGTGTAAACATTAGAGCTCCCTCATGTAACACCGTGTAAACATTAGAGCTCGACTCATGTAACACCGTGTAAACATTAGAGCTCGACTCATGTAACACCGTGTAAACATTAGAGCTCCCTCATGTAACACCGTGTAAACATTATAGCTCCCTCATGTAACACCGTGTAAACATAAGAGCTCCCACCATGTGACACCGTGTAAACATTAGAGCTCCCTCATGTAACACCGTGTAAACATTAGAGCTCCCTCATGTGACACCGTGTAAACATTAGAGCTCCCTCATGTAACACCGAGTAAACATTAGAGCTCCCTCATGTGACACCGTGTAAACATTATAGCTCCCTCATGTAACACCGAGTAAACATTAGAGCTCCCACCATGTGACACCGTGTAAACATTAGAGCTCCCTCATGTAACACCGTGTATACATTAGAGCTCCCACCATGTAACACCGTGTAAACATTAGAGCTCCCTCATGTAACACCGTGTAAACATTAGAGCTCCCTCATGTAACACCGTGTAAACATTAGAGCTCCCTCATGTAACACCGTGTAGACATTTAGAGCTCCCTCATGTAACACCGTGTAAACATTAGAGCTCCCTCATGTAACACCGTGTAGACATTTAGAGCTCCCTCATGTAACACCGTGTAAACATTAGAGCTCCCTCATGTAACACCGTGTAAACATTAGAGCTCCCTCATGTAACACCGTGTAGACATTTAGAGCTCCCTCATGTAACACCGTGTAAACATTAGAGCTCCCTCATGTAACACCGTGTAAACATTAGAGCTCCCTCATGTAACACCGTGTAAACATTAGAGCTCCCTCATGTAACACCGTGTAGACATTTAGAGCTCCCTCATGTAACACCGTGTAAACATTAGAGCTCGACTCATGTAACACCGTGTAAACATTAGAGCTCCCACCATGTGACACCGTGTAAACATTAGAGCTCCCTCATGTAACACCGTGTAAACATTAGAGCTCCCACCATGTAACACCATGTAAACATTAGAGCTCTCTCCAAACATAGTAACGTGGTCATCGAATGACCTCTTGGATGTCAAGCCGTCACCCCGCTGTCGTGTGTTCAGAGGTGGAGGGGAGGGAGGGTGGGGCTGGACGACAGCCTAGTGTCTCAGTGGGTGAAGGTCCCGAGTCTTCTTCACTGACCACCACAACCTTCTAGAGTTGTTCTGGATCGATGTTTGGTAAGCTAAGAGAACAAACCGGCAGATGAAGAAGAAAGGAAGGAAGAAGCACCAAGAAGTTCCGTGATGTGATCTGGCCCTATGCCACAGGAGTCCCCCCTCGCTCCCCTCTCAGTCATTAAGAGTGTTTGCTAGGCTTGCTGAGCCTCATCATAGAGAGAAACACGTGTCCACGGTCCTAAACGCGTCTTACTACCCGTTCAGGTTATACGCACTTACGCTAATGTGTAATGGTAGGGTGATTGCGAGATGAAATGGAGGACCTACAGTTTAATGTGGGATCCGAACCACGGTGGAGGCCTGGCATTCCACACATTCACAAGTTGTGATTAATACACGTCTTGTCAGAGGTGAAGGAAGGGTTTGGCAATCAGATAAATCTGTGCCGGGGCCGAGGATGATGTCTATATCTATATCGAGCAAGTCCCGTCGCTGTATATATATATATATATATATACATATATATATATACATACATATATATATACATATATATACATACATATATATATACATATATATACGTATATATATATAAACATCAAAACTGTTTGGATAAGAACAAGAATGTGTTCAATGATTAAAGAGGTAATCACAATGCTACTAAATGAATTTTAAAAATAAGTATTTATTTCTGATTTAAAAAAAACAGTTCAACTAAAATGTAATACAATTATTAAACTATGTAAATAACAATAAAATATGTAGTTTAAATCACCACAGTTATAGTGAAATAATGATTTTAAAATCGTGAAACTTAATATTAAATTGCAAATACGCTTTATTAAGATTAAAAAACCTAGAAGTCAACATTTTGAATGTACAAGAAAGAACACTGATATTTCTACGGTAGAATGGAAGAATTTAGAATCGCGTTCAAAGTATTGAATGGTAAACCCAATGGAAAGATACCCGTGGAAAGCCCTAGACACAGATGGGAGGATAGCATTAGAATGGACCTGAAAGAGATAGGGTGTAATGAGGTGGACTGGATAGAACTAGCTCGGGATAGGATGTAATAAGGTGCACTGGATAGAACTAGCTCGGGATAGGGTGTAATAAGGTGGACTGGATAGAACTAGCTCGGGATAGGCTGTAATGAGGTGGACTGAATAGAACTCAAGACAAGAATAGGGTCTACAATAAGGTGGACTGGATAGAACTAGCTCGGGATAGGGTGTAATGAGGTGGACTGGATAGAACTAGCTCGGGATAGGCTGTAATGAGGTGGACTGAATATAACTCAAGACAAGAATAGGGTCTACAATAAGGTGGACTGGATAGAACTAGCTCGGGATAGGGTGTAATGAGGTGGACTGGATAGAACTAGCTCGGGATAGGGTGTAATAAGGTGGACTGGATAGAACTAGCTCAAGGAAGGGCCCATTAAGATGGCCGACCACTAGGGTGTATTTTGTCTCTTCCTGAGCTCTGATAAAAATGTGCACGCCCCCTTTAAATGCCTGCATCAGGGTGTGCGGGTGTTCGGCACTGCCACGCACCCTAACGAAGCAAGGCGTGGTGGACTAGCCAAACCGCGACACACTTGACACTGCTGTACAGCGGCCTGTACCAACTGAGTACACAAATAGTGTGCCAACATTTACGGATATAGGGGGTCATGTGGTCAACAACTAGCCCTTCAGCCCGTAATCTCAGTTTTATAAACCGAAGCCGCTATATCTTTATTCAAGTAGCTCCTCAATTGTCCTCACGAGGCTGAGTTGACCCCTTCCCAGACCCACTGGTTCACAGAAAATCTGAAAGCACCGAGGATCGAACATGGGACCTCTGTATCTGTGTCCAGGAGCTCTGACCATCACACCACAAAGGCGGTATACACATTTAATAATCAGAACACCGAAGATGTGTCGAATTCTTAGACCAGATTTTAAGTCTATCCTTTAGACTATGCGTGAGGGAAGAAATTCAATTATTTTCTATATAAAAAAAATCCCACCATTAAAATGATTTCAAATGAAGAAAACAAGCGAAATGTCAGTTCTCTTTTTCAAACTCACGCATCGACTGCAACGCTCGGTGGTTGAATTTGTCACTAACGTCAAGTCTGCCGAAGATTATAGTATGTCAATATTAATTAATCAAAGGCTTGGAAATATATCTCCTCCCCTCCTGATCTAAACACTTTGACGAAATATTCTCATCTCTTACTGCCATTATTTGTTTGCATTTCATGTTCAGTTTTAAGGTTTGCTTGATTATATGCTAACCACTTCTGCCCCCACCCACTATTTGACGTGTTTATGTATATTTATAAAAGACTCTAGATGACGCCTCCCCCAAATATTAGGTCGCGAGTCACCACTGCGGAAAATTTTCATCTCTAATGCCTGGATCATGATCAACTTAACTTTAACTTTACGTAACGTTCATTTAAAGTTAACTTAGAAAACAGATGTGTGATCAAGATTCGCGTAACTTCACGTAACAACTCGAGCCAAACATCTTAATTCTCGAGTATGATCTGTGATTTGTACTATTTGTTTAAGTGATGATCTGTGAATGTTTACAGTTTTTAATCGATATAATAAATATATATTACCAAACTTTTTTGATAAATTTAGCTTTCCTATTTTAGTTTAATTATTTTGTTTCAATGTCTGATCAATAGAACTTACGCTAAAGAGTAAACATTGGTCGTAAAACCAACAAATGAATTACTAAATAGCCCTGTTGACGTCACTCGCATAATGAGTGGCTAGCTAGATCACGTGATACCCTTCAAGTAACGTTCATTTAAAGTAAAAGACCTTCCAGGACATCTCTTACGAAATAGAGAGATATAACTTAGAGTAAATCTAGCAAAAAGTCTACAGTGTACACGTACCTTAACAATTCGAAATTCGATTTTTTTTAAGTATTTAAAATAAAAGGGTTTATCGCTACACAAATTATTCAAGCGCCCCAAACATTATCAAATTGTCCAAAACGTACAGAAATAATAGAATCTGGGTAAATCACAACTTGTGAATGTGTGGAATGCCAGGCCTCCACCGTGGTTCGGATTCCACGTTAAACTGTAGGTCCTCCATTTCATCTCACAATCACCCTACCATTACACATTAGCGTAAGTGCGTATAACCCGAACACACCCTCTGAGAAAGTATATTTCTACTGACATGGAAGCTGGGTTTGGTCTGAATGAGTCATTCGAAATTCTAAGTAGCAGTTTATATTATAATGGAACACGTGCGCTTCACAGGGCGACACACCTGCCACCAACGGTGTGTCAAAGAACTAGCTGGCATAAGCTTGCCAATAAAAATATATCCTGGGCTTTAGTTTGAATGGAGCGTGACAAGTTTATACTAGATGGCGGGAGAGGAGAGAGAAAAAAAAGAAAAGAGGATGATGATAAAACAATTACTGGTTTAGCATCGATATCAGTGTTGCCAACTTCACTCCCTCCCCCTGCTAGATATTGTGGGTCTTGCGGATGATATGATCAAAGGGCTGCTTGGAGGGGTGTATTAGGAATGGACATATTTGACAGCTAGAAAAAAAAATTTATAAGATCTACTTCCACGTATTCATACATCAAACCATGTCATCTCAAGTTATCACTTTTGATATAAATTATCAATACCTATGAAATAACACTAATAATTTAGTATAATGATAGCAAAGTTTTTTGTTTAATTTTCATTTTAACTTATTTTAAATAATTTAACGTGCACTTTCTGAACCGACAGATTTTATCAGCACACGATAATTTCTATGAGCGAGAGCGAAAGTTCCTATCAATTATGCCGGGAAAGGTATTTTATGCCACAGTCGATGAGGGCCCGACGGATTTACATCACCTCCAGAGAAAGTTGTGCTACGGATTTTTATTGCTCGAGAAAAATCCGTTGACCCCTGCTGGGTTTGAAGCCACGAACATCGGGTCCTGAGGCTAGCACTTTACCCAAAGACCACCGAGTACTATGTTATCAATATTGACCGCAAAAACAAAACATGTTCGTATTTTCTAAAAGTTTCTACTTTCTAGAATCCTATTAAAGATATGTTTATCGTACAGAACTGTAAAAACACTTAATGGCGTCATCTAACAAGCAAACCAGGCCGACCGAGCTGCCACCGCATGTTGGCGAAAATAGTACCAATATTTGAGGAGAGGGTGTCAAGTGGTCAGCACTATGAAACCTCCAGCCGTCAACCTCAAGTCTTCTAGACCGGAACCGTTACTTCTTTATTCAAATAGCTCCTCGATTGTCGTCACAAGGCCGAGTTGACCTCGTTCCAGACAGTTCCAGAAAGCTTCACAAAAAGATTCTGTAATCGCCGGGGGGATAGAACAGAGACCTCTGGATCTGTGACCATAGAGGCAGAGTTGTCCGAAAAAGGAAAATAAAACATTAAGACATGTTTATCTATCAACATCTTGTTCCGAGTTCCTGTTGGTTAGTCTTAATTGTTTCCTGCTTAGCCGCGAACTAAAAATTGATTTGCGTTTTTTTTTTTAAATCAATTCGTAATAAGCTTTGACATGAAACCCGAACCACGGGAAGAGATAATTGACATGTGTGGCCGTCCTCTCATTCAAGAAATTGCTCAACTTAATAATATATTCCACACGGGCGTTATGGGGCAAGTGAAGCAGTTGACCTCATTTTCCCGCCCCTCCCCCTCCTGCAAACCTATCCACACTATCAAACTCCCACGTGGAGGGGCACGCGATAACGCACGTGACCGATAAGACTCGAGGAGGAGACAGGCACGAGTATCACTACGGATTAACACAACCTCTATGAAGCCAATCAACAGATCAATCAGCGCGAGCCGCGTTGTCTGCTCGGCGCGACTTTAAATTGTTTCAGCTTTCTCGGTTCTGCATGACACCATCTGCTTGAGAAACTCAAATCTTAATTTTTTTGGCACCACTCACAAACCGTTCGGGTCGTGAACCTATGAACTAATTACGCAAATGTTTAGTGGATGGGGAAGTTTGAATTTAGAGGAAGTGTACCCATATTTGCGTGGAAAACCACAAAGGGAAAACCACCCTAAGTATACCCAACCGGAATTCTACCCTATATCCTAAGATCTGTTCTATTCCGTAGAAAACAAAACGTAAAGCGACGCCTGTATCTCTGTTATTTCCGGTACACGCCTCCCTGTTATCTCAACACAGGTAAGAGTTGCCGGCCGTGGGAACACAAAGAGCAGTAAACGTAAAGCGACCCTTGTATCTCTGTTATTTCCAGTGCACACCTGTTATCTCGACTCCCATAGGAAACCATGACTGAAGCAGTGTCGACACACCGCGGTAAACAAACTCCTCTATGACGGAGGTGGGTTGGTAGTACTGTTCTATCCTCCCGCGCCCCACACCCTACTGAAGATTCACAAGTTCGCCGAAAAACAAGAGCAGGGCGAAAACGTAACCACGTGACGATCTTTAAACCAATCACAAGATTTCAGCCTCCTCGGCGTTGTCCACTCGGCGAGACTTGAAATAACTTCAGCTTTCCTTTTTCTGCGCGAAAAACATAAACATGGTAGACCCAATCACATTAGTAGACCAAAAGACTCAATCAGTGCGCATGCGTATAAACTAACAGACTCAATCAGTGCGCAAGCGTATAAACTAACAGACTCAATCAATGCGCATGCATCTAAACTAACAGACTCAATCAGTACGCAGGCGTATAAACTAAAATACTCAATCAATGCGCAAGCGTATAAACTAACAGACTCAATCAGTGCGCAGGCGTATAAACTAACAGACTCAATCAGTGCGCATGTGTATAAACTAACCGACTCAATCAGTGCGCATGCATCTAAACTAACAGACTCAATCAATGCGCAAGCGTATAAACTAGCAAAACAACTAAGATAAAGCTTTTGTCCATAAAACCAGAATTACCTCAGAGGTGATATTGGGTGCACCACGCTACGTCATACTCGACGGAATCGCGAGAGAGAGAGAGAGATAAAAACAACACCTTCATCGTCCGTCCACATACATTTCTCTGAAATGTTAACTCCCATGTGAACGTCAGCGGTTCGTGTTTTGCTCTACTGGGACGGTATCCACCATACACGCTGCAACTCCTTGTAACTCTAAATATTTACACGTTCCTGGGAATCTCAACATACAGCCTCGAACAAGACGCGATACCGGGGTATAAAACTACGAGCTTGGAAGTCGGAGGGGGGGGGGGGGGTTACAAGAACTCCCAAGGCGCCATAAAAATACAAATTTAAGGGGGCCGCCTCGTTAAGAAAGAAATTGCCGCGCAGACGTTCAGTTCTAACGCAATATTTTAGTTCTGCGACGCGTTATTTTAAAATATGTTTTCACGCCAAAATAAACCCGCAGGATATAAACAAGTAGCATTTTTTTTCTCAACAAAACTAAAAGTTCTGACTTTTATTAATAGAAAAAAAAAGTGTGAAAATGTGACATTAGCTCAATTTCAACGACTTGTTATATCATATTTGCGGAGCTGTGAGACGAAGCTCGATGAAGAAGGGCTTTAAATTTAGCCTTCCTCTAACAAATACAGTAATTTTTTGATAGAATCACAGCAGAAAATGTTAAGATCCTTTAGAAATAGCAATGAGCTTTAAGAAGTTTCATAGTTTTATTCCCCTCTTTCTATCGACATGACAGAGGGTGGTTGTAGGTGAAGGGCGAAGGTAGAATAGTAGTTCCAGAAAACAACACAGACTCCTGTATTACTGTATTATAAACTGTGTGGCCTATACTTTCTCGAAGACCTAGGCGGCCGTCTTAGCTTGGGTGGAGACTTAGTCAAAATTTTTTTCTTCTCGAAACTTATTTTTTTTCTATACTTCTTCGAATATCCTTTGGGATTTGAAGGACCCTTCATTAATTATAAGGATAGCCTACTTTTTTTAAATAGTATATTAAACTATTATTTGGGGGTGGAAAAACAGCTCAAAGAGACTTAACGGTAGAGTAGATGGCAACGGTCTGTCGATAAAAATAAAAAGTGTGTTTGAATGGAAATGTTTTTGTCTACGCCCATCCGATAAATGCAGGACTAGTTGCATTATGTAACGATAAGGATTCCCGGTCAGAAGCTGTGACCATCATGAACTTAGGACATAATGTGTAGGCAATATGGAGAGATCTATTAGACGCTGTGACGACTGTAGGACACAATATAGAGAGATCTATTAGACGCTGTGACGACTGTAGGATACAATATGGAGAGATCTATTAGATGCTGTGACGACTGTAGGACACAATATAGAGAGATCTATTAGACGCTGTGACGACTGTAGGACACAATATAGAGAGATCTATTAGACGCTGTGACGACTGTAGGACACAATATGGAGAGATCTATTAGACGCTGTGACGACTGTAGGACACAATATGGAGAGATCTATTAGACGCTGTGACGACTGTAGGACACAATATGGAGAGATCTATTAGACGCTGTGACGACTGTAGGACACAATATGGAGAGATCTATTAGACGCTGTGACGACTGTAGGATACAATATGGAGAGATCTATTAGATGCTGTGACGACTGTAGGACACAATATGAGAGATCTATTAGACGCTGTGACGACTGTAGGACACAATATGGAGAGATCTATTAGATGCTGTGACGACTGTAGGACACAATATGAGAGATCTATTAGACGCTGTGACGACTGTAGGACACAATATGGAGAGATCTATTAGACGCTGTGACGACTGTAGGACACAATATGGAGAGATCTATTAGACGCTGTGACGACTGTAGGACACAATATGGAGAGATCTATTAGACGCTGTGACGACTGTAGGACACAATATGGAGAGATCTATTAGACGCTGTGACGACTGTAGGACACAATATGGAGAGATCTATTAGACGCTGTGACGACTGTAGGACACAATATGGAGAGATCTATTAGACGCTGTGACGACTGTAGGACACAATATGGAGGGATCTATCCAATTAAGACGAGATTTTTCACAATGTCACAGGCTATATAGTAGGTATCTAATACCCGGTTCAGTGGTCGCATAGTCTAACTGTAGTTTTTTCCTAAATGGTTTTACACTCTCACTACACGAATTTTAAAGTGAATCACCACTCAAAGCTGTCTAAGCTCTATATCCCCTGTCAAAGCTCTATATCCCCTGTCAAATCTCGTAATCATCTGCCAACGCTCGACATTCCCTGTCAAAGTTCGGCAGTTTGAGGAAACAGTTTAAGTGTGGAAGCAGTACAATGTTAACCAATGTTGTCAGGGAAATGTACCAGGCATCATCACAGAATCCGCTCAGAGCCGTAACGAAACCGAGAATGGTCCGTCACAGTTGGACGGACGATCCGCGAACACCGACCTGTGACTAGACTAGGACACTGTGGCACCATCCCTTCTGCTGACATCCCACTCACACGAACAACCTGTGACTAGGACACTGTAGCACCAGCCCTACTGCTGACATCCCACTCACACGAACAACCTGTGACTAGGAAACTGTGGCACCAGCCCTACTGCTGACATCCCACTCAAACAAACAACCTGTGACTAGGACACTGTGGCACCAGCCCTACTGCTGACATCCCACTCAAACAAACAACCTGTGACTAGGACACTGTGGCACCAGCCCTACTGCTGACATCCCACTCACACGAACAACCTGTGACTAGGACACTGTGGCACCAGCCCTACTGCTGACATCCCACTCAAACAAACAACCTATGACTAGGACACTGTGGCACCAGCCCTACTGCTGACATCCCACTCAAACAAACAACCTGTGACTAGGACACTGTGGCACCAGCCCTACTGCTGACATCCCACTCACACGAACAACCTGTGACTAGGACACTGTGGTACCAGCCCTACTGCTGACATCCCACTCAAACAAACAACCTGTGACTAGGACACTGTGGCACCAGCCCTACTGCTGACATCCCACTCAAACAAACAACCTGTGACTAGGACACTGTGGCACCAGCCCTACTGCTGACATCCCACTCACACGAACAACCTGTGACTAGGACACTGTGGCACCAGCCCTACTGCTGACATCCCACTCACACGAACAACCTGTGACTAGGACACTGTGGCACCAGCCCTACTGCTGACATCCCACTCAAACAACCTGTGACTAGGACACTGTGGCACCAGCCCTACTGCTGACATCCCACTCAAACAAACAACCTGTGACTAGGACACTGTGGCACCAGCCCTACTGCTGACATCCCACTCAAACAAACAACCTATGACTAGGACACTGTGGCACCAGCCCTACTGCTGACATCCCACTCAAACAAACAACCTGTGACTAGGACACTGTGGCACCAGCCCTACTGCTGACATCCCACTCAAACAAACAACCTGTGACTAGGACACTGTGGGCACCATCACCTACTGACATTGCACACATCCCACTCAAACAAACAACCTGTGACTAGGACACTGTGGCACCAGCCCTACTGCTGACATCCCACTCAAACAAACAACCTGTGACTAGGACACTGTGGCACCAGCCCTACTGCTGACATCCCACTCAAACAAACAACCTGTGACTAGGACACTGTGGCACCAGCCCTACTGCTGACATCCCACTACACGAACAACCTGTGACTAGGACACTGTGGCACCAGCCCTACTGCTGACATCCCACTCACACGAACAACCTGTGACTAGGACACTGTGGCACCAGCCCTACTGCTGACATCCCACTCACACGAACAACCTGTGACTAGGACACTGTGGCACCAGCGACCACTAACTGCTAGAACATCCCACCTCAACACAGAACAACCTGTGACTAGGACACTGTGGCACCAGCCCTACTGCTGACATCCCACTCACACGAACAACCTGTGACTAGGACACTGTGGCACCAGCCCTACTGCTGACATCCCACTCAAACAAACAACCTGTGACTAGGACACTGTGGCACCAGCCCTACTGCTGACCACTCCCACTAACTCCATCGAACCACTCAAACAACCTGTGACTAGGACACTGTGGCACCAGCCCTACTGCTGACATCCCACTCAAACAAACAACCTGTGACTAGGACACTGTGGCACCAGCCCTACTGCTGACATCCCACTCAACAACAACCTGACAGACACCTGTGTGACACTAACGAACAACTGTGCGGACACACCAGCCCTACTGCTGCTTCAAACAACTCAGGCTTGGAGCCCACTCTACACCACTAACAACACCTGTGACTAGGACACTGTGGCACCAGCCCTACTGCTGACATCCCACTCAAACAAACAACCTGTGACTAGGACACTGTGGCACCAGCCCTACTGCTGACATCCCACTCAAACAAACAACCTGTGACTAGGACACTGTGGCACCAGCCCTACTGCTGACATCCCACTCACAACGAACAACCTGTGACTAGGACACTGTGGCACCAGCCCTACTGCTGACATCCCACTCAAACAAACAACCTGTGACTAGGACACTGTGGCACCAGCCCTACTGCTGACATCCCACTCAAACAAACAACCTGTGACTAGGACACTGTGGCACCAGCCCTACTGCTGACATCCCACTCACACGAACAACCTGTGACTAGGACACTGTGGCACCAGCCCTACTGCTGACATCCCACTCACACGAACAACCTGTGACTAGGACACTGTGGCACCAGCCCTACTGCTGACATCCCACTCAAACAACCTGTGACTAGGACACTGTGGCACCAGCCCTACTGCTGACATCCCACTCAAACAAACAACCTGTGACTAGGACACTGTGGCACCAGCCCTACTGCTGACATCCCACTCAAACAAACAACCTTGACTAGGACACTGTGGCACCAGCCCTACTGCTGACATCCCACTCAAACAAACAACCTGTGACTAGGACACTGTGGCACCAGCCCTACTGCTGACATCCCACTCAAACAAACAACCTGTGACTAGGACACTGTGGCACCAGCCCTACTGCTGACATCCCACTCAACAAACAACCTGTGATTAGGACACTGTGGCACCAGCCCTACTGCTGACATCCCACTCAAACAAACAACCTGTGACTAGGACACTGTGGCACCAGCCCTACTGCTGACATCCCACTCAAACAAACAACCTGTGACTAGGACACTGTGGCACCAGCCCTACTGCTGACATCCCACTACAAACAACCTGTGACTAGGACACTGTGGCACCAGCCCTACTGCTGACATCCCACTCACACGAACAACCTGCTGACTAGGACACTGTAGCACCAGCCCTACTGCTGACATCCCACTCACACGAACAACCTGTGACTAGGACACTGTGGCACCAGCCCTACTGCTGACATCCCACTCACACAAACAACCTGTGACTAGGACACTGTGGCACCAGCCCTACTGCTGACATCCCACTCACACGAAACAACCTGTGACTAGGACACTGTGGCACCAGCCCTACTGCTGACATCCCACTCAAACAAACAACCTGTGACTAGGACACTGTGGCACCAGCCCTACTGCTGACATCCCACTCAAACAACAACCTGTGACTAGGACACTGTGGCACCAGCCCTACTGCTGACATCCCACTCAAACAAACAACCTGTGACTAGGACACTGTGGCACCAGCCCTACTGCTGAATCCCACTCAAACAACAACCTGTGACTAGGACACTGTGGCACCAGCCCTACTGCTGACATCCCACTCAAACAAACAACCTGTGACTAGGACACTGTGGCACCAGCCCTACTGCTGACATCCCACTCAAACAAACAACCTGTGACTAGGACACTGTGGCACCAGCCCTACTGCTGACATCCCACTCAAACAAACAACCTGTGACTAGGACACTGTGGCACCAGCCCTACTGCTGACATCCCACTCAAACAAACAACCTGTGACTAGGACACTGTGGCACCAGCCCTACTGCTGACATCCCACTCAAACAAACAACCTGTGACTAGGACACTGTGGCACCAGCCCTACTGCTGACATCCCACTCAAACAACAACCTGTGACTAGGACACTGTGGCACCAGCCCTACTGCTGACATCCCACTCAACAAACAACCTGTGACTAGGACACTGTGGCACCAGCCCTACTGCTGACATCCCACTCAAACAACAACCTGTGACTAGGACACTGTGGCACCAGCCCTACTGCTGAATCCCACTCAAACAAACAACCTGTGACTAGGACACTGTGGCACCAGCCCTACTGCTGACATCCCACTCAAACAAACAACCTGTGACTAGGACACTGTGGCACCAGCCCTACTGCTGACATCCCACTCAAACAAACAACCTGTGACTAGGACACTGTGGCACCAGCCCTACTGCTGACATCCCACTCAAACAAACAACCTGTGACTAGGACACTGTGGCACCAGCCCTACTGCTGACATCCCACTCAAACAAACAACCTGTGACTAGGACACTGTGGCACCAGCCCTACTGCTGACATCCCACTCAAACAAACAACCTGTGACTAGGACACTGTGGCACCAGCCCTACTGCTGACATCCCACTCAAACAAACAACCTGTGACTAGGACACTGTGGCACCAGCCCTACTGCTGACATCCCACTCAAACAAACAACCTGTGACTAGGACACTGTGGCACCAGCCCTACTGCTGACATCCCACTCAAACAAACAACCTGTGACTAGGACACTGTGGCACCAGCCCTACTGCTGACATCCCACTCAAACAAACAACCTGTGACTAGGACACTGTGGCACCAGCCCTACTGCTGACATCCCACTCAAACAAACAACCTATGACTAGGACACTGTGGCACCAGCCCTACTGCTGACATCCCACTCAAACAAACAACCTGTGACTAGGACACTGTGGCACCAGCCCTACTGCTGACATCCCACTCAAACAAACAACCTGTGACTAGGACACTGTGGCACCAGCCCTACTGCTGACATCCCACTCAAACAAACAACCTGTGACTAGGACACTGTGGCACCAGCCCTACTGCTGACATCCCACTCAAACAAACAACCTGTGACTAGGACACTGTGGCACCAGCCCTACTGCTGACATCCCACTCAAACAAACAACCTGTGACTAGGACACTGTGGCACCAGCCCTACTGCTGACATCCCACTCAAACAAACAACCTGTGACTAGGACACTGTGGCACCAGCCCTACTGCTGACATCCCACTCAAACAAACAACCTGTGACTAGGACACTGTAGCACCAGCCCTACTGCTGATATCCCGCTCAAACGAACATTGTTCGCTGAGGGCCCCAGGTTCTATTTCCGGCAGGGTACGAATGTGTATAATCGGTAAAATGTGGGTTTCCCCTTTCAGAGTGATGACTGATGGATTAACGGCCGGGAGCCTGGATGTTGTGTCCGTTCTTGATTTAAGTTAGTTTACTAGTCGTGTTCTGGTATAATCAATCGTTTCAGAAAATGCACATTAAATAAGTACCTTTAAAAAAAAAAGTGCGTACAACCCGAACAGGTAATAAGACGCGGTGCTAATAATAATGATAATGATAATAATAATAAATTAAATTTAATAATAAAGTAAATTATTATTACCGCATCTTACTACCCGTTCGGGTTATACGCACTTACACTAATGTGTAACGGTAGGGTGATTGTGAGATGAAATGGAGGACCTACAGTTTAACGTGGGATCCGAACCACGGTGGAGGCCTGGCATTCCACACATTCACAAGTTGTGATTAATACAAGTCTTGTCAGAGGTGAAGGAAGGGTTTGGTAATCAGATAAATCTGTGCCAGGACCGGGGTTTGAACCCCGGACCCTCAGCACAGAAGTACCCCTAGACCGTCAGGTCACCCACTCTCAGTAAAGATCTTATTCTAGTATTGATCTGATAGGAAGTGTTAAGACTTGCGCGTGGTGAACCCTGCCTTTTCGATTAGGCCTTATAAGCTCGCCCAATAATGGCGGTGATAAGGGGGTTGGGGAGGGGGTCAAAGCGGCACAATCTCAAATCCAGACCCCCTTCCCAACACTAACAATATTGGGTTTTACTACTTTATCTGCAAAAAAATATATTTCTTTTAGGCTCAACCAGGGATCGACTCATGTTTTTCTAAACATGTTTTGACCTATCAAGGACTACTCAAAAGTTTAATTAAAAATGTTAGTTGTCATTATTATTATTATTATTATTAATTTGTCACCGCTGCGTCTGATTGGCCGTTTGAAACTATTAATAACTACGTGGATGTGTTAGGGATTATTAGGAGGGTTGAATTCAAATTAAGTGTACCCGTATTCGCGTGGATGGAGAGTGGAAAATCATTTAGGGGGAAAACCTCCATCGACACACCCGACCCGGGATTCGAGCCCCGATCTCACCGCCATCAGAAGGCCAGTCTTAACAAAAAAGACCCGTTCGGCCACCGAAGCGATTACCAGCACCCATGGTCACATAATTTAAGGCATGAGTCTCTCACAATAAAGTGAATTTTCTGTCACGCGGAGGTCCAGGTTCGACACCGTTCGGGTTGTCTCTCTCTCTATGCAAATGCAGGCACATTTCCTCTAAAACTCGACAGTCCTTATCTCCACGTCTGTTTAGTTAAAGCTAATCGCTCTGACAGGTGCAATAAAAAATACAGTTTTTTGTTTCTTTTTTTATCTTTTAAATAAATTCGTTATAGTTATAAATAATTGAAATCATACCGTCGGGAAAACACCGAAATTTAAAAAAAAAAATTCAAGTTTGTCTGTTGACTGCACAGTGTACAGTAGCCCCATGGCTTCTTTGGTGCTGACTGACAGTTCACAGCTGACTTCTGACAGTCAACATTTAGGTATATACCTAAATTTTGACTGTCAGAAGTGACATCTGCTAAACACATGTTTTTTGCAGATCATATGGTTCGGCGTTGGGATACATAATTTGGTCTGGTAGCTTTTCAAAGCCGTCAGCTGTCAGCTGTGAGCTGTCAGTCAGCACCAAAGAAGCCATGGGGCTACTTTACAGTCCCTTGTGAAAGCTAAGAAAGGCCTATAAGGACCTGAAATGGATTGTATTTAGTCCGGTAGACACTACCTACTTTAGTTTCTAAAATTATGTCTAAAAAAACATAACTAAACAACATTTTAGGTCAGAAATATTGATCACTCCTATCTATTTATATAATAAACTAGAAGTAACCGGCGTTGCAGGGTGTTTAAAGCGCAATAAATTGCGTGGTTACCCCGGGCAACGATTTTCTTTGTTTCAAACAGACAAAAAAAAATATCATAATTTTAGTTTCTCCTCTTAATCAAAAATGTTAAATTTCAACTTCCAGATGAACTTGTTTGTGCAGAGATAACACTAAATTTAAAATTTCAGCCTAAAGTGCATTATTTCGT
Organism: Timema podura; assembly: GCA_033556935.1. Lineage (NCBI taxonomy): Eukaryota > Metazoa > Arthropoda > Insecta > Phasmatodea > Timematidae > Timema > Timema podura. The sequence goes on from JAVRXN010000011.1 coordinate 80,792,578, forward strand.
TGCTTTGCAGATATTTTATTGTATCTATTTGAGGTATTTTAACGTCCGCTTTCTGAACCGACTAATGATATCAGCACACGAGAATTTCTATCAGCAAGAGCGAAAGAGCCTACCAAATTTTGCCGGAAAAAAAGGATTTTCACATAATTTCCACAACCGACATGAGACCTACGGCTTTACCTGCCTTTCGAAGGAAATTGTGCTAAGTATTTTTATCGCTCAAGGAAAAATCCGTCGACCCTGGCTGGGTTCGAAACCCACGAACATCAGATCCTGAGGCGTGCACCTTACCCCAAGACCACCGAAACCCACCACAAAATATTCCTTTTTGGAAATATCCCAATAGTGGAGTGAATACTGGTGCTGACAGAGTAGTAGTTGTATTCTGATCGTACAGTTGGCAACGCTGGGCGCCACCAGCAATAAAAAAAAGGAAGTGTTGTTGTAGAAGGGAAGGGGGGAGGAGGCACTGACATGCTTCTCACGGCTCCCCCCCCCCCCCCCCCGAGCAACCAACCAACGAGCGAGCCTATAAATTATTCCGCGACCAAACTACACCCGCCTATAACATACCCTACTTATGTTTCCACTTTCTGCCCCCCCTCCCCACCTGCCCCCTTTTTTTTCAAACCATCAGACGGGGGTGCGCGCGCAACACAACTGCATTGAAAAGACGGAACACTCGTGGTTTAGTAAACTTTACTCGCCTTTTAAAATGAATGAGTTTTTTACAAACCCCCCCCCCCCCCGGGGCCTTTGTTTTGCATCCACTTTGAGAATTTGTTATAAGATTAAAGGTTAATGACAAAACTTTTTTTTTAGCACCGAGTCTTACTATCCGTTCGGTTTATACGCTTAAGTACCAATTACTCTGATGGTTTTAGGGATTAGGAAGGTTATATTTATATAGAAAGTGTACCCGCATTTGCGTGGAGGGAAAGTGGAAAACCATTTTAGAAAAAAACCCTCTTCGATACACCCGACAGAGATTCGATCGGCCATTTAATCTACTACGAGAGGGGTGACCTGGTGGTTTAGGGGTAAGGTGTCAGACTTCTGTGCTGGGGGTCCGGGGTTCAATCCTCGGTCTCGGCACAGATTTATCTGATTGCCAAACCCTTCCTTCACCTCTGACAAGATGTGTATTAATCACAACTTGTAAATGTGTGGAATACCAGGCCTCCACCGTGGTTCGGATCCCACGTTAAACTGTAGGTCCTCCATTTCATCTCACAATCACCCTACCATTACACATTAGCGTAAGTGCGTATAACCCGAACGGGTAGTAATAATTATTATTTTACTTCAGTTGTAGCGGAACTCCATTATTTGATGTCGCCTTACTTATTCTGCAGTAGCCCCATGGCTTCTTTGGTGCTGACTGACAGCTTTGAAAAGTTACCAGATCAAATTATGTATCCCTACGCCGAGCCATATGATCTGCAAAAAAACATGTGTTTAGCAGCTGTCACTTCTGACAGTCAGCTGTGAACTGTCAGTCAGCACCAAAGAAGCCATGGGGCTACTGTAGTTGTGTATTAATATGATTGGTTCCTCCTTTACTGCACATAAGTCCACGTCGTGCCATAACTAACTCCATTCACTCTGTTGCGCGCCCTTAGACCGTGCGACCACAGAGGCGAGTTCTCGGTGCTGTCGACAGCAAATATGTTTGTATTTTCACGAAACTTATCTCCAGTTTAGTCTATGAATGCAGTCAAGTATTTCGCACCAGTGAGTCGTGCGTCATGAAGCGGTTCGCCTCCTCAAGAATGTCAGTGTCTATTAATAGCGGCCACATGAGCGCCGCGGTCTGTCTGTAAGCCAACACCGATAAAAACAAGCATCACCAGTCGCGCTGCAGGGGGGCGGGCTTTATTGGACTCTCCAGATTACAGATCCAACAGAGGGGATTTGGTTTATTGGGAGGGGGGGAATAAACGTGACTAGCGAACAAACTAAACTTTGTACAAGTACAGTGTCACTGGTACAGTTCAATTTTCATAGGGCGGGCCTTTTCTGACAGCTAGAAGTTAATACAGTCTCATTTTAATAGGAAGGGCCTTTACCGACAGCTAGAAGTTACTACAGTCCAATTTTCATAGGAAGGGTCTTTACCGACAGCTAGAAGTTACTACAGTCCAATTTTCATATGAAGGGTCTTTACTGACAGCTAGAAGTTACTACAGTCCAATTTTCATAGGAAGGCTTTTACCGACAGCTAGAAGTTACTAAGGTCCAATTTTCATAGGAGGGCCTTTACCGACAGCTAGAAGTTACTACAGTCCAATTTTCATATGAAGGGCCTTTACTGACAGCTAGAAGTTACTACAGTCCAATTTTCATATGAAGGGCCTTTACTGACAGCTAGAAGTTACTACAGTCCAATTTTCATAGGAAGGGCCTTTACCGACAGCTAGAAGTTGCTACAGTTCAATTTTCATAGGAAGGGCCTTTACCGACAGCTAGAAGTTACTACAGTCCAATTTTCATAGGAATGGCCTTTACCGACAGCTAGAAGTTACTACAGTCCAATTTTCATAGTAAGGGCCTTTATTGAAAGATAGAAGTTTCTACAGTCCAATTTTCATAGGAAGAACCCTTATCTAAGAGCTAGAAAAGTTATTCGATTTACTTCCGTCCATTAATAAGTAAAGTCATGTTATATGCAACTGCCACTTTTGATGAATATCAGATAGGCCTATAGTTAATAATGTACCTATAAAATAACAATTCCAACATTTGCTGATAGAGGGTGTCATGTGGTCAGCACAACAAACCCTCTGAACGTTAATCTCAGTTTTCTAGACAGGAGCCACTCCTAATTTGTCCTCACGAGGCTGAGTTTGACACCGTCACAGACCAACTGCTTCACATAAAATCTGTAAGTGCCGGGGGATCGAACCCGGGATCTCTGTATCTGTAGCGAGGAGCTCTGGCCACTGGACCACAGAGGCGGTAAAAATAATACAGTAAAATGTTATCAAAGCCGGCCATAAGAAATGTGTGTTCTGTTGAATGTTCATTGTCGATAGAATCAAGGTAACCCATAGCTCGTTGGAGGGGGTGTTATTCAGAGAGGTTGCGACCAGGTGTCTCGTCACACCGGACAATGTTCGCGGAGGGTTGTGAGGACCCCGAGTGTTTATCTACCACCTTGAGCGGCAGATGTTCTGCTGGGTGGTTTACCCCTGTGGCCCGACTATCGTGATGAGCACAGCCATATTGTGGGGGAGTGCGGTCCAGCCTTTGAGAAATACACGGGTAGAGAACGTTTACACTTCCTTCTGAGAAAGTGTATTTACACCAACATATTAAAGGGTCGGGAGGGATACTAATCACAAAGTGACGGATCTCTTGACTTATGAATACGTGAAGTATTTCTAGTTGGATGGATTAATATGTTTAGAGATTAAATATTCGATTATTTCCATGCAAAGCTGTCAGGTGTGCATTCTGATAGACATTTTTAATAAATTAATTACTAAACTAAAACAATCAAAATATTTTCATGGATGACTTAAAGGTACAATGATTTCGGGAACAGTACGAAAAGATGGGGGGGGGGGGGATTATTTTGTTTCTATGTCGTATTATGGGAAAATGAATAGATTTATGTTACCATCCATACACACAAATAAAAAAATTAAATCTCCAATGGTAACATTAATATTGTTAAATTATTATTATGAAGTGTTCTGTCTTACGACAGGTCCACTCCTTCTGTCAGTGAACTTAGATCGCCAATACGCCCTGTCCTCTTCCTCCTTCAGATCCCAGAATTTCTTTCTTCCCTTCAAGTCATCTATTATTTGATTCCACCTTCGTCCTAAACTCCTCTTTCTCTCAACCTTTCCTTCTATGATGTGCTGAAGACAATATTTTAATTCTTTATAGTTTAAAATGTTTTTAAAAAATTCGCCTAGATCAAAGAAGAACGTTAATATTTAGAACATAAATAGGAATATCAATACATGGCATCAAAAATATTTAATAGGCTAATCAATAGTTAAAATGTTATACTATTATAAACTATCACAACAAAACAAAAGCTGATCTTCCACAATTGTTTCATGAAATTCCGGTATCCCGACCAATCTTGCACTAAAATACAGTATTTTAATTTTTGTAAACTATCTAAAACTATTTTACAATATTGATTTTGTTATCATCAATGGAAACTGTTGTATTGTATGGATGATAACATTATTTCTCATAATATAATATTGTAAAAGAATTAAGGCAAATCTATCATTAACTTTTTTTTTGTTAAAATGTCTGTTGAAAATAATAAAAGAAATCAAAGTGTAAATTTTAGCAAAGAAGAAGAAATGTTGATAGAATAATAGGAAGATACAAACTGTTGAAAATAAACAAACATATCGTTATGTTTACTAACCGGAAGGTAGACCATGCGTTAACTTTACAGCACTTTTACATGGACATTATAGTCCCAGCAGAACATTGTAAAATCAATAATGGTCATCACTTAACCTTAAGTTAAAACCTAACGAATAAAATAACGTGACATTGTAGGATTGGGCCTAAAACTTCATTTAATGACTGATAAAGAAACTGTTTTATCAATACCTATAAAATAACACTTAGGCTATAGTCAGATGGTATCGATGTTGACCTACTACAAATGTGATCGTATTTTCAAAAAGGTTCCTTCCTATAAAAATGAGACAGTACTCCGCCAGTTACCACCCCAGCACCTTATAATATTATCATTGGCTTAGTGACGAGTTTAGAAGTTATCAAGCTCAAAAGTAAATCAGCTTCATATCTAAGTCTGTTGTCTTTATCGCAAAACTTTAGTTACCATCTAGACAGGTGGCACATACCTCCAGATATAATTTTTCTTCAACTTTATTACCCCGAAGCTATTGGTTCATAATGCAAGCTACACATAATTACTCTATAATCTACATCTAAAATAAAAACTAGCGCTCCAAGATCTCATGTCCTTAAGGTAGGAGTGTAGAAGGTGCGAGAAAATGTCAGTGTTTTTAAAATTTTTATATCAAAACTTTTTTTATTTAAATAAATTAAATAACTCTCAAGTAGAAGAAACATAAAGAGTCTAATTTTCTTCACATGGTAACCTCAACAGTTGAAATATCTGTCAAAGATGCCCTGGAATTTGATGACAACTTTTTCTCTTCATTTAAAAAAGTTTCTCATCTAATCCCACAACGATCATGACAGATATTCAACAACTGTTGATAACACCGCATGAAGAAGATTAGACTCAAATGTTTCTACTGAAGAAATATTTGTTATTTTTAGCCAAAAAGTGTTTAGCTATAAAAACTGCAAAAAAAAAACACAATTTCTCGGGTCCTCTTTCATCCCACCTTAACATCCGGGTGTCTTGATGTGGCTGACCCTGATTAATCAGGGTTTTAAAATCGTACATACCCCCCGAAATGTGTTAGCGTACCCCAGATGTGAATACTCCACTGCTCTAGAGTCTACACCACACGATATCGCTTATCAAAACATGGAATGTTTTAGTTTAAAATAAAAATCTTGAATAAGCTTCGATTTCCCAAAGAGCCAAAACAAACGCAAGTCACTTTCCGAATATCATCGCGACACGAAAAAAAACACTATAGAATCACAACAGAAAGGTTGGCGACACAGCCGAGGGAGAACAAACTTGAACCAAAGAAAGATACGCGACGCTTGGTAGCCATGTTGCTTCTCGCAGACAAAAACAACAGCAACCGGTAAAAATAAAAATAAAAAAGTTAGGCCAGGCAAAAAGAATAGAGAGGGGTAAGAGGAGAGAGCGCTCATCTCTCGACACAAAACGAAGCAGCGGTAAAGAACAACAACAATAATAAAAAAAAACACAATTGTTTTGCACAGACGTAAGAAACAAAAGAGAAGGGGTTTAGCTACTCACATTTAATCAACACTACACCGTTCTGCATATCATCCATATTGTTTATCATGTTGTAAGAAGGCGCCACCGAGGGAACGATAGAAACAACGAGAAGCGCGCGCCGAAGAGAACGAAACAGTCAACATGGCCGCCGCCCGCACTGCACTAGCTGTGCTGTAGTAAAAAGAAAGGGAGGGCGAGAAGGGATCACACACACACATACACATACACAGACTAAACTGCCGGCTTCCCCCACTCGGCTTGGAGAACTGACTGAAAACTGAAGGTTCACCACGCGGTACCACCATCCCCTCTTCTAGTCCTTTTGCTTTTTTTTACGGCCCCCTCCCCTTTTTTCAACGTGGTACCAGTACCACACTACTCTCGCTGGGAGACCCCGGCGCGGCGGCTGTAATGACAGCGGGAGCTCCAATTCCTGAGGATTATAAGGGACAAAGATCTTCTTCCTGGTTGTCCAAACGGTATTGGCTCCAATTCCTGATGATTAAAAGGGATAAAGATCTTCCTCCCGGCTGTCCAAACGGTATTGGCTCCAATTCCTGAGGATTAAAAGGGACAAAGATCTTCTTCATGGTTGTCCAAACGGTATTGGCTCCAATTCCTGAGGATTAAAAGGGATAAACGATCTTCTTCCGGCTGTCCAAACGGTAGTGGCTCCAATTCCTGAGGATTAAAAGGGACAAAGATCTTCTTCCGGCTGTCCAAACGGTATTGGCTCCAATTCCTGAGGATTAAAAGGGATAAAGATCTTCCCGGCTGTCCAAACGGTATTGGCTCCAATTCCTGAGGATTAAAAGGGATAAAGATCTTCCGGCTGTCCAAACGGTATTGGCTCCAATTCCTGAGGATTAAAAGGGACAAAGATCTTCTTCATGGTTGTCCAAACGGTATTGGCTCCAATTCCTGAGGATTAAAAGGGACAAAGATCTTCCTGGCTGTCCAAACGGTATTGGCTCCAATTCCTGAGGATTAAAAGGGATAACGATCTTCTTCCCGGCTGTCCAAACGGTATTGGCTCCAATTCCTGAGGATTAAAAGGGATAAACGATCTTCTTCCTGGCTGTCCAAACGGTATTGGCTCCAATTCCTGAGGATTAAAAGGGACAAAGATCTTCTTCCTGGCTGTCCAAACGGTATTGGCTCCAATTCCTGAGGATTAAAATGGATAAACGATCTTCTTCCTGGCTGTCCAAACGGTATTGGCTCCAATTCCTGAACTTTAAAAGGGACAAAGATCTTCCCGGCTGCCCAAACGGATTCAGCCCACGTTTTATTCTAATGTCTTTTGTTTTCCACACTATAAAATAGCATCACAATAATTATAATTGTTTTTTCTTCGTTCGAATCTGAATATAAAGGAAATTTGCCACCTGAGATACAAATAAATAAATAAAAAGCCTTCTGATTTAAATTTTGTAAGTGCAACTTTTAGCACAAGGAAAAAAGTAAATGTTAGTGAATAGAACGGGAATCGGTGTTATTGCTTTATCGGAACTAATTTAAATAGCTGAACATTTTTTTGAAGAAAAGTTAATAAGTTTACCAAAACGGGAAATGTTTCGTCTTACGGCTAGCTCTGTCAGATAAGGTTCTTCGTAAGAAAATTTGACTGTATATAGCAGAGATAGCAAAGCTCTATGGCACGAGAACACAATTTGTGTGACACGGTGACATGAAAAAAAAAAAACTTAAATAAAAACCTTTTCCTAACGTATTATAATAATTATTGTTTGAAGTCAATATTATTTAGACAGCCATGTCAATCCATAATGAACTTCATGAAGTCAGTAAATGGTTAGAAATCGTCTTGGATCGTATTTACATCTTGTGTGCTGTTCAAGATAAGTTATGTACTGAACATAAATATCTTGGATAGTAAAACACAACAACATATTTTAAACTAATGTGGAAAAGATTATGTAAGGTTTTATTTTAACTATACATACATCATATCAATCCTATATATTATTGTTGTTGTCAACATCCCTTTTCCTCAACTAATACAAAGACTAAAAGAGATGAATAAGGTATTAGTGGATAGGATTTTTTATCGACTTCTGACATAGAATACTCAGTTTACGTTAAAACATATTGTTTGTTTAAAATTTAAGTTAAAAGAAAAACCTATATATTATTACTGCTGTCAATAAGTCTCAGGGAGAGAGTCTTCAAATAGATGAATTGTACTGGCCAAATGCTGTATTTACTCATGGACAGCTCTATGTGCCTTTTCAAGAGTCACTAAATATAACAGCATTTTTGTATTAATTAACGAAAATGACAAACAACAAAATCAAGATGATTGTATTCTGACATCAAATATTTTATACAAAGAGATATTGTAAATTGGAAATACGTTCACATTAATAAACTCTCTTTGTTATTTTGTGTGGACACTTCGCCGAGTATTTAATTTCAACAACCCAACAAAAGACTAAATCTTTTTTTTGGGGGGGGGGGGGGAGGTTGAATGTGCGAAAGTTTCGCACGGGTTTACTGGTTTATTGTTATTTTCACTTAAGGTGTTGCTTTCAATATTTTTACTTTAAGTTATTGAAATTAATATTGTCTAAGTCAAGGAAGAGAATGTTCCAAAGACCTGCAGATGCGGAAAACTCGGATGATGATGATGATGATAATGATGATGATTGTCTAAGACACTCTCTTAGACAATTTAAATAAATTTTCCTACTTTAAAATGTAGGCCTAACCATCATCAAAATACTAACATTTGATTTGATCTATCCATTACATTTCATTCTATTCAACAAGTTTTTATATTATATTACTATAGAGCCACATGGCTGACTCACTCACTCACTCACTCACTCACTCACTCACTCACTCACTCACTCGCTGACATTAATGTTTACCCACTTCCAGATGAGCTAGAAACTTGAAATTTGGCAAACTTATAACTTTTAGCCTGTAACCGACGGGAAAATTCTAAAAAGTTAAAAATTCTCATTTTTAACCCCAGAAAAAAAAATGCAAAATGGCGGAGCAACTTTAAAGTCGGTGCGGTAGTATATACAATACAATGCCGGTAACTTTTAAGTTGTTAGGTTCAAAACAACGCTGGAATTACATTAGTTTACAATCCACTTGCAAAGAAAACTCAGCTAGTCCTTATAAGGGTTCGGCCAATCTGACAAGCGTGCGGACGAGCGACTGGGTGGCCAGACTGGCGAGCGCGTGATTAGCAGATAGCTCTCGATAGTTGTTGACGAGGAGGCTCCGAATCTTGGCTGAGTGAACTGAGGGGGTTTTTTAACAAGTGATTTATTGTTGTGGTTTTCTCATCCTCTCTCCACGCTAGTGGTGATTCTTATTTGTAAAGGCCTACTTTGATAGTATTGAACTATTTTAACATATCAGTTTTACATATATATATATATATATATATATATATATATATATATAGTAGAGAGAGAGAGAGAGAGAGAGAGAGAGAGAGAGGTATTGTTATGATCTTACGAATTAAATTAGGCCGTTAGTAGCAAGTGTGCTAAACCTATAGATAGTAATAAAAATGTCAAATTGAGAAGTTTTCCTAGCACTCAATGAACCAACATACCATAATATTGCCTAGCGTCTGTAAACTAGACTGTACCGGCTCGAGCGCTCGCCTAGTCTGGCCGCCCCCTAAGCGACACACCGGCTGTAAAAGTTTTGCTATCCCTGATATAAAGACTAGAGTAGGCATGTAACCTCGAGAAAGAATAGAACGTTATGAACTTGTTCATCCCACCAAGTGGTCAAGTTCTGAAGGCCACGCACGGCTCGACATGAATGGGCGGCGACAACGTTACTTACCAAGTGAGTTTTAAAGGAGATGAAAGGACAAAGACTAAACTGACGTTGATAAATAGAAGACGCGTCAAATGTACAGTCCAAATAAAAGGTTTGTGCACTATAACCGTAACAACAAAACATGCAAGCAGAGATTTTAATTTTTCCGATAATTTTTTTTTTAGCACCGCGTCTTATTAAAGTCTGTTCAGCGTAGGAATTGTTTTCTGAAAGGCCTTTTTTTCCTACCAGAAATCTATTATATAGTAGGATTTTAGTAGAAAAAAAGACCTTTCAAAGAGTAATTCTTACCGTGAATGGAGTATAACCTGTTCGGGTTATACGCTTATGTACCCACATTTGCATGGAGAGAGAGTGGAAAAACATTTTATAAAACAAAACACCCTAAGTACACCCGATCTAGATTCGAATCTCGATCAACCCGTCATCGGCAGTCTAGTCTACTTGCAAGAGTAGCGCGTTAGACCATGCGGCCACCGAAGTGGGTAATAAAATGTTGAATAGGACAAATTTCCAGAGTGGTGGCTTCCGGTTTACTAAATAGGGGAATAAGATGAATTTAAGGGGGTTGAGGGGAGTGGGGGGAAATGGAACTTATAGCCTATTATATATTAGGCCCTATTGGGTGTTTAGAAATGAGTGGTGGAAAGGGTATTGCCGAGAGGTGGCAGGAAAGGGCGGCGAAACAAAGTTGTTAGTAAATAACCAGCAATTTAAATTATTTTATTGATTTTCTTTTGTTTGAGTACCAGGGGGAGATGTATTTTGGCAATGGTGTTTAACCTGGGATACGCGAACACATCTTGGGAGGTAGTTTATTTTATTTATTTTAGATGAACATACAGAAATGTATAGCTTGCCAAAAAGTTGAAAACAAGTTATATCTGGGGGTATGCGCCCTGGTTTAAGGCGTCACTATCACAATAGACCGGACTGTCTAGACGGAAATAACGAGATTTAAATCCCGGCAAGGTGGGGTTTTTTTTCACTAAATGTTTTACCACGGTCCCGCCCCACAAATGCGGGTACATTTCATCAAAATTGCGAACGGGTAGTACGACGCATTGTAAAAAAGTAGATATAGTTTTTGTTCAAATCACGTGTTCTTGACAAAATTAATATTCAAGAACTGTTGATATTTACCATGAGCAGAGAATTAAACTAAACGCAACTACTGAAGTAATATTTTATTTATATCGGTGAAAACAATAATTATTGTTGTTGCTATAAAAACTGCTTGTATAATTTAGTATGTTTGTACCATCAAGGTCAAGTTATCTTAGCTCGCTTGTGATCACTTCAAGTCATTGAATGCTTGCCACATGTCCAAGTCACACATAAAAATGTCGCGTATCGTGTTTCAATATTTCCTTTTCAAGATTTTTCACGCATGCGCTTAGTCATAAGTGCTTGACCGCCACCCATTTCAGTGTCGGTTCTAGGAACATAGCGTGGGGGAATGTAGATCCGTGATGGGATTCACTGATAGTTACAAGGAATGAGTAGAAACTGGAATGTTTCAAGTTCATGTCAATCAAATTCTTCTTATGAAATAGAAAACAAAAGTTAAAAGTAAAGTTATGTAAATAGATTGAAGTCGTGTAGGCCAACGAGTAGAAATTAAAGAATATACTTAGGAAGAATCTTATCTCCTAGCCTGAGTGGATTATAGAAATGTACTTCCTGGCCTGAGTGGATTATAGAAATGCCTTTCCTAGCCTCAGTGGATTATAGAAATGTCCCTCCTGGCCTGAGTGGATTATAGAAATGTCCCTCCTGGCCTGAGTGATTATAGAATATTCCCTCCTTTAGTGCCTGAGTGGGATTTTGAACCGCCCCCATTCAGTGTCGGTTTAGAACATAGGTGGGAATTCCTAGCCGTGATGGATTCATAGAAATGTTACCGGGTGAAATGGAATTTTCAGATGTCACCCCTGGCCTGCGATAATTATAGAAATGTAATGTAGTCGTGGCCCGAGTAGATTATAGAAATTGGCCTTTTCCTGGCCTGAGTGGATTATAAAATGTCCTCCTGGCCTGAATGGATTTAGAAAATGTCCCTCCTGGCCTGGTGATTATAGAAATGTCCTCCTGGCCTGCGTGGATTATAAAATGCCCTTCCTGGCCTGAGTGGATTATAGAAAATGCCTTCCTGGCCTGAGTGGATTATAAAAATGTCCTTCCTAGCCTGAGTGTACTATAAAATGCCCTCCTGGCCTGAGTGGATTTTAAAAATGTCCCTCCTGGCCTGAGTGTACTATAGAAATGTTCCTCCTGGCCTGAGTGTATTCGCCAGTCACTGAAGGCCGCAGTTGAGCGGGCAGAAGTATGACTCAACGACTACCAAGGGGCGTAAACCAGTCAGGTGAGTCCGAACTAACAAACCACCTCCACCTGCGCGCATCTTTGTGACTCAGCTGGTCTGTGAGGCCGACTGCTCTCATGAGGGTCTAGGTTCGGCCCCAGGTGAATAATATTTACTTTGTTTTTTATTTTTATTTTAGTGACGTTTCAACATCCTTAGTTACAGTCCCATTTTCATAGGAAGAGCATGTTATCTTACAGCTAGGCAAGTTATTAGATCTACTTTCATATTTTCATGCGTGAAGTCATGTGATCTCAGTAAATGTTATCACTGTTGACCACAAAAAGTTGGTATTTAGTAAACGATTCTTCCACAAAGATCTTAGTGTATTTAATTAAAGTGAACAAGTTTATATGTTCTGGGAGCGTCATAATATCGAACGAATACGGGATTGAACCAAGGTCCCTTTGTCTTACGGTCGAGCCCTCTAACCACTTGGCTACATGGTACGGGGTCGGAGAGTGGGGAGGGGCAGTGTAAGGAAGTAAATCGCGGAAGATGACGGAATAGGTTTCCTCAGACCGACAAAATATCTCCCGAGATAACGCAGAATGAATGAACTCTCGTTGCAGGAAATGACATAAGCCATGTCACGTGAATCATTTTCTTCCCCCCTTTCCCTCTTTTATACCAAACATTCACTGCACCCAACAACAGGAGTGAATCACGGCTGCCACTGAACTAACGGCTGTGGGTCGCAAACGGCTGAACTGCAAGATGTAGGTATGTTGCGAACTAGTTGACGCGACTGAAGATATCTGAATAGAGATGAATGGTAGGTATTGCGAACTAGATTGACGGACTGAACTGCAAGATGAGGTATGTTGCGAACTAGATGACGACTGAACTGCAAGATGGAGGTATGTTGCGAACTAGATGACGACTGAACTGCAAGATGGAGGTATGTTGCGAACTAGTTGACGACTGAACTGCAAGATGGAGGTATGTTGCGAACTAGTTGACGACTGAACTGAAAGATGAAGGTATGTTGCGAACTAGTTGACGGCTGAACTGCAGATGGAGTGTAGGGATGTTGGCGAACATATGTTGACGGACTGAACTGCAAGATAGGTATGTGATGTTGCGACGAACTAAGTTGACGTGAGACTGAACTGCAAGATGGAGGTATGGTTGCTGAACTAAAATGACAGCGACTAGAACACTTGCAAGGAATAGGAGAAATGAAAGCTGTGCGAACTAGATGACGAGCATGAACATAACAATGATTGAAGGAAACGTTAATAGTTATGAAGGGAAACTAGTTGACGTAACTGATGAAACATTGACAAGACTGTTGAAGGTATGTTGTGTTCTGAATGAACTAGTTTGACGACAATTGAACTTTGCAAGATGGACGTAAAGTAGTCAGTTGACGACACTTAAGAGTATTAACGACATAAAATGAAAGCTGTAGGTCGGTTGAGAATTAGTTAACAGGACTGTAGGGCAGTAAACTGTAATGAAAACTGTAGGCAAACAGTTGCGGAATTAGGTGACGACATGAACTTAGCAAAGATTCAGGTCAGTTGCGAACTAGTGACGACTGAATGAAATAGGTCTGCGAACTAGTTAACGACTGAATTGAAAGCTGTAAGTCAGATGCGAACTAGATCAAGAATGAACTATCGAACTATCTAAACGCAACTCTCATTTGAGTGTGACATTAGTAAGTCACACATAGACACGCATGACTCATCTGTTTCACACGTGCTTCATCGCGTGCTCGATTGAGGTTGAGCATCTGGAAAGGATGAAAGCCGTGAAATTGTTTACAAGCAAACGGGCTGCAGACTTGGGACTACGCAGAGAAGGTTTGGTTGGTTCTGACCAAACCCAGACTCTACAGCAGCCCTGGGCTGATTATGGCCAGCCATGTGTTTATATCTGGACCGCAACATATCTATGAAGACAAAATATGTGTTTAAAAACCCAAAGTTTAAAACTTCAGTTTTAACATTTATTTGAGGTATTTAACGTGTACTTTATTATGAACCGACTAATTACCGACTTATAAACCAACTAAATTAATATATTAATTTCTTCCCCATAAATTAATTTCTTCACTTTAAGGTGGGATGAAAGAGGACGCGATAAAAAGCCAGGGGTTTCGCAGTTTTTAGGGCAAAACATTATTTTTTGGCCAAAATAAATAAAATATTGCTCCAATACAAACATAGAATTTAATTTTATTCACAGGGTGATATCAAAATTTCTTGAATATCTGTGTGTGTGTGTACTGAAATTTAATGACCACTTTTTCTCTTCATTTAAAAAGTTTGATAGATAATGCCACCGTGCTAATGACAGATATTCAACAACTGTTGATATCAACATGTGAAGAAAAGTAAACTCTACGTTTGTACTGGAGCTATATTTTGTTTATTTTGGCCATAAAAATTGTTTTGCCATAAAAAAAACTGCAAAAACAACTGGCCTTTTCTCCGTCCCCTTCCATTCCACCTTAACAACGGTACATGAAAGGCTTAAAACTAGAAAGTTTGACCCCTGTGAACTGTAATTATGTGAAAACAATTAAGAACCTTTTGTAAGATACAAATATATTTTTTGCACTCACCAATAATATTTTACCATTTTATTATTGTTAATTTATAGATATTGACAATATCTATGAATAGGGAAGGTTGCAAATCACATTAATTGACGTATGAATACGTGAAAGTAGTTATAGTAACTTTTCTAGCTGTCAGATAAGGTCCTTCCTATAAAAATTGGACTGTGAATCCCTTCTCGTGTTTTTGTATATTCCATTCTCCTGTGATTAAATGATCTAATGTTTTTACTGTGAATTTTTTTAATAACTGTATTATTGACTTCAAAGCTTTACTACACATTTCTAAACCCAATGTATCACTTAATAAACTTATAACATTGTATTAAAATTAGAACATATTTTGTGTGTCTTCTGTGTGTTTAAGGTATGTATGTAGGCGCTATACAGTATCTACAGTAGCCCCATGATTTCTTTGGTGCTGACTGACAGCTCACAGCTGACAGATGACGGCTTTGAAAAGACACAGACCAAATTATGTATCCCTACGCCGAACCATATGATCTGCAAAAAACATGTGTTTAGCAGCTGTCACTTCCTGACAATCAAATTTAGGTATATACCTAAATGTTGACTGTCAGAAGTCAGCTGTGAACAGTCAGTCAGCACCAAAGAAGTCATGGGGCTACTGTACCAGATCAAGATACCTAGAAAGCTTAAATCCTACTAATACAATTTACAAATTAAATACTGTCTGTCTGTGTGTGTGTTATTCAATTACAGTTTTAGGAAACATGGACAACTAAAAATGTCAGGAATGTAGTGGGATTACTCCAAATACCCCATTAATTCTTAAATTTTTGAAATTTCTAATTGGAGGCGTCTTAGTATGTTTTCTAGAAAAGTAAAAAAAAAATTAATATGGCGGATTCAAAATTTAGTTTATTGCAAAATTTCAATTTCAAACCCCAATTGAAGATTTTTATCTATTATAATCCGCCCATTTCCTCGTGCCCCATTTTGAAATTCCAAATTATTTTTACGTAGTATTTTGAAGTAACCTATGGTGTACAACTATGCCGTATTTTGGCCTCCTATTTATTCGATAAGTGGGAAAAATAGTAGCGGGTGAAGGCTTTTGCTTTTTTAATATATTATAGAAGATAATTATATCCCCCAACCCCAATTTAACCGAGTCTTTTTAAAAAAATTTAAATGATCAAACTTTTTGGTTATATGGAGTGGTCCCTTTAACTTCCTGCCTAGTTTATGTTTATACCACCATTGTAAGTAGTTGTTTCTACCAGTTTTTAAACTTTTTACACAACTACTTCCAGTTCACCAACCCTGAACTTGAAATTTCTTAGGTAAGGTCGTGAATGTATTATAGTTATTATTATATGTTCATCAAGTAAAATGCTGCTTTATTTATTATTATTATTATTATTATTTAGCACCGCGTCTTACTACCCGTTCGGGTTATACGCTTAAGTACTAATTACACTAATGGACTAGGAATTGGGAAAGTTGAATTTAGAGGAAGTGAACCCGCATTTGCGTGGAGGGAGAGTGGAAAACCATTTAGGAAAAACCACCCCCAGTTCACCCGACCGAGATTCGAACCTAGATCTCCCCGTCCTCGGCGGTTGAGCTCAACACGACTAGCGCGTTAGCTAACTACGCCACCGAGGCGGGTCTGCTTTATTTAATCTTTGCTAAATGAATCATCTCTACAGTAATAGCATTCAGAATAATACGTGGAAAATGACTTTAGTGTAGCCACCTGGGATTTGAACCCAAGTCTCCCACGTGATAAATGCAAACAATCTCACAATTCTCTGAAGGTTTATGTGTTTGTAATCGTTTTTGTGTCGTGGTAGGTAATCTGTTTATGTTGACAGTTTTCAGCTGTTAAGTCACAAGACACTCGTGTATAGCCTTGAATCATTGCTGTGTACAACCAACCCCCCTCCCCACCCCACCCACCCTTCGTCAACCAGCAATCCTTTTACTGCCTCACACAATTAAGTCGTGAAAGTTAAGGAATATTTTCTAGGAATCACTAAACTATTTCAGTATATTCCAGCAATTTTGTGAGGGAAGTTGGTTCTAAGAGGGGGTCATTTTATCATTTTTACCCGTTGAGAAATAAATTCAGCCCATGACGTGCAAGATTCGCCTTAAGAATGCGACAGTAACTGGCCGCAGCATTACATAAAACATAACAAGATCAGCGCGACACCGGAAGTGATGGCAGACGCCAAACTCGTCTTTAATAGAAGTGGAGCAGACGTCTACTGAGGAACTCTCACTGGTAGGCACAAGGAATTGGGGGGAGGGGGAGGGGGTGTGAATTCGTCTGTACTTATACACCTCTCTAAAAACTAGGACCTGCGCTAATACTAAACTACGCACGCATTTCATGATAGCTACATGTTTTGCTAATAGTTTTCATGATAGTTTATTATTATTACTATTAGCACCACGTCTTACTAGCCGTTTGGGTTGTACGCATATGTACTAGTTTACGCCAATGTGTAAACGATTAAGAAGGTTGAATCTAGAGTAAGTTTACACGCATTTGCGTGGAAGGAAAGCGGAAAAACCACCCTCAGTACACCGTCTTGAGAGTTGGCCGTTCTCGTAGCGATATGTAGTTGACGTGTCCTGAATTTAATACGAAAACCTCGCGTGTGTGAACATAAAAACATAGAGGCGCCTTCCCTCCACGTGCAGCCAGTACGTCCACGCTTGTGGCCGGTGGTCGGTTGACCTTGAGTTCATCCTCTTGTCACGCTGACAAGTCCTAGCTGCTCAGCTGGGATGTACACGGCCCACAGCTGTTGCGAGGCAAACTTAAATGAACCGACACCCCCAATAATTTGTTCATACCCCTAAAAAACGTTCATCTAAAAAATGTGTACGATGAAAAAATTATTTAGGGAAAATTTTCCACTCACTGGCCTTAAAGAACGGGCTTCCCACGATTTCATTTATTTGCTGTTGACCTGGAGGTCTAGGGAGGACTTCTGTGCCGGGGTCCGGGGTTCAATCCTCGGTCCTGGCACACAGATTTATCTGATTTCCAAACTTACTTCACCTCTGACAAGACGTGTATTAATTACAACTTGTGAATGTGTGGAATGCCAGGCCTCCACCGTGGTTCGGATCCCACGTTAAACTGTAGGTCCTCCATTTCATCTCACAATCACCCTACCATTACACATTAGCGTAAGTGCGTATAATCCGAACAGGTAGTAAGACGCGGTGCTAATAATAATATTTATTTATTTGCGGTATTTAACAGGCACTTTACCCACTGCCTTGGCCGCGTGGTCTAACGCGCTACTCTCGTGTTGGACTAGACTGCCGAAGACGGGAAGATCATGGTAGGGTGCAGTGAGGGTGATTTTTCCTAAAATGATTTTCCACTCTCCTTCCACGCTGCGTGGAGGGAGAGTGAAAAAATTTAGGAAAAAACAAACACTCAATACACCCTACCGGGATTCGAACCGTCTTCCGCAGCCAGTATAATGCGAGATTGGAGCCGTAGATCTTTCAAACACCAAAGAGGATTAGGAAAATTCACTATTATATACTATAACATTTGCTTTCGTTATGTTATTGTTCTTTTGTGGAAGGTGTTATTAGTTACGTATCAAGTTTAATATTGTGTCGCCACTTGTTATAATATCCTTTTATAGCATGTTAAATGCACCCCGTTGGAACGCCATTTGTTATATTATCCTTTTATAGCTCCTCGGTTGGATATAATTTTTTATAGTTTATATTATGCCCCACAGTAAGTCGTCATTTCTATTGCGCAACAGTGCGCTTTACTTATGATGCCTCCTTTGTCTTATCACTAAACAAACAAAAATGATAACACTTTGCATAAAATTTAATATTACTTTATTCCGTTAAAAGAAAAAACATGTTTATGTTTTTATTTAAATTGAAATGCGATCATGCCGAGGGCCTAGCAACCGATTATCACCGAGCGCTTAAAATATGTCCATTTATGACCGAACACACGTCCGTCTGTAATCACGACTGATTTCACAGTGAGAAGAAATTTCAAAACCACTGTATATATCCCAGCTCAATAGAAGCTTCTAGAAGGGACATTTTCTAACGGTGAATACACACCTACAAACTCAAAAAAAATACTTCCTGCGTGGAGAACATTCTTCCAAAACAGTAAATTACTTTAAAAGGTCTTAACTTTGTTGGATTTCGAAAAAGGGCATTAACTGAGGTTGTCCATTAAGTGCTGCCATCTCTGACCTCTGAGTAAAACAAACTAATAAATTATTTAGAGGAAGACGTGATTTAAGCGCCAAGTAATAGATTACGAAATTTAAATAAAGTAAAATATGTTTAATTATATGTAAAATTAGAATGATAAAAAAAATGTTTTGAATATATAAATAATTAGAACGATAATATGGTCAATGCTTTCAAATACTCCTTATGGTCAAATCATTTACATTACAATACATTCATGTATTCATACGTCAAGTCAAGAGATCTACGGCTGTCACTTTAGATAGACATTATCCAAACCTAGAGATACAAAAATAGAGCACTAATCTGAGGTATGGTAAAATGTTATCAAATTTGACCGTAAAAAGTTGTATTTTCCAAAAGGTCAAAAATTTGAACATTTGACTGTAGTAGCCACAACATTCTAACCAACAAAAAAACCACATCCAGAAATAAACTATTACTTTCGTATAAAAATAAAAATCCGTTTGGGATATTATTCAGGGTATTGATTTTAAATTTGCTGTATATGACATATATATTCATGAATCTTTATTCATCAAAAAATATTTTAATTAACTTATTCTTCAAGGAAGAATGATGCTTTTAACATAACGTTATATGACTTCTATCAACAGAAAACTTATTTTTATTACAGCTTATGAATCACCGAAAACACACACACACACACACACACACAAAAGAAGCTGCAATATCCGTGAATTGTGATTTAGCGCACTCTGTTGTACCAATTCAGAACTAAAATAAACAAAGTCGACACATGAGGGTCGTGTTTACTGTATTAGAATTCAATTAATTACATTAATCGTTTGAAAAAACTATGTTGGAAAATAGTGCCTGTAGCTTTGTGATAAATTCCCAGCTAAATAATTCATAGAACGAGTTCAAACAAATTAAATTGTTTCAACAATGTGAAGAAAAGCTTGCGCTAACCGTGTCCAGACTTGATTTACATCGACTTTGGAGTGTGGGAGAATACCACTGCCATCTGTGAGCCTCCATGCAAACTATTTATAAACAAAATAACCTCGTTGTTCAACACGATTGTAGCAACGCCAGTAACAATGCATCTTTAAATAAAGCTAATTGATAGTTAATTGCTACATTACCATGGTGTATAAGAAACTTTCGGGAAACGACACAAACATAAAATGTAATCAATTTGAAGTGGTAATAAATACATTGTTGTTTTATTCTCAAATCTATAAATAAACAACAAAAGTCCCTGTACAAGCAGAGAAGATTTGTTACGAGCCGGAGCGGTAGTACTTTCATCTTTGTGCTCCAAGTAGAAATCCCCGGATACGGTACCAGTGTATGAACTCTCGACTGTAGGGGTCAAGACTCAAGAATGAACATAGTCTTCGGGTTATCTCAAGACATTCTTCAGACCTTGAGTATCTCGGAGCGGCAGCTTAAGAGAGTAAAGACACGAGTAACCAACCAACCAGACAGTTTTATCTCCACAAGACTGTTGGAAGGGTCACGCGCTTTGACTAACCAACTATTTTTAAGGAGGGGGGTATGTGGGGGGTTTACATGGAAGAGCATTGAGACCCGTTGATTTTTTTTTTAAATCCCACTTTATTTAAGAAAGGGTTTGATATATTTTTTAAAATATGTTCAATGCAATGTTCCTGAACAGGTTTTTTTGTTAGCACCGCGTCTTACTACCCGTTCGGTTTATAGGCCTATGTACTAGTTACACTAATGTGTTAGGGATTATGAAGGTTGAATTTAGATTAAGTGTACCCGCATTTACGTGGAGGAATAGTGGAAAATCATTTAGAAAAAAAAACCATCAGTACAACCGACCGGGATCGAAGCCTTGATCTCTCCGTCATCGTGAAGCCTAGTCTAACCATGAGTAGCGCGTTAGACTACGCGGCCACTGAAGCAGGTAAAAAAAAAAGTTTAAAAAAGTAATTGAGTGAAAAGATAAAAAAAAAAATTCCTTACCCCTTTAGTGTGAATTTGCGAATAACTCGGACAGATAGTAAAACTCAAGACAAGTAAAAAAAAAATGACAAGTAGCAACTGATCACAAATTAAGTAATATTGAGACATTTTCGAGAGTGTAATTTTTCTTTTCATAAAATCATGAATGAGTTATTACTCGAGTCTTTCTAGTTAAAATGAGTATAAACCTTTTTATTTTATAAAAAAACAAAATGGTCTTTGCCTAATTTTTTTAAAGCATAAATTTAAAAAAACAAACACGGATTCGTCAATTTGTTTTTCCACCGCGTCTTCTTACCCGTCTGGACTATACGCATTTTAATTACGTTAAACCCGACAGGGATGATAAGGTATAATTCAAAGAAAATGTACCAGCAATTGCGTGAAGTAATAGTGGTACACCAGTTAGAAAATTAGAAAAAACAGCAGAAGTATAGTCCAATTTTCATAGGAAGGGCACTATTTGACAGCTAGGGAATTTACTAGCGCTATTTTAACGTGTTCATACGTAAAGTTATGTGAGCTGCAACTATCACTTTTGATAGATATTATCATTACCTATCAAATAACAGTAACACGCATCGATGGCCGCATGGTCTAAGGCACTACTCTTGCAGTAGACTAGACAGCCAATGACGAGGAGATTGAGGTTCGAATCTCAGTCGTGTGTACTGGGGGTGGTTTTTTTCTTCAATTTGGTTTTCCACTCTCCCTCTAACGAAAATGCGGATAAGCTTCCTTTAACTATAAGCTTTCTAGTCCCTAAAACCATAGCGTAATTAGTACATAACAACCTGAATGGGTAATAAAACGCGGTGCTAAAAAAACACTGATAATAAAATAATTTTTTAAATCAATTTAGACTACAAATAAAATTTAACTATACACCCGCCAGGAATTCGAACCCCCAACCTATCAGTGAGCGACGAACCAAGCTAAATAAGACTAGGCATTCATTCAGCGATGAAATGTCAGTTTACCCTTTCACATTGATAAATTAAGGGCCGGGGACTGGATGTTGTGCCTGTCCTAGCCATAAGTTAGAATTAGATTATAAGGCATATTATGAAGCTGCGACAACGTAGGAATTGTTCTCTGAAAGGCCTTTTTCCCTACCAGAAATCTATTATATAGTAGGATATTGGTAGGAAAAAAGACCTTTCAGAGAGTAATTCCTACCGTGAATGGAATAGCAAGCCGGTGGTGGAAAATAATATATGGCTTGAATAAAGAATTGACCCAGGCCACAGGCTGGAAACATTGATGGGTGTAAAAAAAATGCATTCAGCGCGTTCACCGACGAGGATGATTCCTCAGTTGTTATTCCTCGAACAAGTGTCCAGCAGAAATAACCTATGACCTCACTCTCCTATGAAAGGGGGGGCATGTGTAACGTCCGCCAGAATGGTAATAACGGGCCAACTGTTCGGTATGGATATTGTCCCTCTATTTATTCCTCGGAACCACTTATCCTCAATCTTATGTAGCAGCTATTAATTAATACGGGTACAGTCTGTCATCACACAAAGTAGACCTCGAGACACTTCACATATCACGAAAGCTAGGTAAGTAAGATATAATGAATCCTCCACGACCGGGTCACAGAACAGATTTGTACCTTGAATTTCTCACGAATGAACATTTAGACCCTATTTTAAAAAATACAAAATATTGTGTTGTGCTCAACACTGATAACATTTTATTATATTATCAGTATTTTTCCCTCATCGTTCTGTTTCTTTAAACCTAGTCTATACTCGCCTGTCACCTAGAAGGGTAAAAGGTCTGTATTAATGTGTCCCAGAGTGTACAAGGCTTGTTTACCGAGCCAGTAGAAGGGTCTATATCATTTGTCCCAGAGTGTACAAGGCGTGTTTACCGAGCCATGGGGAAGGGTCTGTATTAATGTGTCCAGAGTGTACAAGGTTTGTTTACCGAGTCAGGGAGAAGAGTCTGTATTAATGTGTCCAGAGTGTACAAGGCGTGTTTACCGAGCCACGGGGAAGGGTCTGTATTAATGTGTCCAGAGTGTACAAGGTTTGTTTGCCGAGTCAGGGAGAAGAGTCTGTATTAATGTGTCCAGAGTGTACAAGTCTTGTTTACCGAGCCAGGGAGAAGGGTCTGTATTAATGTGTCCAGAGTGTACAAGGCTTGTTTACCGAGTCGGGGAGAAGGGTCTGTATTAATGTGTCCAGAGTGTACAAGGCTTGTTTACCGAGTCGGGGAGAAGGGTCTGTATTAATGTGTCCAGAGTGTACAAGGCTTGTTTACCGAGTCGGGGAGAAGGGTCTGTATTAAGGTGTCCAGAGTGTACAAGGCTTGTTTACCGAGTCGGGGAGAAGGGTCTGTATTAATGTGTCCAGAGTGTACAAGGCTTGTTTACCGAGCCAGGGAGAAGGGTCTGTATTAATGTGTCCAGAGTGTACAAGGCTTGTTTACCGAGTCGGGGAGAAGGGTCTGTATTAAGGTGTCCCAGAGTGTACAAGACGTGTTTACCGAGCCAGGGAGAAGGATCCCTATTAATATGTCCCAGAGTGTACAAGGCTTGTTTACCGACCAAATAACGAATGCACGGAACGCACGCAGCGGCCGGGTCAATTACAAGAGTTGCCCCCCATCTAGAGGACAAGTTGTCACTTGCAGACAGTTGCGTGCAACCAGGGACGAGACTAGGGACACACCCACTTGGGACAAGCGGACACAAATAACATCACCGGAATAATTTGTAAATTCACCCGAGTAACAAAATCGGTGGTAAGAAAATAAGCGAGATTCGAATAAAATTATAACAAAATATAGCCTAAACAATCGGTAAAATAATAACTCTTTCTTTTTTACTTTGTATAAAATGTATTCAAAACTAAGGTAGAGTTAATTTTCATAATAAGGGGCCTTTAAGAGAATACAAACACATTTTTTTGCAGTAAAAATTGATTTGTTTCTATAGTATTATTGTTATTTTATAGGTATTAATAAAATCTATCAAAAGTGACAGCTTAAATTTAGATAACGTGACGTATGAATACATAAAAGTAGCTCTAGTAACTTCACCAGCTATTAGATAAGGCCTTTCCTATGGAAATTAGACTGTATGAAATGCATTTTTAAGTTGTAAACCCTCGCACGTGGGTAAAAGGTTTAAATGCCAAGGTCATTTCTTCCGGAATGCCAATGGCGAGTATATTGGGGTTTGAATTATGGTTGGGTGTACTGAGAGTGGTTTTACATTTTTTTTTAAATCCCACTCTCCCTCCACGCAAATGCGGCTACACTCTTTCTTAATCGTACCTCCCTCAACCTTGACACATTTAACTTAATCACAACGCATGCGTATAGCTCCTGACAAGCAAATTGATCCTGGAGAAGAAGAAACTGGTGAAATGTTTCGTGTGTAGAGCATCGGTTTGTGATGCTAAAACATGAACCCTGAGGGTAAATATTTGGAAAGCTTCGAGACGTGGTACTGGAGGAGAATAGATAGGATAAAGTGGACAGATCGGGTGAATAGAGAAGATATGGTACTGGAGGAGAATAGAGAGGATAAAGTGGACAGATCGGGTGAATAGAGAAGATGTGGTACTGGAGGAGAATAGAGAGGATAAAGTGGACAGATCGGGTGAATAGAGAAGATGTGGTACTGGAGGAGAATAGAGAGGATAAAGTGGACAGATCGGGTGAATAGAGAAGATATGGTACTGGAGGAGAATAGAGAGGATAAAGTGGACAGATCGGGTGAATAGAGAAGATATGGTACTGGAGGGGAATAGAGAAGATAAAGTGGACAGATCCGCGCGACTACACCCAATATTATCATTGCTGATGGAACTGCAGATCTGATGGAGAAAAGCTTCATCTCACAGTTAACTGTTTGCCAAATCTCCTCGCTTTCAGTTACGTATGAAAGTGGTGTGCTGGGGGGTTAAGAAGGAGTTACTGACAGCCTCGACTAACCGGCGTTGCGAAACTTGTCTTTATATTTGAGGGAGTATTGACCACACTAAAACTAGAGAGCAGCAGCAACTGTTTCTCATCAGTAACCTACAGTTCCCGCAGCAATGATATCCAGTGAAATGAGCTCATACGAAGAGTCAATGAAAAGAGAACAAATCAGTCTGCAGGCGATTACACGAAGATAGACCAACTGGATGGTTCACGTTATGAGAGTTAATAACGTAATGACGTCAGAGAAGGAACCGTGGAAAGTTAAAAAAAAAGGGGGGGAGGAGGACCACTAATGTATCTTATCGATGACCAAAACAAGATGGAGTTTCAGGATATAAAAAAGGAAGCTTCTTACAAAACATACTCTTTTTTCACATCCATTGCTGTTTCCAGCCTGTGGCCTGAGTCAGTTTTTTATTCAAGCCATATATTTCCCACTACCTGCTTGCTAGGCCTGCCATAACTTCGTATGCCTTATAATCTAACTTTAGACTAGGACAGGCACAACATCCAGTCCCCAGCCATCAATTTATAATTGTGAAAGGGTAAACCCATATTTTCATCGATGATAATTTTTCAGCCATGATAGGAATCGAACCTGGGACCTTTAACTCAGTGTGGGGACACGCTACCGACTTAGCTAATGTGTCGGACCCTAATAAGACATAATTTATGATTCAATTTGAACAATTTGAGCAGTCGGAAGAAACAACACTTTATAAAAATTAACTCCCTTAGATAGGGAGTTGTAAAACCCCAGACGGAGAACATCATCTTACAACGCCCTCTTTCAGAAACATCTCAGCAGACACGTTTTGTCCCCGTGTGAGTTTATAAAAAGCGCTCGCGTGTTAACTTGACTCGGACAGACCAGACAATGGGTAGAGGAATATCCGTCATCTATCTCCTATAGCAGTTCATTGCCTCGAACACACAATGCCCATTCAGCTATTATGACACATCACACACACACTTTATTTAAAACTACGTCCCGCGAGCAACGATTCGTAAAACAATGACTTCCAATAATATTGGCCGGTTTATCCCCGACATTCTTTTGTCGCTTCGGAACATAAATGTTCTTAGTCAACAGTGGACTACGGCGGTAAACTCGGAATATTGTTTTGTTGGGTTTTTTTAATTTCATTTATTTGAGGTATTTAACGTGTACTTTCTAAACCAACTGATTATATCAGCACACGACTTATAAACTAACTCTACAACAGACACAACATCCAGCCCCCTGGCCGCCATTTAATTACTATGAAAGCGGAAACCCACATCCCACCAATGATCATTTTTTCGGACATGCCGGGAATAGAACCCTGAAGGGTATGTGAAAATACCTTTCATGGCACAATTGATAGGCTTTTTCGCTCTTACTCATAGAAATTAACGCGTGCTGATATAATCAGTCGGTTCATAAAATGCACGTTATGTGCTTTTCACCAGAGCAGGCAGTGAGACCCTTGGGGGGGGGGGGGGGTTGGGGGGGGGGTTGGCGGGGGGGAGGGGGAGGGGGAAGGAGATAGAATTGAAAGGTACTGAAATCCACATTACGTGAGGCATCTATGACTGATTTTTACATTTTTTTAAATAAAAATGCTACACAGTAAAGGAGAATATGCCGACATTAAATTTTTTAAAGCTTTTTTTCTCTAATGTGTTAAGATTGTATTCACGCCACAGTACTAACGTGAGAAAGAAAAAGGCCCTCGAGCAAGATTCTTGTTTACCTGAATCCGCTCACGCTTTACTCAAGATGGATTCCCAAAAGGGAAATAAAGAGGAACTCACCTTTGCTCTTGGTAGCGGAAGATGTCCCGCCAAATCCAGGCAGTTTCCTCCACCCCTTCCTGGACCAGAACCCTTGAGACTTTGGACTACCCGGGGTCTGGGCTTGATGGGGCTGCTTGCCGAGCAAGGGCGAATACCCCCCGCTCGACGTGGTGTAGATACTCCCGCCGGACACTGGGGTCACCGACCGGGGCAGACTGGACCTCCCTCGAGCGATCGCCGGGAACCTCATGAGGCTCGCCGCACTCTGGTAGCTTGTCGACGATCCTCCGCTGAACCCACTGTCGTGGTCCCCCGAGGGGAGGAGACAGCAACTAGCGGGGGACAGGAGCTCATCCGTCGGACCCACCGCCTGTAGGTCCTCCAGGAGCGTCCGGTCTACGACGGCGCGTGACGGCACCCCACCCGACTTTCCCACATCGTCATCATCGTCATCCGGAGGTGAGGGCGGTGGCATGAGGAACGCCTCCGTCGTCAGCTTGAGCTGTTCGAGGACGCGGCGGTGTGTCGAGTGTACTTGCCTCACTTCCTCCTGAAGGACGCTTTGAGGCAGAGACACGACGGACTGGTTCACGTCTCTTTGGGCGGACATCGAGCAGATCGCGGAGACGTCGTTGATCTCCTCGTAAATGTTCTCCTCTGTCCCGTAGCGGGTCACGTACGAGTGTCTGTGGTTCCTGTCGTTCGCGTGCCTACCCTTGCGGGCGCCGGTACGACTCCGCGATGGGCCCGGGTCATAGTAAGCGTACGAGTAGTCATGAGGGGCGTAGTCCTCCGGGTCCTTGCGGCGGACCGTGGGGCGACCCGAGACTTCTCTGTGAACGGTCACGGGCACGAGCAGTTTGGACGAGGAAGGCACTGGGGGGTGATGCTCGACGAAGGCGTCGTTGTAGAACTGCGCCGTGCCGTCGAGGGCCTCGAACCGCCGGCGCAGTTCGGGCGTGACGACGGCCGCCGCAGCACCGTCAGGACGGACGAAGTAGGCCTGGTCCGGGGGCGGGCAGCAGCCGCAGTCGTCGTCGGAGTGGAAGCCCCTGTTGATACCGTGTTCCGGGGGCGGGTAGGGCGGAGGCGGGGGGAATTGCAAGAAGGGGCGTCGCGGGGGCGTTTGTAGAGGCGGACTGCCGTACCTCGCCGAGTACATGGACTCGTCCATCATGGCGTCCAGACGTTCCATACTGCATTGTGCAGCTCACTCGTCACCACCTGCAAACAGACAACCGTTATATAGTAGAACCATGGTTCATTGTCTGTGGTTCCAGTGGCACACAAAGAAATATTATTAGGGAGGGGCATAGTATCATGCACCAAGGCTATTATTTCTGTACTTTAATCCAAATGGGGAATTTTAAGGGCGCTTTCAGTGTGTATGAAGGGAAATCTTTTGAACAAAAAGAAGAATAAACTTTATTTGGCTTGTGCACTAGACCCACTTTCGATTAATTAACTATTTTATTAACCTGCTACGGTGGCCGCGTGGTCTAACGCGCTAATCTCGTGTTGGACTATACTGCCGAGGACGGGGAGATCGGGGTTCGATCCCGGTCAGGTGGATTGAGGATTTTTTTTTCCAAAATAGTTTTCCACGCAAATGCGGGCACGTTTCCTCCAAATTAAGTTTTCATAAATCCCTAACCTATTATAGTAATTAGTACATAGGCGTATAACCTGAACAGGTAGTAGGACAATCAATCAGGACAGGCTGATTTAGGATGATCTCAGAGTGGGACGGTTGTATAAATATCATTAGATGTCTATTTTGTCTAGGATTCATAGAATTCTGGTTGTAGATACATACTGTATTTAAATTCTGAACGGGAAAGTGGGAAATTTGGATAGACCATTTGGAGGCAGGTTGTAGGCCTATGTGACAAAGAGGGAAAGCTTTGCTTCTGTTGAAAAGTAGACGTGATTGATACCATGAGAGGAATCCTCCCTATTTAGACCGTGTGGCTGGTACACGCTGTTCGCCTTGACAGATTACACCATGCTCCTCCCTACCTTATAAGCTACTCCATGGTGGAACTACGAAAAGGCAATCTTGTAACCTTCCAGGCTAAAGGAAGGAAGGGGTACGTTGTGTTTAGTTGGTTTTAAAATATAATCTCAAGATTATATAAATTATAATATAAAGATTAAAATTTTCCGGCAAATTTTGAATAGGAAAATTTTCCGGCAAATTTTGAATAGGAAAATTTTCCGCGGTGGCGGCTTGCGGTTGAATTGTGGAGGGGGCACAAGAGAGTCTATAATATAAAGATCAAATAGTGTGTTAATAGACGAGTGGGTTGATAAGGGGGGGGGGGGGAGGAGGTTAGTTTAGGTAGGTGCCATGGTAGAGAAGGAAGGGACAAAATATGTTGGTAGCAAATACTCGGGACATTCTTAAAAACATTTTAATTAATTTATTGATGATAAAAATATTGACGAACGAACAAAACGGGTATAAAAAGCTCGCATTATTTAGTAATAATAATAATAATAATAGTAATAATAATAATAGTAATAATAATATAGGATGTTCCGGCTCACAACTCTAATTTTTATATTACATGACAGTGGTTGGAAACTGGTTTATATCGCTTCAATTTTCTGTCGATAAACTACATTGTCATTAAAAGTTAATCTTTTTTGCGTATTCTAAACTCGCAAACATACTAAGTACTTTTAAATAATATAAGCGAGGGTGATTAAAATTACAGTGATCGAACATAATCGGTAATTTTGAAAATTAAATAGTTTAATATGAAAATATAGGTTTTATTTATTTTTTATTTAGAAGATTGGAGACATAAGCTTTGTGAAACGAAATAATAGGTATAATATATATATATAATAGGTATAATGTATATTATACATTGTTATATAAACATTACACCAAAGATCATATTAAGGCCATATGTACAGAATTTTTTTTTTTCACCATTCAAAAGAGTTTTTTTCTGTGAAATGTTACACACCATAAATATATTTTTATGTATTTTTTCTAACGAGCTATGAGGGTAAGAAACTTCCATTTTTACGTTTTCCAAATCAGGTTTTAGGCCACAGTTTTTGAAATAAAAATTTGAAAATTTAAATTTAGTATCTTTAATACTATGCCTATTTGATAAAGCTGGGATTTTACCGTAGGTAGAAGCATACTCTATATATGTATACTTAAAGTTCCCTTAAAATCAACACAATTCAACAATTGTTTACTAATACTAATTAATCTATAAATATTAAATATTGGTATTCATACGATTTATAGATGTGTATACTTAAGATAAAATATAAATTCAGATTTAAATATGAAACCATTTACTGAATAACTTGATTTCCGTATGACATTAAAATATGCACTGAAATTCCAAGTTGGCTCGCCAGATCAAAACTTTGTAGGGAAGTGTAGCTTAGTTTACAAGAACGGGTGATAGCGCCCGCCTCCACAATTCGCGCAACACACAGCGGCTACTCCAGCTGTATTATCACAGAAATCCAAGTAATCTGCCGTCCATGTGAGATTTCTGTTTGAACAATCATTCACAAGTTGTCTCTTGAAATAATTAGCCTCATGTTTTAGTGATATTGATCTTTATATCAATGCCGGAGTTATTTCATTATTGAAATATGTTGTAGTAATTTAAAGATTTGTGTTTTATTTGTGATCTCTGTGAACTGTAAAGAATAATATATATATATATATAAAATTATTAAAATAATAAACAATGGTTTCTTCCATTACAAAATGGAAAACGTCAATCTTTGAAACCGAGAATGAGCATAATGTATTATATGGGCAGATAGGCTTTATGTTTATTTTATATATTAAGGGTTTTCCAGAATCAGTAACACAGAATATACAATTTAATAAACAATAAATGGCTGTAAGCGATAGCCAAAGGCTTCGACACATCGCATATCAAGAATGATGAAGTAAATACTTAACATTTGAAAGCACTTTTTACAGCCATTGTAAAAATAATCTTTTTCATGAAAAATAAAGTAATTTAGGCAGTTTATAGTGTTTTAATTTCTTAGCTATTTGAACTAGTTTAGTCGTTATCTATGCAGAAAAAGGCATTATTTTATATAACTTAAATTGGCAAAACGTATTACCCTGAACACAACTTGTGAATGTGAGGAATGCCAGGCCTACCCCATGGTTCGGATTCCACGTTAAACTGTAGGTCTTCCATTTCATTTCACAATCACCCTAACATTACACATAAGCGTAAGTGCGTATAACCCGAACGGGTAGTAAGACGCGGTGCTAATTATAATAAAATACCCTGAATACATTAATATACATATAGTAAAAATAGTTTCATGATCTTCAATTTAGTGAGAACTGCAATTATTAATATCATTTAAATTATCTATGTTTTAATATGTATCTATATTTTTAATTAGAGGTAAGAATATTTATACTGTCAGACTTAGATATTGGTTCATATGGGATTATCTGCATGATAAATTTTATTGATCAATTACATTTTAATTAACATTAAAATTTTGTGATTATCTACATTTTAAATCATCTGGACGATTTGCCTCAAATTAGTTAGCCATAGGCTATAGGTAAATATAATGTGTGCATAGATGGTGATTATGAAAGCATTTATATATATATATATATATATATATATATGCATTTTACTTTAAGTAGCAAGCCCAAAATGTCAAGTGGTTACAATTAAATTGATTATATTGTTCAAATATTTGTTAATTTTAGGAATACTGCAAGTTTACACGGTTAAAAAGAATTATTGAACTCTAAGACATATACAACATCCAGAAGAAGGCCGAGAATTGATCAAATAATAAATATTACACCCCTACCAGAAATCGATCCCGAAACCTTTTGCACTGTAGACCATCCTGCTAGCAACTGAGCTAACGTGTCGGGCTATGGGGCTATCATTATATCACATGTATAGCCTATATTTTCTTACGTTCTTTCCCACAGCTGTAAAATTATTAATTGAGTGGCCTCTTGAAAATATGCTTGATAAGAAATAGATGTTTTTATCGCCTTAAAAATGGTATGAATGCAAGAATCTACGTTTAATCTGGCAATTTTTCCAGCCTTTTATATGGCTTACATTTTGGAAACTATTATATTTGAATATTTAGAATTTCTCTGTTAATCCCACCTATAAGGGTATAATCAGGTCAAGTTAGATGTAGTCTATAATGATGTTCCAATCAGTGAGATATCCTGTTTGGTACCTAAACAATATAGGAAGGTATAGTATTGATTATTTATATATTTCGAACTCACTTAGAGAGTAATATTAGGCCCAAGTATGATATTATAGTAGTAATTGATGTTTGCATTTGCAAGTGTGTAAGCACTCTGAATTTACTTAAAATGAAAAACCGCTATTTACTATTGTAACGACAGTCTTTCTACCAATTTTTGTATTATTTTTTTGAAAATAAATAATGTAATGAAATAATTATTTTATTCACAAAGGAATGTCGTTTATTACATATGAGTCATAAAAAAATATGTGTGTGAAAGAGAAAGAACGATTTTTATTTGAATTAATTTAATCAAAATAACTAAAGCATTACTATCCAAACAAGATGTAGCTTATAAACTTATATATAATCGCTCTCCTATGTTTTTAGGTACTTTGAATTATTTAGTGATTAGGTTTGGAGGTTTGAGTTATTCTATGGTGCAAGGAGAAGGAAACACATTTTTCTAGTAAATGCACCCTATTTACGTGGAGAGTGGATGGGGAAACTATAGAAAGAGAACTCATGTGGCAAGCCACCTAAAAAATATGTAAAAATTATATATTTTTATTATTTGTATAGGTAAATTATTAATAAACCTAACTTTTATTTTTGTAAACTCGAGTTTATTGCTGCAAGTTCCTAGTAATTTTTTGAATAAATATTTTTGGCCTGATTCACCAACTGATTCAAGTCCTTATCGAAGTTTAGCTTTATATAATATATGCACACTTTGAAAAAAAAAATTATTATATGTCACATGACTTGCACAAATGAACAACGTAATCATCAGTCTTGTTCAATTTTCTCTCTCTCTCATATATATATAATTACAACTTATATAGGTGTATAAAACATATTTATCTTTATAATACGCTTTATCTCTATTGCAAAATCATTAGTTGCCTGTTCTTTATTAGAATAAATAATATACATTTTGAGATAATTTAGGCCTTAATATTTTTTTCTATTACAGAGAAGACATATGTGATACGGAGTACATGTCCGGTGTGGAAGAACTCCCTCCCTCCCCAATTGATAACAGTATTAGCTATAAGTATTCTGATGTTGAATGTACCTATTCAGAATTCCAAAGTTCTGAGGAAGGTGATAGTTGTGAGATTAATTCAATAGAAAATGAAGAATTTTGAGTTGTATAGGAAAGTGATGATGACATACCTAGATTATTGATGAGAATGATATCTCCGTCAAAAATAATATAACAGGAATGGATAGATATTTAATATTTTCTTAACCAAATGTAAATAATCCCACCATTTGTACCATGGGTAGGTCCAACTGTGAAAAAAATATGTCCGCGGTTTGCCCCCCCCCCTCCCCCCAATTTAAAAATTCAAGTTTTTTATTGCAATCGTTTGTTCTTCGCTTGTTCCGGATTGTTCCGCAAAGTTTTCGTTTGTTCTGTTTTGATAGGCCCACAAATGATATGTTTACATTGGTGGGACCAACTTCACGGCAGCCCCCCCATTTTGGAAAATTTACATTTTTATGGTTGCAATCGTTTGTTCCGAATTGTATCGCAAAAAGGCTCGTTTGTTCCGCATTTGTTCTTGCACAAATGGGACATGAACTTGTGACATTTTATTTACTCGTGAGGGGCCAACTTCACGGTAGCCCCTCCACTTTGAAAAATCCATGTATATACGATTGCATTCGTTTGTTTCGGGTTGTCCCACAAATATTTAGTTTGTTCCGTTTTGATAATCTCACAAATGATATGTTTACATTAGTAGTATCAACTTACGATATCTCCCTCTCACTTTTGAAAATTGAAATTATTATGGTTGCGATCGTTTGTTTCAGATTGTTTGAAAAAAAAATTACGTCTTGATACGTACCCAAAATTAATTATCATACTTTAACATTTGACATACATGAATTCGCCCTTCTCCCCCTTTAAAAACTTTTTTTATGATTACAATAGTTTTTTCTTCGCTAGTTCCGGATTGTTCCGCAAAAAATCAGTTTTTCCGTTTTTATACGCTCACAAATGATATGTTTATTTTGGACCTCCATGAAGCTGCTTCACCGTCCTTTTCCCCTAATAACATTAAAAAAAAGTTATGATTGCAATCGTTTGTTCTTAGTTTGTTCCGGATGGTTCCTTAAAATAAACGCACATTTCGTTTTGGCAGGAAAACACAAGATTTATTTACACTAGGAGTGTGGATTGACACCTTTATGGCACCCATATTCGCCACATGAACACACACAATTTTTAAAAATCAATATTTTATCTTTGCAATCAATAATTCGTTCTTGGTTCATTTAGATTTCTTTTTGCGAAGATTTCCATTTATTCCTATTGTAAAGCCTCGATAAATTTTTCTAGTAGTAGCTCTCTCACATTCTTTCAAAACTTGAACATTTTTTATTTAAAGTTTGTTGTTAGTTTCTTTGAGTTCCTTGACATGTTTATCTTTATTTTGTTCTGAATTTATTTTAAAATAAATGGTACGGCAGACCGCACAGACTTTCTCTCTCTTTCTATAAACTCGTAAGATTTCTGAACGTAATAATGTACATTGTATCATCACCACTCCACATAAGAACACGCATAAAATAATATACAATGATAAAGAATCAATGAGAAAAGAGGCGCATCTTTGTCCACCTTAGAACATTTCAAACAGTTTAATGTCTTCCACAAGGGTCAACACTTCGTATTAAAATTTCGATTTCTGGTTAAAATTTTAACATTTTATAAGGTGTTGCAGATCTTCAAGTCATCGCATTGATATTTAATTATTCATTTATACATTTTGACCAATAAAAATGTAAATATTGACTATTGAGTCTAAAATGGAGATAGATCATTTCTATGCAAACATTTCTCCTAAGAGATTTAAGGAAAAATAACATACTTTTTTAGATACTTATAGTTAATTACTCTATGGCATTAGAGAATTATTGCGTTAAGACTTAAGTAGTATATGTTTACAACTAAAGCTCACAAAATTGTATTAATATATTTGCAAATATCTCAGAAACTGTTGCTTTTATAAAAATATATGTCAAATAAAAGTTTTTTATTTCTAATAGGCCTACAATTTTGCAATGATAAGTTGTTTAGTTTCTCATATAGTTGTGGAGATACGGAAATTAACGCTTCTGTAATGTACCCTAAAAATCATATTCATAGGAAAATGAAAATAGCCTGTTTATTTATAATCTTAATCAGCGCCTAGATACGAATTTTAATCAAAATCGTTTGAGCAGATTTTGAGAAAACCAAATTTTTCTCTTTTCGCCCTTCAGTAAACTACCCTTAATTTTAAGTTTTTATAGACACACGGACAGACGGCATTGCAAAGACTATTTTTTAGGGTTCGGGGGGTCATGAGACGTCGACATCCATCAACATTTCAGGTTAGTTTTTTTTTACGCTCGCAATACTTAAACTTTAATGTCCAAAAAGTTAAAAAATTCATATAATTGCGTATAGATTGAAAGTTATTGATTTTATAAAAATATGTTTCGGATAAAATATCTGTATTATAAATATATATACATATTTATAATGCTAAGTAATTTCAAATCTCAAATAGTTTCGGAGATATTATAAAAAATGTTAATTTACCCATCAGACCGGAGCCCTTAAATCGATTTTGCCGAAATATTGAGAGTAGCCATTTTGTTTGTAATATTTATTAATGTTTATAAATGAAATTTAATCAAAATCGTTAGAGCCGATTTTGAGAAAATCGACTTTTTCTCTTTTCGCCCTTCGGTAAACTACCCTTAATTTTAAGTTTTTATAGACACACAGACAGACGGCATTGCAAAGACTATTTTTTAGGGTTCGGGGGGTCATGAGACGTCGACATCCATCAACATTTCAGGTTAGTTTTTTTTTACGATCGCAATACTTAAGCTTTAATGTCCAAAAAGTTAAAAATATATATATAATTGCGTATAGAATGAAAATTATTGATTTTATAAAAATATGTTTCGGATAAAATATTTGTATTATAAATATATATACATATTTTTAATGCTAAGTTATTTCATATCTCAAATAGTTTCGGAGCTATTATAAAAAATGTTAATTTACGCATCAGACCGGAGCCCTTAAAGCGATTTTGCCGAAATATTGAGAGTAGCCATTTTGTTTGGAATATTTATTAATGTTCATAAATGAAATTTAATCAAAATCGTTAGAGCCGATTTTGAGAAAATCGACTTTTTCTCTTTTTTCCCTTCTGTAAACTACCCTTAATTTTAGGGGTAGATATCCAATTCCAAAAACCCCTCGGGGCAACCCTATGAAAACCCTAGATATCAAGTTTCAGCTCAATCGGTAAAATAGTTTAGGCTCTAGTTGGAGGTACAGACAGACAGACAGACAGACAGACAGACAGACAGACAGACGGAAATTCAAAAACCACTTTTTCGGATTCAGGAAGTCATGAAACGTCAAAATTCATCAAAATCTCGAGTTCGAATTTTTTGACGATCACCATACTTTCTCTACCTGTAAGATAGAGAGAAAGTAAAAATGTGTTTATTTCATGTTGATAGTTTTAAAATTAATATATTTTTATCACTATGCTAAGCTCCATTTCCTTCCCTCAACTAGATAAAATATAACAAAGTTTGTAATTTTGGTTTTATAACTTTATTAGTTTGTTCCAGATTATTGTGCATTATATTTTAGTTTGTTAGTTCTTATATCTCTTACAAATGCTAAATAAACTAGTGTCACTAGTAATGATGGCCTTTTGTGTGTGCGATCTGTATGGTCACACAGAGCCCAAGTAAAGAACTGTCCCACACTCTGTGTCAAAGTATGAAAAATATTGCCTTTGATTCACTCATTATGCACAAAAAAGCAATAAAAAGGCGAAGCAAGTCAGAAATACAAAAACTAGGGAGATCTTGGTCTACAACTTATTGCATGCCATAAAACTCATAGTAAAAAAAGTATTTTTATGGACCTCACTTCCTCCTAAGCTCCAAAAGATTGGTTTCGTCTACTTGTGCAGTTGTGAAATTACCGAAAGATACACGAGATCTCCTACCCCCTCAAGAGAGCTCATAACTAGGTTACCCTAAAGTATTGACATCGCACCTTTCTTTTGTTTGCTACTATTACTGTTAAGATGTAGTAAATATGTGACGTTGTCACAGACATAAAACAAATAAGGACGATCTGGCTCACCTAATCTTGGTCCCCTTTGACTGGGCCGGACTGGACTGGGCTCGACTTCATGAAACACGCGCACTCAACTCCATACTACATCACGCGGCTTACTGACCGCCCGAGGCTCGAGGTCCGATTAGAGCAAGACTCAGACATCTGAACATCGAGATGCGCTAACCCAGATGCGCCGACGGTTGTGTTCGAATGAAACAAGACTCATCCACCAGCGCGTGATTTGAAATTATTACGAGAACAATCGAGACGTTTGTCGAAGCAGTGTACTCCCCTCTCCCTTCGTCCCCTGTGTGATTCCCGCCGTTTGTGAACACGTGATTGACTTTGTACCGTATATAACGGCTGGACTGTCTTGTAATGTCACTCATTTCTCTGCACTTAATTAGGTGAGACACTTGTCTTAGATTTAGGCGTAGGTTGTTGTTCGACGTTTTCTAAATTATGTTTGGGTTAATTTGTTCAAAATTTAAGTTTCGACTTTAAATATAAATCTTGGTTACTAATAAATGTATTTCTCTGAGACTGCAGGATTTGCCTGTCAGCCATTATGGTTTATGCGCTAGCTTTGTTTCTTTTAACTTAACGTTGTGTCCGCCTCACGGACGGGTTGGAACTTTAGTATGTCGCCATCTTGGGGCGCTAATGAAACCTTTGTATGTCGCCATCTTGGGGCGCTAATGAAACTTTTGTATGTCGCCATCTTGGGGCGCTAGTTGTTTTTGATAAATGTGTAACTTATTTAAAATTGTTGTATTGCTTACTAAAATTTAAAGATTTATTATGATGGTATTAACTCTAGTTGTTACTCAACTCGGGGGGCGCGAGCCCGTGCACCCAGCACGTTGGTCATAATTGTAATAATGATTAGATTGAACTAAATTGATTAGGATCTATTGTATCTGGTTAGGTTTAGGTAAACCAAGCATTGCTTTTCTCTGTTGCGCCTTGCAATGGCAGTATATTATATAACTAGATACTTATGTCGATGTAGTGTCAACATCGCCAGGTCGTGTAGACCAATACATTTTGCTTGTATTTAACTTTCTTGCTAGTTCAGTCGCCTTCTGCATGGGTCAATTTAATTATGTTTTGTTTGATATTAATCGTTCTGTTGTCTCTTAAAGACTTGGGGTCTTGCCCCTTTATTTATTGTTTACTTCGGGCCTTATCGGCCAGTCACTCGACTTTCCTAGAGTGCCTCGCTCACGTATGTCTGCTAGTTGTTTGTAAAATAAAATAAACTCTCTTGTAACTAACCTACCTTTTATTTATAGCAATAAGAACCTATCAAATCAAAGGGGGGGTTACAAGAGAGAAGCTGCGCCACTCTGCTCTAGCAGAGTTGAGTGGGGCACTTAATAGGGTATTAGGTAGAGTTAGGAGAAAAAATAGGGTCCTCCTGTCTGCAGTATTGTTGGATGATTGATATTGTACTGATCCTTGTTTGTTTATGTTTCATGACTCCGTGACCATGGAGACCACTCCTGCAGCCACCATGTCCTCTTTGACCACATCTAAGACTGCTGTCTACCGCCTGAGCCGGGACGAGTTGACAGCTGAGCTGACTTCAAGGGGCGTCTCCTTCCCTCCCAATGCTACTGTGGGTGAGCTCAGATCTAAGCTATGTGGGGAGATTAGCGGGACTGGGGAGGCTGAGACTGACTCAGGTATGGACAAGGTTGAGGTTGGGAATCCACCCCCCTTAGCGCCTATCGCTCCACCTCCACCCCCTTCACTAGTTAAATGTCAGAACAAAGTACTTATGGAGATTTTGAATCGTACCCCTGTTTGCGACGGTCAAGATCACGCTACTCTGTTTAAATTTATGGTTGAGATCAACAGAGCGTATTGTCTAAAGTTAGTGAGCGATAGTGAATTTTTGATTCTGTGTTTGGCTAAAACTTCTGGCTTTTTAACCCAGTTGTTCTCTCGTGGGATTCAAAATGGTTTATCTTGGAGATCCCTTACTGATCTCATCTTAGAAGCGCTGCTACCCAGTAGGGCTAGAGAAAGGTTATGTAAGGAAGTTATTCACAGGTTTCAATATCCCCACGAATCGTTGAGAGATTTTGTTTTATCTATCACGGAGGCAGCTCAAGTTCTCAATAGTGGCCTGAGGGAAAATCAGATCGTTGATATTATTCTAGAGAATGTGTCGCCCCTCACCCGGCGACATTTCGTATTTACATGTAAGCCCTGTACGGTACTTGAACTTTTCTCTCTAGCATCTTCGATTGAAAACACCCTGCTCGCCGAACAGGAGTATTTGAGTGCACATGCGCCAGCGACTCTAGACCGCAGACGCACGGGTTCAACTCCCGAACCTATGAATACGGCCTTATCTTTAGCGCCTGTACTGCTGAGTGATCGCGGTGTTAACACTCCTAGGGACAACTTCAGGCCTTCTAGTTCAGACAACCGTGCGCCCCGCGACCTCTCGCGCGTGAGATGTTTTCGGTGTAGAAGACTAGGTCACGTACAGAGACAGTGTAGATCGGGAAACTTATAGGGCGCGGTCGTAGTCGTGGTCCGGTCGTGCCCACTTGTATTAAACCACGTGCTCCCACCCCTGTAGTTCGGATCCAGGTAGCCCAAAATGATTGTGTTGCTCTTTTAGATACAGGAGCCAGTCACTCGTTTATATGCCGTGAGTTTTTGCGCCAGTTAGAGGGTAAAACAAAAATCGATTATAGGTCGATAGGTCCTAAAGTTTACGCCGTGACTAATGGACAGACTATCTTGGTCGACTGTAAAGTAGTGCTCTCTATTAAGATAGAAAGATTTGCTTGGAAACGTCCCTTCTTTGTTATGCCAGAACTTCCCTTTGATGTTATTCTAGGAACTGACTTCATGTTCGAGACTGGAGTCAAACTTGACCTGAGACGCTTAGGAATATCTTTTAGTTTTGAACCTAGTTTGTTTATTCCATTGTGTGTTGGGCACCATCCTCGCAGGTTGTTCTCGATTGTCGAGGAACGTGAAGCGATAGATCGTTTGATAGCTCGATTCCCTGACGTCATCACTGACAGATGGGGCAAGTGCGACATTCTGCCGTACGACATTGTGGCGCAGGACCACATTCCTGTTAGGTCTGGTCCCTACTCCTGTGCGCCCCCCAAACTCGAGATATTTAGGAATCTTATCATGGACTTGGAACAAAAGGAGGTTATTCGTCCCTCCAAATCCCCATACGCAAGTCCTGCGTTCATTATTCCCAGGAAAGGTCATGGGCATCGCTTAATTGTCGATTATAGAAAGCTTAACAAAAAAATAGTGTTCGACCCATACCCCATGCCCAGCATAGAGTCCGCCTTCCAACATCTTGGCGGAGCCAAATATTACAGTTTGATAGACCTTAATGCCAGCTTCCTGCAATGTGCTCTTTCAGAGTCGTCTAAGAAATTTACGGCGTTTATCACCCCCTGGCAAGTCTACGAGTTTAACCGAGTGCCGTTAGGGATAAGTTGCGGAGGGCAAGCGCTGAGTAGAGTCTTAGACCATATTTTGGCAGACCTGAAATACAAATTCGTGTTTAACTACCTTGATGATATCTGCGTCTACAGCAAATCTTTTGATGACCATTTGCGCCATGTTGAGGTAGTGTTGAGGCGCCTGCGCGAGGCTGGATTGACTGTAAACCCGGAGAAAGTCACATGGGCGAAGAGATCCATCCCATATCTTGGCTATATCATTTCTGGGGTAACCTGCTTGTTGACCCGGATCGGGTTAAGCCCATCTTGGATTTTCCCGCCCCAAAAAACATAAAAGGGGTATTACGGTTTCTAGGTATGTGCGCCTACTACGCTAGGTTCATCCCTAACTTCTCTGACTTAGCCAACCCCCTGAACTCCTTGAAAAAAAAGGGTGCCACCTTTATTTGGGGTTCTGCCCAACAGCAGGCTTTCGTTGCGCTTAAGCGCCACCTTGTGTCACCTGCCGTACTACGCATGCCTGACTTTTCTCTGCCTTTCCAACTCCATGTTGATGCCTCCTCTGTAGCGCTAGGGGCGGTTCTCTCTCAAACGACGTCTGAGGGGAGTAGACCAGTAGCTTTCGCCAGCAGAACTTTGAGCCCTGCCGAAAGAAAGTACAGCATATATGAAAAGGAATGTCTTAGCTGTATCTTTGGTATCGACAAGTTCGCTGACTATCTAGAGCTTCGCCAGTTTGAGTTGTACACTGACAACATGGCTCTCAGCTGGATGTGGAATCACCCGAAACAGCTAGGGAAAATTGGACGGTGGGTTTGGAAGCTATCCAGGTTTAAGTTTACTACCCATCACGTTGCTGGGAAGCTTAATGTTGTCGCTGACGCTTTGTCTAGGATGTGTGAGGATAAGGAACCTGTAGGAGAATGTAAGGAAGAAGGCTCGTTATTTGTTATCCATACGATTCCCGAATCCTTTATCTCAATCAAAGACCATCAGTTGGTGGATCCGTATTGCAGACAGATCGTTGACAGGATCAAGCGTGGAGAGAGGATTGGGAACTACGAGATTTATAAAGACCTCCTAGTAGTTCGTGTCAAGGGTAGGATAAGATATTTTGTGCCAGAGAAACTTAGGCCTATGTTACTTAAATACTTCCACGACTCCCTTTTTGGTGGCCATTGCGGTGTCCTTAAGACCGAACGCAAGATTTCTAAGGAATTTTTTTGGCCCTTAATGCCTAGAGACGTTAGGGATTGGGTGCGCAAATGTGAGCCGTGTCAACTGGCCAAACCGGCACGTAATTCTAAAATAGGGTTTCACTCCGCGGATGTTGCTAAGCAACCGTGGGAGAAAGTTTTTGTTGATTTCGTCGGCCCCCTTACCCGCTCTACCCAAGGGAACACCTCTATACTCGTTGCCATGGACGCCTTCTCTAAATTCGTCATACTCATCCCCCTAAGGAACATGAAGGCAAGGACAACTGTTAATGCTCTGTGCAGACGTGTTTGGGCGATTTTAGGGACCCCGAGGGTCATAGTAAGTGATAATGGACCGTGTTTCCGTTCTAAAGCTTTCGGAGATATGTGTTTCTCGTGGGGGATAAGACACGTTACCACTAGCCCGTACAACCCATCGCCGAACCATGTAGAGAGGTTTAATCGTAATCTGAACGTTGCTTTGACGATCTTTCACCACCAGGATCACACCCACTGGGACCAGGACTTAGACGTTTTGAACATTGCTTTTAACGCCGCTTTCCATGAGTCAGTCAAAGCCACTCCTTCCTCTGTCCTCCTCAATAGGGACCTGAACCACCCATTATTGTTTAACTGGGATATTGACCCACTGCTTAATGACGCGGGTGATTGTTCTTATGAAAAGAAATGTGAGGTAGCTTTTTCTAACCTCCTGAAGTCCCAAAGGAAGGTTGCCGCCACCTATAACCGAGGGCGTATCCCTGTCCCATTTAAACTTGGGGACATTGTTGTGTGCAAGTGTTTTCCTGTTAGCTCAGCTGCTGACAAGTCTTCGGCGAAGATGGCGTATAAGTGGAGTGGTCCCTGGTCAATTGAAAGATTTCTTACACCTGTTTCCGTATTGTTAAAAGAAGTATCCGACCCATCTTTGACACGTAGAGCACATGTCAGCCACCTAAAGGCTGCAGGGAAATGAGTCAATTGACCCCGTGCTGTGTGTCGTCTGTTTGTTTAAGTGTACCTTAATGATTTAATTTTGCATTCTTAATGTACATATTTCCAGGTATCTATATTGTTATATATATATAATTTAAATTTGGAAAGGGGTACCACCCCCTGGTATTGTTAGGATAATTTTTGTGGTACTGTAGGGTCTAGGTATGACTTTGGGCAGAAACTTGTGTTGGACTGTTTGAAATGAAGCGTGTGTCGGGTCCAAAGTACATTGTGCAGAACGTTCACCCCACCGACTGGACTACCTCTAAGTGCGTGTGAAGTGGCAAACCCACCTTTCCTCACTCGTGGAAAGTCGTCGCTAAACAGAGTTGTGGGTATCTCTGTGACTCGTACCGGTAGACAATGTTGGTGCTACGAAACTGCCACAATAACTTTCAAGAATGGTTGTGCTAACTGTTAAACTTTATGTGGTGTTCACGTGTAAATTTTGTTTTCTCAGAGACTTCACCTATTCGGCCTTCCGTCCCTCCCTCTCTGCCCTGTCTTTTCCTCCCCCTCCTTTGTTTCTGTACACTCATCGGCAGTCGATGATCGCCAAGCTGGGCGTGGCGATGAAGCTTCCCTGGTGGTTAAAGCGGGCCACCATACGAGCATATGCTGTCTCCCGGTCAACTCGGGACGACGGTGTGTTGGAGTGAGCGTGTGAAGCAGAGGTCAGCCCCGGAGTCCAGTTATTCGCCATCTCCCGAACCTGCATCTGGCCACCTAACATGGCCTCGAAGGGTACGAGCCGCCTCCCGCCCTCTAGTCAGCGGTGAACATCGAGGAAGGCGCCTCCCCGTGTCTTCACCCAAGGCTAAGGACGTCCTTCATCTCTGTCCAAGGGGGGACATTGTGACGTTGTCACAGACATAAAACAAATAAGGACGATCTGGCTCACCTAATCTTGGTCCCCTTTGACTGGGCCGGACTGGACTGGGCT
Source organism: Timema podura (assembly GCA_033556935.1). NCBI lineage: Eukaryota > Metazoa > Arthropoda > Insecta > Phasmatodea > Timematidae > Timema > Timema podura. The sequence goes on from JAVRXN010000011.1 coordinate 80,836,138, forward strand.
CGACTTCATGAAACACGCGCACTCAACTCCATACTACATCACGCGGCTTACTGACCGCCCGAGGCTCGAGGTCCGATTAGAGCAAGACTCAGACATCTGAACATCGAGATGCGCTAACCCAGATGCGCCGACGGTTGTGTTCGAATGAAACAAGACTCATCCACCAGCGCGTGATTTGAAATTATTACGAGAACAATCGAGACGTTTGTCGAAGCAGTGTACTCCCCTCTCCCTTTGTCCCCTGTGTGATTCCCGCCGTTTGTGAACACGTGATTGACTTTGTACCGTATATAACGGCTGGACTGTCTTGTAATGTCACTCATTTCTCTGCACTTAATTAGGTGAGACACTTGTCTTAGATTTAGGCGTAGGTTGTTGTTCGACGTTTTCTAAATTTGTTTGGGTTAATTTGTTCAAAATTTAAGTTTCGACTTTAAATATAAATCTTGGTTACTAATAAATGTATTTCTCTGAGACTGCAGGATTTGCCTGTCAGCCATTATGGTTTATGCGCTAGCTTTGTTTCTTTTAACTTAACGTTGTGTCCGCCTCACGGACGGGTTGGAACTTTAGTATGTCGCCATCTTGGGGCGCTAATGAAACCTTTGTATGTCGCCATCTTGGGGCGCTAATGAAACTTTTGTATGTCGCCATCTTGGGGCGCTAGTTGTTTTTGATAAATGTGTAACTTATTTAAAATTGTTGTATTGCTTACTAAAATTTAAAGATTTATTATGATGGTATTAACTCTAGTTGTTACTCAACTCGGGGGGCGCGAGCCCGTGCACCCAGCACGTTGGTCATAATTGTAATAATGATTAGATTGAACTAAATTGATTAGGATCTATTGTATCTGGTTAGGTTTAGGTAAACCAAGCATTGCTTTTCTCTGTTGCGCCTTGCAATGGCAGTATATTATATAACTAGATACTTATGTCGATGTAGTGTCAACATCGCCAGGTCGTGTAGACCAATACATTTTGCTTGTATTTAACTTTCTTGCTAGTTCAGTCGCCTTCTGCATGGGTCAATTTAATTATGTTTTGTTTGATATTAATCGTTCTGTTGTCTCTTAAAGACTTGGGGTCTTGCCCCTTTATTTATTGTTTACTTCGGGCCTTATCGGCCAGTCACTCGACTTTCCTAGAGTGCCTCGCTCACGTATGTCTGCTAGTTGTTTGTAAAATAAAATAAACTCTCTTGTAACTAACCTACCTTTTATTTATAGCAATAAGAACCTATCAAATCAAAGGGGGGTTACAAATAGTATCTTTGACCACAAAGAGACATGATTGGAAGAAAATGTCAACTAGTCCAACTCTGACACGAAGAAGACTAAGAAATGCCTTGACGATAAAAATATTTTTTTCAAAACAAAATTTACTAAGCGGATCCAGAATAAATTTTCAAAAAAGTGATTAAAAATATCTATAGAATAGCCTGAAATTCTAAAAAAATTGCTACAGATTTGCCAAAAAAACAAACTAAGAATTTAAACAAAAAATTGAAATGAATGCACATGACTAAATCAAAAACGTTCTTTACAAATGGAAACTAAAAATAGCTATGCAATAAAGTCTTTTAACAGATAAACTCTTGCATTCTCATAAATATAATAATGATTTACAAAAATTTACTTTAAAAGAATTCCCATCCCAACGCAACTTTTCACCGTTTAATTTCAGCGTCTAATCGGTTATGTGGATTTTACAAACATGACAAACAATTAGGATACATAGTTAATTTTCAACATTATCTTATCATCCCTACAACTGTTTGATTAAAAAGAATAGGTTTGAGTATCTATGCATTATAAAATATCGATATCATTTAAAAATATACTAATTTAACATAAGTTCCTGGATATTATTAAAACTGGAATGGGCTACCATGAAGTTGGCCCCTCTCCCCCCCAATGTAAACATACTATTTGTGGGCTTTTTAAAACGGAACAGACAAAAATTTGTGTCTAACAATTCGGAACAAACGAGTGCAATCAAAACACCATGAATTTTTAAAAGGTTTTTTTAGGGGGGGGGTTTCCATGAAGTTGGCCCCTCATGAGTAAACAAAGTTTCAAATTCACGTACCATTTGTGCAAGAACAAATATACAGCAAACGAAACTTTTTGCGGAACAAACTCTATCGCAACCATGTAAATGTCAATTTTCCAAAGTGTATTGGGGGGGGGGGGGGTGTCTATCGTGAAGTTGCCCCCCCCAAATCCCAATATAAACACACCATTTGTGGATTTATCAAAATGGAACAAACAAAAAATTTTTCGGAACAATCCAGAACAAACGATTGCAATCATAAAAATTTGAATTTTTCATAATGATAGACCAACTACGGACGTAATTGACGGATATCCTGTCAGAAATGTATTCGAAGAGAACTCTACTGAATGTATTGCTCTTTTTGCAAGCTTATCAACACATCCTAGCCCTTGCTACTCAGATGCTTCATCACTGACCAGCCAACGAAATTATCAAACCCTAAGTTCAAACAGTTGACCCACGGAGTATCAGCTTACGTCTGTGCCTCTGTGCCGACAAAACAAGGCTGCTTAACGTACACTACCGTAATAAAGCTGAAGTCATGTATCCATGCGAAGCTCTAGAGTTGCGAGTGGTAGTAATGCCCTTAAAGGAAATAATATACACTGTTACTTACTTACTATATGGCATTGGAACTAGGAACACTGTTAAAGAAAAATTGAGAAAAGAGAAACATCTTTGTCCACCAAAGAACATAAGAAACAAAATTTATTTTCAAAGACCTGAATTAAAAAGTATATATATATATATATATATATATATATATATATATATATATATATATTTGCTTATAGCTCAGAAATTATTGGTTATATAAAAATACATTTCAAATAAAAGATTTTTATCTTTAATAGGTACTACAATAATTTTACACTGATAAGTTTATTTTGCATCTCAAATAGTTGCGGAGAAATGATCAAAATTGGATAATGTCCCTCATGTAAAATAGCCTGAAAATCATTTTCATAAGAAAATGAGAGTTTCCATCTTGTTTATAATAATAAACAGTATCTAGATTTTTTTTAATATCAAAATCGTTAGTAAATTTCAAGAAAATGGATTTTTTTTCTCTTTTTGACCTTGTAAAATAGGTAGCCTTAAATTTAGGGTTAGTTATCGAATTCCGAAAATCCCGCGCGGAACTTTATTAAAACACTATATACCAAGTTTTAGCCCAATCTGTTAAATAGTTTCGGTTCTAGCCCGAGGTACAGACAGACAGACGTCATCGAGAAAACCACCATCTTGGTTTCATGGGGTAATGAAACGTCGGCATATATCAAAATTTGAGTTTGATTTTATTTATTTTTATAATCACAATACTTTCTCTCCTGGATAAAGTAAATAGGAGCAAAAGTAAAGTCAAGAAACGATGTATGATCGAGGGCACTTTGATAAGTCTTATAAGTCGAAAGGTTGCCGACATCTGATCTTCGAGAAGAGCAAATTAATATAGTTTGAAGTTTTATTAAATTCATTTGAGAACTTGAAGGTGGAGGAGGAATAGAGAGGTATTCAAATCACCACACACCCTATTTTTTTTTCCTACCCCTGGCGCGTCTATGACTGGTTGTTTTTCGACTTGGGCCTGTCACTGCCCCGATGGGATACTACCGACAAAAAAGAAGAGCAGAGGGGGGGGGGGGCGGTGTAAAGAACCTGTTTGGGAACGCGTTAGCGCGCAGAACACACTGTAATTAAACCAGCCGTAACAAAACATCGCGAATAACCTCTGCCGGCAGAAGAATTGGCCGATAGTCGTAAGGCCCGGCCCACACACGACGATGCAGGAGCAACCGATCAAATGAAATAATAACTTGTTTTGTATGTTGGGGTTTGTATGCACCGCTGCCGGAGATTGTAAGGACGTGCGAAGGTCAACTTTTTTTTTAAACGCGAAGCTAAATCCAAGATGAGGTTTTTGTTGTCACAAAACAACAATTAATCTATCGAATACGAACCTTTAAATTTTCTTTTAAATCTCGAATCCAAAATTCGAGTTCACGAGTTTTTAAAAATGTACAATATTTAAGTTAAAGTGAATATATTTAAAATTAAATTTAAAAATCATTATTATTATTATTATTATCATCATCACCGCGTCTTACTACCCGTTCGGGTTGTACGCACTTACGCTAATGTGTAATGGTAGGGTGATTGCGAGATGAAATGGAGGACCTTCAGTTTAACGTAGGATCCGAACCACGGTGGAGGCCTGGCATTCCACACATTCACAAGTTGTGACTAATACACGTCTAGTCAGAGGTGAAGGAAGGGTTTGGCAATAAGATAAATCTGTGCCGGGACCGAGGATTGAACCCCAGACCCTCAGCACAGAAGTCTGACACCTTACCCCTAGACCACCAGGTCACCAACAATAGTTGTTAAAGGAATGGTGCAAATGATCAATGTCACTTGGTTTGTCATATCTATTACGTTATAAGCGACAAAGATAACATTTTCTAAGTAAATTAATTATATTGATACTCTTTTGTACACTTTAGTGAGTTTGTTACTTTTACGATTACACAGATCTATGTAAATCCTTTCACCAAAAATTGCTTAAAATTATTAAATAAGTCAGGGTATTTATAATTATTGTATTAGAGATACTTTTTTGAGATTTTTACAAATCTCGAATCTCTAGAATATCATAGGGGCCTAATGTCATCAAAATGTTAAGATTATTATTAGTAGTAGTATACAGACCTTGGTATACTGGCCCAGTCTGCATTTCATGTTTCAATGATCAATAACTCGAGATCCCATCTCTGCATTTTATGTTTCAATTATCAATAATAGTTCGAGAACCTCATGTCTGCATTTCTTGTTTGAATGATCAATAACTCGAGATCCCATATGTGCATTTCTTGCTTCAATGATCAATAACTCGAGCTCCCATGTCTGCATTTCTTGCTTTATTGATCAATAACTCGAGATCTCATATGTGCATTTCTTGCTTCAATGATCAATAACTCGAGCTCCCATGTCTGCATTTCTTGTTTGAATGATCAATAATTCGAGATCCCATATGTGCATTTCTTGCTTCAATGATCAATAACTCGAGCTCCCATGTCTGCATTTCTTGTTTGAATAATCAATAATTCGAGATCCCATAATATGTGCATTTCTTGTTTCAATGATCAATAACTCGAGCTCCCATGTCTGCATTTCTTGTTTGAATGATCAATAATTCGAGATCCCATAATATGTGCATTTCTTGTTTCAATGATCAATAACTCGAGCTCCCATGTCTGCATTTCTTGTTTGAATGATCAATAATTCGAGATCCCATAATATGTGCATTTCTTGCTTCAATGATCAATAACTCGAGCTCCCATGTCTGCATTTCATGTTTCAATGATCAATAACTCGAGATCCCATGTCTGCATTTTATGTTTCAATTATCAATAATAGTTCGAGAACCTCATGTCTGCATTTCTTGTTTGAATGATCAATAACTCGAGATCCCATATGTGCATTTCTTGCTTCAATGATCAATAACTCGAGCTCCCATGTCTGCATTTCTTGTTTGAATGATCAATAATTCGAGATCCCATATGTGCATTTCTTGCTTCAATGATCAATAACTCGAGCTCCCATGTCTGCATTTCTTGTTTGAATGATCAATAATTCGAGATCCCATATGTGCATTTCTTGCTTCAATGATCAATAACTCGAGCTCCCATGTCTGCATTTCTTGTTTGAATGATCAATAACTCGAGATCCCATGGTTGTTCCAAGTTAAAACTTGGCATATACTTGCTTAAGCACATGAGAATCAAATGTGATTTTTCCCCCCAAATTTTTAAATTTACACTTTTTGAAAATATTTAATATTTTAATGACCCCTAAGTTCTCCAAATTAAATATTTTGTATATGAATTTGTTTTTATTTGAAACGTGAAGCGAGCCTCCGATCCCTCAATAAGTTCTGCTATAGCCGCCAGACCCGTGTCCTTGTGTATTGTGTCTCAAAGTGTTCCTCGTTTTATTACAATGTTCCACGTTGTTATTCACAAGGTCGACCAGACCACTCAAATCACCGGAACATTACCTGCGATTGTGCCTTGCTCGCTATTCTTCGGGTCCGACCCAGTTCATTTGGCCACCGCTTTGATCGTCCGAATCACACGATTTGCAAAGTATGGTTTTGGCAGAGTGAGCATTTTAGAAATTACAAACTTTTTTTTTTGCGGTCAACCATGATAACCAGGGCCCTGACTTGGATAACTTAAAAATTATCATAAATTACCTATATAATGACATTAAAATTCTAAAAACAAATCACTCTAAACTAAAATATATATATGAACAAAAAATTGGTAATTAATGTCAACGACTAAATCAAACCCAAAATTTATAAATACGAAACATAATGAAAAGTCTTTACCATCTTAATTCTTGCATTCTGCTAAATATAATATTGATTCACAAATATCTGCTTCAGAAGTAATAGCTACCCTCTCCCAATGCAACCCTCTCCACCTAGTTGCAGTTTCACCAGGAATGTGTAATACCTGCTTCAGAAGTAATAGCTACCCCCTCTCAACGCAACCCTCTCCAGTCTAGTTGCAGTCTCACCAGGAATGTGTAATACCTGCTTCAGAAGTAATAGCTACCCCCTCCCAACGCAACCCTCTCCAGCCTAGTTGCAGTAGCACCAGGAATGTGTAATACCTGCTTCAGAAGTAATAGCTACCCTCTCCCAACGCAACCCTCTCCAGTCTAGTTGCAGTCTCACCAGGAATGTGTAATACCTGCTTCAGAAGTAATAGCTACCCCCTCCCAACGCAACCCTCTCCAGTCTAGTTGCAGTCTCACCAGGAATGTGTAATACCTGCTTCAGAAGTAATAGCTACCCCCTCCCAACACAACCCTCTCCACCTAGTTGCAGTCTCACCAGGAATGTGTAATACCTGCTTCAAAGTAATAGCTACCCCCTCCCAACGCAACCCTCTCCACTATAGTTACAGTCTCACCAGGAATGTGTAATACCTGCTTCAGAAGTAATAGCTACCCCCTCCCGACGCAACCCTCTCCAGTCTAGTTGCAGTCTCACCAGGAATGTGTAATACCTGTTTTCAGAAGTAATAGCTACCCCTCCCGACGCAACCCTCTCCAGTCTAGTTACAGTCTCACCAGGAATGTGTAATACCTGCTTCAGAAGTAATAGCTACCCCTCCCAACGCAATCCTCTCCAGTCTAGTTGCAGTCTCACCAGGAATGTGTAATACCTGTTTCAGAAGTAATAGCTACCCCCTCCCAAACGCAACCCTCTCCAGTCTAGTTGCAGTTTCACCAGGAATGTGTAATACCTGCTTCAAAAGTAATAGCTACCCCCTCCCAACGCAACCCTCTCCATCCTAGTTGCAGTATCACCAGGAATGTGTAATACCTGCTTCAGAAAGTAATAGCTACCCCCTCCCAACGCAACCCTCTCCAGCCTAGTTGCAGTATCACCAGGAATGTGTAATACCTGCTTCAGAAGTAATAGCTACCCCCTCCCAACACAACCCTCTCCAGTCTAGTTGCAGTCTCACCAGGAATGTGTAATACCTGCTTCAGAAGTAATAGCTACCCCCTCCCGACGCAACCCTCTCCAGCCTAGTTACAGTCTCACCAGGAATGTGTAATACCTGCTTCAGAAGTAATAGCTACCCCCTCCCAACGCAACCCTCTCCACTATAGTTACAGTCTCACCAGGAATGTGTAATACCTGCTTCAGAAGTAATAGCTACCCCTCACAACACAACCCTCTCCAGTCTAGTTGCAGTCTCACCAGGAATGTGTAATACCTGCTTCAGAAGTAATAGCTACCCCTCCCAACACAACCCTCTCCAGTCTAGTTACAGTCTCCATCAGGAATGTGTAATATCTGCTTCAGAAGTAATAGCTACCCCTCCCAACGCAACCCTCTCCAGTTTAGTTGCAGTCTCACCAGGAATGTGTAATACCTGCTTCAGAAGTAATAGCTACCCCCTCCCAACGCAACCCTCTCCAGTCTAGTTGCAGTCTCACCAGGAATGTGTAATACCTGCTTCAGAAGTAATAGCTACCCCTCCCAACGCAACCCTCTCCAGTCTAGTTACAGTCTCACCAGGAATGTGTAATACCTGCTTCAGAAGTAATAGCTACCCCCTCCCAACGCAACCCTCTCCAGCCTAGTTGCAGTCTCACCAGGAATGTGTAATACCTGCTTCAGAAGTAATAGCTACCCCCTCCCAACGCAACCCTCTCCAGTCTAGTTGCAGTCTCACAGGAATGTGTAATACCTGCTTCAGAAGTAATAGCTACCCCCTCCCAACGCAACCCTCTCCAGTATTTGCAGTCTCACCAGGAATGTGTAATACCTGCTTCAGAAGTAATAGCTACCCCCTCCCAACGCAACCCTCTCCAGTCTAGTTGCAGTCTCACCAGAATGTGTAATAACCTCCTTCAGAATGTAATAGCTATCTCCTCCCAACGCAACCCTCTCCATCTAGTTGCAGTCTCACCAGGAATGTGTAATACCTCCTTCAAGAATAGTTACTCAATTAGTTCATACCACCAATTGTACCTCAACAAAGTCACGCCTCAATCCATTTATATTGCATCTCACAGGATTTGTATATACCTTTTTTTCAGAAGTAATAGCTACTCATTCCCAACGCAACCCTCTCCAGTCTAAGTTGCAGTCTCACCAGGAATGTGTAATACCTCTTCAGAAGTAATAGCTGCCCTCTCCAAATGAAAGTAATATAATTCAGATCAATAAACATAAGGACCCTGTACGACGAAAAACAACCCCCCTCCACCTTCCCCTGACAATGATATAGAGGCGTGGAGTGTACGTTATTGATTAGCGCCTTTTATAAATAGCCCCCCTCTGACCGCAAGGCTAGAAGGGTGAGGGGGTGTGTGTGGGGAGTTTGGAGGCCTGACAAAGCAGGCGGGCAAGAGAGTAAAGTGTATCTACCTTAGGATAGGTGGTAACTGACAGCTAGTAGAAGATTTTGATTGAAAAGATTGCCTGGAAAGTCATTAATGTTAGCCTGTGTGGAAATAATTATTGTTTTCTAACTAATACTTCCCTAAGGATTAGGCTACTGTATAATTAGCATTTGCGTTACCAACCTAATAAAAGAACAAAATATTTAAAAAACTAACACTATTAATTTTTTTGTTTCGCAGTTTTTTGTTTTATTTGAAGTACATTCACTTTCTGACCCGACGATTATATATATATATCATATCAACACACGAGAATTTCTATGAGCGAGAGCGAACGGGCCTACAAATCTTGCCGGGAAAGTTTATTTTCCCATACCGTCCAGGGTTGTTTTACACGCCACAATCGACACGGGACCGACGGGTTTACTTCCTCTCCGAAGGAAGTTGTGCTACGGATTTTTAACGCCCGAGAAAAATCCGTCGAACGCGGCTGGGTTTGAACCTTGGAACAGCGGATCCTGAGGCGAGGAGGACTTTACCCCAAGACCACCTAGGTCAACTTCATGTGGTAACAAGAGATAGTCTAGTACATGAAATAATACATTAAAAAGTATTTTTATATTCACGCTTATATATTGTTATGACTGATCACTAAAATTAATAAACGCTTTTTTTATAGAATATTATTATTATATATTATTACTAGTACCGCGTCTTACTACCCGTTCGAGTTATACGCACTTAACCTAATGTGTAATGGTAGGGTGATTGTGAGATGAAATGGAGGACCTACAGTTTAACGTGGAATGCGAACCACGGTGGAGGCCTGGCATTCCACACATTCAACAAGTTGTGATTAATACACATCTTGTCAAAGGTGAAGGAAGGGTTTGGCAATCAGATAAATCTGTGCCGGGACCGAGGATTGAACCCCGGACCCCTGGCACAACACAAGCACGTGAACACAACCGAACACGGTTTGTGTGACGTATCAACCCCCTTTATTCGGGACTGATTCGCCATCTTAGTTTGTGAAGAGTGTTTAAACCGAACGGGTGATAGGACGCGGTATTAAAATAAAATGTGATGAAGAGAACGCAGCCTTTTATAAGTTCTCATTTGAAAAACTTTTCTTAAGTGAATCACAGACGCCGCTTCCACACAAAAAAGAAACACCCAAACGGTTATTTTCACAATTTCATGTTTCAGTAATGTAAAAACTGTCAAAATAAAAACATATATTAAAACCAAATGGTTTGCTGTGATTGTTTTGGCGCATGGATACATGAGAGTAGGTCTGTTAGCTCCTACTAGTTGTCACCACCACTCCTATGGTAGATGGACTGTAGCTTAGCTACAAACACATGCCTTAGTAGACCACAAGTCACACACACACACACACACGCGTGCTCGACACTACATGCAACAACGGCACAACACCGGACGGGAGAAATTAGGCGGAAGTTACACAGTCCAATTCTCATAGGAAATACCTTTTAGAAGGAAAAAACCTTTAGGATCCGAACCACGGCGGAGGCCTGGCATTCTACACATTCACAAGTTGTGATTAATACACGTCTTGTCAGAGGTGAAGGAAGGGTTTGGCAATCTGATGAATCTGTGCCGGGACCTAGGATTGAACCCCGGACCCCCGGCACAGAAGTCTGACACCTTACCCCTGGACCACCAGGTCACCTTCAGGTTATACGCACATATGATGACTACTCTAATGTGTGTAGGGATGAGGGAGAGGTAATATACCAAAAATTGGCGTGGAATGAGAGTGGGAAACCATTTAGGAAAAGCCACCCTCAGTAGAACCGACAGGGATTCAAACTCCGATATCCCCGTGGACAGCAGGCCAGTCTAACAGAAGAGTGACGTCTTAGATCATTTGGCCACTGAAGCAGGTCATGGTATAGTCTGTAAGATAGGCTCATAGTGCAACACGTCAAGGTAAGACTGCTAGCTTTAGCAGAAAAAGCGAGAGTACATTTCCTCCAACCTGAAATGAAGCGGTCTTGCCTTAACGGATTGTACTTTGGTGCAGCACCTTTCAGGCTAAACGGAGTGTACACACGCGACGAATACAATCGTCGAGAGTTATACCGCTGTTGCACCGAGGTTGTCACACAACAAGAAACACTCACGCAAGAGGAATCCACCGTCAGAAAACCCTCAAAAGGCACGGACACCCGACTCTGCAAAGAAACCGTGCGTGCGTGCGTTCGCCATCACAAATCATGGGTTCGTTCCCAGAAATCTTCTTAGTGTTTTTTTTTAAACATTTATTTGAGTGTCACAAACTTTCATACGCCAAAAGTCAAGCACAAAAAAAAAACAACATGATTTGGTCTTCCCTTTCTTAAGAAGTACACGGCTCAACCCCCGGTTAAACGTTTCGAACACCTCATCAACGGATAATCAGACGACACAGACGTTGGAGACGGAAAAGGTTATATTACTTCTTCTATCTGGGAGAAAAACAAATCTATCCATTTAAATGATTTCAAGTAGAGCAAATAACCGTGGTTCAAAATTTGTCTTCACACCCACGTATATACTACAGCGCTTGGTGGTTGAATGCGTAACTAATGTCGTGGTCTGCTGTAGACCAGTTATGTTTACATCCTCTTCTCCCTAGATTCAATCATCTGAACATTTTACCGACAAATGATCATTTATTGCACATTATTTGTTTGGAATTTGCTAATAACCCCCACCCCACCACCCCCAACTTGACCAATGAAATTCCCGACCTTTTCCCCTGATCTGCCCTGATCATTTCCTAAAATTACTCGACTCAAAATAATGTCAAACCCTTTTACCCCCACCCACATTTTTATTTATCTCTTTTATGAATAATAATAGTACATTTTTAAAAACTCAAATAAGTATGTTTTTTATTTTTACTATCATAGTCTACTAGGAATTTTAAAATATATTACAAAGATACAAACAAAAAAGACAGTTTTGATAAAACTGTAATTTACTGATTTATTGATTATTATATTTCATATTTTGAGTAAAACAACATTTTCCCCTGGGTTTTTTTTGTAATTCATCAAATTCCTGACTTATTCCCGTTTTTTGTCGACCACTTCAAATTCCAGGCTAGTTCCAGTTTTTCAGGGTGTGTCTGTATGTACGGTCGATTCGCCACTGGAGTGGTGGCAACTGACAGCTTGTACAACATTTTTATTGCAAACATTGGTTAAACGTCACTAATTTATAACCCATGTGGAAACTAAGTAATATAATGTCGATAAAAAAGTGTTAGTTATATTCACAAATTATATTTTGTTATAACTGGCTACCAAATTAAATAAATGTGTTTTTATAACTTGGAGAAAGAGCCGTACAAAAACCTTAGTTTCAAAACAAAACATTTTTATTTTGTCAACACGCGCGCATAAACACAACCGAACCAGGTTTGTATGACGTCATCAACCACCTGCGTTTCGTCTGGTTCACCATCTTAATTTATGAAGAGAATACAGCCTTTTTAGAAGATTTCGTTTGCAAAGCATTTTTAAGTGAACCAGAGACGCCACTTCCACAAAAAAAAAACTCCAAACTGTTATTTTCATAAGTTCGTTGTTCCTCTAACGTAAAAAATGTTAAAAAGAAAACATAATCAAAAACAAATTGTTTGTTGTGAAAGTTTTAAATCCTAAAAGCGACAGCAGCTCAATATATTATCGTATTTCAGATGGTATGACATGAGACTGATGATGGTAGATCTGGTAACTTCTACTAGCTGTTACCCTATCAGTTACCTACACTCCTGTGGCGAATCGACTGTATACATGCAACTCAACCCCTTCAACTACTTAGTAGTACCCGCCTCGGTGGCCGCATGGTCTAACGCGCTAATCTCGCAGTAGACTAGACTGCCGATGACGGGGAGATCGAGGTTCGAATCTCCTTCGGGTGTACTTAGTTTGGTTTCTCCAATATGGCTTTCCTACTCTCCCTCCACGCAAATGTGGGTACACTTTCTCTAAATATAACCTTCCTAATCCCTATAACCATCAGCGTATAAACCGACCGGGTAGGAAGACGCGGTGCTAAAAAAAATACTAGTAGACTGCAAACCAGAACTGCTGGCCATTCTCTCCGATCTTGAAAAGATAAGGAACATAAGGAACATATAAAGGAGCCACCACCGACAAATCTACGTCACAGGACAGACTCGAACTAAAGACGACGCGTCAGGTATACCACACGTCGAGCTGGGATGGAAGAAATGTCGGCGGACCGTCAGCCGGTGAGTGTTGAGACCGGTAGAGGAATGTCTTGTCCATGCTGAGACATCTTCCGTCTGTTACAGTAGGGACAGAGGACTGCGGGGGGAGAAAGGAGGAAGGTATAAGGACACCGCCCACGTGCTAGCCTGGGGCACGGATTAACGAGAGCAAGAGATACTATTCCTAATGGGGAGACCACCGGCCGGAAGAAATAGTGAGGTATTTGCATGGAATGTAGAGTTAGCTTCGAGGCGTGGCGAGGATAAGTTCTTCTATACCATATGACGTCACGCACGACACAATAAAGGATATGTGCCTCGGAAATACCAGTGAATAAAGGAACAGTTTATCTCAAGCCGTAACCCTATAGAACAAGGTCCAGAATCTTTTGTAGGAAACCTCATGGAATAAAACTTAGGTTATCAGTAAGAGTGGCTGCACAAGACCACCAATAAAGAAAAAAGTTGATAAAGAAGGGAGTTAAAAGGGAAAATCGTCCAAAGGAACATAGAGATAAAAGGAAACCTAATCTATCAGGACAAGGAAATAAATGGAAACCTAATCCATAAGGACAAAGAGATAAAAGGAAACCTAATCTATCAGAATAAGGAGATAAAAGGAAACATAATCTATCAGGATAAGGAGATAAAAGGAAACATAATCCATCAGGACAAGGAGATAAATGGAAACCTAATCCATCAGGACAAGGAGATAAAAGGAAACCTAATCCATCAGGACAAAGAGATAAAAGGAAACCTAATCTATCAGGATAAGGAGATAAATGGAAACCTAATCCATCAGGACAAGGAGATAAATGGAAACCTAATCCATCAGGACAAGGAGATAAATGGAAACCTAATCCATCAGGACAAGGAGATAAATGGAAACCTAATCCATCAGGACAAGGAGATAAATGGAAACCTAATCCATCAGGACAAAGAGATAAAAGGAAACCTAATCTATCAGAATAAGGAGATAAAAGGAAACATAATCTATCAGGATAAGGAGATAAAAGGAAACATAATCCATCAGGACAAGGAGATAAATGGAAACCTAATCCATCAGGACAAGGAGATAAAAGGAAACCTAATCCATCAGGACAAAGAGATAAAAGGAAACCTAATCTATCAGGATAAGGAGATAAATGGAAGCCTAATCCATCAGGACAAGGAGATAAATGGAAACCTAATCCATCAGGACAAGGAGATAAATGGAAACCTAATCCATCAGGACAAGGAGATAAATGGAAACCTAATCCATCAGGACAAGGAGATAAATGGAAACCTAATCCATCAGGACAAGGAGATAAAAGGAAACCTAATCCATCAGGACAAAGAGATAAAAGGAAACCTAATCTATCAGGATAAGGAGATAAATGGAAACCTAATCCATCAGGACAAGGAGATAAATGGAAACCTAATCGATCAGGACAAGGAGATAAATGGAAACCTAATCCATCAGGACAAAGAGATAAAAGGAAACCTAATCTATCAGGATAAGGAGATAAATGGAAACCTAATCTATCAGGATAAGGAGATAAATGGAAACCTAATCAGGATAAGGAGATAAAAGGTGACCTCGTCCAAATGGGTCATGGAGAAGAAAACGCCACCTGGTCCATATAGGTCAAAAGATAAAAGGGGCGCCTAGTTCATCAGGTCAAGGAGATAAAAAAAAGAGCACCTTGACCATCAAGCCAAAGGGTTAAAAAAAAAAAGCTACCTTGCCCATAAGTTCAAGGAGATAGCGGAGGAAATCTTGAAGATCCCATAGTTTTGACGGCATCAAAGCGAGGAAACGTTACATAAGAAGCGCAACGAGCAAACGATCGATTTACCAGGTATGACGTCATCATTATCGGGAGCTTCACGTGGACCATCTTGTCGTCACCCGAGAATGCAAGTGTTCTATCTCCAAGAGTGTTAAATTTGAGATATTTGGTGTTTACGTATATTTAGAATGCATATGATTCACCTGCGGTGAAATTGAGACTACTACATAACTACTTGAGAAGACACAAGCTCGAGTTGTCATCTAGTAACATTGGTTTTTATACACATGGTCCAACTTCAATGCTCTTTTACACAAAAAAGTGGAAAATTGGACATAGATCTAGACCACTTGCATTCTCGGGTGAGGATATGTTGACCTAGTTGGCTACACGTCCATGACGTCACTTCCCCCCTCTCTGGACCCAGACACACGTCTCACAATCGGTCTGACCACAAAACCGCGCAATCATTGCAATTAATTAGATTAACTGGAATCGATTCGGTGTTTGAGGGGAAACAAACTTGGCCGGAATAAAACTATCACGTGATTTACAGAGTCAAAGTTGTTTTTAACCCGTCTTTGTGGCCTAGTGGCTTGAGAGTGTCAGACCTAGATGACGCTGGTTCGATTACAGGCAGAGTAAATCAAGGTTTAGCTTCCATTCACACATCCTATAAGTAGAGATAGGGTAAATTCGCTTTTGCGAAAAACGCGAAAAGGAAAAAAAAGGGTCGAAAATAGGGTATTTATAAGTTTTCTTTGTGTTTCATGGCATTTTAAAGTGTTTAAAGCGATTTTTATTTCGCGAATTAACGCGAAAAACGTGATTTTGAGGGTATTTTAGCTAAATTATTCTATTTAGCGAAATAGACGCGAATTCCCTGAAAATGCTGAGAATTTCTATAAAACGATGTTTTTCAGCGGAAATAAGTGATTAAAAAATCATTGAGTTTCACTCGTATGTGTGCTTCAGCTCGGGTTTTACTTGCATCCTGTGCCTTCCACAGCCCAACCGGCTAATCGCCACATTCCGTTAGTCGTTGCTTTTATCATAAATCCTTTGTATAGGCTCTAAAAACATTGACGAAAGACATTTTTACCTATTTTGCTACAAAATGATAAATTATGCCACAAAACGCTAAATTTCCAATAATTAATGCTAAAAAAACTGAAAATTAATGCTATTTCACCCTATCTCTACCGATAAGTCACAAAACAAGAGGAACAATATTATGGTAAAATGTTATCAATTTTGACCGCAAAAAAGTGTTTGTATTTTCTGAAAGGCCCTTTCTATTAAAAATGGACTCAACCCCAAGAGTAGCGGTGTTCAACTTTTTACAACCCACGGCACATTGACCAAGGCGCTGAAATTGTCAAGGGCACACCATCAAAAGAAAACTAGTATTACGATTGTATTTAAAATTGTAATGACTAACATTATAATTATTGTGCTATTTAAAAAAAAATGTTGATCATTGATTTAAAAAAGATTTATCGTCACCCTTCAAATTTTTTTTACACATCTTTTTTGCTTTTATCCCCAAATTGCCGCGGCATACCAATGCACCGCAGCACACTGGCTGACCTAGAGCCTAGATATTTACTAACTGGGGACGAACCTGTAAGTTATTAGTAAATATCTTACTTAGCACCCACCCGAGCCGATCCAAGGTCCCCTAGACTCGTGGTTAACTATTTTAACCACTTAGTCACGGGAAGTACATTATACAGTGAGTGTTTCTGTTAAATTGTTAACACAGCCCTGTGCTCAACACGCTAGAATATAAAACAGAAATTACTAAACTCTAAGAAACCAAGTGTTCCTATAAGGTTACCAGCTTTGTCTGACAGTAGGATGATGATTATTATTATTATTATCACATTGCGTCTTACTACCCGTTCATGTTATACGCACTTACGCTAATGTGCAATGATAGGGTGATTGTGAGATGAAATGGAGGACCTACAGTTTAACGTGGGATCCGAACCACGGTGGAGGCCTGGCATTCCTCACATTCATAAGTTTATTATTATTATTATTACTACTACTACTACTACTACTACTACTATTGGGTTTGAACCAAAAGATCTTCAACAGAATGACTAACAATTTTCAAAAATTAGGCAATTGATTTGCATCCAAAATATAATAAGTGGTATTTTTTTAAGTGGTTTTTTTTGGGCTGGATTAAATTTAAAACCCTGCCCCCATTCTACGCTACTATTCCCGTTACCTTTAGTTTTCTGGGAATCTAGCTCTTTAATGAATGATTGACCAAAATGTGTAGATTTTTGGACTTTTAAGAGTGGTAAAATGTCGGTTTTTAAACTATGTTTGAACCTCTGAATGGCAGTCTCAGCTACCTAGGCATCCCCCTTGTAAAAAATAAAAATTAGTTTCAATAGATACAGAAAAAAAAACATCCGTGTGTAACAATTCCTTCTTTACCTTGTTCCGCGTCCATGGCTCAGTCCAACTGTTCTCACGCGTTCCGACTAATATTAGACAGTCTTTTGTTTGGTAACCAACAGTTGTGACTCAACGAGAGAGTGAAAAAATAAACATATACACACAGCAAACGCCTCTCAAACGCTAAATTGAGTTAACAACAAACAATTCGTGTGGGGTGTGGTAAGTAAAGGGGGGACAAAGGATGTTATTTATGACAAAGAGGTTTTTAAAATATGTAGCACATAATTATTTGGTAGCCTTGAAAGAAGAGTGGATTACAAGCAGAAAGGACCGCTTCATCTGTGGATTAGAGGCAAGAGGGATGGATTCCTCATCTGAATATATGAGGTAGAAGGGACCTTTTCAAAAGTGAATTAGAGGGAAGAGGGACCTCTTCATCTGTGGATTCTAGGCAGAAGGGACCTTTTCAGAAGTGAATTAGAAGCAAGAGGGACTTTTATTTGTGGATTAGAGGCAAGAGGGATCTTATCTATCAATTAGAGGCATGAGGAACCTTTTCATAAGTGGATTAGAGGCAAGAGGAAGAGGTACTTTTTTATTTGTGAATTAGAGGCAGATGATATAATATTAGTCAATTAGAGGCATAAGGGACCTTTTCATAAGACGATTAGAGGCAGAAGGGATCTTATCAGTCAATTAGAGGCATAAGGGACCTTTTCATTAGAGGATTATAGGCGTGAGGGACCTTTTCATAAATGAATTAGAGGCAAGGTGTACTTTTTTATTTGTGAATTAGAGGCAGAAGAGATCTTATCAGTCGATTAGAGGCACAAGGGACCTTTTCATAAGAGGATTAGAGGCAAGAGGGACTTTTTATCTGTGGATTAGAGGCAGAGGAATTGTCTCATCTGTCAATAAGAGGCAGAAAGGATCTTCTCGTCTGTCTTATTAATGGCAGAAGTTATTATTTGTTCTTTCTCCCAAAGTTAATTAACGAGTCTGTTTTAGAATGAGGTCAAGCCACGCCGCAGAGATGTGAGATGGAAAATTTGAAGTTTTGGCAAATTTACCAAAACATGTTACATTGATTTTTTTTTCCCGGAAATTTTCAGTTTTGAGGAAAAAAAAGAAGCGAGAAGTGCTACGCAAAGTGTACCTCCCAGTCCCCCACGACCAAAATTCCCCCTCTTTTTTCCCCAAACTAGCAGGATAGGTTTCAGTCAAGGAGACCGACCACATGGCCTGCATGTCTGGAGAAACTAAGACACTCGAGTCGACTAGAAGACTGGTGGTCGTAGGTATAGGGTGGTTGGAAGGGTGGTAACTGACAGCTGCCAGAAGGTTCTTTATTGCAAACACTGACCGAAAGTGACTGATGTCAACCTATTCGGAAATTTGCATTATGTTCTTACTAATACTGTATTATCAATAAAAAGTGATGGATCATACGAGTATAATAATACTTCGCTAAGATTTACTATAAAACCCGCCTCGGTGGCATAGTTAGCTAACGCGCTAGTTTCGTGTTGAACTAGACTGCCGAGGACGGGGATATCCAGGTTCGAACCTCGCTCGGGTGAACTGGGGTGGTTTTTTTCTAGATGACTTTCCACTCTCCCTCCACGCAAATGCGGGTTCACTTCCTCTATATTCAACCTTCCCGATTCCTAACCCATTAGCGTAATTAGGATTCAAGCGTATAACCCGAACGCGTAGTAAGACGCGGTGCTAAGTATTATATATTATTATTATTATTATTAACTGTATAATCGGCGTTTTCGTAACTTATTCAAATAACAAAAAAATATTAGTAAAACTATTATGTTTTTTGTTTCGCGGTGTTGGTAACAAGAACTACTATAGTGCTGTTCGCCGGATAAAAGAGGTGCACTATACCCTCAGAGACATTTTCGATGGGAAAATGAGAGTTGACAGTTTGTGTGTATTGTTAAACAGTGCCTGGATACAAAATTTAATCAAGGGTGTCCAGCCAAACCATATTTTAAAATTCCCTGACTTTTCCAGGTTTTCCAGAGCCAATTTACAACTTTTTCCAATCCTACTTACAAACACTATTTTATTAAGATCGCAACTTGATGCAATATTTTTTAAACACATCCACACTCTGAAATTGTGACACTCTATGAAGGGTTACAACCTAAATAATGAGCTCTGGGTAACGATTTGAGTTAGATTTCAGTGAGAAATATTAAATACATTAAAATATTGCTTTGCACAAATAGAGTTTAAAAATAAAGACGTGAAGTAGAAGTATAGAAAGATGGATGACACACAAAAATCCCATGTTGAACTTGAGTTACTAGTATGTTCAAATGTGTTAAAAGAGATTATGTTGTATATTAAAATCATAAAAAAATCTAATTTAACTAGTGTAAATAACATTTAGTTTTTTAGTGATTCTGTGAAAATTCCAGAAATTTAATTAAATTCCCTGGCTTTTCCATGAATTTTCCCTGACCGAGCAAATTCTCCTGATTTTCCTGTTTCCAGGTTCGGGTCGCTGGACACCCTAAATGATAAAAATCGCTAAAGCTGATTTTGAGAACGTTAAGTTGATGGTGTTCCCGGCTTCGGAGATGGTTTATCAGTTTAATCGAGCTTGAGGTTGGTCTCAGCTTAGCTCGCACGCAGTACAAGACCCAGAAGGTACGCCAGGTTGAAGGGATGTAATAGAGAAAGGATACTTGGTCTATGAACGCGCTAAGGGCTCACAGAGAAAGACACGCGTCCCTCCCTCCAAAGAAACGACCGGAAGCCGAGAGGATCCAGAACAGGAAATAGATGGATGGGGGGTGGGGGGTGGAAGAGTATCAAAGGGGCGCCAGCCCTCGTATTTACTTCTTGGAGGGGGTCACGGTCACTGGCCCCCGGTAATTAGTCGTTACCCGGGGGATAGTCGAAGACGTCGCCTCCCGGGCTATCCGTCATCGATTTTTCTCAAGAATAACCATTTGGAAGGCCTTTATTCCTACCAGAATCCTACTATATTGTAGAATTCTGGTAAGAAAAATGGCCTTTACGCCCAGTCTACAACAATAGTGGTCACTTGTCGGTAGAGATTGAACATTTTCAATTATTATTTCTGTAAAATCATTTCAACTGATTAAATGGATGATAATAATAACAGTAATAATAATTAGTGTAGTGATATTAGTAGTAGTTTTAGTAACAAAAAAACCCGCTTCGGTGGCCACACGGTCCAACGCGCTACTCTCGCGGTATACTCGACTCCGAAGACAGGAAAATCGGGGTTCGATTCCAGTCGGGTGCACCGAGGGAGTTTTTTTCCCAAATGGTTTTTCCACTCTCAGTCCACACAAATGCGGGTGCAATTCCTCTAAATTCAACCTTCATCACCCCTAATATATTAGCGTAATTAGTACAACCGAATTACCCGAACGGGTAGTATGACGTATGCTAAAAAAAGTAGTAAAGAAACAAATGAATGCGAGCCTTTGTTGACTCTTATGTTCATAAATCATACTTCAATTTTTATCATCAATAAGTTAACTAAAATAATTTTAAGGTTGGCCCGACATTTGTCTCAACCCCCCCCCAATCCTACGTGCTTCCTATCTACCCCTCCCCCACTCGCGTTCCCCCTCCCCTTCTTATAGCCCTCTAGTCTCTTAACGCATATATTTCGAATATAATAGGCTCTAGGTGCCATCTCTACCACCCTCTACCGGAAGCCGCCACTGCAGAAAATTAACCGATTCAAAATGTTTCATCTCTACTTGTCGGACGAGCACTAGCAAGAAGTGCTGTGTTTATTTTCTGCTTAAGGGGAATCGTGCACGGCATAAATTGGTCATGGGCCTAACTGCGTCCCAATTGAGTAAATATGAACAAATGACCCCCTCAAGAAACATTTCACCTCCTAAAACACTGAAATATATCTGCTTTGGCCTGAAAAACTCACTTCGGAATAAGTCTTTTCCAAGGTTAAGACCTATGTTACTCGTCCGCTTCAGTGCCGGAGTAATCTAGTGCGGGGCCTGTAGCATAGTTTTATAAAGGGGGCTCCAAATGTATAAATGGAATAAATATTAAAATATAAGTAATTAACATTAACAGTAAAGTGATTCAATACTTTCATTTGCTATTCAGCCAGTTAGTCAGTACAGTAAATAATTCAGAGGCGGTTCTAGCCTGCGTAGTTTTGACAAAAATTATAGTATTTGCGTGTAATGAATAAAGTAGTGAAAAAAATGTATATTTCCATCAGACATATTTACAAATTTTTTTTCTATTGAGGTCCCTCAAAATGCGGGACCTGTAGCATATGCTAATTTTCTGGTTAATATGGCATTGGTCTGCTTAGAAATTGTCACGCGATAAAGAAAAAATAGGTACACGAGTCCTTTTAACACACTTGCTAAGCAAAGAATTATTATCTTCTCTGAGGCAGAAAACACCGGTCGCAAAGTAGGGTGGGGGAAAAAAAATAGAGACATGAATCGTTCAGACAAAGATAGCACAGTTAACATTCATCCTTGACCATATAGGTCAGAAAGCATAAGTTGTGTTGAAGAAACTAAACACAATACAGTATAGGGAGCAAATTTCACTTATTGTTTTGAGAAACTAAGATTTTGTGATTAATATGCCGCACTTTACTCAACACCAAATGAATTATAAATAAAAAAAACAACTTATTATGTGTAAAGTATTACTTTAGAATAGCATACTTGCTATCCGTATAAACAGAATATTTTTTTAATTGGTTTTTTCAAATGTAGCGAGCCAGTTTGAACTCACTTTCTCTACAGGTTACGGTATATGGAGAGCTCAAGTTAGCCCTCCGCATTGAAATGCTATTAAAAAACCTAGCTTAACGCACAAATGTTCATGTTCGGGCACATATAGCACAAACGATTGAACAAAAAAAATTAAATTGGTACAAAAATTAGTGTTATTTTATAGGTATTGATAATATCTATCCAAAGTGACAGCTTCAGAACAGACAGGTTGGTGTATTAATAACGAAAGTAGATGTAGTAGCTTCTCTAGAAATTGAAATGAAATTTTGTTTGACTTTCCGTGAGGAAGTATTTATAAGATCTCAACCTGTGATTTATCTACAAAATGGGAGAAGGTATTTTCCCCCGCCAGAGGATATTGAGACGCACTTCCTCAGAGACCCGGCTATAATGAACTACTCATCGAGTCCAAGGAGCTGCTAACAGGAAGAAGACAATCGACACTCATTTGTCCATCAACCCCGTTAGTGGGTTCCAACGAGTCCAAGGAGCTGCTACACAGCGGAGAAGACAATCGACACTCATTTGTCCATCAACCCCGTTGCAGTGGGTGCTCCAACGAGTCCAAGGAGCTGCTACAGCGGAGAAGACAATCGACACTCATTTGTCCATCAACCCGTTGCAGTGAGGCTCCAACGAGTCCAAGGAGCTGCCACAGCGGAGAAGACAATCGACACTCATTTGTCCATCAACCCCGTTGCAGTGGTGCTCCAACGAGTCCAAGGAGCTGCTCACAGCGGAGAAGACAATCGACACTCATTTGTCCATCAACCCCGTTATAGTGAGTGCTCCAAGGAGAGATGCTAACAGCGGAGAAGACAATCGACACTCATTTGTCCATCAACCCCGTTATAGTGAGGCTCCAAGGAGGTACCACGAGAGACAAGCCTCTTGTCACAACCGATAGTAGCGCGGAGTGACAGAGACAATCGACACTCATTTGTCCATCAACCCGTTATAGTGAGTGCTCCAAGGAGATGCTAACAGCGGAGAAGACAATCGACACTCATTTGTCATCAACCCGTTGCAGTGAGTGCTCCAACGAGTACAAGGAGCTGCTCACAGCGGAGAAGACAACGAATATTTGTCCATCAACCCCGTTAATGATGCTCCAAGGAGAGTTACAGCGGAGAAGACAATCGACACTCATTTGTCATCAGCCCGTATAGTGAGTGCTCCAAGGAGATGCTAACAGCGGAGAGACATCGACCTCATTTGTCATCAACCGTTAGTGAGTGTCCAAGGAGCGCTCCAGCGGAGAAGCAATCGACACTCATTTGTCATCACCCGTTATAGTGAGTGCTCCAAGAGATGCTAACGGGAGAAGACAATCGACACTCTTGTCCATCAACCGTTATAGTGAGTGCTCACGAGTCCAGGAGCTGCTCACAGCGAATAGAGGCGAGGGCAGACAATAATTATTCCTCCGACACGAGAGCACCTGCCCGTATTCAATTAAATGACTAGGACGACGAAGGAACGATTGACGGACGCACGCAGAGGTCCGCTGAGTGCCTTTACCTACCAGGCAGCGTGCGTCTCGTGCAGAACACTAGCTATATCCTACTATAGCTATAGCTACTAACTAGCCAACCCCATGTTGTAGTGGTCAGTGCACCTGGATACGAGTCTAGGGGTCCCGGGTTCAATTCCCGGCTGGTACCTTGGGTATTTTTCCCAGAAAGGGGAATAAATGTTTTCACTGGTTCCACACCCTTATACTATATTATTAGTATATTACACCTCATACTCACTATCACCATCACCTCATCTCATCAGGACATGGAAAGAGCCTCCACGGAAAGGATGTACATTAGTACATTCGGGGTCCCCTGGAGAACGGAACATTAGTACTGGCTAGTCATTTCCCCTGCTGGGCTAACGAGTGAATATAGCCTAGAAGCGCAATATTATTTTTGTTGTTATTATTATTACCAAATCAATTACAACAATATTAATGTATTCATACATCAAGTCATGTGATATGTAGTTGTCACTTTGGATAGATATTACTAGTATCAATAATCAGAGAATAATAATATTTAGCACCGCGTCTTACTACCCGTTCGGGTTATATCAGAGAATAACACTAATAATATAGTCAAATGGTGTCAATATTTATTTTAGCACTGACCGCGTCTTACTGCCCATTCGGCGTATACGCATTAAGTACTAGTGTGTTAGAAATGAGAAAGGTTGAAAAGAGAGAAATTGTACCCAAATATACGTGGAGGGATAGTGGGGGAAAAACATTTACGAAAAAACAAAACCACCCTCAGTACACACGACAGGGATTCGAAACCCGATCGATCGTCCCGTAATCGGCGGTCTAGTCTACTGCAAGACCTGTAATCGGCGGTCTAGTCTACTGCAAGACCTGTAATCGGCGGTCTAGTCTACTGCAAGACCTGTAATCGGCGGTCTAGTCTACTGCAAGACCTGTAATCGGCGGTCTAGTCTACTGCAAGACCTGTAATCGGCAGTCTAGTCTACTGCAAGACCCGTAATCGGCGGTCTAGTCTACTGCAAGACCCGTAATCGGCGGTCTAGTCTACTGCAAGACCTGTAATCGGCGGTCTAGTCTACTGCAAGACCTGTAATCGGCGGTCTAGTCTACTGCAAGACCTGTAATCGGCAGTCTAGTCTACTGCAAGACCCGTAATCGGCGGTCTAGTCTACTGCAAGACCCGTAATCGGCGGTCTAGTCTACTGCAAGACCCGTAATCGGCAGTCTAGTCTACTGCAAGACCTGTAATCGGCGGTCTAGTCTACTGCAAGACCTGTAATCGGCAGTCTAGTCTACTGCAAGACCTGTAATCGGCGGTCTAGTCTACTGCAAGACCCGTAATCGGCAGTCTAGTCTACTGCAAGACCTGTAATCGGCGGTCTAGTCTACTGCAAGATCTGTAATCAGCGGTCTAGTCTACTGCAAGACCTGTAATCGGCGGTCTAGTCTACTGCAAGACCTGTAATCGGCGGTCTAGTCTACTGCAAGACCCGTAATCGGCGGTCTAGTCTACTGCAAGACCCGTAATCGGCAGTCTAGTCTACTGCAAGACCTGTAATCGGCGGTCTAGTCTACTGCAAGACCTGTAATCGGCAGTCTAGTCTACTGCAAGACCTGTAATCGGCGGTCTAGTCTACTGCAAGACCCGTAATCGGCGGTCTAGTCTACTGCAAGACCCGTAATCGGCAGTCTAGTCTACTGCAAGACCTGTAATCGGCGGTCTAGTCTACTGCAAGACCTGTAATCGGCGGTCTAGTCTACTGCAAGACCTGTAATCGGCGGTCTAGTCTACTGCAAGACCTGTAATCGGCGGTCTAGTCTACTGCAAGACCTGTAATCGGCGGTCTAGTCTACTGCAAGACCCGTAATCGGCGGTCTAGTCTACTGCAAGACCCGTAATCGGCAGTCTAGTCTACTGCAAGACCTGTAATCGGCGGTCTAGTCTACTGCAAGACCTGTAATCGGCGGTCTAGTCTACTGCAAGACCTGTAATCGGCGGTCTAGTCTACTGCAAGACCTGTAATCGGCGGTCTAGTCTACTGCAAGACCTGTAATCGGCGGTCTAGTCTACTGCAAGACCCGTAATCGGCGGTCTAGTCTACTGCAAGACCTGTAATCGGCGGTCTAGTCTACTGCAAAACCTGTAATCGGCGGTCTAGTCTACTGCAAGACCTGTAATCGGCGGTCTAGTCTACTGCAAGACCTGTAATCGGCGGTCTAGTCTACTGCAAGACCTGTAATCGGCGGTCTAGTCTACTGCAAGACCTGTAATCGGCGGTCTAGTCTACTGCAAGACCCGTAATCGGCAGTCTAGTCTACTGCAAGACCTGTAATCGGCGGTCTAGTCTACTGCAAGACCCGTAATCGGCAGTCTAGTCTACTGCAAGACCTGTAATCGGCGGTCTAGTCTACTGCAAGACCTGTAATCGGCGGTCTAGTCTACTGCAAGACCCGTAATCGGCAGTCTAGTCTACTGCAAGACCTGTAATCGGCGGTCTAGTCTACTGCAAGACCTGTAATCGGCGGTCTAGTCTACTGCAAGACCTGTAATCGGCGGTCTAGTCTACTGCAAGACCTGTAATCGGCGGTCTAGTCTACTGCAAGACCTGTAATCGGCGGTCTAGTCTACTGCAAGACCCGTAATCGGCGGTCTAGTCTACTGCAAGACCCGTAATCGGCAGTCTAGTCTACTGCAAGACCTGTAATCGGCGGTCTAGTCTACTGCAAGACCTGTAATCGGCGGTCTAGTCTACTGCAAGACCTGTAATCGGCGGTCTAGTCTACTGCAAGACCTGTAATCGGCGGTCTAGTCTACTGCAAGACCTGTAATCGGCGGTCTAGTCTACTGCAAGACCCGTAATCGGCGGTCTAGTCTACTGCAAGACCTGTAATCGGCGGTCTAGTCTACTGCAAAACCTGTAATCGGCGGTCTAGTCTACTGCAAGACCTGTAATCGGCGGTCTAGTCTACTGCAAGACCTGTAATCGGCGGTCTAGTCTACTGCAAGACCTGTAATCGGCGGTCTAGTCTACTGCAAGACCTGTAATCGGCGGTCTAGTCTACTGCAAGACCCGTAATCGGCAGTCTAGTCTACTGCAAGACCTGTAATCGGCGGTCTAGTCTACTGCAAGACCCGTAATCGGCAGTCTAGTCTACTGCAAGACCTGTAATCGGCGGTCTAGTCTACTGCAAGACCTGTAATCGGCGGTCTAGTCTACTGCAAGACCCGTAATCGGCAGTCTAGTCTACTGCAAGACCTGTAATCGGCGGTCTAGTCTACTGCAAGACCTGTAATCGGCGGTCTAGTCTACTGCAAGACCTGTAATCGGCGGTCTAGTCTACTGCAAGACCTGTAATCGGCGGTCTAGTCTACTGCAAGACCCGTAATCGGCGGTCTAGTCTACTGCAAGAGTGACTCCTTAGACCAGGCGTGTGACACTCGCTGCTCGTGGACCTTCTGATGAACCATCATGCAATGCGACTATATTCTACTTTTTATACATACACCATTTCGGAATGTGATATCTAGGAATTCGGAATAATTTGATGATATTTGTCAAATGAGTTCGGTTAAGCAAATCTCATTTATTCTTTTAAATGGAACGATTACTAAGAACTGTTGAATTTGCGCACTAAATATGTGCAATGTTTGGCAGCACGGCTTCTTTGGTGCTGACTGACAGTTCACAGCTGACTTATTACAGTCAACAGTTAGGTATATACCTAAATTTTGACTCAGAAGTGACAGCTGCTAAACACATGTTTTTTGCAGATCATATGGTTCGGCGTAGGGATACATAATTTTGTCTGGTAGCTTTTTAAAGCCGTCAGCTGTGAGCTGTGAGCTGTCAGTCAGCACCAAAGAAGCCGTGGGGCTACTGTATGTTAACACTTTAGTTTTCTCACTTGAAATGAAACCAAACACGTGAAGAGATCTCTTGGCTTACAGACAAGCAAGCATTAAATGTCAACAATTATTTTTAATGACTTTGGCATAAGATTTAAATCCATATACTTGCATCACTGTAGCAAATAAAAGGTTTTAAAATGTTGATAAAAAAAATTATAGGGAAAGTCTTATGTTTATATAAAAGAGGCCTACTTCTGTCTTTTTCTAAATACAAGACAAAGTTAGAATTAATTTTACTTAAGGCGGCCGCGTCGGTAAACGACGCAGACGTTCGTCTCTAACGCAATATTTAATCATACGAGGCGTTATTTCAAAATATGGTTCAATCCAAAATTAAGGTCGAAAGATTCCAGCAGGGCTCTTTTTCCTTAACAAACCGTATAGTTTGAGTTTTATTAATAGAAAAAGAATCTATGAAAAATGTGAAATCAGATAATTTTTAATCATATTTGTGGGGTTGTGAGACTAGGTTGACAGAAAAAGGGCTCTTTATTTAACCTTCTTCTAACAAATAGAGTAATTTTTGATGGGCTCACAACAGAAATTGTTTTAAGATATTCGAAAACTAGCGGCGAGCTTTTCTGTTTACCTTGAGATAAGAAGTTAAGGATGATGACAATACAGTTTTTAATGTGCCCCCCCCCCTCCTTCATTATTTACCATGTTCAATGTGGAACCCTTGCCTTAGACCATGCGGCCACCGAAACGGGTGTTATCATGTGTTGTTTTTCTAAATTACCCTTTAGTGGAATGTATTTTTCAAGTACGCTAGTTTTATTTTCCAAAGAATGTGCATCAATTGTCTTCACAAAAATAATAATCAAAGAGCAGAGATTACACCTTCATAGCTCAATAAAGTAGTAAGAAAACAATTTCATGTCATTAAAATATTATTGTCTCCATTAAAACCTATTTCTGAGAAAATTTAAAGATATAACTCCGGTGGTCCATGCTAATTACACCCATAAAAAAATAATATAAGCGAAGTTAAGCGATTTAGATTACAAGGAAATTGCAATAAACCGTTTAGTATTATTTTTAAACACTTTTTTTTGGGGGGGGGGATATTTAACGTGCACTTTCTAAACCCACTGATTAAATCAACACACGACTTAAGTCTATAACAAATACAGCACCCAGCACCCTGACCATTAATTCATCACTGTGAAAGGGGAAACCAGCATTTCACAAATTATCGTTTTTTTCGGCCATGCTGGGAATAGAACAAGGGACCCTTAGCTCAGTATTATTATTATTATTATTATTAATTATTATTATTATTAGCACCACGTCTTACTACCCGTTCGGGTTGTATGCACTTACGCTAATGTGCAATGGTAGGGTGATTGTGAGATGAAATGTAGAACCTACAGTTTAACGTGGGATCCGAACCACGGTAGAGGCCTGGCATTCCTCACATTCACAAGTTGTGATTAATACACGTCTTGTCAGAGGTGAAGAAGGGTTTGGTAATCAGATAAATCTGTGCCGGGACCGAGGATTGAACCCCCCCCCCCCCCCGGTCGCCAGCTCAGAAGTCCGACACCTTACCCTAGACCACCAGGTCACCTTCTTAGCTCAGTAGACAGAGCCGCTAAGTTATCAGCTAAAAGAAACATCGATTTTTTGGCGGTCGCATTATATAACGCGTCACTCTCTTGTTAAGGTCATTCGATATTAAAAATTTTACTGCACAATTTTAAGAAGCTGTAATTAATATTTATTATAAGCTCTTTCGAGCTATGAATATTGATTCTATGATCAAATCATTACTGTTCACGAGTTATCTGGGGTCAAACTTGGCTTTTTATGCTTTTTGTGTGTCATTGTTAAGGTAAAGTAAAATGTATGGGGCTGAACTTTAGTATAGCTAGACATTCATATGAGGTGTACACAATGAAATATTTATAATATGTTAAAAGAAAAAAAGTTTTAATGTATAAGCAGTTTTAAAGTGATAATTTATATCATTTTTATGATAATATAGTGTTCTTTTTATACTCCATTAATGTGATTTTATCTAATTTTATAGTACACAATGTCGTTAATTAGGATTAATTTTTTTATAACCTAACTATACTCGTTAATTTTATTAATGTGTCCGCCTTGATCATTAAAAATAAATATTGTGAAATGTATATTTCATGAGATTTCTTGTTTTGACTGTACCGAACGTAGAGACAGCACCAACTAGCAGAACATAATATGCCGGGCCGAGGCAACCAACGACACCCCATGTAAAGCGGACGCCGCTTCCCTACTTGGTCGGCGTTAATGGAAAGGACTGAGACAATGTTATTTGTTAATTTTTAAAAGATAGCCCCTTACCCCCACCTATGTTAAATTACCTGCCAAAATGTTATACAGTACTAAAAAAAATCTTACTTCCTAATTCAATGTCGAATGACCTTAAGGCCCCCCCCTTTTTTTTTAGCACCACGTCTTACTACTTATTCAGACATATGCACTAACTACGCTAATAAGTTAGGGATGAGGAAGGGGTTGATTTAGTGGGAATGTATCTGCGAATGATGCCTTAAACCATGCGGCCATCGAGGCAGGTCTTGTATCTTGTGAACTTTAAAATGATTTGAATTCAATGAATCACTATATATAACTTAAACTTGTTAAAATGAGCAATAAAATGTTTACCTTAAGATAAAATTGCTAGTTTTTTTTCTAAAATAAATTGGTTTACAATTAGTTTTCTAAAAAAAAAAGCTAATTGAAAGAAAAAACACAAGACTCGACAACGTTTTAAAAAACAATCCACCCACCGGCGATATTTTAAAATGTTATTATCTCTATATTCACAACCGTTTACTAAATTGAGCTAAATTAGCTAATTCCAACCAACTGTATTTGCACTAGGCCTAGTTTAAAACCGACGTTATTTAAGAACATCAAAATGGCCATCAAAACATTGTCTATCGTTGATTGTATCACTGATAATATAATAATATAATAACACATTCACAAACTAAAATTATATTAAATCTTTTCATGGAATTGACAACTTGACCTTTTCTAATGCGAATTAAGATGAAAAAACTCAAATAAACAAAAAGAAAAGTTTTTTTTTTCTGATTGGGAAATTTATTTTGTTCGACCAAAGAACGTTGGTAAAAGATGTGTTGGAACTGGCCATTATATCAAGACCTCGTGATCTTGGGGATAAAGTGCTCGCTTCAGGATCAATGTTCGTGGGTTCAAACCCAGCCGTAGGTCAATTGATTTCCCTTGAGCGATAAAAAATCCGTCACACAACTTCCTTCGGAGGGAAAGTAAAACCTCGGTTCGGTCCCATACCTTTCCCTGCAAAATTGGTAGGCTCTTTCACTCTCGCTCATAGAACTTCAGTGTGGGAGGCAACTGGGAACCACCACACTTTCTAAAATCCCTGATACATCGTATTTCCACCAGATGGTCCAGGCAGCACTAACCAGCCAAATAATCACATCAAACCAACCTCGGGGTTGTTTACTTAAGAAGAAGAAAGGTTTGTTTGACATTCACAAACTATTGTAGTTATTATATATGTTGCAGTGTACCACCTAAATAACATTCGATTTGTTGCAAAAAAAAAAGTTTAACCCAAATTAAATTTGTACTGTACTTAGAGACGTTTCCAACTTATTTACTCAAAGAAATCCAATCATTTTACTTACCACAATTCAGGGTAGATAATTGATTACACTTTTTTTTTTTTGTTTCCAAGATTGATCTTGTAGAAAATTACAGCTAATTTTACGGAAACGCTCCCGCCCACGTGGATACAATTATGTAAATGAATATTAAGAGAGTGCATCACATGCCAATCAACTCTGTGGTACATTCGGCTCGAAATCGTAAAGTTACACCAACACTATTGCACGTGGATCATTTCTGATTAAACATTAATGAAGATAAAGTGTTTAAAATATGTTCCTTATACTGAACATTGTTGAAATATTAAAATATATTTGTATAAAAACTGCATTGAAAAGGCCGTTTTTGACCATTTTAGAATAGCTTAAAAGATAAGAACTGTATACAAATCTTTCATTCTGTCATAACAGGGACATAACGTAGTTATTAACAAGAAACTTTGTCGCTTTGTCCTCCCATCGTCATCGCGGAAAATTTCGAGTAATTCATTCAAATACGAATGCACTGCACACATTTCCGCATATCTTGGTATTTTCTTTTCCATCTTACTCCCATAATACCTCGCGCGAGCCGGGAGCTGAGTTGGGCCCGATATGATGAAGGCCCTTAAGACGATTGTTGTGTCAGTCAGGCACGTAAGCTGCTTGTAATGAAAGGCTCGCTAGCTCACTTTGAGAGAAAAAAAAACAAACTAAGTGGTAGAGCCTTGAACCAGGGGCATCGAAATCGGAGTGGGTGGTTTGTAGGGGTCTTCGGGCGGTGAGGGGGGGGGGGGCGAATACCGACCTTACGTACAGAGACTGTTTTTTTTTAATATTTATTTTACTAAATGATTTCCCAGTAGCGTGCCTTTGTTTTATGAGTCATGTGCTGATATAATCAATCGGTTCAGAAAGTGCACGTTAAATACCTATTTTTTTTTCTATCACCGCGACTTATTATTATTATTATCATCATCATCACCGCGTCTTACTACCCGTTCGGGTTATACGCATTTACACTATTGTGTAATGGTAGGGTGATTGTGAGATGAAATGGAGGACCTACAGTTTAACGTGGGATCCGAACCACGGTGAAGGCCTGACATTCCACACATTCACAAGTTGTGATTAATACACGTCTTATCAGAGGTGAAGGAAGGGTTTGGAAATCATATAAATCTGTGCTGGGACCGAGGATTGAACCCCGGACCCTTAACACAGAAGTCTGACACCTAACCCCTAGACCACCAAGTCACCAAACCGACTTACTACCCGTTCGGTTTATACGCTTATTTACTAATTCCGCTAGTGGTTTTAAGAATTAAGAAGGTTATATTTAGAGGAAGTGTACACGTATTTGCGTGACTAGTGGGAAACCCTTTAGGAAAAACCACCCTCAATACACTTGGCCGGGATCGAACCATGATCTTCCCGTTATCGGCAGTCTAGTATATTGAGAAAGTAGCGCCTTAGACCATGCGGTCATCGAAGCGAGCAATAATTTGTAATTTGTATTATTTCCTATTCTATATAGACACGGACTTTTTTTTAATCTACATCCTGGAAGGAAAATTCTTACTGCTCATGTTCATGAAAAAAACAACGAGACGATTTAAAAATCACTTCAAGATTATTTTTTAAATGGGACCATGTAAGATCATATTATAAATGAATCTATTTAATAAGAATTTAGGTTTCTTTTGTTGTTTCACTGTTTTATCTCTAAAGCTCGCCGAATAAAACGTTAACACACTTAACATGGAAAATCCTATCCATGACGTAACAAGTAAGCAACGGCCTTAAAAAAAATTTACGGGTAGTAAGAAGTGGCTAAAAAAACACAAGGCTACAAACAAATCCCTAATGAATATTATTGTAATAAAAACAAAAATAGGTGACCTGGTGGTCTAGGGGGTAAGGTGTCAGACTTCTGTGCTGGGGGTCCGGGGTTCAATCCTCGGTCCCGGCACAGATTTATCTGATTGCCAAACCCTTCCTTCACCTCTGACAAGACGTGTATTAGTCACAACTTGTGAATGTGTGGAATGCCAGGCCTCCACCGTGGTTCGGATTCCACGTTAAACTGTAGGTCCTCCATTTCATCTCACAATCACCATACCATTGCACATTAGTGTAAATGCGTATAACCCGAACGGGTAGTAAGACACGGTGATGATAATAATAAAACAATAATTATAAAACAAACCAATATACGGTACTCTCAAAAAATGACACTAATGTTAAAAGCATCGCCTGAGGTCAAACCCCGATCCTTGACCACCGAGTCACAGAGAGAGAAGTTCGTTCCCCAGACCACTGAATTATCTCGCTCTTCTTTTCTCGACATAAGGGGAGAGTTCAATATTTACTCTGTACTTGAGTCAATGTGTGACCGATAAAAAGATAAAACGTGTTTGTCCAAATGGTTCGCGCTAATCTGTCAACAATGTTGCTATAAAATGTTGTCATAAAAAATTAAGGTTGTAAAGGTTTTTCAGGCTGGAGCAATATTTGTGCATCAGTGACGTCATCCTACTCTTTAACATTCCAACTTTATTATTATTATTATTATTATTATTATTATTATTATTAT
The DNA here is from genome assembly GCA_033556935.1 of Timema podura. Lineage (NCBI taxonomy): Eukaryota > Metazoa > Arthropoda > Insecta > Phasmatodea > Timematidae > Timema > Timema podura. The sequence goes on from JAVRXN010000011.1 coordinate 80,869,990, forward strand.
TTTATTATTATATTATTATTATTATTATTATATTATTAGCAGCGCAGCACCGCGTCTTACTAGCCGTTCGGGTTATACGCACTTACGCTAATGTGTAATGGTAGGATGATTGTGAGACGAAATGGAGGACCTACAGTTTAACGTGGGATCCGAACCACGGTGGAGGCCTGGCATTCCTCACATTCACAAGTTGTGATTGATACACGTCTTGTCAGAGGTGAAGGAAGGGTTTGGCAATCAGATAAATCTGTGCCGGGACCGAGGATTGAACCCCGCAACCCCAGCACAGAATTCAGACGCCTTACCCCTAGACCGCCAGGTCACCAATCGATAAAATAGTTTCGGCTCTAGCCCGAGGTACAGACAGACGCCATTGTGATAACTACTTTTTTTTGCTTTCAATTATAAAAAATACTTTGATATAAGATTTTAAAGCCTGAACTTAAAAACATCGTTGCAAATAAAAGTTTCAAACTTTTGGTATTAAAAAAAGTGAGACTTATTATTTTTATCTATGGGCACTTTTTTTTCTTTTTTGTAATAATAAGTTAAACTGTGGAGACGAGGAATTAAGGGTTTAAATCTTCACGGAAAAGTTCCGACCAATCTGCGCGCCTTAGGACTGTTCTACCCTGGTCACCCCTGCAGAGTGGTTTGTGGCAGGTGAGACGAATGGTTAGAGAGGGGGAAGGGGGGGAGGCACCAGCTGATCCCCCTTCTAAACACCTGGACCCCACCGGACGCCATGTGCCACACAGCCTCCCAAAACGAACCAACAGCTGCTGGGATCTTCCGACATGCGACCAATGCACACTTTCTAAACACAAAAAGAGGCATCGGCAGGTGCCTAGAGGCTCAGCATCAACTGAGCTCTCAAGTACTTTGCTTCCTCAAGCGGCTCGACAGATCGCTCGCACAGTCTGTACGAGGGATTTAAATCGGTTGCTAGATCTTTTAGACTCGTAACGCATATTATCATAGTGAAATACCGATAGAAATAACTAGAACTATGTACTTTAAAATATTCATACGCCAATGCATGTTATAAATAATATAAATCCCTATAAAATAACACTTGGCCCAGGCCCTATAGACTTACATGACGAGAAGACATTTAGTGTGTTCGAAAACAAAAGTACTTAGGAAGGTATTTAGTCAAAATGGGAAGAAGATAGTAGAGATTGGAAGAGATTTCATAATGATGAGTTACATCATCACCAGACATTGTTAGGATAATCAAGTCTCGTGGATTACGGCGGGCAAGACATGCAGTGCGATTGGAAATAACCATGTTCACGGTATTGACTGACAAATCTGATGAGAAAAGACCAGTGGGAAGACCTAGACGCAGATTGAAAGATAACGATGGACCTGAGAGACATAGGGTGTAATGAGGTGGACTGGATACTAGCTCAAGATAGGAGATAGGGTGTAATGAGGTAGACTGGATATAACTAGCTCAAGATAGGGATAGGGTGTAATGAGGTAGGACTGGATATAACTAGCTCAAGATAGGGATAGGGTGTAATGAGGTAGACTGGATATAACTAGTTCATGATAGGGATAGGGTGTAATTAGGTAGACTGGATATAACTAGTTAATGATAGGGATAGGTGTAATGAGGTGGGCTGGATATTACTAGTTCATGATAGGGATAGGGTGTAATGAGGTGGGCTGGATATAACTAGTTCATGATAGGGATAGGGTGTAATGAGGTGGCTGGATATAACTAGTTCATGATAGGGATAGGGTGTAATGAGTGGGCTGGATATAACTAGTTCATGATAGGGATAGGGTGTAATTAGGTAGGCTGGATATAACTAGTTCATGATAGGGATAGGGTGTAATGAGGTGGGCTGGATATAACTAGTTCATGATAGGGATAGGGTGTAATTAGGTAGACTGGATATAAGTAGCTCAAGATAGGTATACTGTAGGTACTTTACTTTGTTAGTGCAGCAATTAACTTTCTAGTTCCTAATATTATAGAATGAGTTAGAAATAAAGTACCTATATAAGTATAATATATTAAAATGTGAACAATTTTGACGGCAGAAATAAATGTTTGTATTTTCTAAAATATCCTTCTATTACACCAGGCCTATTTTTTCTGTTGAGGCATCATCTGTCAATCTTGTAAATGACAGTCTCAAATATAGCCTTTAGATTTTATAAAATGTAAACTTTAGATTTCTAAAATCATTCTTTGAAATCATTGAAGAAATTTATTTCATAGATTTAAAAAAAATTAGATTAAATTGAGAAACTGATTCTATGTGATGTGTGTGTATGTATGCATATATATATATATATATGCATACATACACACTATATATATATATGAATATACACACACACACACATACAAAGTGAGTTCTACAATCTTAATTTAGAAGGAAGCCAATATTTCTGAAAACAATTTCTGTCGACATCAGTTTCTCAATTTAATCTAATTTTTTTTTAATCTATGAAATAATTTTCTTCGATGATTTCAAGAATTATATATATATATATATATGTGAAAGCTTTTATTTTTTTTCTTAAATGATTAGTGTGTTAAGATTGATAATACACCTGTGAACGCCCAGCCAACATGGAAACTATTGGCTAAATAACTAGCTAATTGGAAACTTGTGCATATTTTGGTAATGACTCAGGTCATAGTTTCAGATATATTTTAGTTAAATCATGTACAGAAAATATACACCTAATTTTCTTATGACTGGACATATTTGAAAGCTAGAAAAAGTTACTATGTACGGTATATTAATAATGTTTCTGCTTTCGCATCAGATTTTATGATCTGCACCTTTCACTTTTGATGAATAAATTATGCAAATAATTCAATTATTCGCTTGGATTGGTAGTTCAAAAAGCCTATCTGAACTACATCCATAAATGTTCCTAGTTTTTAACAGGATAGTGATGGTTTATTTTCTTAAAATGTATCTCGTAAATAAACACTAATACATGTAACAATTTTAAAAAATTTATATGGAGAGGCCCTCATAAATATTTTTTAAGCCCAGGATTATGCCTGATCAGTCCGCCAGTGAATGTCAAGAAATTAGCAGGGCCTAGGCCTATATGGTCTGGAATGTTACAAGATTCTCTTGAATTAAATATTCGTTTATATGTTATGAAATACAACTAACTCAACCTAGCTTGACCTAGCCTTCAATGTTTGAGAAAATGAAATGTTAATCAAAGTTTTAAGGTGGATATTAATGTTGGTTCAGAGGTTGAAGCGTTTCACAAAATGCTGAGGAATATGGCCGAACAATACCTTGTGAAATAGGCAAGTAAAATTATTATTAACTTATAGAAGGTAGACTTGAATTCATCATGTCAATATTTTAATGTTTTCCTTTTATGTGTAAAATGTAGTTAATAAACGTTGTTTGGTAGCTTTAGTGACATTTCCGTTATTTATTTATTTTTTTCAAAAATAAATTGTTTTTCTTCTTTAGACCTGGAATATAAATAGGGCTAACCTATGTCACCCCTTATTACTATTTGTTTAAAATTTAGATCGACATGTGTGAGATCTTTCTGTCTCGTTTCATTTGATTATCACCCAATTGTAACAATCATGTGGTTATATTTAACATAAATTATAAGCTCCAGAATAGGCTACATTCTAACATGTAATAAATCTATTTTATTTTTTACAGTTTTAGCTGGATAGATTATCATATTGGTAACTGAAAATATTACTACTATTAAAAATTTTATTTGCTCCGCCGTAAAATTCAGTTGTTTCGAGAACCCATAATTCCCTCTCTCACTGTACTGTGTAATAAAAACTCAATAAATACTACGGGGTTGTTTAATACAAAAGGTTTGTCTTATCATTTAATCCTACATCTGAAAACAAAGGTTATATTATGATACTGTTAGCAAATTACCGGCAATGTAAGAGATCAAATATTAATTAATCAATTAATCAAAGGGTAGTCTTATCAATTCTAATTTTAAACCTTACGAAGGAAATAAAGCTAGGCTAATTTTTTGAGAAAAAAAAATTGAAAATGCAGAAATATACATATATAGACAAGTACAGACAAAGTACGAACATTAGCAGAGTATAAATTAAATACAAACTTTAATTAATTAGAATATTAATACTGTGCTAACTCTAGCTATTGTCCTATGGATAGTAATCTAGTATTAAATTTTGATTTAAATTGTTTGCAAATTTATTACCTTATAATTAAGGAGGAGAAAATCATTCTTCGCGTCGTACGATTATTACAAAAACACTTGGAATTATATTGTGGTTTGATTTATAATTGTCAAAATGTCAATTTTCACTAATCGGCTTAGGTTAATCCACACACGCGGCTTAAGATGCTGCCATTCAAACAAATCACCTTCTCCCAGCCTTCCCTAGTGCGCTTGCGCCTCAAACAAAAGTACACAATAGGCTTATCTTGAGTACATCAACAGACACACGCCACTTGATAACTTAACCGAATAGTAAACAATGCACAATGTTATTATACATCCGCCCCGAAGTGTCCACACTTGCTCACAAGACGCAACAAGTTGCCATCTTGAATTTTAAGACGAGATGGTGAACTGAAGTCTTTTTTGATTGGTTCTTTCCTATTTCCTTAAACCAATTGGCGTACTTTTGCTTAGAAGCGGAGAATGTGAAATTAAAAACACTGATCTGGTTTAGTATATAAATATATAATAATGTATAAATCTAGAGATGAAATAAAATATCTAAAATAAAAATTAAATAAAAACAATCCAAATAGTATGGGCAAGCGAATGGTAAATTTGTTTCTTAGATAAAACTCGCAAATCCAACAGAATTTACAAAAACAATTTAAATTGCCAGTACCTATAATTTTAGTTTTATTTGACTTCTATCACTTAATTTTAAAACCAGATAAGGTTTGTAAATTTTAATATTTCTAGTCAATATATTTTAAATACATTAAAAAAGTATTGTGGAATGATGGAGCAAAAAATATTTAATATCTGGCCTGAGTGAGCCGTCGAGACTGTACATAAATCAAAAGATAGTTCAACATTTGAGCGCTTCAACAAAGCATGAAAAACCACGATCTACAAATACAGGTCAAGACAATAGTTGTAGGAAAAATAATTAAATTAATATTTAGCTAGATATAAAACCAACAAAATTAATTATTTGGCCCAAGAGTCAAAATTAAATAATTATGAATTAATTAAAAAGTTGAAATGTTTAATTCTTTTATAGTCATATAGTGTTATATCTAATAAAAATTCAATTTATGTTTTACCATATCAAAGTAGATTGTTTCTTAACTGTACTGAAAATATCAGTTTAAAGAAGAGAATTGGGAGCAAGACGTAATAATTTTAATATAATGAGTAAGAATCAACCTAACAGGAGTGAGAAAATAAAACAACATGAATTATTAGGATCAACCATTGATTGTAATAATTTATTATGGTAATAAATGAAACATTTTACTTGAAGATGTGTCGTTGACAAAGCTATTTTACTTACCTTAACTCCCTACATTTACCAATCCTATTATAATCCCCTAATAATAATTGGTCTTCTAGACCCCACATTTCCTTCCTTACCTTTACATCACCTCATTAAATAACTATCCTCGTGACACCAATAGATTGTCCATACGACATGTAGAATATATATTTGGCTAATGGTAAAATTTAAATGCCATACAATATCTACAGGATGTAATGTTGGGATATCCTCACTGAACTCCTGAAAGCTTCTTAGAATAACTAAGTATTTTCATTTTAGTAAAACATCTTAAATGTACCAGCTCTTTAGCCAAATATCTATATTCTCATCAACCAAATCTCAATAAAGTCAACCCCAAGAGAAGTGATTAGCACCTTTTAGAAAATATATTTAACTATAATATTTAATTGTAATAAAAAACCGATGGTGAAAAGAAATATCCAAACCCCATTAAATAGCACAAACTAATAACAATCTACCTAAAAGGCATCTTTTGAAGTAGTCTGTGTTCTAAAATATGATAAAATAACTTAAGATGGCTCATAAGCACAAGAAAACAAACTGCCATCCTACGTATTTTGCTTGGATCTTTAAAAAGCCTTTGATAGAATACCGTTCAGAAAACTACTTCTTAGTGAATCCTCTTGGGTCGCGGCACCCCAAGAATATAAAGTGGGTGAAAAGTATGGAATGTACCCCTCACCCCCACCACCCAAGAGCTAAAATTATTTCAATAAAAGTTAAAAATATGTTAGGTAAAATTATACTTAAAATAGTATGTCAAATAGAGTACTTAATTTTAAGATTGGGTTTACCATGCTATTAAAATTTTATATCGCTATACACATTAAAAATGGCCCTAAATTCTAAATTTAAAAAACCCACATAAATGATAGCTTCTATAGGTTGTGTGTTCCCCACCCAACCCAATAGTAAATTCCTGAGTAAGCTATTGATTTTGGAACTAGGGAAAATCTTATTTTATGGATTGAAGACTACTTAATTATAAACATACCTTTTAGAATAAAAATAGAAAATATTTGTTATGGATGCAAATTGTATTTTATAAAGATTTGACATGGTTTATTCACTGCACCTCATATAAATATCAAATGTCTTGATGACTCGTTACTCTTATACAAGTTTATTGGTCGAATACACTATTTTGGAGGAAAAACTATCTCTCAACCAGTTAAATGATTATTCAATAAGTCTGTTGGAATTGTGGGAATAACGACTAATCATTCCGGATACTTTGAAATTAACTTTCTGTTGAGGAAAGATATTAAATTTGTAAGGTTCCACAAGGGTAAAATAGAATGTTTTAATTCTCGGACAACTGTAAAAGAATAATACTTTAAAGTAATTTTGGGGAGTCTTGACTGAAGCCATTGTCATAAATGACCGTCAAATGTATCTTTTCCTCACAAAGTATAGATGAGGTGTAGTGTAAAATTAATGTAGATTTATTTTTTACTAGCCAAGATGGTCCCATACCAAAATGATTTTCTTAGTTCCTCTTCCCCACTCATAGGGAGGGGACACAGGACAAACCCATTTTCACTTTAAATTAGAAATTGTTTTGTACCAAATGGATATTTTTGACATAGAGGTAACTAGGCTTGATGGGGTTTATGACGTCTAGGGCAAATAATAAAAACGGTAACCCTTGAAAACTGTTGTTTAAAAAATTTGGTTGAATTCTTATATTAATAATCAAATTGGTTACTCATTATTATACCAGTTAAATAAAATACTAAACAAAATACACTTTTATTGTATAAAATAATGAAACTTATAATGTTGCTAATGAATTTGGCTCTCCAGGCATCTGCCCCACCTGCCTCAACCTAGTTACGCCCCTGGGATAGTACAAATTCTATTATAGTGTAATTAAATTATATAAGTATATAAAAACGTTATGTTAATCATTTATGCATCGCTCCAATACGCACAAAAATCACAAAATGTTTAAACTTACGCTGGGCTTTACTACATACCCTCCGGATAAGACATTCAATAAAGATGAATTAGGTGATTTTACACATGAGTACGGCAACTAGTTCCATACGGTCCTATTTAAATACCAACTACACCCAATATCGCCGCTGAGAGAAATGCAGGTCTTATAGAGAAAAAAACTTTATCTTCGCTCTCTCTTGGTTAACTGTTACCAAATCTCTTTGTTTTTCAGTTAAGCCGGAAGCTGGTGCGCTGGGATAAGAAAGGAGCTACTGGCAACATCGACAAACTAACTGCGAAACTGGCTTTATATCTAAGGGGGAAGATTGACCAATGACCATACAATAGCTAGAGAATGGCAACGCTGTTTCTCCGAAGTAACCATGCAGTTCTCTCAGAGATGATAGTCAAGTATAGGATTTTGCTATGCATAATTATTCAAGGCTGAGATTCTCATTCTGGCTCGAGTTCAACCAGAGCTCAAGGTCCATTGATAAGAGACTCATATGAAGAAGATTTGAGTAAACTAACTGGAGATATAATGATGACTTGGAATCTTTATTCGTTAAAATAAAAGCCTCTCTTGTTTTTCCCGTCTTCTTCTGTTACAAGAGTCTTACATACAAGCTTTGTTGTCGTGATTGGTAACATTATCATTTACAAAATATCCACGTCATTACGTCAAGGTAGTGTATATTGAGGTTAAGACGTTTTCAAAACTAGTTGTCGAGGGGTTGTCAATCAAAATACACCTTCTGTCGAGTTCCCACCTTCACCTTGTTACCGTGACACACACGAGGAAATATGGATTCGTACGTGGGACCTCCAGCATCGCTGCTCAAACCTCTGTCAATACCAAACAAGGTGCTACTGGGTGCGGGGCCAGCCAACTGTTCGCCCAGGGTTCTTCATGCTATGAGTTTGCCGGTCCTGGGACATCTTCATCCAGAATGTACACAGGTTATCATTTTATTAAATTCCAATAGGTCAATGTGAAAGAAGTGTATTACGTTAGTTTGGGCCCGTTGAGAGGATTAGTGTGGATCCAGTGACCTAGAAAATATATGAAGGTAGAATGTGTGGCTCAAAAGGAAGGGGTAGGTTATGTAAGACGTGGTTAAATGTTGTAGACGAATATGTGAAAAAGGGAAACATTAAGAGTTTTAAGAATTAAAGAGCATGTGTGACTCGGTGAACGGATGTTGTTGAAATGAAGGGAGTATGCAAGGATAGGGAAGTGTGGAGGAATTTAGTAAGGATTCATTAAGTACGGAGTTGTTGTTTCTCGAGCTATATGCATAGTTTCTTGCCTACCCCATAAGGAAATGGCATTATTAAGTGCACATTTTTTTTAACACAAGACTACACTGGATATCATCTCTGAGGGAACTGCATGGATATTACTGGGAAACAACGTTTGTCATTCTCTTGTTTTTATGTGATAAATCTTCCCTTGAATATAAGATACATTTAGCAACGCTGGTTCGTCGATGTTGCCAGTAAATCCTTCTTCACCCCAGCACACCACTTTCCTAAATAACTGAAAGCCAGGAGATTTGGCAACAGTTAACCGAGAGAGAAAGAGCGAAGATGAAGCTTTTGTCCATAAGACCTGCAGTTCTCTCAGCGGTGATATTATTCATCTTTCATTGTAGGTCTATATAAGATGGGGATGTAGGGAACGCGAGTTAAGGCTAGTTAATTTTTTCAGTATTTATATCAACACTTTTTTTTTTCCAGAATAAATAAAATATTGCTCTAGGATAAACACAAGAGTTTAATTTTCTTTACATGGTGATATCAACAGTTGATGAACATTTGTCATGAACATAGCGGCATTAGATGACAAACTTTTTAAATGAAGTGAAAAAGTGGTCATTAAATTCCAGGACACCCTTGACAGACTATATTCAAGATATTTTGATATAAATATGTGAAGAAAATTAAAATGTATGTTTGTACTGGAGCAATATTTTATTTATTTTGGCAAAATAGATGTTTTGTCATAAAAAAATGCAAAGTACTGCCTTAACCGCGTTTGGGGGCGTTCAAGTATTACGTAAGCACCTCAGTGTTGGGGAGGGGGGGAGATTCAAGCTTGGTTTACAAGGGGGAGCGGGGGGGGGTCAGAAAAATACTTATTTACGTAAGACAAAGATGGGCAAAATTGAGGGAGGGCACATCGCGAGCCGCTTGGAATTTCGGGCAGCAATGAAGATGCTGAGTGGCTAAACAGCGAATAAGTGGAGCCTATAGAAATAAGCTAAAGCTTACGTGACCTAGCTCCCCCAGCCCCCAAATAGAAACATAATAATTGAAAGGGTTTAGACGTGGATTCAAGGACATTGTTCATCTGATTAAATGCAATTTAGTTTTTTTTTAGTAAATATAATATTCATATATTCACTAATAATACTTTTTTTTTTATAATTTCAATTAAAAGTAAATTAAAATTTTAAACTTTTATAATGTTATAGCTTGTTTTAATTATACCTGTTCAATAAATTTAAATTCATTGTATACCTATCAGTGTTAATTGTCAATTATCTCCAATAATAATTTACATTCTATGTTAATAATTACCAACAATTTATAATATAAGGTTATAGGTAAAATTGCATGAAAAAAAAGAATGGTCATTCCTGTAAACAAATGAAAAAAAGTTGACAAATCTTACGTAAGCATGAGGCAGGGGGGGTAAATATTTGCTTATTTTGGCTTAGAAAAGGGGGGAGTGGTTAAAAATGGCCCAAAATGTGCTTACGTAATATTTGAACGCCCCCTTTCCTATACTCCCACCTTAAGCTCACGACAAACTTATTTTATCCAGTGCAACTTAGCACCCTCAGATTTATTGCCGTGGTTTACTAAGATGGTCGTAGTTCAAATGCCAGTTATGTGGGCATTCCCCCACCGAAGTTTCTCTTAATTTATGATTTGGTGGGCACGTGGTTTAAATGTTACGTTTATTTAGTCTGGTTTTCTAAGGACAAGGAGATGGGGGGTTTGAGTCCTGGTCGAATATAGTTAGGTTGGTTACTCATGTCTCTGATCACCCAGGTCATGGATAAAGGGAATATAGGAGCTTATAGCTCATGTTTCTGATTACCCAGGTCATAGATAAAGGGAATATAGGGGGTTATCGCTCATGTCTCTGATCACCCAGGTCATAGATAAAGGGAATATAGGGGCTTATAACTCATGTTTCTTGTCACCTAGGTGATGGATAAAGGGAATATAGGGGCTTATAGCTCATGTCTCTGATTACCCAGGTCATGGATAAAGGAATATAGGGCTTATAACTCATGTTTCTTGTCACCTAGGTGATGGATAAAGGGAATATAGGGGCTTATAGCTCATGTCTCTGATTACCCAGGTCATGGATAAAGGAATATAGGGGTTACGCTCATGTCTCTGATCACCCAGGTCATAGATAAAGGGAATATAGGGGCTTATAGCTCATGTTTCTGATTACCCAGGTCATGGATAAAGGGAATATAGGGGGTTATCGCTCATGTCTCTGATCACCCAGTCATAGATAAAGGGAATATAGGGCTTATATGTCATGTTTCTGATACCCAGGTCATGGATAAAGGGAATATAGGGGGTTAATCGCTCATGTCTCTGATCACCCAGGTCATAGATAAAGGGAATATAGGGGTTTATAGCTCATGTCTCTGATCACCCAGGTCATAGATAAAGGGAATATAGGGGCTTATAGCTCATGTTTCTGATTACCAGGTCATGGATAAAGGGAATATAGGGGTTATCGCTCATGTCTCTGATCACCAGGTCATAGATAAAGGGAATATAGGGGCTTAAACTCATGTTTCTTGTCACCTAGGTGATGGATAAAGGAAATATAGGGGCTTATAACTCATGTTTCTTGTCACCTAGGTGATGGATGAAGAGAACACGTGAGAGTAAAGTGTATTCTACTTGTGTTCCAGCTGATGGACGAAGTGAAGGCGGGTCTCCAGTACGTGTTCCAGACGAAGAACCCTGTCACTCTTGCCGTGAGCGCGTCAGGCCACGGCGGGATGGAGATGGCCATGTGCAACCTGGTGGAACCTGGGGATGTCGTCCTCGTCACAGTGGCGGGGATATGGGGGAAGAGGGCGGCCGATATGGCGGCCAGATACGGTGGGTCTCTACCGAGGAGGTGCGAACCTTCACAACCAGAACTATATAAAACAAGCAGATTGAAATGAATGCTATGTTTGATTAGTGGCAGCTCGTGGATTGTTGACAATAAGAAAGGCTCGACTGTACTGTACTAGTAAAATGTACCCTCCCCCGTCATTATTAATCTGACCAACCACACACACGGTAGTGTAGTGAGCGAATGCGTGTGCATTGACTTTAAAGCGGAAGTTCTATGCTGAACGGGAGGAAATAATTAACTATAGCACAATCGCTTCAAGATTGTCCAAACGCCCGTGGCACCCGTACGAGATTCGTAACCTCATCCTTCCTGTCATTGGCAATCCAGTCTATTGTGAGTTGAACGCCTTATACCGTGTGGCAAGCGTTTCAGGGAGATAGCTGCAAAAATAAAATAAAAAATCTCGCTATTCCATCCGATAAAGGAGCCAGACAAACGTAATGTGTGAAAATAGTTCACAAGTAACTCGACAGGCTTTCTGGGACTACCTGATTCAGATGAAAGGTATTTAGGAAGCTTACAAACTTGTTATCATTGTTTTGATAAGCGATTAACTCAAGTGGAGTTAATAGAGTCTTAGACTTCCTAATAGCTATGATACCATAGCAACCTTTCGATTCTCTCGAGTAGAGTTAAATTATTCCTAGCCGGAATTTGGACATTAGCTTTCCAGATTTTTTTTTTAGGTATTTAAAATGTACTTCCTGGACCAACTGATTATATCAGCACACGAGTTATAGGTTAATTTAAATCTAAAACAGACACAGCATCCAGTCCTCTGATCCTTACTTCGACGATATGAAAGTAAAAATCCTCATTTCACCAACTATAAATAATTTTCAGCCATGCCTTAGCAAAGCAGGCAGACACGCTACCGAATGAGTGAATGTGTCGGATTTTCCCCGAACTTTTTTTTTTAATCGTGAAGTGGTTTCACAATCCTTTTACCCAGATAGGTTGCAAACTTACCTTTACAGGTTACCCAATAGTCTCCATTATTTAGGGGGCATATACAGTTAAACCTGCCTTAAAAGGAATCACAGAGGTCCAGGATATTTTTACGCTAAGGCCAGGTTTCCGATAATGAAGGTGTGTATAAAAATTAAACCAGAGACATGCACGTTATTGAGATAAAATAAAATACCGTACTCATATATTTATTCACAACATAATTTGTCTTTAATGGATAAAAATTTCTGGATGGGGCAAACAATTGAATTTCACTACAGGTAGTGCCGTACCGTCAAAAGTCGAATTCCAAAGGTGATTGACAAGTGATTGGCGCGGAAACTGGGGAGAACAGAGATATCATTCAAGAGGCAATTACAGTACAACATTTTGTAAGCAAGGTAACAAAAGAACTCCGAAGGGGAAAGGAAATATACCTGACTTCACATTTCAACTCCTCTTAAAATAATGAAAGAGTAGATAAAACAAAATTCTGTAGAATGTGTAGGATGACCAAAAATTTTCCAAGCGATACACTCCAGAACATTGGAAATTTCCCGTATAAAGGCTTATTTTTATTTCCGTTTCCGCGTTAAACAGGTTTTGTCTAATCCGGGGAATTTAACATATTATTCAGCCCTATATCCAAGGAACCAAAATTTGTTTGCGTTTAAGTGTCCGTTAAAGGCAGATTTCATTGTAGTTATTATTTGTCACGGTAAGATTTGCTGTCTTTCAGCGTAGACAAAGTGTGTGCCTCTGCGCTCTAGCCCCTCGATCACATTGTCATACCCTCCCTCAGGCGCTGACGTGAGGATCTTGGAGAAGAACCCTGGGGAGAATTTCTGCCTGAGGATACTAGAAGGTGCCTTAGCTCGTCATAGACCAGTCCTGTTGTTTCTAGTACAGGGCGAGTCTTCCACCGGGGTGTACCAGCCTCTGCAAGGTGTCGGACCGCTCTGTCGCAGGTGTGTACACTTCAATTTTCATAGGAACAACATTAGCTGACAGTTGCAAAAGATACCTGATCTTCTATCACCAATTCATTCGTCGAGTGACGTGATCTGCTGCTATAGCTTTTGATATAAATCTACAACCAGGAGTCAGACTTGTCTCCAACGGTTACAATTTTAAATTTCACGTCGAGTCTGTCTTCCTGTTACTTTTAATTAATTTTAGATTAATTTTTTTTCAAAACAAGAGGAAGTGCGATTTGTGTCCGTGGATCTAACAGGTTAACGAGAAGCGTTGCCTCCGCCATCTTGAATTTTTAAAGTTTCTGATTTTTCAAACAAAGACGGCATGCTCCATAGTGCCCATTCCAAAATTTCAGCTCATTAGATCTCAATTTGTACGTCGCATCCACCATCTTGGATCCGTCATCTTGTTTTTTTTCAGGTTTCAGATTTTTCTCATAAAGAAGGCATGCTCCCGTCTATAGCATACATACCGTACCAAATTTCATCTCTTTAGGGCAGTGGTTCTCAATCTCTTTTTTATTTTTTATTTACGACACACTAACTTAGTATTATTTTGTTGTGAGTCCTCGAGGCAAAAAAACAACAACGTGTAAGCTAGTAACACGAAATACCTTATAATACTGTCATGAGGTATTTGATAACGCTATGGGAGACTCGAATGCGCATGTGCAGAGATGCTTCTCTCATTTGAGCAGTAAATACGTGTGCACGTGTCCTCTATTCGACCTTGAATTGAACTTTTGTGTAAGAAACTACAAGATTCACATTAATTACTAAACACCCTGATTGTAGGCCATTACACTATTTGGAAAAAAATATCTATTTAAGCTTTCAGGTAGAGAACGTTTACACTTTCTTTTGAGAAACTGTATTTTTACAAAAAAAAAATACTCTGGGCGTTATTAACTACATAAAACACCAAAAAGTCAGATATTAAAATAGTTTGATTGGTTAGTTAAATAATTAATTAATTAAAACGACTATAAAAATACACACATGGCAGCTTCGCATGGAAGTAACTTATCTCTAAATGTATTAATCTATTCAAAATTTTATTGTAATTTAATTTCCATAGTCTGGGAAGATTGGATTAAGCTTGTTATTTTGGTCATAAACACCCAACAATAAAATAATATCAATCATTTCGTAGCACACCTTTTGAGAGCCATTGCTCTAGGATATCTATTAGTGGGAGAAAGAGCCCTGGAATGCCGGACAGACATCGCAAAGATTAGGTATAAGTTATAATAGGACCCTATTTAGGTAGATACCTACCTATAAAATATCATTAATTAATAATATCAGCCTTTTCTGTCGTCATTTTCCTTGCCCTTGTTATCTTCAATTGTTTCCCAGAAGCAATCTACAGGCTGGTAGGTGACCTGGTGGTCTAGGGGTAAGGTGTCAGACTTCTGTGCTGAGGGTCCAGGGTTCAATCCTCGGTCCCGGCACAGATTTATCTGATTGCCAAACCCTTCCTTCACCTCTGAAAAGACGTGTATTAATCACAACTTGTGAATGTGTGGAATGCCAGGCCTCCACCGTGGTTCGGATTCCACGTTAAACTGTAGGTCCTCCATTTCATCTCACAATCACCCTACCATTGCACATTAGTGTAAGTGCGTATAACCCGAACGGGTAGTAAGACGCGGTGCTAATAATAATAATAATAATAATAATACAGGCTGGCTAAAAAGGTGTTTGTCAAAAACAGTACGATGATTAAAACTATTGAGTAGTTTGGAATGAAGTTAAAAAGTATGAAGTTAAAAAGTACCAAATCAGAAATTTGTTGATAAAGTTGGAATCTATTAAACATGGTTTTTTCAAGGATGTTTATAAAAAATTTCTTTGAGCCAAGGCTAGGCCTACTTTTTATGTTTTTAATGTTAGTGGCTAGTTTAAAAAATGTTAAACCCAAGTCCACAATTACTCAAAAAAACCTTCAAAATAGATTTTAGAGGTAGGCTATATTATATATTTTAAAAAGTGACCTGCCTCCAGCGGGGTTGGATGCATTGCCCCTAAGCCCCCTCAAGTTTTAGGTGCAGGAGTTGGGTAAATCATAAATCTATGCCCCTGCCTAGTGTGTAAGTGTGAGAATGTATCATAAGTACATTTTTAACTAGTTCTGTTATACAGGGTCAGTATTAAGAGTATATCAACCATTAGTACAACCTTTTAGCGATAAATCTGTTGTTTGTTTGTCCCAGGTACGACTGCTTGCTGGTGGTAGACACAGTGGCGTCCCTTGGAGGGGTGTCGGTCCAAACGGACCAATGGGAGATTGACGTCATCTACTCTGGATCCCAGAAGGTGCTGGGGTCCCCTGCGGGACTCGCCCCAATCTCCTTCAACTCTAGGGCCTTGTAAGCGTACCGAACATGTATCGTATTTTGTTGACCGAGCATAGCGAAGGGTCCTGTTTTAACTTGACCATTTTAGGTAGGGTTGACGAACATTTTTGAGAGCGTGTGACGAAGATCTCAACAATTTTCTGAGGAATTATTTCAGGTGACCATACAAATTTTTAGAAGAAATTGACTATTGGATACCTACATTCACAAGCATTATTGTTTATTATTATACAGTTTATTCATTATATTATATTTATAAAAATTATAGAGAAAGAAAACATGAAAGCCTAGAGCATTTCTAGGAAACTTATTTTGTTTATGCTTCTAGAGTGTTATAGATACGAAGATTTTTAGAAATTGTATGCCATTTATAAAGTTAATACTTCACAAGAGATACAATAACGTTGTGATGATGATAATGAAGGACTAATAATAAACACATGAGATTTAGTGGGGCACAAAAAAATTTGAATAGCCGTGAACAACGCATCCATTAACGTCACAACCTTGTAATTATGTGGTGGGACAAAGATATTTCTTCTCTTACCATTTTAAGTAATATTTTCAATGCAATAATCTAGTCAGGAATGTTAAATGTCTGTGAATTAAAGTCTATAAAAAATACAATAAAAAATCAGCTGCCTCTATTGTTTGTCTTGCATTCTGAACATTTTTTAATTTTTTTTCTGTGTTTCAGGTCCAAGATCAAATCCCGCAAGACCCCTGTGTCGGTATTTTACTGGGATGTCAAACATCTGTCCAACTATTGGGCATGTTCCGATGAGCCACGACAGTAAGTGCACCTCATTGTGTCTGTGTTAACATTCATTTTTACTATTTAATCTGTAATTAGGACGATCGCAATAATTTAGGGTGTACAGCGACAATAAGAGATTGCACGATGTTTTCATTCAAGGTACCACTAGAGACGTGAGACAGAAACATAACTCTTTTGGAAAAATCCTCATTATTTGTTTAAATTTTCAATTAATAGTTTTTTTGGAAAAAAAAATCCAACCTTTAAAGAGGGTTCCAATAAAAAAATTGACCCAGCCCACTGGAAACAGTAATGGATATTAAAAAAACTTCAATATTAATATCAAAGACTTTACAAATAAATCACTTCCTGTTGCTTTCCTCACTGAGCCAGAAGGTACTATTGCACATCAGTCTGCCAAGCCACCAACTGACCTACTAGTGGAATGAGGAGTGAGGTAGTTTCCTGTTACTTTCCTCACTGACCTGAAGGTACTATTGCACATCAGTCTGCCAAGACACCAACTGACCATACTAGTGAAATGAGGAGTGAGGTAGTTTCCTGTTACTTTCCTCACTGAGCCAGAAGGTACTATTGCACATCTGTCTGCCAAGCCACCAACTGACCCTACTAGTGAAATGAGGAGTGAGGTAGTTTCCTGTTGCTTTCCTCACTGAGCCAGAAGGTACTATTGCACATCAGTCTGCCAAGACACCAACTGACCCTACTAGTGAAATGAGGAGTGAGGTGATTCCCCGTTGCTTTCCTCACTGAGCCAGAAGGTACTATTGCACATCAGTCTGCCAAGCCACCAACTGACCCTACTAGAGAAATGAGGAGTGAGGTAGTTTCCTGTTACTTTCCTCACTGAGCCAGAAGGTACTATTGCACATCAGTCTGCCAAGCCACCAACTGACCCTACTAGCGACACCTTCACTCCATTCATCACAGGGACTGGCTGTATATTGAATGTTATTACTAGTATCGTTCATACCTCTGTCACTTTCATTTGTCAGAGCCATTAGTGAGACTGAGACAGATCAATGAAAGTAACAACTTGCTCTAGCGCATACCAGAATATATAAACACTATATCTAACCAGAGATGGATCTCGGCTACATCTTTTAAACATATATGTATTAGGCTCTAGGTACCCTTGTCCCACAACCTAGCCCTTTCACCATATTAGGTCACAAGCCCACACTGTGGGAAATTTTCCCATTGGCAATTATTTACTGGAAAATGTTCATCTCTAGGTACCACCACACCATCTCGTCCACTCTAGTGAGCGCCCTCCGGGAGGGTCTGGCCATCATCGTTGAGGAAGGGGTCGAGAGGTGTACGGCAAGACACAGTGCGTGTGCCAAGAGACTCCACGAAGGTTTGAGGGGGCTAGGGCTTGAGCTGTTCGTGGAGAAAGAGGACGCCAGACTTCCGACCATCACCACCGTCAGGATCCCCGCCAACTTGGACCTGAAAGTCCTCCAGGATTACGCCATGAAGAAGTAAGAACCTGCTGTCTAAAATCAGAGAAAATCATGCCTTTAGATCTGATCCCCTCAAAAACATTTCTTTCACTAGAAGTTCCTACAAAACAGTTTTCATAGGAAGGGCTTTTAAGATTTTCTTTTTGCGTTCAACATTGCTTACCCTTTTAATATAGTAAAATGTTGTCAAAGTCCACTTTTTCAATTTGAAGTGTACTTGAATTTACTATAAGAAATATTCTCAAATCTGAAATTGAATTTTGAATATTTTTTATAAATTTTTTTATGTTGGTAATAAGACGGTTGCTAAAAAAAATACTTCAGATTTGTTCATATGAATTTGTAAAGAACATAAGACCTTCAAAGACAATAAAGGAACATAGATTGAGAACTTTAGCTGTCAAATATGTTTATTGTCAATGCCGAAATATTTTTTTGAAGCAAAGTCAAAGGTAATATGTTTTTCAAAGCGGAGTCGAAGTGTCATAGCTTAGAGTGTGTGTGCGCGCGCACACACACATCTCTACTAAATTGTTAGTATTATCATATTGGTATTGATACATTGACAGCCGCTGATCACATTACTTTATTGGTCAGTCAAAAACCTTTGTCCTTACATCTTCAACGCTTTGAAATTGTAAAATCGAAACCTTACAATTTAGGTAAAAAATCACAATAATAGTGTCTGATCATATTACATGCCATAATTTGAATCCTTAAAAGCCACACATTCAAACAAAAACTCATTAAAAGTTTTTAATTTCTCTCGTACTCTTGGAAAGAGAAATATTGGAACCGTAAAAAAAAACTCAATATTTTAATAAATGTCAACATTTCATGACTCCCTGAAACTGAAAAGTGGTTATCGTTATGCCGTCTTTTTGTTTGCATCTCTGCTTAGAACTGAAACCATTTCAACGACGGGCTAAAACTTGGTATCTACGGTTTTCATAGGCTTACTCAAAATTGTTTTTGGAATTTGCTATCCAACGCTAAAATTAAAGGTTGTTTATCTTAAGGTCAAAAGAGAGAATTTTTTTTTTTTAATTTTTCTCAAAATTGGCATCAACGATTTCGATTAAAATTTGTACCATAACTAGGGACTGATTTAACATTTAAAAAAAAAGGCAATTCTCATTTTTTGGGGAAAATTACTTTTGGGGTACTTCACATAAGCAGATATTTTCAATTTTGAGATATTAAATAACTTATCATTGCAAATTTGTAGTACTGTACTATTAAAAATTAAAAACTTTTACTTGAAATATATTTTTATAAAACCAGTAGTTTCTGAGATTTCAGGAAACAGGTTTTTTAATTGAGGTTTGGGAAATGGATTTATACTCTTTGCTGAACAGATATATTACTTTTTCCTCAATGTGTTTCTGTACCAGCGTATATTATTTCATTTATTTTCTTTGGTGAAATGTTTCTGCAACAATTGTATATTATTTTGTTTTACATATATTACGCATTTTGAATAATTATCTCAATTTTTATACTAAGAAACGAGAAAATCTGTGCGGTCCACCGCACCATTTATTTAATTGTATAACCAGCTTAATTCTTTGTTATAGCTACGCTATTGAGATCGCTGGTGGACTAGGCCCCACTGCAGGCCAGGTGTTCCGTATTGGTTTGATGGGGTACAACGCCACGGCTGACAAGGTCGATCTCGCGCTGAAGGCTGTGAGGGAAGGACTTCAACATGCAAGAAAACTGCAGCAAACGTCCAAGCTATGAATAGAACACAACAATCCAATTTTCATAGGAAAAGCTTTTTAAAAAATAATAAATTTTCTCAAACAAGATAGATAGCATATTTGTAAATTGAAAAATGACACCTGAACAAAGGAATCAAACCTGGGACCCTTGGATAAGGGTTATTCTTCACTCATAGTGCAAGCGAAAGTATTTGATGGAGGACTTAAATATGAGTGAAGAATCCTGGATGGCTCAGGGATAGAGCATTGGTGCGCTAAGTCTATGGTCACAGGTTCAATTCCCGTGTCCAGATATCATTTTTCAATTTACGATGATACTTGATTCATAGAGATGTAGGTTACAGATATAGCTTCGCTAGTAATGTATAATTAATTAATTAACTGTACTAGCGTTGGATTTTTTCCCAATATTGATAATATTTTACCATATTTTTAGTGTTATTTTATAAATATTGATAATATGTATCAAAATTTATAAGCTGCAGATCACATGACTTGATGCATGAATACATGAAATCAGATCTAGCTTTTCTTTCAGATAAGATGCTTCCTATGAAAATTGGAATTTACATTAGTTTCGCTTCATTATTATGACAACATATTGGAGGGGTTTGTAAGGTTAACGTAACGTTGTTAACTACTGATACAATTTAAACCAGAATTTCATGTCTTGAATGATTTAAGAGTAAATTTTTTTTTTTAAAGTTGTAACAAAGAACACAATAATATTTTTTTAATTACCTCTATTTTGTAGAAATGGAATATTTTTTTATTTGACTTAAGTTTAATACAAATTATTTAAAAATAAGGATATATTAGAATGATTGATTTACTCACACTTATTCTTAAATTCAAAATCTAAGCTACAGTTAAAAATTGGTTATTCAAAACTCTGTACAACTAACAGGAAAAATTTCAACAATTAAAAAAAAAAATTAAATCCTGAGATATCAAAGAGTTAATTTATTTTTATTGTAGATACATGAAGAGTTAAGTATTTAAAAAATGGTTTGGATACATAACCTTGTCCTGATATGAATTTAAATAATTAATAGAGGTCCAACCCACCAAAGATTGTGTGTATACAAAAAAAAAGTTATAAAGTGTTTGTGATCTATCTTTGACCCTAGTATACTATAGTTATTGTAAAGTGCTGTATCTCTATTGATAATTGTAAATCTGACTTAATAACTGTTTCAACCTTTCTTAAGTTTCTAATGTGATCTGAGTTTAATTTTTAGTTTTTTTGGTTAATTTGTTTTTTTAATTATATCAAAATCAACATGCATCAAAACACAAAAATAAATACATCAAACTGCAAAACAAAAAAATTCTATGTCTTAAAAAACCTGTGTGGATACAATTTAACGTTGGTCTATTTAAATGTTTTTTTAATGGCTGAAACTATCTTATTAATAATAAAAAAAGAAATTAAGATATTTGTTACTAACCAATTTAGCGTTTGGCCAGAATCTATGTCTGACTTAAAGAAAGTTATTTTCAATCTTCAACATAATTTCAACTTAAAGTTTGTTTCAATATTTATTTGTATCATCATCATCAACAACTGTTTCCAGCCTGTGGCCGGATCTGTTTAGTAAAATGCCTCCATTTTACTCTATCCCTGCACCATTCTTCCTCCTTTAATTGTTTTCATTCCTCTCCTCTCACTTGGACACTTTCTGTTATCTGCTCCTCCAATCTCTTTATTGGCCTCCCTTGCAGTCTATTCCCTACATATTTAATTTTCATTATTTTCTTTGGCATCCTCTCCTTATCCATCTTCATTACATACTCCTACCATCTCAGTCTTACTTCCTATACTGTCTCATGTACTCCCTGTACTTTTTTATTACCAATCTAATTTGGCCTGGCATCTTACACTTTTAAATCCAGGCCTTATTTACATAGTATCAGAACATTTCCTGCTATTATACATTATCCAATTTTATTTGATCTAAACAGGTTTTGGCTCCTATAGTAACTATCTCAGAGATACAATTTCATTCACCAGTTGGTCCGCCCCGGTATATTAATTTCCCGGTACTCTCCTCCGCTGGTTACCCCATCAGACCTGAATTCTCATCCCAGTCCAACGGTGCGCCCAGCAGAGGCGAGCATCCCCCTTTCCGCCACCTGGGGAGGCGCTCTTACCGAAGTTGGTGCTTCACCTACACCTAAGTGCGAACCATTTCCTTACTTATCTTCCCTATTTCTACATTCCCTGAAATTGTTTCTCCTAACCTACCCATTCCTATTACCCTCCCTTCCCTATCCTATCCTAGTCTTACAACTAACTAACCAAATAACTTCTTAACTCCGGGAATATCCATTGCCTCGATGGTACAAGGGGGATGCATAGCAGCCGCCTATCTCCATCTTGACCATAGGGCCCTTGTACTTCCTGTACTACAACTCTTCCCCAGATAACGCCAATCCTAATCCTTTTTATCCTCGTGACAGCTAAAATGCTCCTCACAAACTTCATTCCCATGGCCTTCACTTTCTTGTCTCTCTTACATTCAATGCCCAGGTTTTTGCTGTGTATGTATCTTTTTCGATCATAACAAAATTTACATCAAAAAGTGAAAATATGTTTTACATTAAAGTGTTTCATTAGAATACTAAAATGCCTTTTTCAACCAAAAATCAAAGAAGACATCTTGTTAAGATGGGACATCACAATAATTTGGATTTTTTTTTTCATAGCTTCACAATCTTCTTCATTCAGGAAAAAAAAAGTATTTAAAATAAATTACATATAGCTTTTGTTTTATTGATAAAGAAATCAAGCAAGGTTTATACATTTATTACAAGAACCATTACAATAATTCAAGACTAGTATACATTATGTATTTTCTGACCACATCTCACAAAAGAGATATTAAAACTTCCTTCAATCCAACCAATCATAATTTACAAAATGCATGATAAACTTTATTTACAGCAATTATCTTAGCTAAGTTATTATTTACATATTATTTCTACAACTTATTTAAATAAATAGTGCTTGTGTATAAGATCTAAAAAATAATCACTATTGACATTATTATAATACATCTTAGCCTCATTTCTTAGATACATTGTAGACTATTATTAGATCTACAAGAAATTACTTGAACAATAACATGACATTTACACTTGATTTTAGGAATAAACAGATCTAATTCATTTTAATAGTATAAATATTAGGAGTGTGCGAGTATTCAAAAATTCAAGTTTGAGTCAAGTTTTAGAAGCTAATTGAACTCGCCGATTTTTACTAAATTTGACAAATTTTAGTACTTAGAATTTATGATTTTTGAAAACTAAGAGTTTAATTAATTTTATGATATTATTTAATAGCAAATATAGTCCCTTAATATTTATTTTTGCCTAATTAAAAAAAGTTATTGTGGATGGTATATTAAAAATCCAAAATTTTTATGATTATTATTTTTTTCACAAAATAAATATTCATTCTGAAAAATCTATTTTGTACTTATGATTTATGAATGGATCTGTTACAGAAATTAAACTTGAAATATTTCTAGTACAACCATTTCTCTCATATTATTTGAAATAGAAAAAAAACAAACTATTTTTTCGTTCAAACTCGACTTGAAGTGGAAAATGCCTACTTGCACACCATTAATAAATATGAATGAGAATTCATGAATTGAAATGTTTCACTAAGTACAAAAATTGACAAAATATGAAAGAATTCCAATAAACATACATATTTCACCATAAGTTTATTTTCTAATCTGGATTAATATAATGTATAATCATGGGCAAAGGACAATCCTGTTAGCTCAGCAGTAAAAAACAATGGCACGCTAAGTCAAAGAACAAAGGTTTGGTTCTCTTATCCAGTTATAATTTTTCAACATAAATTTGAATCGTAAGAAAAGCTCAACATATAAAAATTAAATAAATACTGAAGTTACACATAGCATTCTGAGCTTTAAATGTATCCCGTGACTAAACGAATTCCCGCCACTAAGAGTTAACCTCCCCTTCACTCACTGAGTCAGTTCCGTGGTCGTTATTCCTGTCCATTATTAACCAATTTAAAATTACATTTCTTCATTTATTATATTCATCTATATTAAAAGACTTAATTTACATTATTATAATGTTGGAATGATTTTTTTTTCCCTTAAGCATGTGGTAAACATGAGAAGTTATCCGGGAAAGAGTGAAGGTACAGGGAGTACATGAGATAGTAGAGGAAGCAAGAATACAAAGAGGTGAGATAGTAGAGACAGATGAGATGGTATGGTCATGTAATGAGGATGAAAAGAGATGCGAAGAAAGGAAGATAAGTATGGGTAAGTGAAAAAAGACCGCAAGGGAGGCCAAGAAAGAGATGGGAGGAACAGATAACAGAAAGTGTTCTAGTGAGAGGAGAAGAATGAAAGAAATTAAAGGAGAAAGAGTGGTGGAAGAACAGAAGACCGGGGCATTTCACTAAAATAACCCAGTCACAGGCTGGAAACAGTTGATGTTGTTGATTTGATATATGATGATGATGATAATATGGTAAATGCAAGAAACAAAAAAAATCCAAAACTATTTTAATTATTGTAAATAAAAAGCCTGAGTGTTTTATTTAGAAGATAACGTTAAATGATCTTACATTTATACACAATTTAATAAAAGATAGTTTATTAATTAATTTAAGGGAAAAAATATCACACCAGCATTTTGCAGTAAAAAAATTCTGGTCAAACACAATGAATAAGTCAAACAACCCCGGATAAAAAAAATCACTTATTTATTTATAGCATAATTTATTATTAGATTACCAACACAAATCATTGGGTTTTTTTGGTCTTTTTTTCCACTAAATATGTCTACAAACTGGGGTTTAAAATGAATACTTTATTCTGGATTCCTTTACCCATTACGACTGAAACGTTTACTCTTTACTTAACATTTAAAGAAAAATAAACGTTAATAACTAAATAATGGACTTATAAATACAACATAGTAGTTTTTATACGGTATAAGCAACACATTATGTACATGATTTTTAATAATATTAATAATTTTCACATAACACTACCACTACACTTAACAATAAATAATAAAACTATAGAAGCAGTTTACTCCTAAACAGTCAACATGCTTAATCAGTCTTCTTTGGTTTAAACGGGTAACAATTATGTCATGGGGGCATTCAAGTATTACTTAAGCACCTCTAGGTGGTACAGGGGTTAGCGGGGGGTCTCAAAAACAAGACAGAAAGAGACAGGAAAGAATGGCGCAGTGTCCCAGTCACCCCAAATGGACACATAGTTACAAGTGTCGAGATGTGAACTCAAGGACCTTTGTCATTAGATTAAAAGTAGCTTAGAGGTTTTTTATAACTATAATAATTATTGTATTCATAAAAAGGCCAAAAATGTGCTTATGTAATACTTAAACACCCCCCATTCATTTTTTTTTTTACTCTCGACTCAAATGCAGTCTATTCGAATATAGTTAAAAAAAACTTACGTAAAGAACTATTTAAACAAGTTTCTGTTTCTAATCTTAGATTAACATCTAAAAAAAAAAAAAAAAGCAATACTGTATTTTCTTAAACATAAAATGCATCCCTATACACTAATGTTAAATATTAAATTTTCAAAAGCCATTCATAAGAATGTTGATAACTTTTGAATTGTAACTAATTTATTTTTAACATAACATATAATTTGATCTCCTATCTTTTAACATGAGCATACTTCAAGACTCTTTATGTGCCATCTATGGGCAAAATCTGAATTTTCGTTACAATCTGAATAAAAGCAGAAATGTATAAAAACATTAATTTCAGTGTTCATTGCATATTTACATATTAATCACTGCCCGCATGATTTACAAATAACTAGGTTTGCCACTTGAATCAGATACAATAGATTATCCAGGGTTGTAGGGGGGAAAAAATTTGCCCGGATTAAAAACACTCGGATAACCATAAAAGCATCACTTTGTCCAAATCTTCGCACTTTGAGGTCTCCATAGTTTTCCACCTAGACATGCCCCTTACACTAACAGTAAACCGATAAACTTGATCAACTTATCTTTTTTGCTTTTTAAAATATCATGTTCTTTTTACTCACCAACATTTTAAAATCATTCATTAATAACTTCACCAACGACCATTTTTCATTTTTTGTAATTACTGTATTTTCAATTTTTGTTCTATAATAAAAACAACTCTTATGTTTAGACATGGTCACTAAGGGCTTAAAAATAAATTATATATATGAAAAAAAGCGGAGAATTCACATGTTACAAGGTACGAAAACATAAACTGATAAATTGATGGGAAAACTTCACCTTGACTCCAACAACTCACCAAAGAATTTTACAGTAAAGAAAAAAGTACACATGAAACTACCGCACACAATGATGCACCTGCCCTCTTTGACTCAAAAGTAAACAATGAATAACTAGCATTATTCTTTTGTTTTATAGTAAAGGAAATTGATAGAACTTAAGAAAAGGAAAAATAAACTACTAAGAGTAAATTTGATGAAGAAAGCCCACCTAGGGAAAGAGGAAAAATGTGTGAATAATCCAATGCCCAAAGGTGACATCATCTTCCTTTCTTCTGTCTTCTATAGTAGAAGTAGTCGCACACATTTAACACAAATAGAATAATATTTCGGCACTGTTGCCTTTATCAAACACAAAGAAGAGAGTACAAATAACACAAACACTGGATTACTCCATTTTGAATTTAAAGAAAAAATGTTAGAAACACATTGTGCTAACTGTTTTTAGGAGTAAAGATAAATTCCTTGGCTATAGTTATATTTATAGAGACCTATTTAATAAATAAGAGAGCAGGCCCTTGATTGAAATTTTATTATATAATTAAAAATTACCACCCTGGATAATCAAGAGTCTACTGTAATTTCATAGCTTTCAATGAAATGTTTTCAACATTAATGTATTAAACAAATAATAAAAATGTTTCTTTCTTTTCTTAAGTTTCATAAATTATTGATCCTCTTTCCTGTCCCTTCTTGAATGTATAAAAAAATAAACATAAATAAAGAAAAAATTGCTAACACTTTTGTGGATTAAATTGTTTCCATAGACGGTGGGTTATGATAAAAATACTTAAAGTCAATTTTTTTTTTCAGTAGTTAAGTCTACCAAATTCCTAATTAATAATTTTCTTTTTACATTTCTACAAAAGTTTGAAAATTTGAAGTGACTTCGAAAAAAAATCATCAACTTCAACTTCACTATGAAAGAAATTTCGGCATCGTCAATCACAAAGCTTTGCCGATAAAGATATTGACAGCTAAAAAAGTCAATTTGTGTTCAATTATTGCCATACTGGGCTGTTAGGTAGACATTTTAGTGTATAAATTTATATAAATAAATACAATTTTTTTTTCATTCATAAAACAATACATACAAAAACATATTCGAGCTTTGATTCAACTTTGAGAATATTTCATTTATTCGATTCGGTTCTGCTTCGAATTCAAAAAGGAGACTTTGCACTCCCCTAACATCCATAAAAGAAAACATTTTTTATGTGAACAAAAAGTGGCAAACCTACTTAAAATAGCAAACATAGCCTAACGCTACCATTATTTTGCAAAATAAAATTAACTCGTAACTTAGCTATATAAATAACAGAATGGCTGCCCCCTTGAATGAGACGTTCAACTCTTTGCCGGTGGCCGGTGGTGTCGCCTATTTCTTCTGCAAAGCGGGCAGCACTCGTCTCCTCCGTCACTAAACGACAGGGTGTTGCGTCTTTTGCCAGACTGACTGCAAGGCGAGCGAGAACAACGCTTTCTCTCACATTTCACCTTACCATCCTGGACAGATATAAAATGACAACGGTGGAATCAACGATCTTTTTTAAGGTGGGGTTGAAAATGCTAAGAGTCAAGATAATTATTTACAACTTTTTTTATAAACAAAATAAACAAAATGTTGCTTCAACAAATAGGTTCTACACATATTAATCTTCATCATCATCACAGTTTCCAAACTGCGGTCGGGTCAATTTAGTAAAGTTCCTCTGTCTCCCTCTGTCCTTCCAAAATTATTTCTCCCACTAGGGCACTTTCACACAGTGGGATTTTGCCGCGCGAATAAAGTTTTCGCTGACGATTTTGACATTCCTTTCACATGAGAGGGAAAATCCCACTTGTTTCCCATCCATCCAAACAATTTAAAAAAAAATTCAAATCATGATTTGGAATTTGTTCTAGAGTTATTATACTGCTTGTTGGTGGTTCATTCTAAGACAAACTCAACAACAAGAGCCCAGACTATTAATTTAACACTTAAATGAATGTATCAATGTTAAAATGAATGCATTATAACAACTTTTTTTTTCTAATATGTTCATAATTATTCCTAAGATGCGGAACAGAGTTTGGGATTCCTCAGTAAAATAAATATCCATATTTAATCTCAGTTATTGTAAAATAATGTATTCGAACCAACTCTATTTTAAGCACATCATATTGGTTCTCGTACCTTGCAGCGACACTTGACGCACTTGATCTCCCCGTGCAGAAACACCCTAGGGTGCCACTCTTTGCCGTTCTCGTAGGGGCCCCTACGGGGTACTTGCAGCCCCCTTCCGCCAAGATATCCTCCGGGCTCTTGTGGGCGAGGGAGGTGTTAGCAGGCTGGTCTCTGAGAAGTTCTGTGTCTGGCGGTGTGACTGCGGGACACTGCTTGCAGCAGGCTTTCTTGTCGGGTCTGAAGGCGGTCTGTTCATTGCAGTCTAAGGGAGGACATTGAGTCCGCTGGTACTGCACTTCCAGGGTGTTTGCCTGCCAGCACACAACACAACCTGTTATTATAACCTAGCTCTAAAAATGGTTTTATTCAGGAAAATATTTTTATACTATACACTTAGGATATACACATTTTTGAAAACTTTGAATTCGCGTCAAAACTAAAATTGCAGATTCAACATTTATGACGCTTCTCTGTTGAAAATATTAAATGTTTAAACAAACATTTATACAAAATGTCTGTAATTTTGTGCTGTTAGGTACATAACAAATTATTCACATGACAGAAATCTAGAATAACTAATTTACATGTTGTGGTAGTAAATTGATTATCAGCTTAGGATGAAATATGTTAATCATGTTTGCAATTTAATATTCTATAAATTATATTTAATACTTAAAAGTTAGATAAATATGCAACATTTCATATTCTTTTACAACATTAAACTTATCTTTTTAAATAATCAAACTTCTGATTTGGTTTAAGGTCTATTTCATATTATTCGATTCAACTCCTCTTCGAATTAAAAAAATTATGAACTTTGTACACCCATATTATATATATATACATACATTTAGACACTACATGTAAATTATAAAATGTTTTATTTAAAAATTGTTTTAAATATTTTGTCCTAAGCTGATAAATTAGGTCAATATAGAAATTTATAATTTAATTACTTTAATTTTCTTTCAATAAAAACATTAATTTATAATATACCTAACTGCACAAAGTGGTAAAACTTAAACCTAAAATGTGTATTTTTAACTGTCAATATTTTTATCTACAAGGCTTCGTAACTGTCAAAACCAAAATTTTAAAGTTTAAGTTTTTTAAATTTTACAAACGCATAAAATGTCATCAAACTATGACTATTATATTCAACTTACATTGCAAGTGCAGATTGTACACGTGTCGAAACCATTGGGAGGAAGGTAGGGATGCCAACTGCTACCCGCCCCGTAAAAATGTCCAGCCATGTAGCAACCACGAGTTGTACTGGAGTTATAATCTTGGGGTGAAGAGGAATCTAAAAAAATATATAAGAACGCATCAGTCATTGGGGAACCATATAGTGGGTATAAGGGAACAAGGGGGAAAGTACAATTTTAACTCAAATTTAGCTAGTGCTGCCATCTGTTAGACAATCATGAGACCTTTATAATGCACTTTCGATTATGGTTAAAAGAGGACTGTCATATTTAAATTAATTAAAAACTATTTGCTGAGGTTCTTGTGGGATTTTAGATATTGGCATAGAAGATGTTGTTCTGTAAAATGTGTGAAATGTGATTTTACTCCTTTTTCACTAGTACCCTCTTTTTTATAGCACCGCATTTTACTACCGGTTCAGGCTATATGTATATGTACTAGTTATGCTAACAAGTTAGGGATGATAATGATTTAATTTAGAGGAAGTGCACTCGCATTTGTATTAAGGGAAAGTGAAAACAATTTTGAAGAGAGAAAAAAGCCTTACACCTGACTGATATTCGAACCCCAATCTTCCCGTCATTGGCAGTCTAATCTACTGCGAGAGTGACGCCTTAGACCATGCGTCCATCGAAGCGGGTCCTTTGTTTGTCAAGACAGAGTCTGCACATGACCTGTTTTACTAACGCTGCCTTGACTAAGGATCGAAACTACGAAGCTCATTCGAATTACAACCATTCACTCCCTGCATGTTGATCCCAATGCATCTAAGAGCTGTTGTCATTTGAATGAGCATCAGAGTCTCGGCCCTAAGGGGCCTGTCTTAGCCCCTGACATCATTTCCGGGCGTCGTTTTCATATTCTGGTTCGAGTATTTCAAGCGACGACCCATCAATCGAAATATTGGTGGCTTGTAAAATTGTTATCATGAGGTCCTTTGCAAACACCCAGATATATATTTGGGTACCTAAAGATACAAAAACAACTTATACCGACTCCCTGAAATGTCTGTTTATATATTTATTTTGTGCGTGTTAAATAGGTTTTATTACCCAGCCAGGCTATCTGTATATTTACACTATTTAATAGCGATAAGCAAGGTATAATTTAAAGAAAATGTACCCACATTTGTGTTGGGGGAGAGTGTAAAATTATTTAGGAAATTGGGTGTTATACATATATATGTGTAGCCCAGAGATGTGTGTATGTGTCTGTGCGTGTGTGTGCAAGTGTTAATGTGTGTGTCCCAAACAAGTAGTAAAGACGAGGTGAATAAATATCTGCACTCACTGTTGGCAATACACGTTGAGCAACACTCTCCAGAGCCAGCCTTGACGACCTCCTCCGGGCCACAGCTCAGCAGGGGACACATGACAGCATCACACTTGACCCGGCCGTAATGACAGCTGCACATTGTGCAGGGGTCCCCCAAAGGCTCCACTGGGTGCCCTCTTCGTAGAACCGACCGTCGTGGTAACAGGTAGGCTGTTCGGGGGGAACGTCCCCGTGGGTCTGGGTCTGAGGGTTTGCGGGTACGTCGTTGTCCCGGTACTGCGGCAGACAGTTAGTAGGAATCTTGATCTAGAACAGATAAAAAACAGAATTTTTGATGCTGATCCTTAGGACCATGGATAAATATATTTCAGAAAGGAACTGTACAGAGAAGTGACAAATAAATAAAAAATAATTTCATAAAACTTCTAGCTATAGATGGTGCCAGGTCTCACTAGCACATCTGGGTTTGGGTTATAAACATCTGTACTAATTAGGCTAATAGGTTAGAGATAAGGGGCAACAAATGTATAGGATGTGTACCGCATTTGCGTGGAGGAAGAGTAGGAAACCATTTAGGAAAAACCACCCTCAGTACACACGATCAGGATTCGAACCTTGATCTCCCCGTTGTCAGCTGTCCAAGAGAGATGCCTTAGACCATTCAACCACTAAAATGAGTAGTTGATTGCTTGCTTGATGTCTTACAATAACCAATTGTAAAGCAACAATATTAGTATATATGTTTTAAATGATATAGAATGTGAACATTGATGTTTATATAAAGTCCACTTTCAACCACCAACATTGATAGTCACTCATATTCGGCAGTCTAGAAATATGTATTAATTGATTTATTAGTACTTTTTTTTTAACTTTACATCCATTACTGTTTCCAGCCAGTGGCCTGGGTCAGTTTTTTATCCAAGAAATATATTTTTCCACTATCGGCTTGCTAGACCTGATGTAGATTCATATGCCTTATAATCTCACTTAAGACTAGGACAGGCACAACATCCAGTCCCCTGCAGTTAATTCGTCGATGTGAAAGGGTAAACCCACATTTCACCAATGATAAATTTTTCAGCCATACCGGGGGAATCGAAACCGAGACCCTTAGTTCAGTAGACAAACAAGCTACCGACTGAGCTAAGGTGTCGGATATTTATAAGCTATAAAGTTAATCTAAAAGTAATCAAAAGCTTCCAATAATAATTTCTTATGGATTACTCTATACCTTTACAGCATTAATTAAATGTACTAAGAATGGGAAATACAAAGATAATATTTTTATTTCCGCCATTGTGGCAACACTAGTTTCTAGTTTTTCTTTGTTTTTTTCAAATATAGGCTTGCCTATGAAAATCATTGTATTTGAGACTGCCCAATTAGTGTACATTCCTGTGCAAGACTCGGGAAAGCCAGTAGACAAAAGGTCGCCCCCCCCCCCCCCCCCTCACCTGCGGTAGTCTGCCCCGTAACAGGACTGTCTTGTTGTCTTGTATTTCCAGGAAACTGACACCAGCTTCTATCTGCATCAGGTCCATCGGAGATATACCGATGACAAAACCCTCGAGCTGGCTCCCTTGAAACTCTTCCAGGAGCCGTCTTGATACCGGGGCTCCAGGGGCGAGGAAGGGCAAAGACTCCAGATTCAACTTGAGGTCCTTGTCCTCGGGATGGAGGCCGGACAGTTCCACCTGAGAGAGAAAAAATAATACTTCTTTTTTTAAAATATCATGTCTGTGTATCCTTTGAAAAGGACTTTAATAAAATAATTGTTGCTGTTTGTATTTTCTAAAAGGTGCTCCAAATGTCCACTCGTAAGAAAATCAAGGGTATAAGCCAGGTGTTATCCGTGAGATGAGTCTGTCTCCAAAGGTGGGTGTATTTCTCCAGTAGAAACATAGAGTTTAACTTTCTTCCCACGGTGATATCAACAGTTGTTGAATATCTGTCATGGGTGGTCCTGGAATTTAATGACAACCTTTTCACTTCATTTAAAAAAGTTTATCTTCTAATGCCGCTCTATTCATGATAAATATTCAACAAATGTTGATATCACCGTGTGAAGAAAATTAAACTCTATGTTTGTACTGGGGAAATATTTGATTTATTTGAGCCAAAAAAATTTGTTTGCGAAGTTTCGTATTTTTTTGCCATTCAAGCATTGTAGGGGATAAAGAATAAGAGATTGTAAAATTAATGACTCCCAGAACATATGTTGGACTTTTTAGCTCTTTCAGTTGAATAAAGAATGTTTTATACTTTATAAATGTGCCATAAATCTCTTATTTTATATGAGTGCAGCAAAGAAGTCTTAACCCATTCTTGATAGGGGCTTAGTTTTATTTGAATAAACTGTACCATTAAAGGTTCAACAGTGTTACACACAGGATTGTAGTGGAGCAGGAGCGTTGCTCCGTTCTGGCACTGGTTTTGAGGGTGGAGTCGTGATTATTAGCATAAAATATAATTTTCTCCGGAAGTTAGACTCGTCTTTAAATATGGATGCATGGAACTTGTCTTTCCAATTATTAGTAATTGATGATTAATTAAATTAATGATAGTTACCGTATATAATGTCCCTTTGAACCATGCTAAAAGAAATCCCGGACCTTGGCCGACTACCATCGGAGGAACTTGGCTAATTCAATATTGAGAGCAGACGCTGCTTTTTTTTTTTTTTTTTTGTAACGGCTTTGTATGTGTCTTTTGTATTTGTTCTAATTTTGTTTGCATACCTCGCATCCCCCCACCAGCACCACAAATGAAGAGTTCCGTCATTGATACATTTGTGACTACAATCCTGATTACACATTGATTACATTTGTTTGGATCAACCAAAAGATGACAATTGTTGAAATTTAAAAATATTTCATGTTACACACCGACATGGCAGACTGTGAAAAAAAAAGTCAAGTGTTTTGGGTGTACGGCTCCCTAAATAGACGAGTTAACGGTACGAGCGCCTCACCTCGTAATGCAGCGTACACTCGCTGTCGACAGCCAACCAGGCCATGCCGACCAGCGTGGCGGGAGTGGAGACATCTTGTCTCTTGAGCAGCACTGGTTTAGGAGAGTCCCTCGCGTCGGCCAGGAGACGCTGCTGGAGCCTCCCTCTGACGACGCTCCTGTCCGTCTCTGTGGCGACGTTCACAGCCAGCTCGCCCGCATACAACTGCTCCAGTTCTCTGGGAGTCAGCGAATTGATTGTACCTTAACAGTTTGAAATAGATATCATAGTGACTATTGTTTTTAGAGAGGCTTTTAATAATACGATTGAGCTATTAGGGGCTGAACAGAAGCGGGTTGTGAAGTGTTGCCAGGGTAAGCAGAGCTTGTTGGTACTGTACCTGTGAAATGTTGTCATCCACTATTTTCCTATTCAGTGGTGAAGGAACCTTATTTTTGTAGGGGAACTTAGAGGAGGGATGGGCCGGGGGGGCGGGGGGGTTTAGGGTAAGGGTGAGGAGCGCAAGCAAAAATAAAAGTTTTTTTATCTTAGAGACTTGCCTTCTAGCTCCACTCCTCCTTCCCAAAAAATGTGTGAAAATTGAATGTCTATAAAAGCTTTTTATAGTTTGTTGCAATTCTTTAAACTTCATATTCAAGAGTATAAAAACGTGAGAAATACAAATAAAAGGGGCTAGTTTATTCCAGGATGGGCAGCGACCCCCAATATTCCCCCCTACTTCCTGATTTCGTTGTTTCTAATTTAGAGTGGTCCTTAGCCCAATTTTAGGAGATTAGATTATTTTAAAATATATTTAGAGTAATCCTACTTCCATTTTTTTTTTTTTTTTTAATTTTGATGTTCCTAACAGCAATTTAGTCCTCACCCAGAGATTTTATTTTTAATTTGGATGTTTCTAGAAGCTACTTAGATTGCTCCTCCCCTGAATTTTTCTCAGAAATTATATGTCTCTAGAAGCTATTCAAAGTGATCTTCACCCGGCAATATTACGAAAATGGGATATTCTTAGAAGCTATTTAAAGTGGTCATCTCCAGCAAATATTGGAAAATTGAATGAATCTGAAAGTTATTTGGAGTTTTAAGGTCATCTTTAAGTTTGTTCAAGTGATTTGTGTCATCCATACCATTGGCCCAGCCAGACTGGAAACTCGGCGTGAGGTCTTCTAGTTCGACCCTCTTACGTCCGCGGCCCGACACCAGTGCTATGATTGGGGTGGCATCTGCGGGTAGCTCTGACACCTCGACGTTGTACACTAGCCCTCCTTCGCGGTTCACATACAACCAGGACAGCCCGGACACAGAAGTCTCAGATGACTCGGAATCGTTGTCGTCTTCGTTGCTGTCCGATTCCGAGGAGGATATGGGAGACTGGACAGATTAGAGTCGATAGAATCAGACAACCTTCTAGACACTCACTTCGGTGGCCCGCATGATTTAACATTCTAACATCATGTTGGACTAGACTGCCGAAGATGGGGAGAGCCGAGTTCGATCCTGATCAGGCGCAATGAGGTTTTTTCCCTAAATGGTTTTCTACTCGGGTTCCACGCAAATGTGGGTGCATTTCCTCTAAATTGAGCTTTCCCAATTCCCAACCAAATAGTGTAATTAGTACAAAGGCGTATAACCTGAGCATGTAGTAAGAGGCGGTGCTAAAAAAAACCTCCTAGACAAGCGCTTACCAAACTTTTGAGAAAACGTGGCCCAAATTTGCTAACTACAAACTTACTTTAGCAACCCACCTAGCTTTAATGAGCATGGGGAGGGGGGTAACGGGAGATATTTTTTAATTTAATTAATTCTTTTACTTTTTTTTTTTTTAAACGTCGCTTCTTACTACCTTTTTAGGTTTTTTGCCTATGTACTAATTATGCAGAATGTGAGGAATGCCAGGCCTCCACCGTGGTTCGGATTCCACGTTAAACTGTAGGTCCTCCATTTCATCTCACAATCAGCCTACCATTACACATTAGCGTAAGTGCGTATAACCCGAACGGGTAGTAAGACGCGGTGCTAATAATAATAATAATAAATAATACTAATTATGCAAATAGGTTAGAGATGAGTAAGGTTTTTAATTTAGAGGAAGTGTACCAACATTTATGTGAAGGGAGAGTGGAAAATCATTTTGAAAAAAAAACTCTAGGTACAACCAACCAGGATTCGAACCTCAAATCTTTCAGTAATCGGCAGTCTAGTCTATTACGAGATTGACACCCTAGACCATACAGCCACCAAAGCGGGTAGAGAATTTATTACACTATTGAGCATAGTTTTAATTTTTTACTTTTCCAGTTTTTCTTGATTTTCTATTTTAAAATACGTAACTACAGAATTTTCTTAAATCTGTAAAAGAAACAACATCCAGTCCCCGGACGTTAATTCATCACTGTGAAAGGGGAAACCCACATTTCAACAATGATACATTTTTCGGCTATGCTAGGAATCAAACCTGGGACTCTTAGCTCAGTGGACAAACACGCTATCAGCTGAGCTAAGGTGTCGGACTTGACTATGCCATTAGTAATTTATAAAAAAGATTCTTTACTTTAATAAAATATGCGACCGATTTTTGGATCACAAATGGACAAGACAGCATTAGATAGCAATAAAACATTTTTTTACTTTACAATTACTTAAAACAGTTGAAATATAGGCCTAGACCTATACGTTTATTTAAATCTTTGAATAAACAAGAATTGTTTACCAAAATATGAATAAAATACTTCATTATCAACTTAGGTTT
This sequence comes from Timema podura, assembly GCA_033556935.1. Taxonomy (NCBI): domain Eukaryota; kingdom Metazoa; phylum Arthropoda; class Insecta; order Phasmatodea; family Timematidae; genus Timema; species Timema podura. Next base: position 80,906,543 of record JAVRXN010000011.1, read on the forward strand.
GTAGGTATTTAGTTATATGTTCTACAGGACATAAGCCACCATTTTTAGAATCTACATTCAAAGGGAATTAATTTTTAATTTGTTGTACATATTGAATAAGATTTTGTATCTGGTTGTGCATTTTTTATTTGAATTTACATTTGTTTTATAGAGATTGGTAATGCTTTTAATAATAGGAAAAGTTCGTTAAACTAATTTAATACCTGAAATATTTCACAGGTTGCCCTGGTGATAACCTTCCCCTCAAGCTTCAACTCCTGGGGACTCCTCTTAGAAAACACAGAGAGGACCAGTCGCCCCCTGGTGAGTTGCCGGAGGTCCGACAGAGACACGGCCGACTGGACCTCAACCACATTCAGCTCTTGAGCCGGCTTCTCGACCTTTACAACCTGAACATGACAAATAATCAATATGAGGATCCAACTTTCAAAATTCACACTCGAATGGAAAAAAAAAAAAAATTAGTCAAGAATAGAGAAATCCAGACATATGTGAATAATACGAATTTAAAACTTTAAATAGACACTAGGACTCAATCTCCAGAGATTTATCTTATTGACTCGAATATAGTGTGAGGTTTTTTTCTCCTAAAAATGTCCCTCCGAAAAATGTACTTGTATTATATGAGCAACCTCACATTTTACACTGAAAATAAGTCAGATTCTTACAGAGGTCTATTTTGTAGCATACTGTAAGTGTACTGGCTGGCCGGAATTGGCGCGCATGAGCATGTCTAATAATAATAATCTCAAGGTCAAAATAAAATGAGAAACTAGAATGAGCGCGAGAACTATCAAGCTTGCATGCGTATAATAATAATGGTCAAAAGGGAGAGAGGGGGGGAAGGGGAGGATTTCCACCCTTCAGTGTAATTGTATTGTTAATTCAGTAGGTCAATGTTAGTTGCTGGAAGAATCCATGCTGTGTATCTGATATTAAACATTTTTTTTTAAGAGTGCCTGCGTATCAAGAAAATCATTCAGAGAGCTTAATAAAACTGGGTAAAATTTGTTAATTTTTCCTATGAAACATCTTCAAAATATTAGGGTTGTACAATGCGGGAGGCAGTACTATAATTGGACCAATATGCGTATTTGCTCGGCAATTTCAAGCTGTTGTAAAAGGCTATTTCTTCGTTGTGTCTCTGGTGATGAAGGACTTTTTGTTTACTCTTATCTCTACTTGTTTGGATGTGGTTCAAGAAATGTGCAGTTTAGGAAGGAGGGAAGAGTAAGAGCCCAACAAAGAGGGTAATGTGCAGTTTAGGAAGGAGGGAAGAGTAAGAACCCAACAAAGATAGTAATGTGCAGTTTAGGAAGGAGGGAAGAGTAAGAACCCAACAAAGAGAGTAATGTGCAGTTTAGGAAGGAGGGAAGAGTAAGAACCCAACAAAGAGGGTAATGTGCAGTTTAGGAAGGAGGGAAGAGTAAGAACCCAACAAAGAGGGTAATGTGCAGTTTAGGAAGGAGGCAAGAGTAAGAACCCAACAAAGAGGGTAATGTGCAGATGGTCATTGGAGCTTTAAGGTCGCCCGCTTTGGTGGCTGCATGGTCTTATGCGCTACTCTCACAGAAGACTAAACTGCCAATGGTGAAGAGATCAGGGTTCGAATCTTGGTTGGGTGTTCTGAGGGTGGTTTTACCAAACTTGTTTTACACTCTCACTCTCTCTCCACACAAATGCGGGTACAATTCCTATAACTACAACTTTCCCAATTCCTAAGAAATTAGTGTAATTAGTAGTAGTAGTAGTAGTAGTAGTAGTAGTAGTAGTAGTAGTAGTAGTAGTAGTAGTAGTAGTAGTAGTAGTTAGTAGTAGACTTTTGGGATTCTTTGATGTATAATTATATAAAATCACAATGGCTAATAAGTCTTTATTGTAAAACTAAAACTAAAAGAACACTAATAAAAACTCCACGAATCCTTGCTACTAAAGAAAAACAAGAATCACCGTCAACTACGGTTAAAGTAGCCTCGTCACCCGCCCTCCACCTCCCCCTCCCCCTTACTACCAGTGCTGAAATGTCTAAATTTGAAAGAGTGGTTAAATGTGTTTGCCAAATACATGATAATACATGTGACTAGAATACCTAAACATAACTGAATGTATTTAATTGGTGTATAATTTAAAGCTTGTTACGTAAACTAACTATTATTTTACAATTAATTTTATATATATTTTATGTAATTTTACTTAAACTATACTAAATTAGCTTAATAAATAAATATTGTAATCTTGAATCTTTTTTTTTCAATAGTTGGCACAATGCTTAGCTTGCTTCACATGAACAGTATGACCTGGGGTGTAAAAACCCGAACTCATTGGTGAGCGAACGGAAAGGAATGTGGTGAGAGTAGCGCCTTAGACCATGCAGTCACCAACGCGGGTAACAGCGCCAAGTAAACAGCTAAGAAGGGAATGGATACAGTAGGTATGTTTACACAAGATAAAATATTATATATCGGTGCACCTAAACATGTTTTGATTAATGCTTTTTGAAAACTTAAAGAGATACTAAATTGAATAGCAATTAAGTTTTCGTTTACTATCAAAAATATATTTAAAAATTAATCTGACAATTTACTATTAAATCGAATAAAATGTTCAAAGTGTGGAGTGATAAAATAATAGATATTGTATGAAAAATTAATCTGACAATTTATTATTAAATCGAATAAAGTGTTCATAGTGCGGAGTGATAAAATAATAGCTATTGTATGTTATTTTATCACGTATCTAAAATATTTATATTATTTAGCCACTCAAAAAATCAATTTTAATTAAAAGAAAAAATACTTGAAGAAAAGATAAAGGATATGGGTGCAAGGTTAAGATATCTGAGGTCTTTCTTTCCCCTACAACCTTACCTCTTCTAGCACCACGCGCTGTTTCTCTGGCAGTTCCAAACGGACAACTATGGACACGTTCGACACCTCGTCAGGGGCAAACACCCCGTTGAACACCAGTGCTATGTGTATGGAAGGAGTGGCGGACATTGCAGATACGATGGCAGTGCCCCCCGAACCGTGCATGGACACATAGTCTGTACCGGCCGGTTGGAGGATCGACGAGAACAGCTCTGTGCTCAGTGTGCGGTATCTACGGAATTTGAAGAAAAAAAAAGTGTGAGCTTGTGATTCATAACCTTGACGCATGAATGAATAATGACCTTGAGCACGATACGAATCCTGGATAGCTCAGTGGGAGAATGGTGGCACACTAAGCCAAGGATCCCAGGTTCGATTTCTGTGTCCAAGCGTCATTTTTCAACTAATTTAAATTAATTGAATTATGTTCATCTACTTAAGATACTTTGATTCCCCTTTGATTCCCACCTTGTGCATGAAAATTAGTTCCTTGGGCCAAATTATGTTTTGAAAAATATTTTTTAAAAAGTTAGTAAAAAATATCATGCTATAGCAAAAGAAGGTGCTAATAAAATTTTTTTTTTTAATCTATCTCGTTAAAGTGGATTCAAAACCAATTTATATTCTTTCTTAACATTATAATATCAGCAATTTAAATCAATTATTCTAAATCAGATGTAGCCTGGTTCGATGCTAGGCGCCACCGCATGTTAATCTATTGAAGAAGGCGGTTCCGTCATCCAGGTGGTAAATTACCGATACTTAGTTTTAGTTTTTTTCAACACTTAATTGTTAAGTACTAGCGTAGGTCTTGTCCCTTTTAAGGTTGGATGTAAGATAATGTGAGTTTTTGGGTGCCAAAATAAAGAAAGTATTGCTTCAATCAAAATAAACATTCAGTTTAATTTTCTACCCGTAGTAATGTCTACAGACCTTGAAAATCTGACAAGGCATCCTTTAATTTAACCACTTAAAAAGGTTTTAAAGTCAAATGCCACTATGCTTATGTCAGATATTCAAGACATGAATAAAATACTTAGTGTAGGAAGTTGAACTCAATGTTTTATCGATGCAATATTCCATTTATTTTTGCTAAATATTTTTATTTAGCACCGCGTCTTACTACCCGTTCGGGTTATACGCTTAAGTACTAATTACACTAATGGATTAGGAATTGGGAAGGTTGAATTTAGAGGAAGTGAACCCGCATTTGCGTGGAAGGAGAGTGGAAAACCATTTAGGAAAAACCACCCCCAGTTCACCCGACCGAGATTCGAACCTCGATCTCCCGTCCTCGGCGGTCGAGCTCAACACGACAAGCGCGTTAGCCAACTACGCCACCGAGGCGGGTATTTTTGCTAAAGAAATTGTTTGTTTTTAAAACTGTAAAAATACTAATAATCTTACCTCGCATTCTCTTCCATGCCACAAATGGTCAACTGAAATGATGTATATTCAAAAAGCTACTAGGAATTTAAAAAAATATCTATATTCATATATACAGGGTGTCCCTGGGTTAAAAGGCTAAACTTTGGGAAGTGGTAGTGTATCAAAAAACCTCAAAATGTATTTTGGAGATATGCTTGTTTTCACTTCCTTTTAGCGCCAACAGCTAAAAACTAAATAAAAACACATTTATCTTCAGAGGTCCTCCGCAGTGGCTAAATATTAATTTTCCTGGAAGCTGGATCGGTCGTGATGGACTTACGGCTTGGCCTCTGCATTCACCTGATTTAATGCCACTAGATTATTTTTTGTATGAGGATTTCTCAAGCAAAAAGTTTATGAAGTGCCTGTTAATGACCTTCAATCATTACGACAAAGGATAACGCAAGCGTGCGAAGAAACAACAGTCGCATAGTGTCGGTCAGCCACTCATTCTGTCATTGCTAAGTAAAATACTTGTCTCCGGGCTGGAGGCCGTCAATTTGAACAAAATAAATAAATAAATAAAATATTTTATTTAATACTTACCTAATTTGTTTTTATTTAGTTTTTTGCTGTTTGCACAAAAAGAAAGCTGAAAACTAGTAAAGCTACAAAAGACATTTTGAGTTAGTTCTATGATTCCCTACCACTTCCCAAAGTTTAGCCGTTTAACCCGGGAACATCCTGTATGTATACATAATAAGACAGTGCATAAACATTGAACATTAACATAAAGTAAATGATAGCGAACGAAGCCAACATGAAAGGAGAGTTAGTTTAGGCTTGGATAGGAACAAACACACTTCTCTCTGCATTTCTTCTTAGACGTTTCACACTTCCAACTTCTTTACACTTTCACGTGAATCTGAACATTCAAAAACAATGTTTAATTGTGAAAGTGTGAAGAGATTGGAAGTGCGAAAAGTATAAGAAAAAATGAAGAAAGACGCATGTTTGTTCCAACCTAGACCTAACCTAATTATCCTTTCAGGTTATCTTTCTTGACTATCATTTACTTTACACTGTACAATGTTTTTACAACGTCTTATTATACATTTACAAGCCATTAGGCAATATTTTTTTTCTATTTCTTTCTTTCTCTCTCTCTCTCACTCTTATATATATATATTTCAATGTGTACTCTCACCTGGCCACTTGTCCGCTGAGCGATTGCTCCAGACGCTCGTTCCCGCTCCAGATTAGCCACACAAACATCTTCTCCTCCCTGAGTAACCGGCGATACTCGCGCGGCACTCTGCGCCACACGCCACAGATCTTGCTCGTGACGTTCTGATACACGCTTGCCACCACACCCTCCGAGTTTGTCAATGCTTGCTCTTCCAAGATGTTACCTGGACAAACAAACATGACACGAATGTATTAAATAAAATATTTGATTCTAAAAGTAATAATTAAATTTTGGATTCATCAAGTAAATTCTGCAGTTCTTATACAATATATCGTATAAGATTTTGTAAATGCAACCACAACAGGTACAGAAACTTAGCATAAAAGAATAGTGGATGGAGATTATCATTGATACAAATGACAGCAATTCACAAAATTACATTTTAATTATATTAAATAAATATAGTTGAAAATTGGTCTAGGGTCATTTTTTAAACTAAATTTTAAATTAAAATCAAACCTTATTAAGATCCTAATAACACAAATTAATTATTGAATTTATATTGATGTTGTCAACCTCAGTGGTCTTGTGGTAAAGTGCTCAACTCAGGACCTGATGTTCGTGGGTTCAAACCCAGCCGGGGTCGACAAAATTTTCTTTAACAATAAAAATCTGTACCATAACTTCCTTTGGAGGTGAAGTAAAGCCGTCGGTCCCATGTCGATTGTGGAATATAAAATAACCTGAAGGTATGTGAAAATGCTTTCCTTGCAAAATTGATGGGTAATTTCACTTTCGCTCATAGAAATTACTGTGTGTTGATATAATCAGTCAGTTCAGAAAGTGCACATTAAATACCTCAAATAAATAATTAATGTTTTGGTGTGGAGGGAGAATAGTAAACCACTTGGAAAAGACTTTAGTCAGTATTCAAACTCTGACCTTTTGTTCAATGACAAACCAGACCAGATGAGGTTGACGGCTTAGCCTGTGTGCCCATTAATTGCTAATTTCAATTATGAAAGTAAATTAAGACTTAAATATGGAGTATTTTTTTAAATATTGATAAAATGAATAAAAAAATTTGAGATAAAATTATTGCTTGGACTATAGTACAAGTATATTATTTAAATAAATAAATCTATTACAGAAAATAAACTTAATATATTTCTAGAATAAATATTGCTTTATGTTACTCGAATTAAAAATAAACTCTAACATTTTCTTTCAAACTCAATTCGAACTCAACTCGAAGTGAAAACTGCCTTCACGCACACCCCTAATTAAAACTTTTTTCAAACCCATCACTAATGTTATAGGGAAGTTGTGGTATGTTTTTTTAAAAGCTTATTTTTAGATATAGGCTACCAAATTAATTATTGACCAAACAAAAATTTCAACAATAGGGGTAGGTAGTTCACATCTAATTCAAAATTCTTTGTTTTCATGAATGTGATTCATAAAATGTATTTCCTGTTATCAAACTTTATAACTCAAGTCAGTGGTGTCGCGTCAAGGCAAGCACTGCTTGCCTTTGATTGAAGATATGTAATTATTTTATTTAATGTTTGCAAAAATATTCTCCTGGAAGTTATTTAAATGTAATTCGAGCATCAGTGGGTTTGAAAAAAAGAATCCCAGACGTGTCAGTGACTGTAACATGCATGCAAGACGTGCACTAGTCCATCTAATGGTGGTTGAAAGTCTGTATTTGTCCGACTTTCAGCCCATTGCTCTAGCTAGTATAGCTCTTATTTGTGACGTCATAGATTTCGGAAGGATGAGAAGGGGAAGAGTTGCAGATGTAAAGTAAAAATGCAAGCAGCCAAGCTACGACTTCTCTTGCCCGAAAGGTGACAACTATAACAGAAGTCACTACCCCTCTCTTCCCCTTTCAAAAAATAGGGGGATAGTATGGCATAAAAGGGGAAATTATTATTGTCCAGGTACAGACCCCATACCTACACATCTTTAAGCCTGGTACACACTACACAAATTCTTGAACATAAAGTTGTACAAGAAGTTGCAGCCTGAAGATGGAGTCGTGTGAACACCAAAACTTGTACAAGATCTTCTTTGCGCAACTTATTGTATACAATTTCAGGAAATAGAACGCGTTCTATATCTGCCATTTTTAATGTACAACTTTTGACTTGTAAACATGAAAACTTTGTCTGCTAGACAGTTACTTTTTTAAAAAAGAGATGATTGTAAGAAAAACAGCTAAATGCTTGAAAAAAACAAATAATTATAATTGGAGAAGGTTAAACCCCAAATATAAAGGTTTTCAACTGTTTTAAAAATATATTAAAAGATTGAAAAAAATTTTATTTTCATAATATTTAGAATGATAAGAAAATATTTACTTTAAAAACCAATATTTTCCAATCATTCAATCATTATTTTTCCATTAAAAAGGGCACAAACACCATGTTCCCCCCCCCCCCCCCCCAAATTTATTGTATGCAATCACAATATGTGTGGACATCACTGGCTAAAATTTGTATCCAATCCATGTGACCAAGATATTGTACAATTTATTGCCAATTTTTGTATAAGAAGTTGTGTCATGTGTACCGGGCTTTAGATTTTGTGGAATTTATTGCAGCAGGATGCTTTTTTTTATGTTTGTATCAGTGAAAGCTAACAAATGAAAGTTATAAGTATTTGTCTATAATAAGTAATAACACAATAATGTAAATAATTCACAGAAGAGAAGGACGCCCAAAGCCACAACTATCATTTAAAAAATACCCTCCAAATAGCTTCTTGAAGCATAATAAATTTTTTAAAAATTCGGGACCTTCCCTTTTAAGCTTGGGGGCACCCCTCCAAGCTTGCCTAAGAATTTTGGTCACGAGACGTTACTGACTCAAGTTAAAATTTAACTAGGTGCATCTCAACAGGGTACAGAACTAGAAGAGGCCGAAAAAATCTAAACGATTGCAACTGAAATAAAAGTATCCATAAATATTAATTAAAAGTGTTTCTAAGTGGCCATTTTTATGTGTTTTATTCCCTTTCTACATCTTCTATTGATAGTTACATAAAAGTCAATATTTTTAAACTACTAGAGAATAATGAAGGCATTAATAGAAAGTGATTGGCATACATAAACAATATAATTTAATAATAGTCAATAAATAAAACTATAAAATGGCAACTAAACTTCAGTCTAATTTACAAAGGAAACCCGTTATTTGAAAACTGGAGTAAAGAAAAACTGTATTTACATTCTTATAATTTAATTAATGATATAAAAATAAATTATATAGTAAATCATTGAAAACGTTTGATAACTTTTTAGGTGAATTTTTAATTAATAAATAAAATAAAACATAGTTCTAGAATGCCAAATTTTAATGACTTCTAATCAATATTGGTGGTCGGAAGTGGGCTTCCTATAAGAATAAAAGTTTATTCTAGTTAATAAGACGGGTCTTATGAACACATGGTGTAATGTAACCTTTGAACATGCGATAAGTAATTATTCAGCAATAAAGGTGGAGATAAAAGTTTATTGTGTCTGTTTCATAACATCATGTACTGCACAGAATCTTGCAAATCAAGCTTTACTCAACAAATTTCACACAAATCTGTGGATATATTAGGCCTACTTCAGAAAGAGTTCAAGTCAATATGTGGTTTGACCCGCTTTAGTGGCCACATGGTCCAAGGCATTTCTTTCAAATAGACTGGTCTACTGTTGAATAAAAGATCAAGGTTCGAATCCCAGTCGGGCTTATTGAGTTTAGTTTCTCCTAAAGGTGTTTTGACTCTCTTCCGCCACACAGATGCGGTTACACTTTCTCTAAATTCAACACTCCTCATCCCTAGCCATTATTGTATTTTTTTCTTTAGCATCACGTATTATTACCCTTTTGTGTTATACGCCCATAAACTAACTACACCTATGTGTTAGGGATTAATAAGGTTGAATTTGGAGCAAGTGTACCCGCATTTGTGTGGAGAGAGAGTGCATAAAAGCATTTAGGAAAAATCCCACCACCTACACCAGACCAGGATCAAACCCCAGCAATCTAGTCATTGCAAGAATAGTACCTTAGACCTGCGCCCACAGGGAGGATGTATTAGCTAATTAGTATATGTTTGTAAGCCCGAACGGGTAATAAGACACGGTGCTAAATGCAAAATAAAAAAACAACTGTTTTTTGGAAATCAGACATGAGAGTTGAAACAAAACCAAATTTTAAAAACCATTCGTAGTTTTGCCGACTATTTACGATCTTATCCGTGAACAGTGTCATGTAAAGTAAAACCTACTTTCAAGCAACTATAATTCATTCCAGACATTTATTACTAGCCAATGATGCCCGAGTGATATCAACCCAAGAGATCAGCAGACTGGACCAGTCTGTTGTCAGCAATGATTTAGTAATTACTTCAAGTACCTCCAATCCTCAAGGTCACTAAATCACTGCCAATAAAACAGTTGGCAATCATGGTTTATTAACCGTGCTATCTTGATTGTAGCTGATGAGTAGTCTGGTTACCAACATTGGAAACACCGTTAACACTACCGAACCCCCACAAGCTAACACATGGCAGGAACAAATAATTTTAATCAATCATAAGTTTATTATTGGTAGAAATTTATTAAGAAATCTGAAGTCCTAAGAATAACAATCAGTACCAAATTGTTCCTTTGTACATACAATGCATTTAATTTAGGATTATGTGTTAAAATCAATATCTCTTGTTGTCATAGCCGCAAAAATAAAATTATAGCAGTTGTATTATCTATTTTATATTTTTAGAACTTTTAATTGGTAATGTATAAATAAACTAGGCTACACAGTAGACCTACTCCTAATCCATTAGAAAGTATTATTAAAGGATTATGATCACTATTTTGATTAATCATCTATATAAATTGAAAAAGGAAATAAAAAATATTTATTGAATGTCTGATAAAATTGACTTTCAATCAATGTTTACAGCTAAACATATTTTTTTAGGTGATCAAAATTTTTTTAATGTAAATATTGGACTGTAGTTGATAGGCCTTTATTTTTGTACAACTTCTTGTTTGTAAAAATATATTTAGTTTAGTATTGGATTAAGAATAAACATGTAATATGATGGTTTACTTTAAATAAATCATCACCATAAACGGTTTTCAGTCTGTGGCTGACTCAGTTTAGTAAAATTCTTCCATCTCCCTTTTCCTTCCTATTGTAATTGCTTCCATTCTCCTCCTCTCACTTGCACACTTTCTGTTATCTGCTCCTTCCATCTCTTTCTTGGTCTCCCCTGAGGTCTTTTCCCTACATTCTTCATTTCCATCATTCTATTTAGTATATTCTCCTTCTCCATTCTCATTACATACCCATACCATCTCAGTCTTGCTTCCTCTACTATCTTATGTACTCCAACATCCTCATTACATGCCCATACCATCTCAGCCTTGCTTCCTCTACTATCTCATGTACTTCAACATCCTCATTACATGTCCATACCATCTCAGTCTTGCTTCCTCTACTATCTTATGTACTTCAACATCCTCATTACATGCCCATACCATCTCACCTCTGCTTCCTCTACTATTTCATGTACTCCAACATCCTCATTACATGTCCATACCATCTCACCCTTGCTTCCTCTACTATCTCATGTACTCCAACATCCTCATTACATGCCCATAACATCTCAGTCTTGCTTCCTCTACTATCTCATGTACTCCAACATCCTCATTACATGCCCATAACATCTCAGTCTTGCTTCCTCTACTATCTCATGTACTCCAACATCCTCATTACATGTCCATACCATCTCACCCTTGCTTCCTCTTCTATCTCATGTACTCCAACATCCTCATTACATGACAATACCATCTCACCCTTGCTTCCTCTACTATCTCATGTACTCCAACATCCTCATTAAATGTCCATACCATCTATCTTGCTTCCTCTACTATCTCATATACTCCCTCTCTTTATTTGTAGCAAATATAATAAAAGGAAATTAATTAAAATAATGAAAAATAAACTATTGAGGAAAAATTGATTGACGAAAGCCTACCTAGGAAAAGAGGAGAACGTGTGGAAGGAATCCAATGCCCAAAGGTGACATCTTCTTTCTTTTCTTTCGTCTTCAAGAGTAGATAAATTTATACACATTAAAATACAAATAACGTTTTCGTAGCACTTCGGTGGACAAATGGTCTAAGGTGTCTCTCTCGCAATAGAATGGACAGCCAATGACCGGGAGATCGGGGCTTTAATCCCGGTCAGGTTTATTGAGGGTGGTTTTACATAAAATGGTTTTCCACTCTCCCTCCACACAATTTTGGTTACACTTCCTTATCTCCAATATATTAGTGAAATTAGTACATTTAGGAATAACGCAAATGGGTAGCAAGATGCCGAACAAAAATAAAAATCACAATAGATATCAATTATGTATAGTATCTGTAAAATAAAATGGAGTTCATTGGCAAGAATTTTAAAAATCACGGGGTGGTTCTACCAACCTTCCAAGTCAACAAATTGCAGAGCGCGAGGGCGTCCCGCCCACTCGGTGGCGTAGAAGGAGTAGTAGAGGTTCTTGCGGTGGAAGGTGAACCGCGCGTAGCCACCAAGTTGTAGCTGTTGTGAGAAGTTGTCGGAGAGAGTAATGTATCTTCTCGTCTCAAGACTAGGGAGGTCCGGCCGGTCAGCAGGGCGGCAAAGTCTGAGGGAGGGGACAAACAATCTTAATTGAACGTTATGTTTAACATGCTCTCATCTGATTTAAAGGTTGGTGTAACTGTTTGTTAAAGAAAATGTTTGGACAGTTTATTGTTAGAGTATAATCAAGCTATTATTTTTAATTAATCGACCAGTCATTTACAAGACAAAAATATCTTGTGTACAGGCTTTATTTTTAATTAATTACATTACAGTAAATTTTTATTTGAATTAATTTGTTTGATTTTAGTTGCATGATGTGTGCTTCAGCTACTAATAATTCAATATTTATTATTTGTCCAACAGCTTAGCTCAGTCGGTAGCATGACTGCCTAGTGAACCTAGGGTCCCGGGTTCAATTCTCGGCAAGGCCAAACAATTTATCACTGGTGAAATGTAGGTTTTCCCTTCCACAGTGATGAATTAACAGCCGGAACCAGGTGTTGTGTCTATTCTAGATTTAAGTTAGTTCATAAGTCGTGTGCTGATATAATCAATCAGATCAGAAAGTGCACATTTAAATACCTCTAATAAAAATTTAAAATACACATATCTAGCCTATATATTTATTTAGAGGATACACCCCACATTGATATGAGTTATATGCTTGGCACACCTAGTTTAGACACGACATGGAGGCTTATTAAGTTAATTTGAATATTACACATTAAGTCAAGGTTAATAATTATCAAAGGTACATGAACTCATCAGTAAACATTAGCAAACTCGTTAAATCGGCAGATAAATGTTTATGGGAGGAGCATAAAGCCACAAAATAGACCAGATGATTCTAGTTTTAAGTCCTCACATATGTTTAACATCCGAACCTTACATATTATGTTGCTACAGTAGGGACAGTTTTTTGTTTGTTTTGACACACCATTAAATTATTTTACAAATTTACACTAGGCCGTTCGAATCTCGGTCGGGAGAACTGGGGTGGTTTTTCCTAAATGGTTTTCCACTCTCCCTCCAAGCAAATGCGGGTTCACTTCCTCTAAATTCAACCTTCCCAATTCCTAATCAATTAGTGTAATTAGTACTTAAGCGTATAACCCGAACAGGTAGTAAGACGCGGTGCTAAAAAAAAAAATACACTAGGCCTATTACTTCCCAGCCTTTTTCAGCTGACGCCCCTTTGGTAGGTAATCAAATTCCCACGCCCTCCTCCACCTCCCACCTATTGTTTAGGATGATTATAAGGAAATCTTGAAAAAGTTTTATTTTACAGTAATTTCTTTATTTTGTACAAAAATCTATAAAGCAATGGTAGGATAGTGGTAAAAATAAAAATGATTGAAGATTATTGTGATGGTTGGCACCGATTTGTTTTCATCATAGGTTTGATGTATTACAGAGCTATATACTTCAAGTGGACAGCGGTGTTTACATTTTTTAAGAATCAGAGTTGAAAATTGGTTGGTATTCCATGTGTTTTCAGGAGTAGCTGAGGGGGAAAGAAGAGAGAAGAATTGGGAGGTATACGGAGGGGGGGGGGGGAATACAAGGCTTGCGGGGCTTGAAAATAAACACGGGTGTACGGACGAGTATCCTACTTTTTGTCACCTAATAGATTAATTACAGCTAGAAGGTAGTGTTGCCAATATTGCAAGAAAAATATAATCTTACTTCAAGTTAAAGGGATTGAAAAACAGATCTTCAAATTCTTAGCTGATTTTTAATATAATTTCCTAATTGTTTTACGCGCCTTCTGGAAGTGCTTCATGCTCCCCCCCCTCTCCCCCACCAGGTTGGTAACTACTGCTTTATAGCAATATAGTTAATTTGAAAACTTTGTATTTAACTTTCTACAGAAATTATTATTTTAGGGTGAATAAATATTACAGCTAAAATAAACCAACATTAAATATATTCTTACAAAATGACCTATCTCTTTTAATATCCATCCAACTCTATAAAACCAAGCTTACCGAAGACAACCACATAATATTGCAGATGGTATAAGTTGTGTGCTGATATAATCAGAAGGTTTCGAAAGTGCAATAAATTAAAAAAATTTGATATAATATAATATATATATAATATAATATATATATATAATATAATATATGATATAATTTAATATATATATATATATATATAAAGAGAGAGACTGGATATGTATATATATATATATATATATATATATATATAAGAGAGAGAGAGAGAGAGACTGGATATATATATATATATTTAAATCATCTCCAAGTAAAAAAAAAGACAACTAAATTTTAAAATTATGAAATTATTATTATAACATTTTTCTACAGATAACTTTTTTTTTTTTTTTTTGCAGAAAGGATGTGTGTTAGACTTTAAATCTTATTTGGCCACAAGTTTGACATGGCTGCTTTACAGGATGGACAAATATTATATTTAGTTGTGTCAATTTTGTGTACCTATTTTCATAAGATAATATAACATTTTCTGTTGACCAATATTTAGATGTGTGCTCTTACGTTTCATGTTCTTCTCTTCCTCGTCAGAATAATAAAACTGTGCTGGGTCTGGTGGGAGATCTGGACCTACAACAATCAATTTTATATCAATATCAGGGAAGCATAACATTATAAGAGTTAGTACTGCTCTCTATGAATATAATAATATCAGGGAAGCATAACATTATAAGAGTTAGTACTGCTCTCTATGAATATAATATCAGGGAAGTATAACATTATAAGAGCTAGTACTGCTCTCTATGAATATAATATCAGGGAAGCATAATATTATAAGAGCTAGTACTGCTCTCTATGAATATAATATCAGGGAAGCATAACATTATAAGAGCTATACCTCAGTTTTATCTTCTGTGGTGCTGACTGACAGCTTACAGCTGACTTCTGATGGCTTTGAAAAGCTACCAGACCAAATTATGTATCCCTACGCCGAACCATATGATCTGCAAAAAACATTCTTTAGCAGTTGTCACTTCTGACAGTCAAAATTTAGGTATATACCTAAATGTTGACTGTCAGAAGTCAGCTGTGAACTGTCAGTCAGCACCAAATAAGCTGTAACCTGGGTTAGTACTGCTCTCTATGAATATATTTCATATACTATATTTAAAAACATTCAATTTGGAACATTTATATTTTCCAAAATCAAATTTTGTAAAAGTTACTAATAAATTTAGTAATAGTCTATTCATGAAGCAATATTAAGACCTATAGAGTAAAATATAGAAAATTAAAAACATGATTACAAATACCACATATCCTACTGTATGCTACATATAAATGCGGTAGGAAGGTAAGGAACCTGTTATTCAACTTTCTTTTTGCGTTTGTTATATGGGAGCTGCACGACTGAGCTGACAGCGAGACATGTTTAACCGTGTGAACCGCCGAGGGCAGTCAAGAGACCACCTTATAGTTACAACAACATCCGCCAGAGTGGCTACCACACCGCCGAGACAACTGTCCTTGTATGAGTAAAATTAGTATTCTACCTTTTAACGTTCGATTTTTGTTTGGGATACACTTTTGACATGATACACTTTCGACACTGAATAGTTATTTGTATCTGTAATGAACCCTTTATAAAAAAAAACGCAATACGATTGGGTGAAATTTATAAAATATTTGCCTATGTCAGCGCGATTAACTCTGTCCAGGTGTAGCAACATTTTTACTCCTAACCAATTACATTGTTTGAAACATTTATTACAAAGAATTTACTCATTAAATATTTCCAAGATAAAGATAAAATTGATTCTAATTTTTTTAACATTAATATCTACTGCTCTTTTACGTTATCCACATAGGTACAACTACTACTGACCAAAAACTTCGATAGTCGATCAAGAAATAAACTTATATCCAGCCGTTAAAGAATAAAGTTCAGACCCTCTTTTCAGCCCTAAGACAGTAGAGAACGTCCCTGAGTTGATTCGGATCAACAGCAAGCAGGTATTTTAGGAAGTCGGGATCCATGAAAGAGGGTTTTATTGGCCAGCGCTTGTGTCAATGTTCCGTGGCGAAGGTGGCGAGACGCGTCACAGATTACATTATTATATTATATATCTTAGACTTTGTTCTAGCCGCACAGTCGCAGTGTGTGCAGTTTGAGGGAAGAAACAAAATAGGCTATTCCATCATAAACGAGCTGAAATAACAGCTATTCCGATTCCCTTTTCCCACCTACGTATCGACTAGAGTGCTTTGTGGTGGAATGAGTAACTAACGTAGTTGCCTGTTGATCATATAACATTTATATTTTTATACTTAGATTATTAAAATCAAAGCTTTAACGAATACACCTCTTTCCCTGATATTTAATGATATGACAAAATTGATAGAAAAATTCTAATCATCAAAATATGTCACTATTCGTTTGGATTTTATTTTCTGACTATCATCAATAAGATAATTAAAATAGTTTAAGGTTGGTTAAATATTTTCTAACAGATTTGCTACACATCATCCACCAGGAATTTTTTTTATGGCTGTGTGTGTTTGTGTGTGTGGTTGGTGAACCCCAGCCCCTTCAACTTACTAGGCCGCAAGACACCAATTTTTTTTTTTATATCTATACACACATTTCATTTATTAATGAAATTTCTAGGCTATAAGGTTAGCGCTTAATATAGAATCACAAAAATATATATATTACTGATTTAAAAAAAATCGCATTGTTGGTTTGAAATATTTCATAAAGGTACCGTTCCCACCCACCCATCTTAACCCATCTAATTCTCAAGTTCAAAAATATTAAACTTGCACTGAAATAATACTTCAAAACACCCACTTGTAGATAAACCTTTTATATATATCCTTCTTTAAAAGTCACGTTTATACATTATAGCACCTGCTAACCGGGAAATGGTCCTTACGGTGGGAGCACTACAGTAGAGGTAGACTGATGCATGATAAGCATAACGCCGGCGCCAGTGGAGCATGTAACATAACCTCTATGATTGCTCTGAGCAAGTAGATCAGTTCGCTCGCTTTCAGTTTTATTCTCTTTGTGGACGACCTTGCGATCTCACGGCATACCAGATCGCTCACACTACCACTGCACGCACGTACGAGCTTGCCGCCGCCGCCGCCAACCTTGACATTTCAGTCACGGCCTGCTTGATACACTGTTCTACGCTTTTATCATGTGGGCGTCGGATAGGTTGGTGACCCCTTCAAAATGGAGGGAATCTAATCAAATAAGAGCTTATGCGACATTAATAGCTATAATTGTATTTATTATTAGTAACGTATCTTATATTAGTCGTGATTAATTAAACTATTTGAACGTCTTCATTTAAATTTTAATCATTCTAAACCTATTTAATTTCTGATTATTATTTCCCCAACTTTTTGAACTGTTCTTAAAGCATCTGCAGTATGTTTCTGTTTGTTCATCTTTTTTCAACTTTGGTTCTAGATTTATTTTTGTATTTTTCAATAACACTTAAAAGATAAAATCGAGATTTGTTATCGATTATTTAAAACTAACCAGCATGACAGTCAATGGCAAAAATATCATATACACCGTTAAGAAAATACAATGAAACAGGAATAACAGTTTAGAAAATCACTAAGGAATCCACCTCGGTAAAATAAATAAATAAATATATTATATGTATATAGTATATAAGTTTTATTATTATTATGAAAGAAAAACTAGTTTAGAAATGTGACATTAGCTTATTTCTAAAGTACTTTTTAAACATATTTGTGGAACTATGGGACTAGCTTTATGACAATAGGGCTCTAGATTTATCTTCTACTAAAACCTAGCCTACAGTAATTTTTTGATAGGCTCATAATAGAAAATTTTAAAATATTTTCGAACTAACATCGAGCTATCCTCTTTACCTTGAGATAAGAAGTTTTGTTGTTTCATTTCCCCTTTTCTTATTGACACAGCAAAGGATGGTTGTAGGTGAAGGGCGAAATAAAGCATAAGCTTGGACAGAATATAGAAGTAGTTCCAGAAAATGACACAAACCATTGTATTTTAAGCCGTGTGGCCTGACAACAATTGATACTGTCTCGCTGACCAAGGCGGCTGCTTAATAAAACTCGTAGTTGACGTGCAACAGTTTGGAAGCGATAAGATAATCTCATCAGGCACCTCTAGCTCTAGGTAGCCTCATAGGCGTCGTTAGTGGGGTGGAACCGGGGGGGACACGTCCCCCCGATAACTCAACGGGGTACACACGTGTGTCCCCCTCACCCCAATAATTCAATAATTTACCTTACATGAGAAATTTTAGTTGAACTGTAATAAATAATGAATAAAGTTACTTATACATTACAAACAAAAAAATTCAATTCACAACCGACTCGACTCGATAACTAAACAATGATAAGGTTTGAAACATTCCGTGAAATACTACAATTTGTTTTCAAATGTGGAGTATCTTGTTCTGCTGCTGCTGGTGTTATCCAGCTCGTCTTATGAGGGAGAGAGAAGTTTCAGTTCTCTCTCAGACAGCTGAAGACGTCATATTTGCTTTCCACAATGACTCAGAGGGCAACATGGTTCAGTCTCTTTTATCATGTTCAAAATTACATTTTGGACTCAATCGATATTAGGATAGTTGCTGCAACAATTGTCTCCAGGTTTAAATTAAGGAGGACTTTTGGACCAGTTTTATCGTAATGACAATGTTATCTATTTTGTTATTGTTTATATATTTTTTTATTTGTTACCAAATAAATAGGATTGTTTATAAATTTATTTTTTGTTTTGTGGGTTTTGACTTAATTTTTTCTTGTAATTAGATTTTGCGTGCATGAAGTATTTTATTGTGACGATATACCAAAACAAAGTAACAATAAAATTAGTTTTCAATGAAAAATGTTATGTACCTCCCATATATTTATAGCTAACGACGCCTATAGTAGCCTTAGACCAATTTACTATAAATTGATGTAAAAGTAATTAAAAATGACTGCCAAAAATACCAATGTTTTGCTTAACATGAATTAATTCACATTTAGGCTTTAACCTTATGACCAATGCACAATACATAAAGCAATGTCCACTGCAAGTCAATTACTTATGTGTGAACAACCAACTAACGTCTGTCTATCAGATATTAATTTTAAAAATATTTTATTAAACTCTTAACTTTTACATTCACAAATAATTTTGGAAGGAGGTTTCTTTTGGTTGCATTATTTTTACATACACAAACTATTCTTAAAAGAAATTTTGTTTTGGTTGGTTGCTTGCTTGCATTAAACAATGATAAAAACAAAGACATTACGAAAACGTCTCGTATGTTTAGGAGTAGATAATTCGTTTTAATTGATATAGAAATATGATCAATATTGTCAACTAAGCGACGATATAATATGCTTGATTCGTTTGGCTACCACCAAGTTAGTCGTTTTAGTTACGCTAATGTTTTCATGTAAGTATTTAATTTATAACACTTCATTCAATAATTGAAAGTTTTACATACCTACAAGTATCATTCAAACACAAGCCTTCTCAATGTCGTTTGGTTTATTACTTTCGTTTGGAATTCGTCAGTTGCGCAATAAAATAAGCCTTTAAATGGAATTAGACATAACCTATAAATTTGTTTGTGTGTGAGCTCGTAAATAATAATCACGAACCTGGTACTTGTTAGACGCTGCACTGCATTGTTAGGAGCTGCGTTGCATTGTTAGGGGACTGGATTGCATTACAGCCATTAAAAAGTTCCACTTGGTAAGACACACAGACAACTGCGCATGCCCGGTAATGAAATACAGCTTTGTACATGACGGTATATATTATGTCGTCCAATCAAATAATTTATCTTTTGTGGTGACTGGGAATTTGATTTCATGAGTATTTTTATCACGTCTAAAAAAAAAAAGGAGTCATTTGAAGTTACGTGACGCACAAAAATAGCATTCAAAAGTCAGTGGCGTACCCAAGAGGGTGAGGGAGGGGCAAACTCGGTATTTGACCCCTACCCTAAGAGCGCAAATAATTATAATAAAATTGTTAATCAAAATGGGTGGTACTAAAATATTTAGTATTGCGGTTGTGTCAAATTTATATAATACATTTTAAGACCATACTTATAACTTCATTTTCAAAAGGTAAACCATTTACACATAAAATAACAGTTGTAAAAAAAAGAACATAAATAATATTTTCAATAAACTGTATGCAAGACCACTTACATTATTTAAATCAATGCCATTAGTTTTTAAAAAAAGCTTCAAATAGCTTATAGAGGCTATTTAATATGAATACATGTTATTGGCCCCCCAGTGGTTAGGGGACTGTGCCCCCTTTCCCCCACACCTCCGTAAACATCCTCCCCCCCCTAGCCCTCGAAATTTCATTCTGGCAACAGTGTTGATTGAATTCCTTCCCCAAAGTAGGTCTACATTTCTATATTTTGTCAACTTTCTGTACTTTATGCCAACTTTTTGAGTTTCAAAGATCTCAAAACAAACGAAAATGTTCAGATTATATGACTTTACAAAACGTCTTAAAACATTTTTTTCCAAACAATGTAGATTGAATGAAACGAGCACAGTGAACAATTATGCGCTACCAAGTTATTATTAAATACCGATTGTAGTCCCAAAAATTTGGGACCGCGAGATTATGAGATGAATCATTTAAATATGATGTGCCGCCCCCCCACAAAAATTGGGTCAAATTTCCAATTTTGTTTGCCCCTTTGTACGGGGAGCTACAGCCGAAATATTTTTTCGATTTCGATTATAGTCTTAAAATTAAGGGTAGCTTACTGATGGTCGATTATTAAAAAGTCAAAATTAAAAAAAAACTTTAATGGTTTTATTTAAAATTGACATCTGGGGAGTGTTTGACATGGTAACTATATTATGATTTGGGTAGGAAGAACAGAAGAAGTTAGTTACTAAAGTTACTAAAACAATTTTAATATTTTCATAAATAAAGTGATGCTATCAGAAGTTGTCACTGTTGATAAATATTATCAATACCTATAAAATAACACAAATGATATACTAAAATGTTATCAATGTTGGCCACAAAGAAATCTGTTTATATTTTCTCTACTATTCTTCCTACCAAAATCAGGCTATAGCACTGAATGGTGTTTTTTTTTACGAAGGGGTTGGGGTTGTGGGCGTGGAGGGAATTCGTGTAAGTTAGTTTACTTTTTTTTTTTTTTTTTAACATTTGAAATTTCTCGACAATAGCTATAACGATTTTGTTCAACTTTTATATCTAGGGAGTGTTTAGAAAAGAATTTCTAAATACACGTTAAATGCTCCAAATAATATAAACTGTGCTTTATTTTAGTACAAGTCCGGGATATTCGAATATTATTTATACTAATAATTAAGAAAAAAAAAATTTGTTAATTTTTCTTTCTACGGCTTTATAATCATTTTAAATATACCCATAAATTATGCTATCGAAGAAAAATGCTACTTGAAACTTTCCGTCTTGAATTGTTAAAAATAAATGAAGAGCATCCATTTTTTTGTTGTTTTTGTTGTTGTCGTCGTCAACAGGCCACAGGGCAGTTTTAATTAATTTAAACGTCTTAACAACCTAAATACAAGTCGCGTCTAGCAACCTCGCTGACTTGAGGGCATGTGCACAAAAAAAAAGTGGCTGCGAAGCGGAAATCACATTATAAACATACAAACAAAACTAAACGAACGAGACGTAGGTGATGCTTATAGAGTCCGCGAGCCGCGTGTGGCCCGATCAATGGTACTCTGCGGCCCTGAACCTTTTGAGGAACCAACACAAAATGCGGCACGAGTAATTTTATACACGTTTGTAGAAATACACCATTTGAGAATGTGACATTTATAAATTGGTCGTTATTTGGGGAAATTTATCAAGTGAAGTTGGTGTATCCAATGTTTTATTTTTTATTAATTTTTTTATTTATTAAGTTAGCAACGCGTCTTACTACCCGTTCGGGTTATACGCTTAAGTACTAATTACACTAATGGATTAGGAATTTGGAAGGTTGCATTTTAGAGGAAGTGAACCCGCATTTACGTGGAAGGAGAGTGGAAAACCATTTAAGGAAAAAACCAGTTCACCCGACCGAGATTCGAACCTCGCTCTCCCCGTCCTCTGTGGTCTAGCTCAACATGACTGGCGCGTTAGTCAACTACGCCACCGAGGCGGGTTTCTTTTTATTCACCAGGTATTTTTTATCACCGCGTCTTACTACCTGTTCAGGTTATACGCATAAATGATAATTATTCTAAAGGAGTAGGGATCAGTAAGGAAGTAGTTGCATTTGCGTGGAAGGAGCGCTGGAAATAATTTAGGGAAAAATCCCCTCGGTAGACCCAACTGGGACTCAAACCCCGATATCCCCGTCATCAGCAAGCCAGTCCAACACGAAAATTACGCCTTAAACCATCCGGCCACTGAATCGAGTCACTAGAAAAAAGTCTAGCCCCCCCCCTCCCCCCCATCGCTGAAAAAAAAAAATTAAAAAATTTTGGGAAAAAAGCCCGTGAGTACCTTTGTACTGTATGTAAACTCAAGTCTAATATAAATAAAGATTTTAAAATTAGTTTATTTTACTTAAAGATAATTACAATATTGAATTTTATGGAAATGCAAACTTCTGCTCTATTTTCGGCGAGCGTGTGAATCAAGCTTTATTCCTTGGATTTCGCTTCACGAACAACAAGAACAGGAGATGGTGGGGAGGAAGGGGTGCTAGGTAGCTTAGATCAGATGCTGCGCTTAGGTTAAATATTGACAAAACCTTTAACAATACAAGAGTATGGTGTTGACTGGGGTCCGAATGAAACACTAAACTATTTTCTGTGATCCTATACATTTATAGACCTGTAAACATGTCGGAAAGCTCCACCCAGTAATGTTATAAACCCACTTTGTTTCTGACGTTTATGAAGTTCTGCTCGACTATTCTAACGATTCGTTAAAAAATAATAATAATAAAAAACTTTAAATCTGAAACTGTCTGGAATAAAAAACAAGGTCCCTGCCACTAAAAGGTAATACTCTCATATATACTAAGCTATACGCAAGCTTATATAATTTTCAATTTAATTTTTAATTGGGTCTAGAACCAATTAAAACTAAAAATGCAAATGTCCGCCCGAGGTATGTGTGTGTTAGAGGGGGGGGGGGGGCGGAGATTGAGACTCGAGTAGACGTGTGACGACCTTGCTAGGTACCCCCCCCACCCTTTTTTTTCCAGGGGCACTGTCTGGAGATATCAAAACACCATTGACGACTGCGCGCACCGCCCTATTTCCGGCTGGAGCTGACCTCTCTCTCCCTGCAGACAAGCACTCGTAGTAGCGCCTTCCTCTCTTAGATCGACTCCGGACTACGCCCCTCCGCTTCACGGAAAAATTAGGGCGTGTTCTTTACAGCTATAATACAGATTTATTTTTCCAGGTGCCCGAAATAACAGAGGGGGGAGGACTATTAGCGGCTGGAGACTTACAACTGGTGGTTGTGAAACTGATAATCCTTCGATCGTCGCTGAAGGAAACTAAAGCAGTTTTTATATGAAACTTTTTTTTTTGGTTAAAATAAATTAAATCTTTATTCAGTAGAAACATAGAGTTTAATTTTCCTGACATGGTGACCTCAAAAGTTGTTGAATATCTGTCAAGGGTGTCCTGAAATTTAATGACAACTTTTTATCTTCATTAAAAAAAATTCTCATCCAACTCTGCCATGCTTACGACAGATATTCAACAACTGTTGATAAAACCATGTGGATAAAATTAAACTCTATGTTTGTACTGGAGAAATATTTTATTTATTTTAACTAAAAACATGTTTTGCTATAAAAAAAAGTGCAAAAAAAACATTGGTCTTTTATCGCGTTCCTTACATTCCCACCTTAATGGTGGAAGGGTGTAAAAGAGACTAGGAGAAGGGGGAGAGGGAGGGTCTCTGTCTTATTCTTAGGATTAAATAAAATGTAGACTACGATTAATACACTTCCACCCCTTCCAGTGGCTGCGTGGCCTAACGCGCTACTCTCGCGGTAGATTAGATTTCCGGCGACGTCGAGATCACGGTTAGATTCCCGGTCGGACGGAATGAATCTCTTTTTTTACTAAATGCTTTCCCACTTTCTTTCGTCACTTATGTAGCTATGGCTTCATTTACTCTAATTATACCTTCATCGTCCCTTCCTTGGATGTATAGCCATATGGATATGGATAATAATATGTGACACAAACACACATACACACATAAACACACACACACACACTTACAAATTAAATAGAACGAAACTATGTTTGTGATCGTCATAGCTCAAAATTTGAAGACTTAAATAAAACTGACTTTTTTTGTCAAATAAGCCTAGTGTAGGGCCAAATTTTCAAGGGAGGTACCTTATTTGACAGCTATATAAGTAACTAGCTCTACTTTCATATATTCATACGTCAGATCACGTGATCTGCAGCTGTCACTCTTGATAAATGTGCTATCCCCTATAAAAATAATACAAATACTACCGTAGTCTGTTATCAATGTTGATCGCAAACTAATATTTTAGTATTTTCTAAAGAGTTGTTCCAATCGATATCCTACTCTAGATATGTTGCTTAGTGCTGTACTTACTGTGTACATCTCCGGGGCAAGACTTGCAGCAGCGGCCTGGGGACAGGACGGGTTCCTCGCACGAGGGTCTTGGACACTCGCTCTTGATGTTCCTGCAGTGGACCTTCGCGACGATGCGACGTTTCTTCTGGATCTGCGACACGAAACAACACGGCGTGTAGGGGATGGAGCATTTCAACAAGGTGTGTAGGGATAGAGCATTTCAACAAGGCGTGTAGGGATAAAGCATTTCAACAAGGCGTGTAGGGATAAAGCATTTCAACAAGGCGTGTAGGGGATGGAGCATTTCAACAAGGTGTGTAGGGATAGAGCATTTCAACAAGGTGTGTAGGGATAGAGCATTTCAACATGGCGTGTAGGGGATGGAGCATTTCAACAAGGTGTGTAGGGATGGAGCATTTCAACAAGGTGTGTAGGGATAAAGCATTTCAACAAGGCGTGTAGGGATAAAGCATTTCAACAAGGCGTGTAGGGGATGGAGCATTTCAACAAGGCGTGTAGGGATAGAGCATTTCAACAAGGCGTGTAGGGATAAAGCATTTCAATAAGGCGTGTGGGGGATAGATAATTTAAACAAGGCGTGTAGGGATAGAGCATTTCAACAAGGTGTGTAGGGATAGAACATTTCAATAAGGCGTGTAGGTGATAGAGAATTTCAACAAGGTCTGTAGGGATAGAGCATTTCAACAAGGCGTGTAGGGATAGAGAATTTAAACAAGGCGTGTAGGGGATACAGAATTTAAACAAGGCGTGTAGGTGATAGAGAATTTCAACAAGGTGTGTAGGGATAGAACATTTCAATAAGGCGTGTGGGGGATAGATAATTTAAACAAGGCGTGTAGGTGATAGAGAATTTCAACAAGGTCTGTAGGGATAGAGCATTTCAACAAGGCGTGTAGGGATAGAGCATTTCAACAAGGCGTGTAGGGGATACAGAATTTAAACAAGGCGTGTAGGGGATACAGAATTTAAACAAGGCGTGTAGGTGATAGAGAATTTCAACAAGGCGTGTAGGGATAGAGCATTTCAACAAGGCGTGTGGGATAAGAATTTAAACAAGGCGTGTAGGTGATAGAGAATTTCAACAAAGTGTGTAGGGATGGAGCATTTCTTCAAGGCGTGTAGGGATAGAGCATTTCAACAGAGCGTTAATGCGGGGAATATCCCCTGAAGAGTTATGCAGCCCAGAGATCCTGGTTGAAAAGCGTGGGACGGACCTGCAAGGGGTCGCCGTGAATTGGACACCTCAATAAGTTCTAAACGAGAACGAAAGGAGAAAGAAAGAGATTGGTTCTCTTATAGTCGTAACGCCATGTAAAAAACCCCTGGTTGACAGTTCTAAAAGCTTCGTGAATTCAGTTGCGTGTCTTGGAGTGTTACCAGGGTAAGCAGAGCTTGTTAGAACTGTACCTGTGACAAGTTCTCACCCGGTCTGCCCCCGTTTGAACGAATGCATGAAAAGTGGGCTCAGTGAAATCTCCGCTCAAATGGAATGTTGTGAAATTTTGGCTCAACTGGCTCGGCTTTCCCGCTGTCAAGTAGCGCACCTGCGTATGACTCACCGCTGAGAGCAATGCCCCTAAATTCCAAACTCATCCCTTCGCCCCAACAATTTATTTAATTTAATTTCTGCTGTGACTTTTGTAGGCTGCATTGTGGAGTTTCTTACGACGACCAAGGGAAAGCCTCGCGCCAACTATGAAGACTAGAGTACCGGCAGTACAGGAGTACAACAAATGGTCTTATCACTTGGCGGTGTCTTAGGGAACGTTCGAATAAGTGTTAACGGACACTGAACAGTAGGGACAGTGATGTGATAAGTGTTACCTAACCTAATCTAACCTAACCTATAAATCCATTTCCGAACTTTTGGAACACCCGATATATTATTATTAGCACCGCGTCTTACTACCCGTTCGGGTTATACGCACTTACGCTAATGTGTAATGGTAGGGTGATTGTGAGATGAAATGGAGGACCTACAGTTTAACGTGGAATCCGACACACGGTGGAGGCCTGGCATTCCACACATTCACAAGTTGTGATTAATACACGTCTTGTCAGAGGTGAAGGAAGGGTTTGGTAATCAGATAAATCTGTGCCGGGACCGAGGATTGAACCCCGGAGACCCAGGACAGAAGTCTGACACCTTACCCCTAGACCGCCAGGTCACCTCCGATATATTAAAACGCTAATTTAGAGATATCTTTGATCAAATGGAAGTTGTAAGCGGATATTTCACCTCCACCCTTTACTAATGTTTTGTTGGGAGGGTCTAATTTATCTTGGAAGTGTGGGCGGAGTATTTCACATAGCGGAAACTTCGCGACACCATTTGAACAATCATGCATGGGAATGTATGTTCGTCGATACTTGACCAATGACGTTCTACTGCGTGGTGAGAACAATTCACAGGTACAGCTTAAAGCAGAGGTGGGCAACATATCTTCCAATATAGCCACAGGCGTGGTGAATAACAGTTGAAATTCACTTCACCATGAGAAATTTGAGAAATTAGGTTGTTCCGTAGGATATTTAAAACAACACACACTGTTTGAACAAGTTTATTCAAATCATGTACAATTTGTCTACTCAGCTACAACTGACTCAGTTGCAAATGATGAAAATGTAAGACAATTTAATGCGACATCTTTACAATCCTTTTGTCTGGAGGCAGAGATGAAACGAAGTGTTGGGAAAGGTAAGCGAGGAGAGTTTTGGCGGGTGGGGGGGGGAGAGGGGGGCAGGAGGGGGGCAGTGTTGCGTCAACGACTAGTTCAGAAAGCGAAATGCCTCCAATGATTTGCAGGAAATATCAAGTTACATAGAAACCAGCACACGCCGACAGGAAAAAGTTTATTCTACTATGAGAGCTGACAAACTCAAATTCGCCACATGTGGCGATTTGTGACAGGGTTGCCCACGCCGGGTTTTAACTATTATCTCAACTTAAAATTGCAACAATTCACAGCACGTCACTCTTCCCGACATTTCATATGCACATACGTCAATTCATGTGTTTTAGAGCCATCACTTTTTACAATCTATCTTATTTTATATTAATTAAATGAAGAGTGTGTCTTGAGCATTGCGAGACATATACCGTACGAAGAAGGCTGAAATTTGAAAATTAGTAGACCCTATACATGAACATGTGCACTTCAAAGCAGGAATTTTAAATTTTGGATTATGTTTTTTAAATTAATTAAAAACCGGGCCGGTAGAAATAAAATGAAGAGTTTTTTTTTGTCTGTTTGAAACAAATAACAGCGTTTCCAGGGGTAACCACGCAAGATTATCTTCTGCCTGAATACAAGCCTCCAGTCGTCTTGTAGAATCCAGCACTTTTTTCAAATATACCAGGTGTTGATGTTCGAAAACTCAACGCCCAAGCTGCACATATGATTTGTTTTAGTCAAAAATAGTACAAAATCCCTGTACACTTACATCCGGCAAAATATGTACTACTACCATTAAATTGTGTTCAAAGTGTTGGCGTACATCGACGGGAGAGCAAAGCTGTGCAAGCACGCGTGTACAACAGGTTGCATAGGAGCTAGGCGCACGGTATTGCACAGGTAATAATGGCAAGCACTTTTTGTGACGCAGGACCGTTAAGGATGACCTTTAGAACGTATTACTATTTCTAGATGGACTGGTGTGTTGTTTACTATTAATTGTGGTATGTTCTGCTGCCGTGCTCCAAGATATCGAGGTGTGTAGTGCTGCGCGCCTAACTCCTATGCAACCTGTTGTACACGCATGCTTGCACAGCTTTGCTCTCCCGGTGCAGTACGCAGAAACTTTTAACACAATTGAATGGTATTTTAATAGTCTTCCGGATCTAAGTATACAGGGATTTCATGTTACTTATGGTTCAAACAAACTATATGTGCGGTTTGGACGTCGAGTTTCCGAACATACTGTTTTAACAGTTTAGTGGTATCACTTTTTTGTAACTCGGAAACAAGGTCAAACGGGACACTTTTTTTTTTATAAAAGGTGGGGCCGAAACTATTAGACGATTAGTAACCTGAAGATTTAAACTTTAATTGAAAAATAAATATTCACTAGCTAAATAAAAGCACTAAGTGCTACACTTTTTTCAGTTTTTGAAGACAATGTCACTCAAGTGAGCTTCAACGACGTCACACAAACCTCAACACGTTGTCTATCACTTTCTTCAGCATTGATCGTCTAATCTTTTCCGCCCTGCATTAACTTTTTTACGTTGTTTAAGTATTTCCGGTCCACCGCTGAAGAGGGTCTCACAAGTTATAGTACATCCTGTATATATAGCGGAATTCTGGTTGTAAGGACAGTATCTAACGGTTACCAGAGTTTATAAAACTAATTTTAAACATTTATACGGCAAGTCATGGGGATATTCAGCTTTGACTCTTGATACATTGTATCAACACTAATAACGTTGTTTGTAGGCCTACAGGAGGGTCCCCCCCTGAGTGTTTTCCAACTTTTCCTCCGTTCAAACGTGGGTATATTTCTTTTTGATTCAATTTTCGTTATCCCTACCCCACTAGCCTAATTAATGTATCCATAGGACCGAAATGGGTAGAATACTAGCACGTGATGCCCCTCTAGAATAACCCCCGGCTCCCGATAAAATGAAACAAGGGGGTTTAAGTAAAATTTGACCACTCACCGGGACGCACTCGCACCTGATGCAGTACATGACTCCAAAAGGGGGACCCAGGTCCGCGGGCCAGATGACCCAAGTTCGTGGAACTGCTTGCCGAACTGACATTCTGGAGGAGAGAAAAAACAAACAATAATCAATAAGACTTGCGGGTGACTTTGCTAGAGGCAGACATCCTTAATTACTTATTCTATGACATTAGAAACTCAAATATTTACTGCCGTACTCCTCAGGACACAAGAGGCAAACCACAAACGTCCGTGTGAAAACCTCCAAAATTTTTTTTCTTTTTAAGTTTTCCAATCGAGATAAAATGATGGGTTTCAATCGGGACAGCGTCGAGTGTATGATCAAATGTAGGTGCACACCTAGTACTGATCCTTCCCGTGGAGTGTCTCTCGAGATGTGGCCTCGAATTGTGGAGGTCGCTTGATTGAATAACTCATGGGACTCCTTCAGCATTCTCACAGAACAACGAAAATAGGAACTGTCATTTACTGGCTGTGCGAAAAGGAACAACGAGGCTAAGAAACTGTCACTTACTGGCTACGAGAAGAGGAACAACGAGGTAGGAGCTGTCACTTACTGGCTACGAGAAGAGGAACAACGAGGTAGGAGCTGTCACTTACTGGCTACGAGAAGAGGAACAACGAGGTTAGGAGCTGTCACTTACTGGCTACGAGAAGAGGAACAACGAGGTTAGAGCCTATGCTACAGAAGAGGAACAGAGTTTGAGCTCACTTACTGGCTACGAGAAGAGGAACAACGAGGTTAGGAGCTGTCACTTACTGGCTACGAGAAGAGGAACAACGAGGTAGGAGCTGTCATTACTGTACGAGAAAGAACAGAGGCTGAGCTGTCATTACTGGCTACGAGAAGAGGAACAACGAGGCTAGGAGCTGTCACTTACTGGCTACGAGAAGAGGAACAACGAGGTTAGGAGCAGTCACTTATTGTCTACGAGAAGAGGAACAATAAAAGGTTTTTAATTTTAATAGTATTACAACTTTACAATGGTAAGCTACTTTTTTATCTCAAATAGTAGCGGAGATATGATCCAGTTTGAAAATGTTAATCAAAATCTTAGAAATTTCTTTCTACAAAACTGTTTTCTTTTCCCCCTTCAGTAAGCTACCCTTGATTTTAGGGTTAATATCTAATTCCAAAAACCCCTTGTGGGAACTAGTCATATGAAAACCCTAGATATCAAATTTCAACCAGATCAGTAAAATGGTTTAGGCTCTAGGCTGAGATACAGACACACAGGCATACAGACAGACAGATGGCATTGCGAAAACCACTTTTTCTGTTTCAGAAAGTCATGAAACGTTGACATTAATTACCAAAATCTCGCGTTTGATTTTTTTTTTTAACAATCACAATACTTCTTTTTACGGGAGGTCGAGAGAAGACCAAAAGTACAAGTATCTAAAGTAAAATATCGATATTAATAAAGTATCGATATTTTTTTCACTTCCTCACATACCATGCCTTTCAAGGATATTTTACATGCCTCATTTGTAGAGCCCCATAAAAATGGTTTTATCTTTTGTTAAATTTCGTTTTTTAAATCTCACTCTTTGGTGTTATTTAAAATTACATGTTATCTGAGGTGTTTAAGTATTATTTACATGTTAAGACAATATATACAAAATTAAAATTTATCAATGAAACCTTATATATTTGCTTTAAAATTCTTTTGTCAAGTTTGTCTGCATATTTCACAATTTTGTAGCCTAAAGTTAGCTTACACTACAAAAATACTAATCAAATTACAGCATGGTCAAAATTTCTGTTAATTTCTTGTTAATTTCGTTTTATTTAAAGATTTTTTTTGTGTGTAAAAGCGGTGTTATTTCTTTTTATAGGAGGATTTTGTGTAACAAGACAATTTCGTTTTATTTCTCTTTTCAAAAACATTGTAAATCATATCTAAAAACTATTAAAGAAAAAAGTACTTGGTTCCCCATCTTTGTAGGGCACTTTTCACTTTATCACGTCTCACAATTTTTACGGGGCTCTACCCATTTGACGTGGGACCGATGGATTTTTACTCCCATCCAAGAAAGTTGCTCTCTGATAAAAATCCGTTGGCCTCGGCCAGTTCTGTTGAGCTTGCAAGTTTTTGTAAAGGGATTTTGCAAAAAAAAAAAAAAATTCGTAAATTAACTAATCTCTTCAAAGAATGATCGGATAAAACTAATTGCCAACTTGAGCAACTTTCATTAGGATAGTCGTCCCTGTACCTGATTTCTCATTTTGTTTATCCACGCAGAGCATCTTCTATAATGGGACGACGTCACCGCGGAGAAATGTCGCCCTGGAATGTTGTCAACACTACCACAACGGTCTCCCAACCCCCCCCCCTTTCCCCTCCCCTCGTTCACAACAAATATGAATCTGCATGAATATACAACATGCATTCTAACTCCGCGACACGGTAAAGCGCGTTATATTACGAGCAGAATAACGACTCAAATTTTGAGTCGTAATTTAAACGGAACCGTGATTAAAAGGTCTGCAAAGGTTTTATAATCGTGAAACCACTTGCGATCAGGAGGATGATACTGATAGAAACGTAAATCGGATGAAGGGATCATTACATAATGCCGTTCTTCGTAAAGATTTTGGAAGTTTTAACATGAGGTGTTTTATCTTGGCGAATCAGGACGTGTAAAGAACGAGATCTCCTTACAAGGAATTCTAAACGGCCCCAATTCAACGAGTACTACGTAGTACGCTACTTTTGCGAGGCGGAGGGGAAAAAAAACACGCACTTGTCACGACTATATCGTCATTTGTATTTTTAGATGCAGGGAGTACTAGTATACGTTTGATCGCAAAAAAAAAAAAATAAATGGTAGGTACACTCTACAGCTTTCTTCGCGCCTTTGCCTAGAAATGGAGACTCGTAAAATATTTGAAATGTAATAATAATAAAAAAATATTCCGGAAACATTCCACCAAAGAGCATCAATTAAATGATAAATATATATTCAGAACCGCGTTTTACTATCTGTTTGGGCTATATGCTTAAATAATATACACTGTTACAGAAACATATTGTGGAAAATTTTTAACACCTCTGTTCACTAACGAGCATAGCAATCAATTTCTCAAAATTTAATTTTTAAAAAAAATTGCCAATACCTTAAGAAACATTGATTTTGACTTAAAATAGTTTAAATTATTTTTTAATACGATGTAATTTTAATATGAACGCTTGTTTGTTGGTTATCAAAGGTTTGCGATGGTCTAAAAAGACAAAAAATTGAGGACAAACCCGTCAAAATGTTGGAAACCACCGAGGTAAAATAATAAAGAAACAATAAATTAATCCTGTTTAGCGTAGAGGAAAAACTTATCAACCATTTAAACATTTAATTAACTCTACTTTAATGTAGACATTCATGCCTGCTTCAGTGGTCACAAGGTCTAAGGCGTCACCTCGTGTTAGACTAGACTGTCTATGACAGGTACATGGGGTTCGAGTCCCGGTCGGGTTGGTTTTTTTCCAAAATGGGTTTCCACTCTCCCTCCACTCAAATGATGGTACAATACCTTTAAATTCAACCATCCTCATCCCTAACTCATTAGCATAATTAGTACATATGCGTATAGCCTGACCAGGTAGTAAGACGCAGCTGGATAGAAATAAACTCGCATCGGTGGCCACGCGGACCAACGCCAGCTCATCTAGTCCGTTTCACAGGTGAGGGTGGAGGTTGAGGTTCGAATCCCAGCTGGGTTACCAAGGTGGTTTTTTTTTCTCCTTCCTAAAACGGTGTTTCACTCACCTCCCCATGTGAATGAGGGTGAATTTCAACTGCGTCACATCCTGATTCTTCTGACCAGTCCTTAGGGTCGGTCAAGCGTGCTAGCAGCTCGCCTAACCTTGAACTGTAGTCAATCTCTGCACGTGACTGTACATTGTTATATTAAAAACAGAGTGGGGGAGGAAGGGGTGACCCACCTCCTAGAGAGGGGGGCGGGGAGCGTCTTATCCGAAGCCAAAGTACCCGCCGCACGTCACATTCCAGAACACAAGACTGGAGAAATGCCAAGGTCCAGGGATCACTGCGCAGCCAACAAAAGAGTCTCTCTGACGTCACTTCACTTCACACCAATGCCACCTAGCGGGGGGTAGGTGCCGGAACTTTCACCAAGCGCCCCGCGGGGTAGACACGCCCACTATTATTTTTATGACGTCCCACGGACTTGATTTAGGAAATTTTTTTTAGTTGCCAATCTTACTACCCGTCCGGGATATCAGATTTTACGTTTGATGAGTGTTTGGATGATAAAGAAAATTGAAAGAAAATGCACTCGCATTTGTGTAAAGAGAAAGTGGGGGAAGCAATTTACAAAGAAAACTCCTGTACACACGACTTGGATTTGAACTCCGATATGCCCATCACCGGTAAGCCGTCTTTTGCGAGAGTGACGCCTATGACTGTGCGAACATCAATACTGGTGACTTATTTAATAATTTTTTTTCCAAAGGGAGAGAAATGAAGGTGCGTGGACATTTTTTTAAATGTCAGGCCATCTAGATTGGTTGGTGGTAACGAGCAGGTCAGGGTTCGAATCCCGGCCAGTTGTACTGAGTTTTTTTTTTCCGTAAATTATTTTCTATTTTCATTCCATGCGATTCTACTTTCCTCAACCCGAGTAATATTAGCGTAATTAAAATACGAGTATCCAGGAAAGGAAATAATAGCTGGGTGCGAAGGGGGGGGGTAAAGAAGGATGGGTCACACTTTAAAGAGGGGTTGGGAGGGGGGATGTTTAAAAAGCGTGAGGTCCCGACTATTTCGCTGTCTCTTAGTAAAAAAAATTCGTCCATCGTTCGCGGTGAGTACTATAGTATCTATGTTAGTTCCGTAACAAGATACAGGAAGGGCGGGGTGGAGGCAGGAGGAGGGGAGGGGGTAAGATACAAGTATTTTTTTTTTGCTCTGTGTAAATAAGACAAGAGAAACAAACTCCCATGTTATTTATCTAAAGGTTAAAATATATATAAGTGAAGCAAACATATGTCACTGTATAGTGAGGTTCTGGTATAAAGGAGCTTAATAAAATACAAACATATTTGTTCCGTTCAACATTGATAACATTTTACTATAGTATTATTGTTATTTGATAGGTATTGATAATATACATCAAAAGTGACGGGTCAAGATCACATAATTTGACCTATGAATATAATATGAAAATTGTTTTAGTAAAATGGGACGCTCGAATCCTTGAATCCCTACTCGAGAGATTCAAGATTAGTAAAAATCTCTAAAAATTATCCCAAATACAATTTATAAAGACCTTTACTTGATATAATACAGTAATTCTAAGTAATTGGTAAAATGTAATTATATAGACCCGTGTAAGTGATCGGAAAGGGAACTATGTTTTGATGAGGAGTGATGGTAGCCTAGCAATGTGATCAGGTGTGGATAAAAGGCTAAGGGGAATTCAGGGAGTAGGTTTAATTCCAAGTCCAACAGCTAAGCTGTTTGTGAGAAGTTATAAGTTGGTGCCATCTATATTTCTATGAGTACGTATGAAAATAGGCGTTCATAGAATTATGTCGGGTGATAGTTATTCTCCGGTGGAGTGTTAAGACGAGAATGTGAGAGTGGAGTTTTGGAATTAGCTCAATGAAGTCTTGAATGCATGAGAGCCTGATGAAAGAATGATCTTGTTAGGAAATATGAATGGATGTGTGGGTAGCCAAAGAGATAATTCAGAGAGTGTTAGGAAAGTATGGTGATGACAGGGTGAACGAGATTTGGTGGTAATGAGTTAGTGAGTCTGTGTTTAGAAAAAAAGGTTTATTAGTGTCGAACACATGGTTTAAGCACGAAGATATTCACTTGTATACATGGCAAAGGGGTGATTCGAGAACTTTTGATTGATTTTGTGATGGATGATGAGAGGATTAGGAGTCTAGTCAAGATTACTAGGGATCTGCATGCAGCCGAATGTGGAGTGGAGAACTTCCTAGTGATCTCAGTAGTTGAATTAGGAAGGAATTTGGTAAAGAAGCAGCGTAAGGGTATTAAGCAAGTAAGAGTGAAAGTGGAGAGATGTGAGAACACAATATGAAAGATTTGTGGGTGAAAAATTAACTTCACAAGAGCATGACTGGAATGTCGAAATAAATGTTAGCAATATAGAAAGGTCTTGGGACAGAATAAAAGAGGCTGTAGTTGAGTGCGTGAAACACGTGTGTGGATCTGCAGTGGTGCCAAACTTGAAAAAGAAATGCATGGTGGAACGAACAGGTGAAAGAAGCCGCGAGAGAAAATAAAGAAGCATACAAACGAATGATTACTGTGAAGAGTGAAACAGAACGTAAGAAGTGAGACATCCACAAAGAGAATTAAATGAATGCAAAGAAAGTAGAAGAGGAGCGTAAATACTAAATTTGATTAAAAGAAGTAGAAAGAATGCAGAGTGATTTTTAAGGAAATAAGAAGCTATTCTAGAAGTGGATAAAGAGAAAGAAACAAGCGGTATAAGGAAAGATCCGTGACATTTAGAATGAACGTGATGGGTTGATCTGGGATGTAAACGGTATAAAAGAGTGATGGGGGGAGTATTTTGAGCAAGTGTACGGCGTAAACTTATAGAAAGTAGCAGAAAATATGGTACATGGTATGATGAGCGAAAGAATTAATGAGGCTGATGTGTTAAAAACTATGAAAGTGTTAAAGAATGGCAAAGCTGTGGGCGTATATGTGTAAAAACTCGTATGGACAGAGTCAGTAATGAATGGTGGCTGAAGGAGTGTGGTTTGAAAGGGAATACAATAGTTCAATGTGAAAGAAGTGTCTTACGTTGGTTTGTGGATGTTGAGAGGAGTGTGGATCCAAAGGAAGGGGGTAGACTATGTAAGACGGGGCTAGTTGCTGTAAACGAATGCGTGAAAAAGAGAAACATGAAGAGTTTTAAGAATAAAAGAGCATGTATGACTTGATGTATGGATGTTGTTGAAGCGAAGGGAGTATGCGAGGATAGGGTAGTATGGAAAAAGTTAGTGAGGATGGATTAAGTGGAGAGTTTTTTTTTAGCTATATGCACGGTTTCTTGCCTACCCCATAAGGGAGCGGCGTGATTAGGTATGTATGTAAAATTGAGAGGAAAATTTTATTAATATAATCAATTTACTTAAACAATTGGTTCTATTTGTTGTCTATGACGTAATAGATATGACAAAAAAACTATTGTTACGTGTCACTAAGCTATGTATTTTTTAATTCAATTTTAAATATTTTCAATTCAACCAAAATTGTAAATTTCTAAATATTTGAGGACTCGAATTTGGATTATAAATTCGAAATAAAACTTAGTATTCGGTTTCAAGAAATATAGTATTCGAACCACCTCTGGTAACAAAGTTATGATTGACAAAAAAAAGTTCCTTTCTATCTAATATGGGCTGTACACATTGTTCAGGTTTTGGTTCATTGACTTGACCTTGGGTGCGACTTGATTGGTTAATTTATCAATCACAGGACACTGTAGATACTAGATAACGACTATCTCTCTACAAGCGGATACGTTAGGGAAGAAAACGTACGGACACATACAAAACTACATTCCGGACTTGGATCAAAATAACTTTCCATGCAGTAGTGACGGGACCACTTATCATTCGGCCTGGAGAGAGGGTGTGAAATAATATTTTAACAGGGGTAAAAACAACTGTTGCTTCCTCCTTCTCCTCCCCCGCTTTTTTCCACCGCTCCTAGGTCAGATTCCGTTACAAGAGCCGAGATCAAATGGGCCACATTGAACATTAAAAATACATAACCTATACATTGCCATCATCTTAAGAAAAATAATTTAAACTTCGTATATTATAATTATTATAACAAAAAGAAAAGAGTAGACCCCTTATATAAACATTAAGAATTATCCTATATTTTTCACCAAAAAGTTTGAAATCTTTTATTTGCCTGCATATAGCACAAACGGGTAGTAAGACGTGGTGATGATGATGATAGTAATAATTATTTTATTTGCCAAAAAAACTAAATAAAAATAACCTTTGCCCCCAGTGTTTGACGGTTGTAGATTCCTGGTCTTCTACTGACAGTGGCTGATATGTAACCAACCATCTTATGAGGTTGTACCACCATATAGGTGAGGTTACTTCATCCTGATGATGATGATGATTATAATTATGTGGTGCCTGTAGTAGTCCTAAACCTAACTTAAACCTAATTAGCTAAACCATGGCGACTATAGGAACAGTTCTCCTTCAGGAAAAATACCTATGGTACGACCTAGAATCGAATCCTGGACCTCTAGATTAGAAGCCTGAAATGCTGAACACTAGACCAATAGGCCGGCCAAAATGGGGCTATGTTGGGCCTTAAAACCTTATGCCGAAGTGTTTTTTATCATCTGTTCAGGTTAAACGAGTATTATGATAATTACTCTAATGGGATAGGGATGAGGAAGGAAGCATTTTAGAGTTGATATACCCACATTTGCTTGGAGGAAGAGTGGAAAACCATTTAGAAAAACCCCCCCTTAATAAAGCCAACCGGGATTGTAACTCCAATCTCGGTGTCATCGGTAGCCCAGTGTATTGCGAGAAAGACGCCTTCGATCATTCGGTCAACGAAACGACAGTCAAACTCGTTATTTTTTATTTATTTGAGGTATTTAACGTGCACTTTCTGAACCGACTGATTATATCACCACACGCGAATTTATATGAGCGAGAGCTAAAGGAGCCTACCAATTTTGGCCGGGAAAGGTATTTTCAAACACCTTCCAGGGATCTCTTACATGCCACAATCGACATGGGACCTACGTCATTACTTCTCCTCCATAAGAAGTTGTGCTACGGATTTTTATCGATCAAAAAAAGTCCCTCAACCCCAGTTGGGTTTGAACCCACGAATATCGGGTCTTGAGGCGAGAAATTTACCCCAAGACCACTCAGCTCAACGTTATTTTAGCTGTTCCTGCCAAAAAACCCAAATAGTAATGTAATAAAATCATATCCATTTCAATAGAGTGTTATGTAATTGAATTGGCTGTGACACAAAATAATAGTATAAATGCTTATCGGGGAAAAATATGTAATAATAATAATAATAATAATAATAATAATATTTAGCACCGCGTCTTACTACCCGTTCGGGTTATACGCCTAAGTACTAATTACGCTAATGGATTAGGAATGGGGAAGGTTGAATTTAGAGGAAGTGAACCCGCATTTGCGTGGAGGGAGAGTGGAAAACCATTTAGGAAAAACCACCCCCAATTCACCCGACCGAGATTCGAACCTCGATCTCCCCGTCCTCGGCGGTAGAGCTCAACACGACTGGCGCGTTAGCCAACTACGCCACCGAGGCGGGTCGAAAAAAAAATGTAGTTTATGAACTAAATATAAATGTAAACGAACGTTATGATATCTTATCTCTAGTACAGGTGGACGTAATATTTGTTGTTGACTTGCACCAAGTGCAAAGATTGGATCCGAGGCAAAATAAAACAAACAGGTGCGACTGTTATTTTTTTTTATCAAGGCCAATGACCTATTTAGGTGCAGCGAATAACAAAATTCGCGAGTATGAAACGGACGCTTTCGAGTGAAAATAAATCCGAAATGGTTTAACACATACAAATTTCGTTTAATATTTTTCGTTTTTGATTTGATTTTTTATATTCTAGAACATTTTGCTCTAGGTGTGTATAGCGCCTACGTAGAGTCGGTTCATGATAGGTTTTTTACTTGGATGGCAGTTCAAAAATTATATGTTTAGGTTCTGGGTTGCCAACACTTGTAAAAGATCACTGTTTTGTTATAAATGTAATGTTTTTTTTAATTACCTGTTATATTTTACATTCAAAATAACGTAAGCTTAAGCTTTCTCACACTATTTTATTACTTTTAATAATTTCTTTTTATTCAATCCGAAACAATATTTTAAACATGATTAAAAGTACTTATTCTTCGTTTTGGAATGTTATCTATGATGTGTAATATAGTGCATACATTAATACCTTTTAATACAGGCATCGTATTTACTTGGAAAAAAGAAAATACTTTATATATATATATATATATATATATATATATATATATACCGGTATATATAATCTTATTTCGAAATATTTAACTGAATAAAATATTTGTATTCACTGCGTGGGTGCATCATTGTAAAGAACTTGTTTCCGTCATGTTAAACCCCATGGTTTAAATTCGTCGGTCACCATTTTGAATCTATGTTAGTTAGACCTTTTGGGAAATTGCTGAGAATAATAATTTTTTTAAGTGGAATAAAACGATAAATAAGCTTTGTGCCCGACCTCAAATAAATATATAAATAATATTGGCCAAAATTATTGTGGTTAACTATCACATTCATATATTACCATCTGTTTTCATTACAGTTATCCAAAGTGATGGATGTCAGCTGTTGGCGTAGGGATATATTAGGGATTATTTCTAGTAACTTTTTGAGCTGCAATCCAAGTCAACTTAGGTCATGAATGAATTATATCTATAAGGTAGGGGTGAACGAGTACATTGGATATCATCTCTGAGGTAACTGCACGGCTACTATTGGTAAAACAGCGTTGTCATTCTCTCGTTTTCGTGTGGTCATTCTCCCTCAGATATTAGTCAAGTTTCGCAACGTTGGTTCGTCGAGGTTGCCAATAGCTCCTTATTACCCCAACACTACACCTTCCAGCATAACTGAGAGCGAGGAAATTTGGCAACAGTCAACCGAGAGAGAGAGTGAATATAATATTTTACTACATTAAGTACTGCAGTTACCCCAGCAAAGATATTGGGTTTAGTCATTTTTAACTTCGAGTCGAGCTTGAATGAAAACATCGAGTTTTTTTTTATGATTTCGAGTAGTATAAAGCAGTTTCTGTACAATACATTTTTATAGTTGAATTTTTGTAATAGAGCAATGCATAAGCTATCAATAACTACAAAATGTTTATTTTTTTAGAATTTATTTTTTTAATTGAAAAAAAAAATAGTATTTTAAAATAAATCTAATATAATTGTACACATTTTTTTAACTAGACAAAAGGAAATATAGAGGGACTCTATTTACTAAGAAATTATATCTTAAAATAGAATTAATTATTATTAGCACCGCGTCTTATTACCCGTTCTGGTTAGACGCACTTACGCTGATGTGTAATGGTAGGGTGATTGTGAGATGAAATGCAGGACCTACAGTTTAACGTGGGATCCGAACCACGGTGGAGGCCTGGCATTCCACACATTCACAAGTTGTGATTAATACACGTCTTGTCAGAGGTAAAGGAAGGGTTTGGCAATCAGATAAATCTGTGCCGGGACCTAGGATTGAACCTTGAACCAGCTTAGAGGTCCGACACTTTACCCCTAGACCGCCAGGTCATTCTAATTAAATTAATTAAATTAATCTTAGGAATTTTCGAGAAAAGATCGAAAATTCCGAGTAGATACTCAAAATGTTTCGAATTTTGTAAAAATCTTAATATTAGATTTAAAAAAGCTACTAATACCTCGGCTAGAATTTTCGAAAATTAGCACACCTTTAGGTTAGGGTGACCGTTTTGACTGTCAGGATGGAAAAAAAAATTATATATAAATAATGATGAATATTCGAACATGTGACTTTAGTATTTTTATTTGTTTTATACACTACATCTTACCACCCGTTAGAGCTGTACGCTTATGTACTAATCACGTGAATGTGTTAGGAATGAATAATAATAATAATAATAATATTTAGCACCGCGTCTTACTACCCGTTCGGGTTATACGCTTAAGTACTAATTACTCTAATGGATTAGGAATTGGGAGGGTTGAATTTAGAGGAAGTGAACCCGCATTTGCGTGGAGGGAGAGTGGAAAACCATTTAGGAAAAACCACCCCCAGTTCACCCGACCGAGATTCGAACCTCGATCTCCCCGTCCTCGGCGGTCAAGCTCAACACGACTAGCGCGTTAGCCAACTACGCCACCGAGGCGGGTGTTAGGAATGAAGAAGGTTGAATTTAGGGGAAGTGTCTCGGAATTTAAGTGGAAAACCAGTGAGGAAAACCAATGAGGAAAACCAATGAGGAAAACCATTGAGGAAAACCCTCCCTCAGTCCAAACAAATGAGATTTGAACCCCGATCTCCTTGACTTTGGCAGTCTAGCCTCAATTGTTTTTAGTTCATGCTGGAATGTACACAAACATAATTCAGACGAAGGCCAAGTTCATAGACTGGACCGCCAATGACAGCGAGATCAGGGTTTCAGTCCCGGTCGCGTTTACTGTGGGTTAAATGGTTTCCCACCCTCCCTCCACTCTAATGAGGTGCACTTCCTTTAAATTCAACCCCTAACAATTTATCGTAATTAGTAGTCTACATACGAGTTTTGACAGACGGGTAGTAAGACATGATGCAATAAAAAAGTAAAAAAAAAGAAGCAAAATAAATCAATGTTGACCGCAAACGGAGATGCTTATATTTTCCAAGGGGTCATTCATAAATCACAAAACACCTTTTGTTACTCTTTTGACTCCCACTACCACCATGTAACACATGTAG
Source organism: Timema podura (assembly GCA_033556935.1). Classification (NCBI taxonomy): domain Eukaryota; kingdom Metazoa; phylum Arthropoda; class Insecta; order Phasmatodea; family Timematidae; genus Timema; species Timema podura. The sequence continues at coordinate 80,948,413 of JAVRXN010000011.1, forward strand.
ACATTAGAGCTCCCCCATGTAACACATGTAGACATTAGAGCTCCCCCATGTAACACCATGTAGACATTAGAGCTACCACTATGTAACACCTTGTAGACATTAGAGATCCCTCATGTAACACCATGTAGACATTAGAGCTACCACTATGTAACACCTTGTAGACATTAGAGCTCCCTCATGTAACACCATGTAGACATTAGAGCTCCCCCATGTAACATCATGTAGACATTAGAGCTCCCTCATGTAACACCATGTAGACATTAGAGCTCCCCCATGTAACACCGTGTAGACATTAGAGCTCCCTCATGTAACACCATGTAGACATTAGAGCTACCACTATGTAACACCTTGTAGACATTAGATCTCCCTCATGTAACATCATGTAGACATTAGAGCTCCCCCATGTAACACCGTGTAGACATTAGAGCTCCCTCATGTAACACCATGTAGAAATTAGATCTACCACTATGTAACACCTTGTAGACATTAGAGCTCACTCATGTAACACCATGTAGACATTAGAGCTCCCCCATGTAACACCATGTAGACATTAGAGCTCCCCATGTAACACCATGTAGACATTAGAGCTCCCCCATGTAACACCATGTAGACATTAGAGCTCCCCCATGTAACACCATGTAGACATTAGGGCTCCCACCATGTAACACCATGTAGACATTAGGGCTCCCACCATGTAACACCATGTAGACATTAGAGCTCCCACCGTGTAAGACCATGTAGACATTAGAGCCCCCATGTAACACCATGTATACATTAGAGCTCCCCCCATGTAACACCATGAAGACATTAGAGCTCCCCATGTAACACCATGAAGGCATTAGAGCTCCCCATGTAACACCATGTAGACATTAGAGCTCCCCATGTAACACCATGTAGACATTAGAGCTCCCCATGTAACACCATGCAGACATTAGAGCCTCCCATGTAACACCATGTAGACATTAGAACTCCCCATGTAACACCATGTAGACATTAGAGCTCCCCCCATGTAACACCATGTAGACATTAGAGCTCCCCCCATGTAACACCATGTAGACATTAGAGCTCCCCCATGTAACACCATGTAGACATTAGAGCTCCCCCATGTAACACCATGTAGACATTAGAGCTCCCACCGTGTAACACTATGTAGACATTAGAGCTCCCACAGTGTAACACCATGTAGACATTAGAGCTCCCCCATGTAACACCAAGTAGACATTAGAGCTCCCTCCATGTAACACCAAGTAGACATTAGAGCTCCCCATTTAACACCATGTAGACATTAGAGCTCCCCATGTAACACCATGTAGACATTAGAGCTCCCCATGTAACACCATGTAGACATTAGAGCTCCCCATGTAACACCATGTAGACATTAGAGCTCCCCCATGTAACACCATGTAGACATTAGAGCTCCCCCATGTAACACCATGTAGACATTAGAGCTCCCACCGTGTAACACCATGTAGACATTAGAGCTCCCACAGTGTAACACCATGTAGACATTAGAGCTCCCCCATGTAACACCAAGTAGACATTAGAGCTCCCTCCATGTAACACCAAGTAGACATTAGAGCTCCCCATTATCACCATGTAGACATTAGAGCTCCCCATGTAACACCATGTAGACATTAGAGCTCCCCCATGTAACACCATGTAGACATTAGAGCTCCCACCATGTAACACCATGTAAACATTAGAGCTCCCCCCATGTAATACCATGTAGACATTAGAGCTCCCTCATGTAACACCATGTAGACAGTAGAGCTCCCCCATGTAACACCATGTAGACATTAGAGCTCCCCCTTTCCCCTCCCTCCCAAAGCGTCACATGGTTTATGGATGACCCCTAAACTGTCCTACCACGTTCTTTCTGTAAGGTGGATCTTACACCCCCCTTCCCCCTGCCATCCGACGTGAGGGGGGCGAAGAGTAGGCCAATACAACGCGTATTCACAGTCCAGGGCAGAGTATAGGACTACGTGCGCCGCGTAGACGATCATCCCCCTCCCCGCTGCGCGCAGACAAAGAGACACCGCCTGGACATTGTCACATCTCACAGCTGATGATTGTGATAAGAATGTGTCAAGAATGCGTGACGTCACCTCCATCAATCCTTTGAAAAGTGGGAGGGGTATTATTCCACGTCTAAGGGCATCGTGCTCAGAATTATATTTACATTTCAAATTTTATTTATTTGGCTCTCATTTTTGGTCGCTGGCCCAGTGGTGGTAGGATCCTGGGGCATAAGGGGACATTGCCCCCTTTGAACAAATTTTCTCCACCCCGAAATATATTCCAATCACCCCACCCTACTACAAATCTATTTCATCCGCTTCTTTTCTTGAATATGATACGATTAAAAACAAACTGTAAATAATTCCTAAAACAATCAATTTATAAAAAAAAAGTGGGTTAGTACCATTACAAATAGACTCTCTAAGGACATTTAATTTTTAAAAACTAACTGGGAAAGGCTCATCCTAAATAGAATCCAGAGGTAAATCATTTTCAGAGGTTTTCTGGGTGGGGACCATTCCAAATAGCTTCAAGTGACATCAAATTGTCACACATCTACCAGAATAAGCCTCACTTCCCTTTTTGGCTTGGAAGAACAAGCCCCTCCATATATTTTTTTATAGATATAACCACCTCTTTACACATAAGATTACGTCATAAATGCGCTGTCCTGAATGTTTTCAATGCTTCGAAGTGGAAAAAAAACAAACTTGATTTTTCTAATCAAACATTTGGTAAAACGTGCTCGCATATGGTAAATAGTGCCTGTGTATGGTAAATAGTCTGCATGTATGGTAAATAGTGTCTACGTGTGGTAAATAGTGTCACGTGTGGTAAATAGTGTCACGGGTGGTAAATAGTGTCTACGTGTGGTAAATAGTGTCTACGTGTGGTAAATAGTGTCACGGGTGGTAAATAGTCTGTATGTGTGGTAAATAGTGCCTGTGTATGGTAAATAGTCTGCAAGTGTGGTAAATAGTGTCTACGTGTGGTAAATAGTGTCACGTGTGGTAAATAGTGTCACGGGTGGTAAATAGTCTGTATGTGTGGTAAATAGTGCCTGTGTATGGTAAATAGTCTGCAAGTGTGGTAAATAGTGTCTACGTGTGGTAAATAGTGTCACGGGTGGTAAATAGTGTCCACGTGTGGTTATTAATGTCCACGTGTGGTTATTAATGTCCACGTGTGGTTATTAATGTCCACGTGTGGTTATTAATGTCCACGTGTGGCTATTAATGTCCACGTGTGGCTATTAATGTCCACGTGTGGTTATTAAATTCCACGTGTGGTTATTAATGTCCACGTGTGGTTATTAATGTCCACGTGTGGTTATTAATGTCCACGTGTGGTTATTAATGTCCACGTGTGGTTATTAATGTCCACGTGTGGTTATTAATGTCCACGTATGGTTATTAATGTCCACGTGTGGCTATTAATGTCCACGTGTGGCTATTAATATCCACGTGTGGTTATTAATGTCCACGTGTGGCTATTAATGTCCACGTGTGGTTATTAATGTCCACGTGTGGTTATTAATGTCCACGTGTGGTTATTAATGTCCACGTATGGTTATTAATGTCCACGTGTGGCTATTAATGTCCACGTGTGGCTATTAATGTCCACGTGTGGTTATTAATGTCCACGTGTGGTTATTAATGTCCACGTGTGGTTATTAATGTCCACGTGTGGTTATTAATTTCCACGTATGGCTATTAATGTCCACGTGTGGTTATTAATGTCCACGTGTGGCTATTAATGTCCACGTGTGGTTATTAATGTCCACGTGTGGCTATTAATGTCCACGTGTGGTTATTAATGTCCACGTGGGTTGTCGTTAGTTCAAGAGACAAGCAGGAAGTTCTTCAGACGGCCTCGCACGTAAAATATGATTTCATTGACGGATTTTGGTAGCGAAACGCGCGGTTTCCTCAGTCGCCCCAAAATGTTGGCACCTCCCCCACGCCCTGTCTCGTTGGTTACTTACCCACGATACACCCAGAGATAAAATAACTGACCGCAGAGCTTGACTCAAGGCCCACATGATAATGTATATGCCAGTGTCGTGTCACGAAGTGTTTCCAGGGAAAGCAGAACTTGTTAGAGCTGTACCTGTGATATGTTATCCCTCGGTACGCATTTTACCAATCACACATTTACATACACAACCTCACATGGGAATGTTTTTTCATTGATACTTGACCAATTAGTGTTCTACTGGTTTATTATAACTCATCACCGGTACAGCTTACTTTACCATCTCTGCTTACCCTGGCAACAATACACTACACTACACTGAGTGTTCTAATTCGTGATGATAACTCATCAGAGTTTAAGGTGGGAATGTAGGGAACGAAGACAATACCAGCGTTTTTCAGTTTTTATAGTAAAACTTTTTTTGCCAAAATAAATCAAATATTGCTCCAGTAGAAATATAGAGTTTAATTTTCTTCCCATGATGATATCAACATTTGTTGAATATCTGTCATGAGCATAGTAGAATTAGATGATAAACTTTTAAAATGAATAGAAAAAGTTGTCATTAAATTCCAGGACACCCTTGACAGATATTCAACAACTGTTGAGGTTACCATGTGAAGAAAATAAATCTCTATATCTATACTGATTTAGGTCTGGGGTTCAATCCTCGGTCCCGGCACATATTTATCTGATTGCCAAACCTTTCCTTCACCTCTGACAAGACGTGTATTAATCACAACTTGTGAATGTGTGGAATGCCAGGCCTCCACCGTGGTTCGGATTCCACGTTAAACTGTAGGTCCTCCATTTCATCTCACAATCACCTTACCATTACATATTAGCATAAGGGCGTATAAACCGAACGGGTAGTAAGACGCGGTGCTAATAATAATAATAAGAAGAAGAAGAAGAAGAATAAGAATAATAATCATAAAGTAATATACTGATTTATTTTGACAAAAAAAGTTTTGATGTAAAAACTTCAAAAACACTGGCCTTTTCTCGCAACATCCTCCTTCCCCACTTTAAAATCTCCACGGCACGCCACTGGATACAACCTGCATCAAATTGGACATCCACGGCCTCGTAACATCCGGCCTGACCTGCACAAACTTTCACCATAACTCATCCCCTGTCGTGTTGATTGATAACCGAGACAATGGAGGGAGAATATTTAATAACTCGTCGACCCGGAACGAATTGAGAGTCATTTCGAGACGAATTCAGGGAGAGCACATTAAAATGTTACCAGTTTCTAGGGACATAATCTCCGTACGATGTGTTTACTCGACCGTATGATTTGTGGCATTGTAAATAACCGACGACGTTAATGACGCGTTTTATCGTCCAATCACGTGGCATTATGCTTTGTAACATCAACTTTCAAGAGTGTGAGTTTCATTATGCGTAGTAAGCTCTATTTTTATTTTCTCTCAACCCCTTGGAGAGAGAAGTATTGTGATAGTAGAAAAATATAACTAGAAATATTATTATTATTATCATTATTACCGCGTCTTACTACCAGTTCGGGCTATACGCACTTACGCTAATGTGTAATGGTAGGGTGATTGTGAGATGAAATGAAGGACCTACAGTTTAACGTGGGATCCGAACCACGGTGGAGGCCTTGTATTCCTCACATTCACAGGTTGTGATTAATACACGTCTTGTCAGAGGTGAAGGAAGGGTTTGGCATTCAGATAAATCTGTGCCGGGACAGAGGATTGAACCCCGGACCGCCAGCACAGAGGTCCGACACCTTACCCCTAGACCACCAGGTCACCTCTCGAGATTTTGATAAATGTTGACGTTTCATGACCCCCTGAAACGGAAAAAGTGGTTTTCTCAATGACGTCTGTTCGTCTGTCTGTATTTCAGCCTAGAGCCGAAACCATTTTACAGATTGAAGCTAGAACTTGATATCTAGGATTTTCATAGGGCTACTCTAGAGCTGTTTTTGGAATTAGATATATAACCCCAAAATTAAGGGTGGTTTACTGAATACCAAACACAGAAAAATTCATTTTGTTTTCTCAAAATCCTCTCTGACGGTTTTAATCAAATTTTGTATCTAGGCACTGTTTAACATTACAAACAAAATGGAAATTTTCGTTTTCCCGTCGAAAATTACTTGTAAGGAAATTTCCAATTTGGATCATATCTCCGCAACTATTTGAGATACAAAATAATTTATCTCTAAAAAGTTGTAGTACTCTTAAAGATAAACATATTTTATTTGGAACATATTATTTAAAAACCAATAGTTTCTTAGCTAAAAATAAATATATATATTTATTTATGAATCTCTTTGAAATGTGAAATGAATTGTGGTGGACAAAGGTGCCGTCAACTGACCAGAATGAGACAGATCAATGAAAGTAACAACTTGCTCTGCAGAAAAGGTGGATGAAAAACATGTAAAAGGTAACGAACACAATATGAGATATACAACGAAATAAAGAACACAGTTCACACTTTACATTGCTGCCACTGGACAAAGAGGTAATGACTGCCTCTTGAAGAAAATTGATCGCTATGTCCAAACCCCCGACCTAGGTTTCATTCTATTGGAGCTCATCAGGAGGGATTGTGAAACACGCAACGCAACTTCCTAAAAGAGTAAACCAAATAACACAAACGGGAGAAAAGGGTAATTGGGGTAAAGAAAAATAGAACAAAATTGTATGTTTTCCATCCACCTTTCCCGTGCCTTCTTCTAAATATATATTAAAATAAAATTTAAAACTTTTCTCTGACGCATGCGCTTTAATGTAAATAGGTTTGTAAAACAGGACGAGGTACTATCCTCGATATCCATATAAGTGCTCAGGATGTTAACCCGGTGACAATCCACAGACTTTTTATTGTTCGCATGGAGTACTTGTCAGCACGTACTGAATACATTCCATACTGATTTAAATGCGAATAAATCCTCCAACGGGGTGTACACAAGGCCGAAGACTGCGCGCTTAGCATTTAAGCCCGACGCAAAAAACAGGCGTATCCCATTGCCATCGTCCGGGTTGTATATTTTATCACTTGACGGGTGCACTAAGAGACAGTTGAATCCCTGGACGTCAGTCGGATGTTGATTTACAACCTGCCACCTCTTCTGATACAAGTTCCGCACTTGCTACCAGTTCTCCTGACGCTGCACGAATACAGTATGACGTAGGGATTTGCCGATGTGGTGTAAATACTTAAATCAAGCAAGTTCTATGGTGTGTACTTCGTACTCATTGTCACATATGCAGCGGAAATACCGACAGTGGATGTAGGAGAGGTCAGGGTAGTAAAGTTTGGGAGGAGCATGTTAACTGTCACGAGGAGAAAGTTTGGTTTGAAATGAAGAAAAATTAAATCCTGAATGCCCGAGAAAACTAAAGGTAACTGAGTGTAGAATGGATCTTTGTGAATAGAATGATGTCATTTATTAGGAAGGTCACAACACAAATTGTATTGTCACTAGTATTTTCCTCTTCCCCTGTTTGTTCTCCTACTGCTGGACAGATCCACCCAGGAACGTTATAGACCAACTTTGTTTCTGGCGTTTATAGACATTTCTGATAATACTATTCTAACGCAATAATGCTTCGATAATATAAACGAAGCCAATACTAAGAGGTCTTCCTTAAATTATGTAAGTTTTGTTTGGGGGGGGGGGGGCGGGGATTCAGTATTTTCTAACGTTTTCTTACGGAGAAATACGGAATGGAATATCTTACGTAAGGTTTTTTTTATCAATGTTTATGGGGAGACAAAATACATTAAAAAACATTTGTCAAAATTTTTTGAAATGTTTCATTTTCATTATTTATTGATTAACCCATCTTTAATCACTAGTTCTCACTATTTTATAGGAATAGATGGAATATAGACTTCATATTTAGCCGCTATTATCCATCCTTGTGTATAAAAATAATTAACTAAACGATTTAATAAACTAATTTTTCCAAGTAGTTACAAAAAAAACTTAAGACAGTGGGGGAGGGGGGATGCGACGGAAAATCTGACGGTCCTTTACGTGGTGGGAGGGGGGGGGGGGGGCGGGTCAAAAATCGTGAAATAAAAAGTCCTTATGTAATTTAAGGATGTTCTCTTATTACAACTCTTTCCACCTAGGAATCAACGATCTGGAATATTCAATGGATACTGTCCATCTCTAATTACTTTACATGTTCGCTGAAAAACCTGAGCAGGACTGAAATTTGGTCACGAGACGAGCTCTCAACCAATCACAAGAAATTAGAGTGAACTGCGTTTGTAGTTTTGCAGCAGTAGAAACAATCTCATAGCTTTGTCCACGCTTCTCCGTAAAATCCGCGGGGGGGGGGATTAGATTTTAAAAAACAACCGAGATTATTTGGAATAACTCGTTAAATGAAAAACGTCCATTTCGCTCTTGTTCTGTGTCGATTTGTATCACTACACAACACAATAGTTAGAATACATCCATCGTGATAGTACACTAGAGTCGCGATTATCCGGCAATCCGTATTATCCGGCCCAGTTCTCGGTGTTAACAAGTGAGTTTTAAAATAAATAAACCTACACATATCCACTATAAAACATTTACCGAATTTATACTGTACTCTATTTGACGCTCTATTTTCACTTGTTCTTGCTTTGTAGCCGATTTTCCATTTCCAAAATAAAGTACTTTTTAGTAAAGTTTTTTTTTCTTTCTCGTTTAATTTTTTTCTGTTCTCCTATTCCTATTTTACATTGACATCAGAAAATGGACAGATTATATTTATCTACACTCGGATTCCGTATTATCTGGCTTTTCTGCTATCCGGCCCGGAATGCCGCTACTTTAGGCCGGATAATCGCGATTGTTTATCAACTCCAACTTAATTGCGTCAGTCCGCAAACAAGCCATACCGACCGGGTGGCCGCCGTCTGTTGGCGATGATGGTGACTTTTTTGCGGACAGAGGGTGTCATGTAGTCAGAACAACTAAACTCTACGGCCGTTAATCTCAGTTTTATAGACCATAGCTACTACTTTTATTTTTATTCAAGTAGCTCCTAATTTTTGCTCAGGAGGCTGAGTTTTGACCCCGTTCCAGATCCACGGCTTCACAGAAAGATCTGGAAGCGCCGAGGATCGACCCGGGACTTCTGAATCTATGGCCAGGAACTCTGACCATAAGACCACAGAGAAAAACTTAAATATACCTTATTACCCGCTTCGGTGGCAGCGTGGTTTAACGCGCTACTGTCGCAATAGACTAGATTGCCGATGATGAAGAGATCATGGTTCGAATCTCGGTCGGGTGTACCGAGGTTTTTTCCAACATGGTTTTCCAAGAAAATGCGGGTACACTTCCTATAAATATAACCTCCCTAATCTCTCAAACCATTATCGTGATTAGTACATAGGCGTATAAACCGAACAGGTAGTAAGACACAGTGATTATATATATATATATATATATATATATATATATATATATATAATACTTATTAATAAACAGCTGTTTCAAGTTTGTGCTGCAAATCATTTTACGTCAACATATATTTTGTGCCGGCATGTGAAATGTTGTGCTACACGAGCACATTATGCTCTAAATTTTTCAGCAAGCGTGTGAATAAAGCTTAACCCTATGCAGACGTGTTTTTGTGTATTTTTGTTCCGCCCGAGGTAGCCATAAAACGTCGACAAAAATTCCCCCGGAAAGGTCCGCTAAGGCAAGGTCGGCTTGTTGAGACTTGTACTTTGTGGCAACGAGTTTTCCTTGAACTTCTGTTGCTACTCTGATTGAAGTGTTGTTACGGAGACTAGTCTGGTGGTCCATAGCTACTACCTGCATACACTCTCTTGCGGCCAGTGGTGTCGTTAGAATGACGAGCTTTGGGAGGGCTTTCTCAGCTCCTACCTGCATACATTCTCTTGCAGCCAGTGGTGTCGTTAGAATGACGAGCTTTGGGAGGGCTTTCTCAGCTCCTACCTGCGTACACTCTCCTAGAGCCAATTCACTTATGACCTATTTTTAAAACGACTTGTTCTATTAGAATTAGATGCCTTCGAGCAGGTTACACTAGTTCAGTTTAAAGACTCCTTAAATTCGGAATTGTTCGTTCGCGAACGCAAACATCTCTGGTCTGGCTAATAATGTGTCAGGGATGAGGAAGGTTGAGTTTAGAGGAAGAATAAAAGGAATCAAAAGGGGTGTCATTAGTTTTAGTGTGAGAGTTTAAAATACTGCGAGCGACAAGTTATTTTATTGTTTGTAGTCGGTGTGTTTTATGGCAAAGAGGGGGGTTCTGGGGGGGGGGGGGAATGGCGCAAGGGAAAAAGAGTGCGGTTAGGTGACCTTTATTCTTTTAATTCCCCCTCCTCCTCACCCAGAGAATTTGTCAGCTTCGTCCGTATTTTGCCAGCTCTTTCTTTCTCCCCCCGTTGTTTGCGATTTGTTTTGTTGTGTCTAGTAGCGAGCTTGTAGGTCACTCCACGCGTCATGTTGGCGCACTGCCCGAAAACAACCCCCACTCCCCTTTACACAATCCAACAGCCCCAAGCGGGGAGGGGGGGAAGTAACACAGGTACTCCCACCTACACACGCCTCCCAACCCTGCCTATTTCATTTCCACCACCCCTTTGACTCTTTCAACCGGTATGCCGCGGCACATTAGGTGTGCCGTGAAGGGACAGTAGGTGTGCCACGGTAGTTTGGAGGAAGATAAAATAATGGTGAAAAAAAATTGTGACCAACATTATTTTCAGATATTACAAACTATTAGAACCCTTAATCTAAGAGTTAGATAAAAAAATTATTAGAAAGGAGTAAAACACGATTTTCTCAAAATTGGCTCTGATGAAGAATTTGATAATAATCTTAATATGGGGTGCTAGTGAGCGTGAGTTTAGGGAAGTATTTTTGAAGTTTTTACTGCATAAACATTTTTGGCCAAAATAAATCAAATATTTCTTCTATAGAAACATAGAGTTTAGTTTTCTACACATGCTAATCTAAACAGTCCTTGAATATCTTTCAAGGGAGTCCTAGAATTTAATGACAACTTTTTCTCTTAATTTAAAAAGTTTGTCACCAAATGCCACCATGATCATGCCAGATATTAAAAAACTGTTGAGAATAGCACGTGCAGAAAACTAAACTCTATGTTTCTATAGAAGAAAAATTTGATTTATTTTGTTCAAAAAAGGTTTATGCTATAAAAACTGCAAAATTAGCGCACTAAATTCGCGCTCACTAGCACCCAGCCAATGTGTATCTAAACACTGTTTAGTATTACAAACAAAATGTCAACTCTCATTTTCCTGTTAAAATGACTTCAAGGGTTCTTTACACTAGCGGAAATTTTCGATTTTGATCCTATCTCCATAAATATTTGTGATATGACCTAACTTATAATTGCAAATATGTAGAAATATTCAAAATAAAAAACCATTAGTTTCCGAGAGAAAAACACATTTTTTTAATGGAGACTTTTGAAATGGGAATTTGATTTTTTTTTTTGCATCGCGTCTTACTAACTGTTTGGGCTATATGCTTGTTTACTAATTACGCTAAACGTTTTATGGATTAAGAAGGTTATATTCAAAGGACGTGTACCCAAATTTGCCTGGAGGGAGAATGGAAAATCATGTTGTAAAAACAACCCCTGTACACCCGACCTAGATTCGAACCTGAACCTCCCCGTCATCGTCAGTCTGATCTAATGCTAGAGAAGCGCCTTAGACCACTCGGCCACCGAAGCTGGTAATTGATTTTTACGTTCCTTGGTAGATCAAAATGTTCCTCTTTTCTCAATGTTTCTGTAACAGTGTATATTATTTTATTTGTACACTCTGGTAGAGTGTGATGCTCTTTTTTTACGTTATGTCTCTACAACAATGTCTTATTTCGTTTCACATATCTTTAGAGTTTTAAGTAAAATAGCGAGAAAGTATGTCCGTTTATTTTTTTCTTTAATCCTTGCTTCATTTTTCAAATCTGCTCTATTTTCTGAGATCATAACGGTCAGTACTCTCTGTAGGAGGAATGTGTCAAATGTACCGGCCCATTTAACAACCCAGACCTGATGGGATCAAACCTCTACCCAACACTCTACGTTGGCCCCGTCCGGAATGAAAGGTAACGTCTTGAAACAGAAGGACAACTCATTCAGTCAGGATGTTCCTCAGCGGCTAGGAGTTGTTAATGGAAGGGGAGGGGGGAGTGGCGAGTTACGCCCTGACTGCAATCAGGCCCCCCCAACAACACCCCCTGGGGGGACGAGGCACGCCCGTCATTACACAGCAATCAAAACATGTTTTACTGGAATTGGGAGGAAAGATTACTTCCTTCTTCTATTTTTAAAAATATAATGTGAAGTAAATTGTGGGATTTCCTCAATTCACTGAATGTGATTAGACACTTATTTCACATTGACAGGAAATTCAATAAATAGGTCAATGTTATAAAAGCCTCTTACGTTGGTTCGGTTATGTTGAGCGGATGAGTGTGGATCGAGGTGTGGAGCAAATATATGAAGGTAGAGTGTGTGGATCAAAAGGAAGGGGTAGGCCATGTAAAACGTGGCTAAATGTAGACGAATGTGGGAAAAAAAGAAACATGAAGAGTTTTAAGAATAAAAGAGCATGCATGCCTCACTGTAAAGGATTTGTTGAAGCGAAGGAAGTATACAGGGATAGGGAAGTGTGGATAGATTTAGTGAGGATGGATTAAGTACGAAGTCGTTTTTTGAGTTATATGGACAGTTTCTTGCCTACCCCGTAAGGGAATGGTGTAATTATGTATGTATGTATGTATGTATGTATGTATGTATGTATGTATGTATGTGTGTGTATGTGTGTATATATGTATGTATATATGTATGTATATATGTGTGTATATATGTATGTATGTATGTATGTATGTGTGTATATATGTATATATGTATGTATGTATGTATGTATGTATGTGTGTGTGTATGTATGTGTGTGTGTATGTATGTATGTATGTATGTATGTATGTGTGTGTGTGTGTATGTATATGTATGTATGTGTGTGTATGTATATGTATGTATGTATGTATGTATGTGTATGTATGTATATGTATGTGTATGTATGTATATGTAGTAAGTGTATTGTTATGTATATGTATATGTATATGTATATGTATATGTATATGTATATGTATATGTTATGTATATGTATATGTATATGTATATGTATATGTATATGTATATGTATATGTATATGTATTATGTATATGTTATGTATGTATGTATGTATGTATGTATGTATGTATGTATGTATTATGTATGTGTGTATGTATGTGTGTATATGTATGCATGTTAAGTAAATAAATATTAATCGAATTCATCCCACAAACAACTCAGGTAGGCCTATTGGGACAACTTCGTCACCAGGAGCTTTGCCAGGGTAGGCGGAGTTTAGTTTAATTAGACCATGGGTCGGTAAATCCGCGTTGACACGGTCCGAGTATACTTGGATCACAACTTGGACCAAGTGTTCTTGTACAAGTGCACTTGGACAATCATGTAGACATCAAAAAGAGGGCGGATTTGGTTTTGGAGGGTATTGGAGTTGTTCGATGATATTCTCATACAGGAAGTTGAAATCCATAATAAAAAAGTTCTGAAAATAGAAAGTTTGGACCTGGAACTGGGTACTTGAGGCTCTTGAAGCTTCCTCAAATTTATTTCGCGAAGTAGCGGTTGAAGATGAAGACTTACATCTGCGATTAACTACGTGCAAGTTGCTAGGATCTATAAAACTAATAATTCAAGAACTTGAGTGCGTACAACCTGAACAGTAACTAAGACGCGGTACAAAAAATAAAACTTGATACTAACATGAGAGCTGCAATATCTGCTCTTCGTTACAATCCATAACACTCCGTTTGCCTCATTCAGTTCCATTAACCTTTCATTTTGCCTATTCGTCCATTTGATTATTTTTATAACATTTCTTTTACAGGTTTCACTCTCCGTTTTTTGAGACGACGCCATTTTGAATCCTATCAGAGTTCGACTTGGATCCAAGTAATGCGCGCGCAGCGTCCAAGTTTGTTTTGTCCCAAGTATACTTGGGTCATGTCAACGAGGCTTAACCTTTTTTTTTTTGTTCCCTGGTCGACTTCAAACTTATCAAAAGTCCCGCGATCACGAAATTTCTTCACTCTACGTTGATTTTTTTTTTCTTATGCATATAACTCTTAACTTATAGGAAGGATAAATCTAGAGCCCATTTTTTCAAACCTAGACTTATAGCTCCGTGAATATACTTAAAGGGTCGTTGAAAATTAGCTACTGTCACATTTTCACACATTTATTTCTATTAATAAAACTCAAACTATAGGGTTGTTAATGGATAAGAGCCTTATTGGAATATTTCGACATTATTTTGGCGTGGACCATATTTTGAAATAACGCATCGTAGTGTCATAGCTTGCAGCCTTAGGTAATTTTAAGCATGCAAGGATGAGCTAAGCCTAAGAACTCTTACTGTCAATTGTTCCGAGTCAGCAGTTACGTATTTGTACCAGGTCATGTTTTCAAACACAGAGATTGTTTTGCCAATTAGCATAACACAGAGTAATGGCAAAACTATTAACTTAGGGGAAATATCCCTCTCTTTTTTTTTTTTTTTTATTTAACAGCGAGATTTAGATCTTTTTCAAGAAGTGTAGGGGCCGGATGGGCTGGAGAAGGACGCCAGTTGTGAGGGGGCTACCCCTAAATCCTCTGCATACCCAGCTACAAAGTTTAACCAACCTGTGGGGAGAATATTCTACAGCTTGAGTCCCTGTTCAGTACAGAGGAGATCGCCCCACAACCCATCTTTGAGCTCTGAGTTAGATCACAGCCACAGCACTGGGAGGTCGGGTGTTCAACACCAGTTGGAGCTATAACACCGGAGATAGGCCAGGGCGTGGAACTGCTGAGTAGGGACATTTATAGAGCGAGGACCTTTTTATAAATTATTTCATCTAGTTCTAAACCTTACATCACATTTATACACTCGTAGAGTAATTAATCTATTTCAATAAACGAGATCAAAATGAACCCCATAATTATTTGCCGCTGCCTGCCCGTCCCACCAAGCTACAGTAGCTCCACGTCTTCTTTGGTGCTGACTGACAGCTCACAGCTGACTTCTGACAGTCAACATTTAGGTATATACTTAAATTTTGACTGCCAGAAGTGACAGCTGCTAAACACATGATTTTGCAGATAATATGTTTTGGCGTAGGGATACATAATTTGGTCTGGTAACTTTTCAAAGCCATCAGCTGTCAGCTGTGAGCTGTTAGTCAGCAGCAAAGAAGTCATGGGGCTACTGTATCCTGACACTTCGACCCACGGGTTGGGGTAGTAGCAACAACAGAATGAAATACTTTGTTAAAGCTGAACGTCTGCGCAGCAAGTTCTCGCTTACCGAGGCGGCCACCAGATGTACTCGACGTCCATACGCTGAGGTAGAGAGAGAGAGAGAGAGAGAGAGAGAGACGGCGGCCAACGAGTGTTTTGTTTCGCAAGTGAAGCGAAATGAAACTAAACCCGAGAGTGGTCGACCTTGGTTTTTCAAAGTTGGAGGTGTAAATCACCTCAGCGCAGGGACATTCCCCCAAGAGAAAACTCCCCCCAGTCGTCCTGCCAGCACACATCCACACCACACGCTAGCTCGGGAACTGCGACGTGATGAATACCGGCCAGCATCGGGTGGACATCGGCCTTGGTGGTTGGGGATCTTGCAAGCTATCTCCTGATTTCATGAGACAAAGCCCGGGTTCTATTCCAGGTGAGGGCACATGTATCGTCGTGCTCAATGAGATATAGCCTGGGTTCTACTCCAGGTGAGGGCACATGTATCGTCGTGTTCAACGAGATGTAGCCTGGGTTCTACTCCAGGTCGGGGCACATGCATCGTCGTGCTCAATGAGATATATCCTGGGTTCTACTCCAGGTCGAGGCACATGTATCGTCGTGCTCAATGAGATATATCCTGGGTTCTACTCCAGGTCGAGGCACATGCATCATCGTGCTCAACGAGATATATCCTGGGTTCTACTCCAGGTCGAGGCACATGTATCGTCGTGCTCAATGAGATATATCCTGGGTTCTATTTCCGGTCGTGGTTTTTTCACATAAATTAACCAAGCCTATGGGATGAGATAGAGGGATAGAATTATATAGGAAATATACTCACATTTTCGTGGAGGGAGAGTGGGAAACCATTAATGGAAAACCACCCTAAGTAAAGCCGACTGGTACCAAAACCCCAATATCCTTATCATCGACAGTTCAGTAGAAAACGAGAATGACGCGTCAGACCATTCCACCTCCATTGCAGATTTAAGCCTGTTAATGACCATGAAGTTAAACTTAAGAGATTGAAAATAATTCCTAAGCGATTGTGAAAAAGAGTAACTTACATTTAAAACAAAACAACAACCCCCGAACTAGACCATGACCAACGGAGAATTGTTTGGCTTGTGTTTGTTGGTCAGTGAAAGAAACATATTTTGTCTGCATGTATTTCGACCCCCCACCCCCTTTCCCCTCTCACAAAAGTACAGTACTTTACACCCGCGTAAAACTTTAAAACAACACGCCATGAAAAAAGGATTGTTTTGCTATGTCGATGACGTCACGACCCGGCATTGACTTTGTCAACAACCTTGGCCTTCCCCCTTTAAAAAAAAAGAAAGAAAAAAGAAAACCTTGCCAAGCAAATGAAAGTTACTACTGGTAAAAAAAACTCAACCCAAACATTAATGTCTATTGTGTTAAAATTCTTAAGTAGACATTAAAACCAGTATTTAAAACGAGTTCCCCTTCCCCCCTTTCAGCTTGGTTCTTTTATGGTGTTGGTTAAAGTTATGCCCAATTAGTTAATACGTCGTCGGTCCGGACTGTGCCACAGTTTTCCAAAAACGTGCTCTAATCGGGCGTCAATCGATTAATCGAATTTATCGTTTCATCGCACATATCAATTCATAGCACCTAACAATTGTATCGTATCGACTCATCGCACCCAACCACAGGTAGAACAGATTTATATAAGCTTATTTACTAATCAATTTAATTGTTTTAGAGATTAGGAGGGCTATATTTAAAGGAAGCGTACCTGCATTTGCGTGGAGGGAGAGTGGAAAACTAACGTGGAAAAATCCCCTCAGTACACCCGACCTATATTCGAACCTCAACCTCCCTGTCATCGGCAGTTTAGTCTATTTCGAGATTAGCGCGTTAACAGAGCTTGTTAAAACTGTACCTATGATATGTTCTCACCTAATTTGTCCTCATTTGACCAACCATTCATAGACTTTGCTCTACATACCTCATATGGGAATGTATTTCCGTTCATATCCGATCAATGAGTGTTCTACCAATTGACGAGAATATTTCAAAGGCACATTTTTAAACTACCTACCAATGCTTACTCTGCCAACAAGTCAAGACACGCCACTGACCAGAAGAGAAATCTGTGTGAGTCTTGTAACAAGTCACACGCTAACAGAAATAGATGTTGACCTGTAATGCTTTACTACGTAACGTAGATACGGCTAATTTTTCTAGTGGATAAAAAGATTTAAATATATCAATACAATGATCGATGTTTACAAATTATTGTGTTGTGTTGTGTCGTGAAATAAATCAAAACTAGACCAGAACGACACTCGCGCTTCCATCTGATTCGTTTCAAATCATTTCACAACGGTAGATGTTGCTGTCCACTTGTATCTCGCTTTGTAGGCGCATGCGCACTGATATAGAATCGACTGATTTAGGCGCATGCGCACTGATACAATCGACTGGTTCAGGCGCATGCGCACTGATACAATCGACTGGTTCAGGCGCATGCGCACTGATAAATCGACTGGTTCAGGCGCATGCGCACTGATAAATCGACTGGTTCAGGCGCATGCGCACTGATAAATCGACTGGTTCAGGCGCATGCGCACTGATAAATCGACTGGTTCAGGCGCATGCGCACTGATTGAGATGATTGATTCTGAAATTTGAAACTCGACCACCAAAGAGAGTGAGTGATGATAACATTTCATAAACACAGCTTAGACTAAAAGCCACATTTTTTTACGAATAACCTTCTGAAAGGCCTTTTTCTTACCAGAACCCTACTTTATAGAAGGATTCTGGTAGTAAAAAAGGGCTTGTAAAAACTCCATAGTGTGAGCCCGCCAGCAATCTATACGGACCAAGCGGCCGCCACCGTTAGCGATGATAGTACCAACATTTGAGGATAGAGGTTGTCATGTGGTCAGCACAACGAACCCTCAGGCAGTTAACCTCAGTTTTCTAGACCGGAGCCGCTACTTAGTTATACAAGTTATTGGTTCTCACGAGGTTGAGCTTGACCCCGTTTCAGACTTGCTTCTTTACATAAAATTTCTGAAAGCACCGAGGGTTGAACCCGGGACCTCTGGGTGTCTGTAATCAGGAAGTCTGACCACTAGACCACAGAGGTGGTAAAAAAAAAGGAGTCCTTCCAGTTGGTTATTCGTATGAATATCGGACAAGAACCAGCTCACCTTACCAAACACGACACTGGATTCAAACCCTGATCTCGACATGGTCCGATGAATCAGACTGGTTGAGTCTGACGACTTTTTCCACGCGTCCATTGGTGTGGCCTATATCCCGCGCAAGCCCTACTTCCTGGTTGGAAAACTGTTCTGATGTGAGTCGCGTCAATAGACCGTCTAACGATTGTCGTGGTCTAGAGAGGTAAGGTACATTAACCGGGTGGTGAATTATTCGTGGTAAGGATGTTCAGCATGAAACTCCACTGTACTGAACTGTGTGTGCTTAAAATGTTGTAGTCTCATGGTAGACACCCTGTATATGTATTTTATTGGCGCATCTTACTACCTGTGCCTTTATGATAATTACTCTAAAGGGGTAAGGATGAGGGAGGAAGCATTATAAAGGTAATCTACCAGCATTTTCGTGGAAGGGGATTGGGAAAACACATTCGAAAAAAAAAACCACCCTCAATACACCCGACAGAGATTAGAAGCTCATCCTCCCTGTCATCGGCAGATTGGGAGAGTAGAGTCTTAGACTATGCGGCCACCGAAATGGGTTATAATTACTCTAAGGGCGTAGGGATGGTGAAGGAAGCATTTTTAGAGGTAAAACATTTGTCTGGAAGGAGAGTGGGAAACTATTTAGGGAAAAAATCTACTCTCAATAGACCCGATCGGGATTTGAACACCGAACTCCTTCGTCTTCGACAGGTCAGTATAACACGAGAGTGACGCCTTAGACCATGCGACCACTTAAGTGGGTTTGATTTATATAGTGGGATTTTGGTACGAAGGAACTTTAAGAAAATACAAACATATTTTTGCGGCCAACATGGTTAAATATTTAGTACGACTCTCTAGCTCAGTCGTTAGCCACCTGTTCAGTAATCTCTACACCCTGGCTGCAAGATGTGAAAGCCACCTGTTCAGTAATCTCTACACCTGGTCGCAAGATGTGAAAGCCCCCTGTTCAGTAATCTCTACACCCTGGCCGCAAGATGTGAAATCCCCTGTTTAGTAATCTCTACACCCTGGCCGCAAGATGTGAAAGCCACCTGTTCAGTAATCTCTAAACCCTGGTTGCAAGATGTGAAAGCCACCTGTTCAGTAATCTCTACACCCTGGCCGCAAGATGTGAAATCCACCTGTTCAGTAATCTCTACACCCTGGCCGCAAGATGTGAAATCCCCCTGTTCAGTAATCTCTACACCCTGGCCGCAAGATGTGAAAGCCACCTGTTCAGTAATCTCTACACCCTGGTCTCAAGCTGTGAAAGCCACCTGTTCAGTAATCTCTACACCCTGGCCGCAAGAGGTGACACATAAGTCAGTTTTATATCGCTGTGAATAGTGTCGGACATTTTACAGACGACCTCAAAGATGATCTGTGGCCGAAACACAGCGACTTGGCAACTTCCTTTCCGTCCAGTAGACTGAAAACTATTCCTTACCCCAACCGCCCCCCTACCAACCTTTTTCTGCCCGGATCCCGACCAGTGAAGGTGGTCTTTAATAACAGAATTATACATGGTAGCTGCCAGCTTTTCAACGCAAAGAGGAGCAGCTAATGTTAATATAATATATGTACACAATTTTATTTGATGAACTACAAACCAAATACATAGAACGTCTAATGTTTTTCTCCCGGTTCTCCACTTCTTACGACCCATCTGGTCTATCCGCATATTTATACCTGTCTGGTCTATCCGCATAAATATACCCGTCTGGTCTATCCGCATAAATATACCCGTCTGGTCTATCCGCATAAATATACCCGTCTGGTTTATCCGCATATTTATACCCGTCTGGTCTATCCGTATATTTATACCCGTCTGGTCTATCCGCATATTTATACCCATCTGGCCTTTCCGCATATTTATACCCATCTGGCCTTTCCGCATATGTATACCCGTTTGGCCTATCCGCATATTTATACCCGTCTGGCCTATCCGCATATTTATACCCGTCTGGCCTTTCCGCATATGTATACTTGTCTGGCCTATCCGCATATTTATACTAGTGGGGAAGGTGATGAGGAAATTAGACTAGAGGGGGGGGGGGGTAAGGTATAAAAGCGTAAAATAATAAAGTGTTGCCTGCTTTGGTGACCCGATGGTCTAAGGCGTCTTACAATAAACTGGATTGCCAATGACTGGGAAATCGGGGTTCGAACCCTGATCGGTTGTACTGCTAAATAGTTTTCAGCTCTACCTTCATGCAAATGTGGGTACACTTCTCCTAATTTTAAATTTCCCATCCCTAGTTCATTAGCGTAATTAGTATATATGAGTACAACCTGAACAGGTAGTAAGACGTGGTGCTAAGAAAATATGTTTGCCCCCCTCCATCTACCCAAATGCTTTTGATGTATAGGCCCATAGTTAGACAAAAAATTAAAGCAATGTTATGTGTCAACAAAAACCTTATATTCGCCTTTACTTCGCATGTTTCAAGCTTCGCCCTTAAAAAGTTACTTACACACACGCCAATTAGGTTGTTTATCAAACTTATTACTATGAACAAATTATGACTAATAAACCTCAGTAGTATGTCGCCTACTCCTGGGGTCATGCTTATCACAGTTTGGAAAATATTGTTATAGGTACAGTAGCCTAATTATTTTATTTATTCGCTCTCAGCTTAGATAACTTTTAGCCCCTGTAATAACAGTGACTGCAGCCCGGAGCGCTGTAACGTCATAGCAGTTGCATATCCGACATATCTAACGGGGTTATTTGTTTTCGTCCCATCACCACCATTCTATGGCATTTTACAATCGATTCTGAGTCCGCATTTTGAAAACCCAATGCCCACGGCATTGTTCACTCTTCGATGACCCACCAATTGAATAATCTGATAACCCACTTCGGTGGTCGCGTGGTCTAAGCTGCTATTCTCGCAATAGACTAGACCGCCGATGATGGGGAGATCGGGGTTCGATTCTTGTTCGGGTGTACTGAGGGTGGTTATTCCAAAAATAGTTTTCCACTCTCCCTACACGCAAATGCGGGTACGCTTACTATAAATATAACCTTCCTAATCCCTAAAACCATTAGCGCAATTAGTACACAGGCGTATAGCCCGAACGGGAGCGGTGCTAATAGTAATAATAATAATAAAATCTGATGTGAACTGAGGCGCCGTTTCCAATTTATTCCTGATCGAAACGAATTCAAAAAAATGAAGTGGTGTCGCGTCGCCTTGATTGCGGGCAATTGAAAGACGACTGTCATGTCTGCGGCCATGTGTCATGTGTCATGCGCCAGACGAGAACACATTCGTTTTGTTTCGTTCCCGGCAACCAACGCGCGCGCTCTCACATACACTTTAAACGCAATAAAAACGAGTCCGAGTGTGGAGAATGCAAACTGACCTTGAACAAAGCACCGAATTTAATATATACGTGCCTTTCCTCGACCGCTTCAGTGCGAAGTCCTCCGTTGAAGCACACACAAATACCCTCCCGTGGACAGAGTAGTACGGGAGGTTGACTGATTATTTAAAATGATTTTTTTTAAGCACCGCATTTATTACCCGTTCGGGTTATACGCTTACTAACTACGCTAATGGTTTTAAGGATTAGGAAGATTATATTTTGAGAAATTATACACACGTTTGCTAGGAGGAGAGTGGAAAACCATTTTGGAAAACCATTCCTCAGTGCACCCGATCGAGATTCGAACCTCAATCTCCCCGTAATCGGCAGTTTGGTCTACTGCGAGAGTAGCGCGTTAGAGACGGGACACTTAAGTGATGTCTCTTAAAGTTTTAAGTTAATACATAAGACTGTGACCGACCTTTGGATTAGGTCACTATAAACCTATGGCTTTTTTAGTTCCGTTTATAATAATGTATACTCCGTTTTAGATGGTGTCGGGAAAATTGCGCCCGGGAAACACTGTGCCCTCGCATGAATTATCACACTAATAGGTGGGAAAAGTGCGACCCACGACCTTGTCTGTCTCACCTAAATAATTTTAACAAGGTCGTATGGCGCACTTTTCTCACTTTCCTCACGACCTTACATTTTCATCGGCGTAGATCGGTTCATCGCATCCTTTGTTTAGGAGGATGTATTTCAAATCGACTCATCGCACATCACTGAGGTCTTGAGGAGGTCAAATTAAATCGATTCATCACACCTGTCTCTTTGCCTGTTGTTTAGGTAGTTAGGTTAGTTAGGTTAGGTTAGGTTTTCAATGAAATAATAGATTAGTGTGTATCTGTAAGCATTTGATGTGAACGTATAAATTGAAGTTACCAAACTAATTTACGACCTTTTACTACATTTTTGAATCTAATCTAGACTCTTCAGACACTTTGTCATGGTCCTTGGGCGTACTTGTTTTGTAAGTGTCTAAAACAGTGTGCGGGGCGCACTTTTCACACCTAATGGTGTGATGATTGATAGGAGGGCACATTTTTCCCTTTTTTCTGGGAAGGCGCATCAGTTTTCCTGGGCGCAATTTTCCCTGATCCATTTTAGATGGCTTAATACAGCACGAGTCTGGGTGAGAGGTGGTATTTCTGTGTGATCACGTGGTCTGTATTGTATTAGAGCAGACAAGAGCGTCGAGAAGAGCTGAACTCACGACCTATTCAAAACCTTGCCAGTTAATTGTGAAGACAGGAAGAGGGGAGCTGTCTGTACTGATTGGCAGAGTGCGGTGACGGCTTTCTCTGTGAGGAGCTCCCACTTGGGAGAACAGGGTGACAGCTCGAGAGGGTGACAGGGGTGTCACTAGAGCACAAGATGCTGACAGGGGTGTACTAGAGCACAAGATGCTGACAGGGGTGTATACATCACGTGCGACAGGGTAAAAAGATGCTGAAGGGGTGTGTAATAACGTGTATTATAACAAGATGCTGAAGGGGTTGTAACTCGAGACAAGATGTTTACAGGACTGGTGATGTGACATTGCAGCACAAGATGCTGACAGGGGTGTGTACATTGAGAACAGATGCTGACAGGGGTGTGTAACTAAAGACAAGATGCTGTTAGGTGTGTACATCACGAACAAGATGCTGTAGGTGTGTAACTCGAGAAACAAGATGCTGACAGGGTGTCTGAGTGTATTAACTCAGACAAAGATGCTGACAGGGGTGTGTGACATTGTAATAACACAAGATGCTGATAGGCGTGTGTAACTCGAGACAAGATGCTGAGGTGTGTAACTCGAGAACAAGATGCTGTTTAATAGACGGCGCGTGTGTAACTCAAGAACAAGATGCTGATAGGCGTGTTAACTCGAGAAAAGATGCTGACAGGTGTGTAACTTGAGCACAAGATGCTGACAGGGGTGTGTAGCTCGAGAACAAGATGCTTACAGGGTTGTCACTCAAGCACAAAGTCTATCCTCACACTCATATTAACGGGATAAGAATTGAAAATTCAGAATTTAGAAGAAATGTACACGCATTCTCGTGAAAGAAGAGTTGTAAAACATTTAGGAAAGAAACCCTAAATACGCCAAGCTTGGATTCGAAAATCCAACCCCATCATCACCGGCAACACCCAACTAGACGAGAGTCACGCCTTTGTACGTGTTCGTGGTATAACTAGTGTTCAAGCCTTTGAAAGCAATTACAAAGTAAAGATCAGTATTATTTCAGTTTTATACATATTTATATAAAAATCATGAATCAGAAACTTCTCCAGTAGAAAAATTAGAGTTTATATTTATCCACGTGTTCAACGGTTGTTGAATATCTGTCGTGAGTATAGAGGCATTTTAATGATATATATTTTTATCGATTTAAAAGTTTCTTGTCTAATTCCACGACACCTATGTCTGATATTCAAGAACTTTTTAGTTTACTAAGTGAATAAAATTAAACTAAACGTTTCTACTGTAGCAATATTTTATTTATTTGGTCTCAAAAATTTTTTTTGCCATAAAAACTGGGGAAAAGAAACTTAATTTCACGCTCCTTCCACCCCACCATTATATCTGCCCCCCTCCTAAATATACCACATTCTCAGGCCTTGCCTCTCCCCCTAAACCCCTATAAGTCCCAGGGGGGCCTCTAAGTTAATATGAAGGGAATTGTCTCAAAGTTGTCGTCAGCAGGACCAGTGGCGCACCAAGTGGGAGAAAATTGTCGTCGGCAGGACCAGTGGCGCGCCAAGTGGGTGAAATTTGTCAGCAGGACCAGTGGCGCGCCAAGTGGGAGAAAATTGTCTCAGCAGGACCAGTGGCGCGCCAAGTGGGAGAAAATTGTCGTCAGCAGGACCAGTGGTGCACCAAGTGGGTAGAAAATTGTCACCAGGACTGTGAGTTGCAGCACAAGTGGTAAGAGAAAATTGTCACAGGACCAGTGGCGCCCAAGCGGGAGAAAATTGTCGCCGCTTGGGAGGAAGGCAGAGGGACGAGCCCACATCTCGCGAAACTACCGGACTGGGGGAAGAGGGGTTTGGGTCATGCTCACGGGGCCTTGGAATGGGTCCAGATCATCTACCCAGACTCTTGCGGATCTAAGGGGGCTACTGACCCCGATTTTGAAACCATTACAAAAAAAAGGTAAGAGTCGACCATCTCATGAGGGATGAAAAGAAATATTTTTTTTAGCACCACGTCTTGCTACCTGTTCGTATTATACGCTTATGTACGAATTACACTAGTGGGTTAAGGATTAGGAAGGCTTAGTTAAGAGGACGTGCATCCGCATTTGCATGCAGTAGAGTGGAAAACTATTTAGGGAAAACCACCCTCAGTGCAACCTACCGGTATCGAACCCCGATCTCCCCGTCTTCGGAAGTGTAGTCCAACACGGGATTAGCGCGTTAGACCACGCGGCCACTGAAGTGGGTTTTGTTGGTTTATTATATTTTATCAGGTTCAAAGAATATCGCTTTACCCATCAAAACTAGCGGGGACTCACTACCCAGCTGTTGCTGTTTCGTCCATCAAGGCGAGAGACGAAGACATCGTGGGAATTTAATTCAAGCGTCCTCAGAGTACATTCCACGACAGAAATAATTCACGTTTACCCGCTTGGTCGCCGCGTGGTCTAACGCGCTACTCTCGCAGTAGACTAGACTGCCGATGACGGGGAGATCGAGGTTCTAATCTCGGTCGGGTGTACTGAGGGTGGTTTTTACAAACTGGTTTTCCACTCTTCCTCCACACTAATGCGGGTACATTCCTAAAATATAAACTACCTCATCTCTAAAAATTAGAGTAATTATACTACTATAAATTCACATGGCTGACTCACTCACTGACATTAATTTTACCCACTTCCAGATGAGCTTAGAAACTTGAAATTTGGCATACTTTTAGCTTCTAGCCTGCCACCGACGGGAAGATTACCAAAAAGTTAAAAAAAAAATTTTAACCCCGAAAAAAATTCAAAAGGTGGAGTAACTTTAAAGTCGGTGCGGTATATATATATACAATACAATACCGGTAACTTTAAGTTGTTACGTTCAAAACATTACATTAGTTTACATCCACTTGCAAAAAAACTCACTGGGAGCTTGGGGGCTCCACCCCCAACGAGCGAAGCGAGTTAGTATACAAGTGTATAACCCGAACGGGTAGTAAGACGCGGTACTAAAAAAATTGTAATAAAATAATACCCGTTTACACTCGTCCCTTTCACACCATAGTTTTATTATTATTATTATATATTATTACCATGGGGTATTTAACGTTTAATTTCTGAACCGACTGATTCGTATAAGAACACGACTTACAAACTAACTTAAATCTAGAACAAACACAGACCCCAGACCGTCAATTCATCGCTGTGAAAGTGATACTCCAATCACACAAGTCATACACTTTTTCCGGCCATGCAGGAATCGAACTCAAGATTCTTATTTCAGTAGGCAGACACTGCTAAGGTGTCAGACCAAAAATTTTTAGTACACAAAATAAGGTAGTATAAAAGGAATTGCATCAGCATTTGGCTGGAAAGGAGATAAATCCAAGTGAAATTCCCTTTGTATCAAATAACTTTTTTTTTAACCAATGACTATCAAATACTCAGGAGTACAGAGTTCGAACCTTGATTGGATGCAATGAGGAAGGATTTCTCAATCAATAATGTGGTTTCCCATTCGCCTTCCCTTGATTTTTTTTTAGTACCACGTCTTACTACCGTTCGGTGTATACGCTTATGTACTAATTACTCTAATCGTTTTAGTATTAGGAAGGTTACATTTAGAGGAAGTAACACGCATTTGCGTGGAAAACTATTTTGGAAAACTACCCTCGGTGCACCCGACCGAGATTCGAACCTCAATCTCGCAATTATCGGCAGTCTAGTGCGGTGGTACAAGATTAAATGTTGCATTTTTCTCGGTGGTAGATTGACGTAATGGGGTCTGGTGGTTGTGCGTGTGCCATAACTAACAGAGGACACGTGTCAGGTACATGATAGCCCAGTACAAGCGACTCTTTTTTTTTTTAATGTGCTTCCTTTCCCCACTACCTTAGAATTTTTGTAAAAGACTTTGGCGGACTCATGAGGAATAAATTATTCAATCAGGCTTTGAAGCCTAGAACTCGGTATTCCCCTAAACCTCCCCTCCCCCTCCTTTTTCACATGACACATGATATACCACACTGTTCAAACATGATTGGAGGAAATGAACAGTCGTAACCAGCATGCTAATACATACCTCGTGAGTTGCGAGTAAAGAGAGTTACAAACCAAATATAATTTTATTTTACTTTTTACAAATTGTTTCTTACAGACCGTCTGTACCCTCTCCTACTTCTTTGTCTTGACATAGTCTGTCCTGTATCTGAACCCTCTCCTATGTCCTCTGTCTTGACATAGTCTGTCCTGTATCTGAACCCTCTCCTAGCGTCCTGTCTCTCTTGACATAGTCTGTCCTGTATCTGAACCCTCTCCTAGTGTCCTCTGTCTTGACATAGTCTGTCCTGTATCTGCACCTCTCTAGCTTCTCTGTCTCTACTCTTGACATAGTCTGTCCTGTATCTGAACCCTCTCCTAGCTTCCTCTGTCTTGACTAGTCTGTCCTGTATCTGAACCCTCTCCTAGCTTCTCTGTCTTGACATAATCTGTCCTGTATCTGAACCTCTCCAGCTTCCTCTGTCTTGACATAATGTCCTGTATCTGAACCTCTCCTAGCGTCCTCTGTCTTGACATAGTCTGTCCTGGATCTGAACCCTCTCCTAGCGTCCTCTGTCTTGACATAGTCTGTCCTGTATCTGACCCTCTCCTAGCGTCCTCTGTCTCTACTCTGACATATCAAGTGAGATGACATCAGTTAGGCTGTTAAAGCAGAGTCCCCAGTGTTTGAATGGAGATCCCGAGATAGTGAGTTAGTGACGTCATGTCACGTGATATGTCACTTGGAAATAAAAAAGAAACATTCTTTCTCTCTGTCTGAGCCAGGCATGCGCATTGCTCCCTTCTCCGGGTCTTGTAATTTCTGTCGTTGTCGAACTGGCAAGACAAATAGTCATGTTGGAACTAACTTTTATTGCCTTCATTAGTGATTAATTAAACACTCCCATTTACAATGGTCTAAGGCGTCACTCTCGCATAGAACTGGACTCCCAATGGTAGCGAGTTTGGGATTCAAATCCCGGTGGGTAGTACTAAGGGCGGTTTTTACTCAATTGTTTTCCAATCTCCTACCACGCAAATGCAGTCACACTTCTTCAAAATTCAACCTTCTTCATCCCTAGCGCATTAATGTAGATAAGCTGACAATCTGGATGAGTAGTAAGGCGCTAATACAGTTAAGAAAAAAAATAGCACTGCTTCTTACTATTTGTTCGGGTTATACGGATATTTACTAATTACATTAATATGTTATTAATGAGGAAGGTTTTTAATTTAGATGAAGTGCACCTATACTCGCACGG
Organism: Timema podura; assembly: GCA_033556935.1. Classification (NCBI taxonomy): domain Eukaryota; kingdom Metazoa; phylum Arthropoda; class Insecta; order Phasmatodea; family Timematidae; genus Timema; species Timema podura. Next base: position 80,976,786 of record JAVRXN010000011.1, read on the forward strand.
AGACAAAGTGGAAAACCATTTAGGTAAAACCACGTGACTGAGATTTGAACCTCAATCTCCCCGTTATCGACAGTTCCAGTCTATTGCGAGACTGACTACCTTAAACTATTTGACCACCGAAGCGGTTGTTATCATTGTTAACCACAATAAAATAATTCTGTGCTTTCAAAAAGGCTCTTTATCCACTTTAGTGGCTGCATAGTCTAAGGCGTAACTTTAATGTTAGACTGGCCTGCTGAGAACGGGGAGATCGGTGTTTGAACCCGGTCAGGTCTACTGAGGGCGGTTTTTCACTCTCCTTTTCCGCAAATGCGGGTATGGCGATTACCTCTAAAATGCGTCCTTCCTCATCCTTGCCCCTAAGAGTAATGATCATATATGCGTTTAACCTGAACAGGTAGTAAGACGCGGTGATAAAAAAAAGGGCCCTTCCTATGAAAACTGTACTGTAGCAATTGGCACCACGCTGTCCAGCTCGCGAGGTCCGTCATCAATAAAAACGGTCACATATGATGACATAACGTTACGTGTGTGTGGGGACACAGGTGGGTGCAAAGGAACGCCAAGATCGTGGTCAGTCGATATCCTGCAGGGGACCACCCTCCCACCCACCCCCCTCGTCAACTATTACCAACACGGACAACAAAAGGTACTGATGACGTCAGAACGGTGTGATCGAGTGAGCCACCGAGGAAAGTCATTCATCTATTTTCATTTATTTAATTTATTTGAGGTATTGGATGTACACTTTCTGAACCGACTGATTATATCAGAACACGACTTATAAACTAACTTAAAATCTAAAACAAACACAACATCCAGTCCCCGGGCCGTTAATTCATCACTTTGAAAGGGGAATACCACATCCCACCAATGATAACTTTTTCAGTCATGCCAAGAATCAAATCCGGGACCTTTAGCTCAATAAACAGACACGCTACCGACAGGATACAGGGAACACCACCTCAACGTTTGGGCATGGATTCATCGACGTGTCGTGTAGTGTTGCCAGGGTAAGTAGAGCTAGTTGAAACCATTCAGTTCAGTTATCAGAAGAAAGGCTTTGGCGTCGTCCTTAAATTACGAAATGCTTTTTAAAATAATTATAGAAACTTCCTTCCCCTTACTTTTCCCCAAAATAAGGGATGGTAAAAGTTTTCACCCCCCTCCTCTACCTCTCTATAGTACGTACTTTTTGTACTAATTGGTAAATTAGATTACTTTTATCGTTTAGTTATTTTTTATTACTACTAAACTATAATTCTGTTGTCGTGTGTGTTGTAATTAACTATCTCGTGCAAAATTTGAAGTCTATGATTCAATCATTCCTAAAAAACAGTGAAAGATAGTGAGTAAAGTGATGTTAATCAATGAATAAAAATTAAATATTTCATAATTGTTATTTTTTAGATTCTGTCTCACTTTCCGTTTTTTGGATTTCACCCCACCCCCTTCTTTCCCTTTTACCATCGTAAGAAAAGTAAAAAAATATTGACCCCCCTCCGAAAACCCTTTCGTAATTTGAAAACGGCCCCTTTCAGAAAATGTAAACTTTTTTTGCGGCCAAATTGATGAAATTTTATTATTTTATTAGTGTTATTTTATAGGTATTGATAGTATCTAAAGTGTCAGTTACAGATTATACGACTTGACGTATGAATACGTGAAAGTAGGTGATTCGATCTGCAGTTGTCACTTTTGATAGATATCATCAAATACCTATCATATAAAACACTAATAATACAAGTAAAATGTTATTAGTGTTGACCGCATGTTTGTATTTTCTAAAAAGCCCTTCCTTGCAAAATCCTACTATAAGTAGGATCTTGTCACTTCTTTTCTTTTTATTAACGTGACTATACAATACAAAATGGCGGCTGAGGATCTTCCAACACCACATCACACTGGGTTTATCGGTTAGCCTTGAGAATGACTTCGAAAAAAAATGGGCCGGAGAAGAATAGTAAGCAATATGAACCAGACCTGATAATCGATTGTGTTTTTTTTTTTTTTTTGATTGACCCTCCGAAGTAATTTCTCTGAGCACGATAGGACTTTATTACACAGTCAGCAAAGTCCGTAATGACACGGTCAACTTCACAAACGACCACAATTTGCCAATCACCAACCTTCTCGCATGCCAAATTCATCTGGCAGTTTTTGTTGGTTTTATTGTCTTTAGTTTTTGTTGTTGTTGTTGTTACCTTCATGAGAGCCGCCTCTGGTATCTTGTGGTCAGAGTCTTTGGCTACAGATCCGGAGGTACCGGGTTCAATCCTCAGCGTTTCCAGATTTTTTTTCTATGAAGCAGTGGTTCTGAAATGGGGTCAACTCTTGCCTCGTTGAGGACAAATTAGGAGCTATTTGAATGTAAAAGGAGCAGCTTCAGTGTAGAAAACTGAGATTAATAGCTGGGGGGGGGGGGGGTTTTGTAATGACCAGTAGTTGGCACTATCTTCACCAAAAGACGGTGGGCTTTCAGTCGGTATGGATCTATTGCGGGCTGGAGCTATGAAGGTTTTTTGTATACCTTTATGAGTTGCTACGCGACTTAACATTTTTGCGCCGGAAAAAAAACCGTGATGCCCAAACCCAGAGATTTGAAACGGAGAGAAATTTTCTATTTTTAAAAATTTTTCCTTTATTTTTTTTTTTGTCTTTTTTCCCGGGGGGAAAATATCCAAACATTTAAATGTATTCAAATAAAGCAAAAACATTGATTTCTAGTCCTCTTCTCAAGACTCACATATCGACTACAGTGCCCGGTGGTTGGGTGTGTAACTAGATAGGCCTACTAGAAACATAATAGGCCTACAAATTATACTTGAAACATAAAAAGGATCAAAGTGCGATTTTCAACATTCTTCATTTAACAACAACGAAATTGGAATTAATTAAATTGATTTTTTTTAGCGCCATTCCTTAATATCCGTTTGTATTATACGCATGTGTACCAATTACGCTCATGTGCTAAGGAAGAGTAAGGCTACATTTTTGAGGAAGTGTTCCTGAATTTGCGTGAAAGAAAGTGAAAAATCACTTAGGAAAAACACCCTCATTTATCAGAACGGGATTCGAACCCCAATATTGCCGTCGTTTACAGTCTAGTATATTTAAAGAGTGACGTCTAGAATCTAAATCATTTGGTTATTAAAGCGTTTTTTTTATAAAGTATAATAAAGAAAACCACACGACGATGCTACTCCTGGTCCAAGCTGTATCACTTACCTAAGTTAGGTGTTTTCCGTTTGGTAACACAGGCTCTTAAGGTGGGAGCGTAGGGGACGCGAGAAAAGGTCCGGGTTTGGGCAGTTTTCACAGAAAAACTATTTTGGCCAAAATAAATCAAACATCACTTCAATAGAAATATAAAGTTTAATTTTCTTCACGTGGTGATATCAAAAGTTGTTGAATATATTCATGATCATTGTGGCATTAGACGAGAAATCTTTTTAAATGAAGAGAAAAAGTTTGTCATTAAATTCCAGGGCATCTTTGAAAGATATTCAACAACTGATGATATCACGAAGTGAAGAAAATTAAACTCTATGTTCGTACTGAAGCAATATTTTATTTGTTTTGCCTTTTTTTTTGTGTGTATGTGTTAAAAAATTGCAAAAATAATGCCTTTCACAAGAACTCCTACCATCCCGCCTTAATCTAAGTTACCAGTTGGTACATGAAGAGTTATTTGTGGAAAAACCATGTATTTTGACACCTACTATTTTCATCGCGCTTATCAAGATGTTCCAGGTGTAATCGGGTTTTAAATGTTCCGTCTCAGATTTTCTCTAAAAGCAAAAAGGTGACCTGGTGGTCTAGGGGTAAGGTGTCAGACTTCTGTGCTGAGGGTCTGGGGTTCAATCCTCGGTCCCGGCACAGATTTATCTTATTGCCAAACCCTTCCTTCACCTCTGACAAGACTTGTATTAATCACAACTTGTGAATGTGTGGAATGCCAGGCCTCCACCGCGGTTCGGATTCCACGTTAAACTGTAGGTCCTCCATTTCATCTCACAATCACCCTACCATCACACATTAGCGTAAGTGCGTATAACCCGAACGGGTAGTAAGACGCGGTGCTAATAATCTAAATCTAAAAGCAAACTACAACCCTTGTTTCTTGGGCCCCGTGTTGTGAACCCTTGGAAGGCAGACAGACTGGCGCTTATATCTTTCTCTCTTCAATGCGGGAACTGACAAAGCATTCCAAAGAGAGGGGAGGAGGGGGAAACTATTAATAAGGAGTAAGGGGTGGGTCACCCTCTTCCCCTATTTACAAACCCACACCCCTCCCCAACATCCATCTCCTGATATCTGTGGCCACGCTGGCTGCGAGATACAACTTTTCAACCCCCACCATCACCCCCCCCCCCTTCATCCCCTAAACCAACAAACCACAATCTTGGGAAACCCAGCCGTCTTTGTATAGTGCGTTCACTGTACACACATTCGTACAGGACTCTGCAATACCCCAGGATGTTTTTATTTTGGCCTTAGCCTTCAAATTAAGGGTAGTTAATTGATGAATGATATTTTTTTATCCCAAATATTTTTTTAAATGGCTATAAACATTTTGTTTAATATATTTAGGGAGTATTTGATCCCCTAAAATAATATTGTAATCTGTTTTTTTTTTATAAAAGTTCGTTAAAAGATTGTTTACTGATGAGTGATTATCGAAAATTCAAGATATTTTGTAAATGGCTTTAACGATTTTGTTTTAAATATACAGGATACACTATGAAGCTCCAACATTTTGAAGGTCTATTTTTTTTTTATTTAAGGATCTACAATCATCCTCTCAAATGCCAAAACCAACGTAAGGACGCTTCTTTCACATTGACCTACTGGGTTTTTCTTTCAAAACGCACTCCTTCAGCAACCATTCATAACTGACTGTCCATATGAGTTTTTCCACATACATTTCTTGGATATCTCATTTCCAACAGCATTCACCTTGCTCTTGTGTTTCTCCTGACAAAACTACACTTCACATCCATAAAACAATGTTGGCGCTAACACACTTTTATATACTGCCAAATGAAGGGCTCGTCTGTTGATTGAAGAAATAATCTGCATTCAGAAACTACGGAATTGTACAGGCATACCTCCAATTTAGACATTACCAAGACCATGTCCAAACTCTTTCTTCTCTGTATGACGGAAAATTCCCCGATGTGCGTCATCCGGTTGTCAAATTAATGTATGTGTAACGTTATTCTAAGAACAGTTCTTTAGACCCTTGGGCTAGGAGCAATCGTTAAGACAAGAGGGATAGAAAAAAAAAAGATTACTGGAATTAATTAGTGTTACTTTCTTTACTCGTTCAATTGGAGCCCAGAGCGACCGGCTACTAATGGTATATGTATAGAGTGATGGTGAGAGCTTGGAATGAGCTCAACAAAGACAATTCGATCCGAGTGTTTTTTTTTAAATTCACTGGAAAATTTTTCCTTATTTTATTTCCGAAAAAAAAAACCGTTTTAGGAAAAATATCTATTATATTTTTTACGGAAACAAAATTACAATGATTTCAAATAAAGCAATAACAGATATTAAAATGTTTATTGGCTCACTCACATATCGACTACAGTGCTTCGTGGTTGAATATATCACTAACGTCGGGTCTGCTGTAAACCAGATATGTTAAAGACTTCAATATTATTATTATTAGTGCCCTTACAAATGAATATATTCTCTTTCCTTTCAATCTTATAATTTTACCGATAAAATTTTCATCTTTTAATGGCATGATTTTTGGATTTTTATTTTCAATATAATTATCATAATTATTAAAATAATTCAGAATAATTTAAGTTTGGCTTGAGTAATTGCCAACAGATTATCCCCCTTACACTTACCACCAACACACTATTTAATATATTTATATATACAATCGTCAAAAAAAATCGAACTCAATACTTTGATAAATGTCGATGTTTCATGACCTCTGTAATCGAGAAAGTTGTTTTCTCGGTGAAGTCTGTCTGACGATTGGTTTCATAAGGTTCCCCGAGGTCGTTCTTGGAAATAAATATCTGACCCTTAAAATTAAGAGTAGTCTACTTAGGGCCAAAAAAACCAACATATTCTCGAAAGATTTTGATTACATTTTATATCTAAGCTCTGTTTAGTATTACAAATAAAATTTAAACTCCTTTTTCCATAAAAATGACTTTAGGGTATTTCCACATAGGCAGAAATTTCCAACTTTGATCATATTTCAATAACTGTTTGAGATACGCAAATATATTATCCTTATAAAGTTGTAGTACTATTAAAAATAAAAATCTTTTGTTTGAAATAAATTTTTATAAAACCAGAAGTTTGAGTAGTTTCTGATCTATATTTTTTTCTATAGAGTTTTTGAAAAAAATAAATTGACTATTATGCTCTTTGTTGGACATAGATGTTCCTCTTTTTTTCATTGTTTCTGTAACAATGTCTATTATTTCATTTATACTCTTTGGTGGAGTGTTTCTCCAACACTATGTATATTATTTCGTTTCACAACCTTAAAGAGTTTTAAGTAAATGTCTATTTTAAGATAAAAGAGAGATAAAGTCTGTAATCGGTGCACCGTACCATTTATTTTTGTTTGTTATAGAAACTAGTAAGTGGCCATCCTTAAATTACATAAGATTTTTTTGGAAAAGGGGGGGGGGATTCAGTATTTTCTCACGAGGGTTTTGGGGGGTTTGGGTCAAAATCCATATCAAGTAATGTTTTTATCAATGTTTATTATAAGGAAAAAATCTAATTTTTTCTGTCAGAAAATAGCTATATCAATTATAAAATTTCACTTAGCCTATATTTAATTTATTTACTGCATATTAAAGTATTCTAAAATTTCATCTCATTCGCTTTATTACCCAATCTTTATGTCTAAAAATAATAAACAAAAGATTAAAATAAACTAATTTACCAAATCGTAAAAAAAAATATTACGTAGTAGGGGATGGAAATTTATGAACCCCTACGTGGCAGGATTTGGGGGAAAGGGGGGAGAGGGTCAAAAATCATGCGGAAAAAAAACCTTACGTAATTTAAGGACGACCCCTAAAGAAATACGTACCTCAACTGACATTCCCTTCCACATAATCTCGTGTACGAAAACATCGCCCAGGGCTTGTTGTTATCTAATTGGTTGTATTTGTTCTGTGATTACATTAAAAAGCGCGCCAAAAAGAGACGAGCGGGTGAGGTGTATGCGCGCGCAACTTGTAAATAAAGCACGGGATTGCTCCGGACAACGCAGGAAGGGGAGGGGGGGTAGAGTCGTTGACCCCAAACCGTAGCGCGGCGCGCGCCCGTCATTTGTCAACAAGTGGGCGCCCACCTTAAGACAGGGCCTACCTCAAGAAATAGGAAGGGCGCGCCCACCAGTCGTAAAAAAAATACGAAAATTACCATACTGCATTATATTAGTTAAGTAAATACTCCTTTTTTTTTTAAAGGAGAGTCGAGGTCACGTGACCTAATCCTTGTTTGGGAGGTGCAAAATTGATGAGCTAAGGGAAGAACTGCGTGTTCTTCATTGGTCTTCTATTCTACGGTCTCCGTTTCGGACAGTACAGTGACAGGCTTATTTTTAGCATCGCGTCTCACTAACAGTTCGGGTTATACTCATCTGTACTAATTATAAGAGTTTTAAGTTATGACAAAGTTGAATTTAGAGGAAGTGTACCCACAGTTGCTTGGCGGAAAAGAGGAGAAAACTTTTAAGAAAAAAAAACACCCTCGGAACATCTGACCGAAATTCGTATTCAGATATCCCCGGTCATTGGTGGTCCACTTTATTGGTAGTGTGACTCCTTAAACTAGAACAGTGGTACACCCAAGGGGAGGGAGGGGCGGGGTAAGGGGGGAATTTGACTCCCGATACATTCCTCCATACCCCCTTCCCCAACAAGACCATAAATAATGCTAATAAAAGTTTAAATTATATGAAATAAAACAAACGTATGAATCAGTGAAGATGTGTAGAAACTATCTAACCAACTTCGGTGACCGCACGGTCTAACGCGCTACTCTCGCAGTAGACTAGAACAGAGCTTCTGAAACTTTTTCTACTCGTGACCCTTTTTCGCCTGAGAAATTTTTAAACGACCCCAGGTGTATAGGCCTATAAAATAGTTACACAAATCTAACATTGACTGATAATAAGTAATAAAATTTATTTTAAAACAATTCTTTGGTATACAGTATATCTAATTTTACATTTATTCAAGATGAAAGCAAATATTCACACTTATGAGATGTATGTGCTTGTTTGTTTTTTACGTAAAGAATCAAATCTTGGCTGAATATTCGATACTGCAGGACCAGAAACAAGGTTGCAGAGAAGTAGCGCGATACAATTGGGTTGAGAGCTGCCAAAAACACCTCGGATTCACTACGAGTTTGATTTTGAATTAATTTTTGTCGTTGAACGTTCATAATAAACCTTTTACTGCTGTCAAATTCTTCGCGACCCCCACATTCAGTTACTTGACTCCCATGTGGGGTTGTGACCCACAGCTTAAGAAGACCTGGACTGTACTACCGATATGACGAGGAGATCAAGGTTCGAATCTCGGTTGGGTGTACTAAGGATGGTTTCCCCCCCAAATGGTTTTACATTCTCCATCGACGCAAATGTGGGTACACTTCCTACAAATATAACCCTCCTGTTCTTTAAAACAATTAGCGTAATTAGTACATAAGCGTATAACCCGAACGGGTAGTAAGACGCGGTGCTAAAAAAAAAAGGAAACTATAATTTGCTACGTTTTAAGACCAGGTTTACGACTTGATATTCAAAATGTAAACTGTTACATGCCATAAAATTATAGCTTAAAATTTTTTATTAGAAAAAATTACAGAAAAAAGGAGGCATTTTTAGAGGTAATATACCCGCATTTGCATGGAATAAGAATGAGAAAAACCACCCTCAGTAGACCCGAAAGGAATTCGAACCCCGATCTCTCAGTCATAATCAGGCCAGTATAACACGAAAGTGACGCCTTAGACCATCCGACCACTGAATTGGGTAACTGTTTCATACGGAGAGTGGGGTTATGGAAGATATTTTCGAATAATTGTACCCGCATTAGAGTTGTGAAGGCACAGGGAAACTGTACAGTAGTGAAAAATCACCCGAGTTGCACGCCGCGGAGTTTTGGAACTTCGACTTCCCCCGTCAGAGACAAGCTATTTTATTGCGGGACTGACGCTTTGAACAGCGTGACCTCCAATGTGCCCCCCCTCCCTTTTACCCCTACCTCCTGTTCGTTAGAAACCTATCGAAACCTAATAAAACACAATCAACACGGCACGAACTTTCACCAATTTATATCACTCCTTATTAGTGGACAATAAAACAAATTAGTAGCCAGCCCATATTATTCTTTACACGTATGGAAATGTGTCCAGTGATTTTGAACTATCTACAGCGTCATTAAAATTAACAACATGTTAGTATAGGAGTTTTATGAACTAGGAGGAAAATCACTCTTAATTAGTTGACATCAATGAATAACAATTTTTATAGTTGTTTGTTATATTATATATATATATATAATTTAAGGATATGAATTTCAGTCTCCGAAGCTAATTTTAAAAATAGTGTGGATATTACCCAAGAATCACCCATCATACATGAATAAACTTTGCCCTAGCTCAAAATAAAAATATGTAGGCCAACCATTTTTTTTTAGCACCGCGTCTTACTACCTGTCCAGTGTATACGCTCCTGTACTAATTACACTAATGGTTTTAAGGATTAGAGTGGTTTAATTTAGAGGAAAGTATACCCGCATTTACTTGGAGGGAGAGTGGAAAATTATTTAAGTAACCCCCCCCCCCCAGTGCACCCGACTGGTATCGATCCCAGATCTTTCCGTCTTCAGCAGTCTAAACCTAACACGAGAGTAACACGTTAGACTATGTGGCCACATTTATATACATATATTATTATTATTATTATTATTATTATTATCACCGCGTCTTGCTACCCGTTCGGGTTGTACGCACTTACGCTAATGTGTAATGGTAGGGTGATTGTGAGATGAAATGGAGGACCTATAGTTTACCGTGGGATCCGAACCACGGTGGAGGCCTGGCATTCCACACAGTCACAAGTTGTGATTAATACACGTCTTGTCAGAGATGAAGGAAGGGTTTGGCAATCAGATAAATCTGTGCCGGGACCGAGGATTGAACCCTGGACACCTAGCACAGAAGTCTGACACCTTACCCCTAGACCACCAGGTCACCCTATATATACATATATTAATCGCGCTAATATGGTAGGGGGCGAGGACGAATAATGTACCCACATATGTACATAAGAAGAGTGGGGAACCACTTAGAATAAAAACACCTTTATTAAACGCGGCGGGGATTTGAAACCTGACCTTCCCATCCCTGAGAAATTAGACTAAATTAACTCGACATATAGGCCGTGCACCCGCTGAAGGTATTTATATAGAGTTAAATGTTAACGTATTAGATAGTGATAAAAAAATAACTGGTTTATATTTGTAAAAATAAAAATATATTTATATTTATCATGAAAAACTATTCCTCCGGCTATTGGCTATTTTAAGAATATTTCAAATTTTATAAAACTACCCTTAGATTAATTTATTTAATGAAAGTTAACAAATATTATTTTTTATAGTGTAAAAGAGTCGCCAAATATCAATTTGAACTAAATCGTTAGAAAAGGCCTATGTTCAAAAAAATACAATTTAAAAAATCAGTTATCTGTAAGCTACTATTAATGATTTTTTAAAAAAAAATATATATATAATGTATTTATAATATAAAAACTTTTGTCCAATTTTGAGCCCGAATCGCTAAAGCATTTTTTTAAATATTCAAATAAAAAATGTTATCAGTAAGCTACCCGTAATATAAAAAGTATACAATTTTATTTTTCATGTCAAATACTTCCCAGATATACATTTTAAACAAAATCTTTAAGGCAATTTTTCGAAATATTTCGAATTTTTCAAAATCACTAATTTGTAAACTAGACCTTAAACGAATTTTTACCCAAATGCCAACTAAGCGTATACAGTGTTATTTGTAAGGTAAAACATTTCTAGATATTCATTTTAAACAAAATTCGTTTGAGACCATTTAAAAAAAAATTGCAGTAAAAGAATAATTATTTATCATAAAACTACCCTTAAAGGGTTAGGTTCAAAATAAAATATTAAAAAACATAAAATATCAAGTTTGAAAAAATCCATTAAACTGTTTCAAGATCTGTGTCCCTGGACAGAAGTCGACATGAGGACAGACAGAATCGTAAAATTCACTTTTTGGGATTCAGACACACATACAACGTAAGGATTCATGATAACTTAACATTAAAATACTAATTAACTAATTACTCTAGATTTAATGATCACTATAGTTTATTATTTAAATGTAAGAAGCACCAATAAATGTCTTTATTAAATTTTATTAAGAAATCAATTTTTTTAAATAAAAAAATCCCTTTTCTTTTTCAATTTGTGTTCGCTCTTTAACCTCATTAAAAGTGGGTTGCAAAAATGCTATTAATGTGCCGCGAACACAAAAAGGTGAACCAGTACACGGCTTATACCGCGTGACCACTGGGAGAGGGTACTATTTCATTTTGTCCCTCCCCCCCCCCTCCCAGGTTGAAAAACCTGATCCTTGTTCTGTGTCTAGGCTGCTTTTACCGTCTTATCTAATCAGCTGGAAGATGTCGGTCGTAAATGTGAATCAAACTGCCAGGCTAGGGAGCTTTGAACAAACACTTTTCAGTCAAACGTAATAATAATTCACTTTTTGCAAAAATATTCAGGTTTGTAAACAGAGGCGCTCATCAGTGCCTACACCAATATTTCGAGATACATGTTTTGACGAAATTTTACTGGCACTTTCAAATAAATATCAACGGGAATAATACGCAAAAGGACGGGATTCTTTAACTTCTTTTTCTATGTCATATTATGTGGAATACATTTTTTTATCACCTACACAAAACGAAATTTCAAATTATGATAAAATTAATATTGTAAAATAGTTGTAGATAGCTTAAAAAAATTAAAATATTTTATTTTAGTGCAAGATATTTAAAATCCTAGAATTTTGTGAAAAATGTGTTGACTCCTAAAAGGTTAGGTTTTATTTGATTGGGATAGCTTATAATAATAAAAATGTTACTATTGCGTATTGAAATTCTTTTGTGTTATTTTGTGATTAAGGTGAGTGTTTTTGTTTTTTTAAATTACATGTAATTATTTTTCAATATTACATTTATTTGTTTTTGTGTGTATTGATGGTAAAATTATTACATTTTCCATTGTATGACATAACAAAATAAAGCATCCTGTCCTCTTTGTGTACTATTCCCATCAAAACATATTGAATTTAATTTAATCATTTTTACATTGTTATATGTAATCAATATATATTTAAATATAATTAATTTATTGTAGTAGCATTTAGCTGATAATGTTTCATAAAAAGTTTAAAGAATGTTCACTAACGGATAAGAAGTAATGCAAAAGACTTTAAATTGCTTCAAGAAGGGTTAATATTTTTACAAATATTCTTTAATCTCCTGTTGAGGGACTTAACCAACCAGCGCAGGTATAGCCCTTGAAAACCATCCCCCCTCATGCCGTTTTCCTCCACAAAATAAAATAAAATATTACACCAGTTAAAAAATAATAGTAGGCCTATATACAAGCATTCAACTAAATATATAATACTAAACACAGATTTAAAAAATATAATTATAATTTAAAAATTGGTAAAATACTCTCAATCTTTACATACTTTTAGGTAGTTTGTCAGATTGAAACAGTTTTTGCTACTTCCAATTCTCCTCTTTAAAAAATTGTATTCCTCATGTTCTTATTTTTATAGTCTTCTTTTAAAATGATAAAAAAAACCTACAGGTTTTTATGTTACTCCAGATGTGATTTTAAACATCGTTTGATGGTGTTATGAAATATATTTTAAATACATCTAGCTTTTTTTTTTTAGATGTCGACTACATTGTATTTATTGTCTGTCGGGGAAAAAAAAAACTGTCAGATAATTTGCAACACAAGTGTTGCAAAACCCCTTGATATTTTTCGAGCAATTTGCGTGCTTAATAAGACACGCCTCTTGAACTCCTTGGTTCGACAAGGCTCAGTTAGCGATTTAGATAGAAACACAAATCCAACTAGTGTCTAGACATTAGACCGGGGGTCGGCAAAATGTCGATCTCACAGCAATTTTAGCGTCCGATCACGTAAAAAAAAACTACATCGTCACGAAAAGAGACAAGCTTACCTTGCACTATTCATTATGATATAGCTTATAAGATAGGCCATAGTGTAATCTGTCAAGGTAAGACTTCTACCTTGCTTGGTTTCACTATGATACAGCTTATAAGATAGAGCCATAGTGTAATTTGTCAAGGTAAGACTTCTACCTTGCTTTGTTTCACTATGATACAGCTTATAAGATAGAGCCATAGTGTAATCTGTCAAGGTAAGACTTCTACCTTGCTTGGTTTCACTATGTACAGTTTATAAAATAGGGCCATAGTGTAATCCGTCAAGGTAAGACTTCTATCTTGCTTGGTTTCACTATGATACAGCTTATAAGATAGAGCCATAGTGTAATCTGTCAAGGTAAGACTGCTATCTTTCAGGATAAACGGAGGATACATTTTATTTATTTAATATATTTGCTATAAGGCAGGGTTATAAGTATTGGAGGAAATATTGAATTTAAGGAATAAAAACAAGATGTATAGAAAAAAAAATTGAGTGGAGAAACGAAGGGTGATTTGATAAATGTAAAAGTTGATCTGGGCCAATAAAGGTGGCCTACCCCTGCATTAGAAGGTAGGCAGATTTTAAACCACCAACCCGCCTCGGTGGCGTAGTTAGCTAACGCGCTAGTCGTGTTGAGCTCGACTGCCGAGGACGGGGAGATCGAGGTTCAAATCTCGGTCGGGTGAACTGGGGGGGTTTTTCCTAAATGGTTTTCCACTCTCCCTCCACGCAAATGCGGGTTCACTTCCTCTAAATTCAACCCTCCCAATTCCTAATCCATTAGTGTAATTAGTACTTAAGCGTTGAACCCGAACGGGTAGTAAGACGCGGTGCTAAATATTATTATTATTTAAACCACCAGAATAGTCTAGGCCTATAGGAAACTTCTAAACACCAGAAACCATGTGGGTTTATAAAGTTATTAGGTGGAGCTGTCGATCCATAGGAGAACAATCAGGTGAGGAGGAAAATACAATGCAATACAATGTATTGTGATACCCCCCCTAATAAATGAAATTCGATTCACAAATACCCATTTGACGCTTCTAAACCAGTTACTATTCGTTTCCCGGGCCTATTAAATATTATTTGGACTTTTCCAGAGTGAAAAATGGTAACTTTTAAATAATGTTTACAACAAGTGTATATAGAGAGTGATAGAAAATAGTTTTGTGTTTATTCCAGTAAACATGAAATGCGTGTACTGTTAAAAAGTTTAGTCAATATTTGACCTAAGCACAACATATGATTGGCGATATCTCAGTATGTACAAAGCGGTCACCTCTGGATAAGGGGATGATGTGCAGCCGGTTTCGTGTAAACAAACCAAACTAAATACCAGCTGCACTGTTACTGCACCGCACTCTTATGGAGGTAAATAGTTTACCCCAACCGAATACACTCTGTGGCTTTACTAACATTTGCTTCTCATCTTCCTACAAAGTAAATACTGATGCATTTCCTTTTTTTTAGACCCTAAAATTAACCTTCTTTAATCCTTTAACCTCAGTCTTGTCATCAATGTGTACTGCTTGTTCTTACCTGTGGCATTTATGACAAGGGGAAAAATATTTTAAAAAACACCCCAAGGAGTCGATTTAAATTATGGCAACAGCATAGACCTAAATCGCTTTAATATAACATAAAAATAATTGTAGTTGTGGTCTTAAATTTTTCAGGTAGTCCCCCACCAATCCCAAAGTCATAAAACGGCCACTTAAGGGCCAACCTCAAGACAAATTAACCGGGGAGTTTGATAAAATATTTCGTTAGAACCAGGAAACTTGTCGGAAGTGTGGTTTACTGTTCTCTTAAATTGAAAAGGGTGAAGAACGTTTCCACTTCCTTTTAAAAGAATGGAAACAACAACCCTACTTTACGCAAGGCTTTTATAGTTAATATTAGACAAAAAATCAGCCATCCATACACTAATACTATTTAATTAATAGTTTAGAAATTATTTGCCCGACTTATTTAACAGAATATCGCGACACACAAAAGTCTACACTATAAAGCAAGCACGCCTTTTTCCATAGAAAGCTCAAATATTGCAAATGGGATAGTGTTTATCTATCACCCGCCTCGGTGGCCGCGTGATCTAACACTCTAATCTCGCAGTAGACTATACTGCCAATGATGGAGAGATTGGGGTTCGAATCTCGATCGTGTATGCTGAGGGTGTTTTTTTATAAATTGTTTTCCACTCTCCCTCCAAGCAAATTGGAGTACACTTCCTATAAATATATAATATAATATAATCTTCTTAATCCCTTAAACCATTAGCGTAATTAGTACATAAGCGTACTAAAGAAAGAAAAAAATACTTTATTCCCGTTACCCAACACAGGTTTTAAATCTTTAACGTTCTTACATAAGCTCAATTAATAACTATGTGTTGAAATATTAACTACATAGAGTTACCAACTTAAAAAACTCTAATACACTAAAACATATAATATATTAAATCATAACAATTAGATGAAAATAATATTGTATGTGCTTATTAATAATAAAAATTAATCAACCAAGCTGGACCTAACCTTCCAAAGCTATGAAAATTAAATTACAATACAATGTTTGATGAATTTCAGAGAAGAGTTATTTTCGTGCAAAGTTGTCATGTGTGAATTTTGATAGAGACATTTTAATAAATTAAATTATTTAAACAACCAATCAAAATATTTTAGTGGTTGACTTTTTTGTGTGTGTATTATGTAATTAATTAAGCCATAATGTATTTTTTTAGTTACAAAAAAAGTTTTTCTCAAAAGAAAGCGTAAACATTCTCTACCCCAAATGCAGAACTCATCTCGGACCTACGAGTCATGTGAAAGTGCAGTCTATATGAATGATATAATAGTTTTAAAAAAAAACATACCTGCAGCTCTTGACCCGCGGGCCACGCCTTCCAACCCGTCCTGCAAGATGTTTTGTCTTCTGCCCGCTGTGGCGCTTGCGATAAGGCTCGCAACCACCGCACACAGTACTAGAAGAACCAGTCGAAACATAATCAAGTCTTTAATTAATCAAGGTACACCTTCAGATACCTTAACTGAAACCCTACAGGGACGACGAACGACCTTACACTGATTAGAATGTTTTCACTGACATCGCTATGAACCGAGAAGAGAGAGAGAGAGAGAGAGAGAAAAAAAAAAGACAGTGAAAATGGGGTCGCCACACAAGAAACTGTTCAATCCTCGGTCCAAATCAAAAATAAATCCGACGCCATATTCTTATGTTTATTTATTTAAATACGCGTTACTGTTTTTTTTTTAATTTATAATTTCTATCTCCAAGATAGCGAAGAAATCATGACCTAGTTACAATAGTTTTTTTTTTAAAAAAAAGCTAATCGATATCTTGAACTGCGATGTAAATATAAAGTCGGATCAATTACAACAAGATTTTAAAAAAAATTACAACTTTCTTTCACAATCGGGAAAAAAGTTTTTTTTACTTAATTTCACTGTCAACTTTTCCGAAGCGATATTTTCATCCTGTTTAACGAGTGAGAAAAACTATAAATTTATATTTAAAAAAAAAAATTTCGCTTTCCTTTTGAAATGTCACACGACCGATTAAAATAAAATTATCGTAATTGTTCTCACTCTCACGTTTTTTTGTTATTTTTTTCAAAAAAAAAGAGATACAATCACACGCGGACGTTCTTCTCTGACGTGTTTTAAAAAGGACCTCGCTCTACGACAGCTGAGAGCGTACTAAACATGAAAATGATACAGCACAACACTTTATATAGAGCGGGGGGCGGCTCACTTCATCTAGCGGCATCAGGACACAAACACAAACACAAACACACACACACCACTCTCTTCGTTCTTCTTCAAGGAACGGTTCGGTTTCTGAAACTGGTGTTCACTGCGACACTTTGATACACACACTGGGAACGACCCATCATACACTCGTTCATATACAAGAGATGGAGAGAGACATCGAGAAAGAAAGAAAGAGATAAAAAAAACAGCACACTAACAAAATGTGAACTAAAAAAACTAATGTGCCGAATCCCGCCAAGCCTGGAAGAAAGGAACGAACAAAATAAAAGGGAGAGGGGAGGGGGGTTTAAAGAGTGTTGAGGGGAAGTGTGGAGGGGAGGAAGAATAGGGAGAGAAAAGTGGGAGGAGGGGGGGAGCTTGTCAACTAGTCCTTAACCAATTTACTATGTGAAATCCCCCTGTCTCCTCTCACCAAATACTGTCACCACCAACCCTTTTTTTTCTTTCTCTCTTCTATTCTATTCTGTAGTCTCTCTCTCTCTCTCTCGCTCCCTCCCCCCCTTCTCATCAATCAAAACATCACCAACTGCACCAAATATCATTCTCAGGATGTATATAGAGAGACTAGAGTTGAATTATCCCGAGAATTCACGAGATCTCGTGTAGACGAGACGAATAATAGAAGTTTATTTTGCTATTTTCCATGCGGAAGCGTTTTTTTCACTGAGGCCTTGCGTAGCGCGCGGCGCGACTATTTTACTAAAAACTAAAAAAAAAAAAAAAAGATAAAACTTCTTCTTCTCCTTTCACCTTCAAGAGCTACGTTCGTGACACGGTCGCATCGCCACGCGCATGCGCGGATTCAAATTCCTCTCACTCGAAAAGTTCCTTCGTTTTACATCACATACCTTTATTCAACGTAAGAAACTTAAGAGGGGGGAGAAAATTATAAAATAATAATAAGTAGGGGGCCGGACTATGAAAATCTATAAATTATCAAAACAATTATCTATAAAATGCCTAGAAATTCTTTTAAAAAAATACAAATTTACACACACACAAATTCTCAATGAATGCACACGACTAAATCAAACACACACTTTGCAAATTGATTTTTTTTTTATGTAACGAAAAGTTAGTTTGAATTGAAAAATGATACCTGGACACAGGAATTTAACCCGGGACCTTTGGTTTAATACATCAACGCTCTAACCATTGAGCTATACAGGAATCATCCCGTGCTTAGGCTAATTCTTCACTCATATTTTAAGGCAAAGTCTGGACGTGTGGAAATCGTCATATACATATGAGTGGCTTTATGCTGCCAACTGTACACTGACAACTGTACGAGTGCTATATATCAGCTCCATGTGGCATTTTTCAATTTCAAGAATATGATATTTAGATGCGGTTGTAGCCGTAATTAACTAATTATAATATCTTAGATATTTAATACATAATTAAAGTCTTTCATTCTGCCTAATATAACATTAATTTACAAATATCTGCTTCAGAAGTAATAGCTACCCCCTCTCAACGCAACCCTCTCCAGTCTAGTTGCAGTCTCACCAGGAATGTGTAATACCTGCTTCAGAAGTAATAGCTACCCCCTCTCAACGCAACCCTCTCCAGTCTAGTTGCAGTCTCACCAGGAATGTGTAATACCTGCTTCAGAAGTAATAGCTACCCCCTCCCAATGCAACCCTCTCCAGTCTAGTTGCAGTCTCACCAGGAATGTGTAATACCTGCTTCAGAAGTAATAGCTACCCCCTCCCAATGCAACCCTCTCCAGTCTAGTTGCAGTCTCACCAGGAATGTGTAATACCTGCTTCAGAAGTAATAGCTACCCCCTCTCAACGCAACCCTCTCCAGTCTAGTTGCAGTCTCACCAGGAATATGTATTTTACAATCAAACAATCAAAGAGGATACAAAGTTCATTGACTACATTATCTTAGCATTGTGACAATTGTGTGATAAAAAATTTATGTTTGGAGTATTCATGCAGATATAAAATATAGGTAGGCCTAGTATTTAAAAATATATTTATCTATAAACAGTAAAAAACTGGTAATCCGAAATTAAGAATAATCTGAACACACTTTTAGGAAAGAAGTGGGGGGGAAATAATTTAAGTCAAATGAAATATATTTTATTGATTAACAATTTCATGGTTAAAAGAGAATTGTAAGAAACAGTGATATCTGATAATACATTATGTTAACTCAAAGTTTTTACCTGTAACTAAAATTAATTACAGTACATATTACGTGTTATACATCAGTTAAATAATTGAAAATTTGATTAAACTCATCCAACTGTAATTTAAAGTTCGTGAAAATATCGATCTTTCGCTTAATCCGAACTATCGCTAATCCGAACTATCGCTAATCCGAACTAGCTTCGGTCCCCATTAGTTCTGCGTAACAAGGTTCTAATGTAGGTACCTATATAATGTCCTAATGTGTGTGTGTGTGTTTGTGTGTGTGTGTGTGTGTGTGTGTGTGTGTGTGTGTGTGTAGCCGTAGGTTGCCGACCACAGGTCTAAAGCGTCACTCTCGCAATAATCCAGCTGGCTGTCGATGACGGGGAGATCGGCGTTCGATTCCCGGTCGGGTGAACTGTGGGTGATTTTCCCTAAATGGTTTTCCACTCTACCTGCTAGTACATTTGCGTACAACCCAAACGGGTAGTAACACGTGGTATTAAAAAAAAAACACTGTCTGTGATGTTAGCCTACCTTCCCCCCTAATTTTTTTTAAAAAAATGACACGCCATCAAATCCGGGGGCACTGGTAATAAGACTTGAGCCATCTGGCTGTTCTTAAAAGTGAACTGCGTTCTATGTGGCCTATTACAACAACACAAACACAAACACACACAAACACAAACACACACAGATAAAATAAGACGTGAAGATAGTGTGCCATCGCATCTTCCTTCATTCAAATACACATTTTATTCTCTTCTATCTCACTTTACTACATCTCTTCGTCAACGTCACACCAACAAACAAAAATACATATATATAATTTTTTTTTTAATCGGGAGACTTTTTGAACGTAACTTCCGGTTCATAGATATCACTTTTTATCCCTCTCTTTTTTTTTCCTGTTCCCCTTCATTCATTCATTCCAAAGAGGATATAAAGAGGGAGGGTAAAAAAAGGAAGGACTGCGATAGATGTTGAAGTGGTTGATTTATAAATTACCTGTGATCTCTATGGTGGGACTGAAATAGAACGTGTTTATTTTTCTTTTCAGTGTTGTTGGGTTTTTTTTTCTCTCGACGGACGCAGGAAGAAGTGATTCGAGTGTTTTGCTCTTAGTGAAGTCCTCTGGCAACTTGTTAATATATTTATCTCACCGGTCTATTTCCAACCCTGTATTTAAAGCAGGCAAAACAGCATTTATTATCGTTCACCAGGAGGCGTCATTTTTTGCTATTATATATTGGTAGCTAAATTATATATCTATCCATCTATAATAATACATACAGTAGGATCTGGCTAATTTTGCACTGGTTAGTTCGAAAAATTGAATAGTTTGAACCAACCATGATTCCCCCATGAAGTTACTATTTAAATCAACTTTTAATTCGAATTTTACAAGGAAATATTTAGATAATTTAAAGCTTATACATTGGTTTTTTTCTGAGCTTTTACTCATTTCATACCTAGCCAATGATCTTTGTTAAATCCCCCACCCCCTCATGTGCTAAGAGTGTCAGATATAATTTCCTAAAATATGGGATGTGTTGGATCTGCTTTCCTCGCTTCTGTATAACAATGTAATCACATGTGGCCTAGCATGGAAGGGGTAAACTTTCACGTTCCGCGTCCTCAATTTATTTATGCGATTTTTGTATGTTAATTTTTACAAGCATTTATATTTTTTGTTTAAATCTTTCTTGTTTTATCATAGATGTACACTATATATTGTGTATGTGTGTTTTATATAGCAAATATAAAATGTGTGTTATTGTATGTAACATATTTTGGGATTATTGATTTATTGTGCATCAACTGTGTAGATACTAATAAAAATGGTTGGTTCAAATTTTGGATATTTCGATTTTTTTAGATAACCCTTGGACTTTGAATTTAAAAAAGTTATATTGTATAAATAATATATATATACATACAGAGAGTGTAAATGTATATATATATATATTGTAAATTAATATATACTACATATATATACATATATAACTTTTTAATACAAAGGCCAAGGGATAACTAAGAAAATCGAAATATCCAAAATTTGAACCAACCATTTTTATTAGTATTTACGTAGTTGATACTTAATAAATTAATAAATTAGGCTCATCCCTGACAGATGTGATTTTGGATTTAGCGCAAAGTTTGGTCCTTGCTGCTTTTTAAAAATCTATTTTTAGATTTTTTAAAACAGTAGGTAGCGTGATTTGTATCCATGGATCTGCCATCTGCCGGGATTTAAAGTCCTCTAACCAATTATCCTGGCTTTGATTCCTGGCAAGATCAATTTTTTTTTTTATAATTTGGTGAAATCTTTCCTCCCCTCCCCCATTTTTTTATGTTAAAAATATATTGTCGAAGCACTAGATACCGTGATCGGTTCTAAAACCGAGTTAGTTTGAAAATCGTGAGGATGATATAATCAGATTCTTCAGTAAGAGCGCTTTAAAATAACCTAACAGTAAAAATAAAAAATAAAAAAAATTAGTCGACTCTAATAAATACATGTCTACAAGCATTTCTTTCTCTTTCTTTACATTTATATACACAAGCACACGGTTAGAAGTTAATTGAAAAAATGAGAAATGGTGAACACGTTATTTAACATTTGACACTTTATTAAAGTAGGAGTTTGTTAGAAAATATACCTGCTTCAGCCATCACGATATGTGTCGTGATATTTTTTATTATTTGGTTATTTATTCATTTTGAGCAAAAAAAGAAGTGTAGATGATAACTCAACTGTGATGGAATACGGTACTTAGCCCGTTATTACACTTCTCAACGCTTCAAGTCTTAATACTAATAAATAAAAATGAGTTGGTGTTTGTCCGTGCTGAAATTTCGCATAGGCATAACTCTGACGTCACATTAACATATAGGCTAATTAAAATTTACGCCCGACTTTTTTTTTTAGGTATGTTGGCAACACAAAACACTACTTTTATAACTTTTTATTAGTTCTTATTCTTTCACACAAAAACCATTACACCGATTGTGATGAAATTTCGCATGGACATAAATAGGACGCCCGGTTAACATAATTATAAGGTAGTTAAAATTTATGTCCAACTTTTTGGAATCTTTTTCTTCAGCCGCTACCAATCGGATTTTCATTGGACCAAAATTTGAAAGGTTCCTTAACAGAGAAACGTGCTGTAAAACACATCACGTGTGACTAATAACGGGACGCTCTTTAGTGGTGGAATGGTCTGAGGCGTTTCTCAAGACAGGGATATCGGTGTTCGAATCCTGGTTGGGTCTACTGAGGGTGGTTTTTCCTAAATGGTTTACCACTCTTCTGCCACGTTAATGCGGGTAGATTAACTTTAAGAGTGCATCCTTTCATTCCTGACCCGCCTCGGTGGCGTAGTTGGCTAACGCGCCAGTCGTGTTGAGCTCTACCGCCGAGGACGGGGAGATCGAGGTTCGAATCTCGGTCGGGTGAACTGGAGGTGGTTTTTCCTAAATGGTTTTCCACTCTCCTTCCACGCAAATGCGGGTTCACTTCCTCTAAATTCAACCTTCCCAATTCCTAATCCATTAGCGTAGTTAGTACTTAGGCGTATAACCCGAACGGGTAGTAAGACGCGGTGCTAAATATTATTATACTTTCATTCCTGCTTCATTAGATTAATTATCAACTTGAACAGGTAGTAGGACGGGGTGATAAAAAAAGAACTAATAGCTATTTTTTTAGCACCGCGTCTTACTACCCGTTCGGGTTATACACTTATGTACTAATTACACTAATGGTTTTAGGGATTAGGAACGTTGTATTTATACGAAGAGGTACCCACACTTACATTGAGAAAAGGTGGAAAACCCTTTTGGATAAAACCACCCTCAGTACACCTGACCGAGAATCGAACCTCCATCTCCCCGTCATCGTCAGTTTAGTCTACTGCGAGAGTAGCGCGTTAGACCTAGCGGCCACCGAAGCGTTTGACGAAGAACTATTATATAATAATGTTGGTAGGAATAAATCTTTAAAAAAATTCAAACATATATTTTTGCAGCCAAAATTGGTTTCGTTTGTCTCTCATTCGAAGTCAACTAAAAAAAAATCTAGATGGACATCACACTCTAATACGGCCACGAGAATGGCATCTTACTTGTCCCGAGTCCAAGGACAAACTTAAAGGCCCTAGGCACGATTTAAAATATATATAATAATCTATTGTAGTCCTATGCACATGTTGTTAAATCAGCGTCCCCTAAGTTTGTTAGCTGAGTCGCGTGGCAATAAGTGAACATGAGGGACATCACAGCCTTCTTGAAAACTCCCCACCCACTCCTAGGTTCACAAGTCCCGTCGTGCCTAATCTCCGCTCTGTCAGGACCATATGTCGGAGTAAAGGTCGACCTCTGGAAGGTAACAGAGGGGAGGGGGCATTGCCGCGCCAACACCGCTTGGTGAAACTAGTTGTCGTTCGTCCGCCTGCAGCTTTGACTATAAAAGGTAGCAACATTCGATAGTGACTGGGTCTAGAATAGGAGCGCTTTCTTCTTCGCTCGACCTCAAACCGTCGACCGTGGCTCCCGAGGCGCCGGTTCGGCGTCGTGCTGGCGACAAGCACACTCCACTGGTTGTGTAGCAGGACACTTTAGTGCCAGTATGCTGCTGATAAACACACTCCACTGATTGTGTAGCAGGACACTTTAGTGCCAGTGTGCTAGTGACAAACACACTCCACTGGTTGTGTAGCAAGACACTTTAGTGCCAGTATGCTGCTGATAAACACTCTCCACTCGTTGTGTAGCAGGACACTTTAGTGCCAGTATGCTGGCAACAAACACACTCCACTGGTTGTGTAGCAGGACACTTTAGTGCCAGTATGCTGCTGATAAACTCACCCCACTGGTTGTGTAGCAGGACACTTGAGTGCCAGTATGCTGCTGATAAACACACTCCACTGGTTGTGTAGCAGGACACTTTAGTGCCAGTATGCTGCTGATAAACTCACTCCACTGATTGTGTAGCAGGACACTTTAGTGCCAGTGTGCTAGTGACAAACACACTCCACTGGTTGTGTAGCAAGACACTTTAGTGCCAGTATGCTGCTGATAAACACTCTCCACTGGTTG
Source organism: Timema podura (assembly GCA_033556935.1). NCBI lineage: Eukaryota > Metazoa > Arthropoda > Insecta > Phasmatodea > Timematidae > Timema > Timema podura. Next base: position 81,001,128 of record JAVRXN010000011.1, read on the forward strand.
TGTAGCAGGACACTTTAGTGCCAGTATGCTGGCAACAAACACACTCCACTGGTTGTGTAGCAGGACACTTTAGTGCCAGTATGCTGCTGATAAACACACTCCACTGATTGTGTAGCAGGACACTTTAGTGCCAGTATGCTGCTGATAAACACACTCCACTGGTTGTGTAGCAGGACACTTTAGTGCCAGTATGCTACTGATAAACACACTCCACTGATAGTGTAGCAGGACACTTTAGTGCCAGTATGCTGCTGATAAACACACTCCACTGGTTGTGTAGCAGGACACTTTAGTGCCAGTATGCTGCTGATAAACACACTCCACTGGTTGTGTAGCAGGACACTTTAGTGCCAGTATGCTACTGATAAACACACTCCACTGATAGTGTAGCAGGACACTTTAGTGCCAGTATGCTGCTGATAAACACACTCCACTGATTGTGTAGCAGGACACTTTAGTGCCAGTATGCTACTGATAAACACACTCCACTGATAGTGTAGCAGGACACTTTAGTGCCAGTATGCTGCTGATAAACACACTCCACTGGTTGTGTAGCAAGACACTTTAGTGCCAGTATGCTGCTGATAAACACACTCCACTGGTTGTGTAGCAGGACACTTTAGTGCCAGTATGCTGGCAACAAACACACTCCACTGGTTACTTAATCGAATACCTATGTGCTAGTTTTAAGGCAGTTGGTGACGATAAACTTACTGTTATTAGACGAGCATGCTATAAACACCGTCAATTATTTCATCAGATTAAAAGAGCTGATAAAAGACAGATATTGGTGTAGCTCTGAGCTTTTGTAGAAACCGTTTCAAAGAGTCTAGACCTTGAGAGAGCTAATATATTCTCTTTTACGTGTTTATTCGCCTTAATTAATTTATTGCGTGTAAATTTTGCAAATTCCCACATTTCTCATAAATAATAAATACACATAAACCAATTTTATTTACAAAATTCTTACGAAACATTTTTTAAATAATTTTTTTCTCTAAAAAAATTCTACGTTTTTATATTTATTTCCCCCCCATTTCCCATTTCATAAATAGTCGTGTAAACATTCTTGGAATCCAAAATGTGTGTCAAATAAAACGATGAGGAATGGATCTGTGGGTTGACTTGCGCACGGGCCTGTTTGATATAATTCATGTTAAGAAGGGTCATCGCATGGATCTGAGATGGTCCGTGGGAAGCCTCTTAAGGCGGGAGTGTAGGGGACGCGAGAAAGGGACAGTATTTTTTACAGTTATAATACCAAAACATTTTTTTTGGGTCAAAATAAATCAAATAATCTTCCAGTACAAACATAGAATTTAATTTTCTTCTCATGGTGAACTAAACAGTTTTTTTTTTTGGCACTACGTCTTACTAACCCATTCGGTTATACGCGTCTCAACAGTTGTTAAAACCCGCCTCGGTGGCGTGGTTAGCTAACGCGCTAGTCGTGTTGAGCCCGACCGCCGAGGACGGGGAGATCGAGGTTCGAATCTCGGTCGGGTGAACTGGGGGTGGTTTTTCCTAAATGGTTTTCCACTCTCCCTCCACGCAAATGCGGGTTCACTTCCTCTATTCAACCTTCCCAATTCCTAATCCATTAGCGTAATTAGTACTTAAGCGTATAACCCGAACGGGTAGTAAGACGCGGTGCTAAATAATAATAATAATAATAATAATAATAATAACAGTTGTTAAATAAATATCTGTCAAGGTTGTTCTGAAATTTAATTATAAATTTTTCTCTTCAGTTAAAAAATTTGTTATTTAATGCTCTATGCTCATGACATATATTCCACAACAGTTACTGTTGATATTATCATGTGAAGAAAAGTAAATTATATGTTTCTACTGAAGAAATATTATATTTATTTTAGACAAAATAAGTTTTGCTATAAAAACTAAAAAAAAAACTGGTCCTTTCTCGCACCCTCTTCCATCTCACCTGGAGAGGTTGACTAGGTAACCGAGATATTGCCTTTCAGATGTTGCGTTTAGGAGAAATATTTACAAAACCTTTGACAATACATGAGTTTGTTGTTTAGTAGAATGAACACACATCTATATTCTATAACCCTGTACAGTGTACATGTATAGACATGTAAACATAGTTTTAAAGTTTTCCACTCTAAAAGGTCCAAAAATTCACATATGTTGGTTAATCATTAGAGAGCTAATTGCCCGGAAAACAAAAAGGTAACTGGTAAAGGAGTGGAGAATGGATCTTTGAGAATTGGATGATGTCATTTAATAGAGGGGGTCAAAACACAAATTGTATTGTCATTTTTAATTTCCTCCTCTCCTGTTTGTTCTCCTACTGTCAAACAGTAATGTGTTGACCTTGGTGGTGTTAACTGCTCACTTCAAAAACCGATGTTCGTGGGTTCAACCCCAGCTGGGGTCGACCGATTTTTCTTAAGTGACAAAAAATACGTAGCACAACTTTCTTCGGAAGGGAAGTAAAGTCGTCGGAGGGTGACCTGGTGGTCTAGGGGTAAGGTGTCAGACTTCTGTGCTGAGGGCCGGGGTTCAATCCTAGGTCCCGGCACAGATTTATCTGATTGCCAAACCCTTCCTTCACCTCTGACAAGACGTGTATTAATCACAACTTGTGAATGTGTGGAATGCCAGGCCTCCACCGTGGTTCGGATCCCACGTTAAACTGTAGGTCCTCCATTTCATCTCACAATCACCCTACCATTACACATTAGTGTAAGTGCGTATAACCCGAACGGGTAGTAAGACGCGGTGCTAATAATAATAATAATAATAATAAAGTCGTCGGTCCCATGCCGATTGTGGTAGGTAAAATAATCCTGAAAGGTATGTGAGAATATCTTTCTCGGAAAACTTGGTAGGTCCTTTCGCTTTCGCTCATAGAAATTCTCTTGTTCTGATATAATCAGTTGGTTCAGAAAGTACACGTTAGATACTTCAAATAATAATAGACCTGGTAGGATTTTTATAGTGGTTTAAACAATCCTTGGCTGAATACAATTTATTTGGATCATCTTTTTTTTTGGTCAGGATTGTGAAATTAATAAATGCTCCTTGGCACGTGTGTAAGATAAAATAATAAATTGTTTATTGACATTTTTAGTTTACAATTTGAATAATAAAAAGGATCTTCACCCTCTTCGATGGTTCCATAGTCCAAGCCAGGGTGGTCCAACGTTTTTCATCCCATGGGCCAGATCAGATTATCAATTTTCACCGCGTACCGAAGTTATATTTATTATTATTATTATTATTATTATTATTATTATTATTATTATTATTATTATTATTATTATTATTATTAGCACCGCGTCTTACTATCCGTTTGGGTTATACGCACTTACGCTAATGTGTAATGGTAGGATGATTATGAGATGAAATGGAGGACCTACAGTTTAACGTGGAATCCGAACCACGGTGGAGGCCTGGCATTCCACACATTCACAAGTTGTGATTAATACACGTCTTGTCAGAGGTGAAGGAAGGGTTTGGCAATCAGATAAATCTATGTCAGGACCGAGGATTGAGCCCCGGTTCCCCAGCACAGAAGTCCGATACCTTACCCCTAAGACTACCAGGTCACCTCAATTTAGTTATTAAACTGAAATTAAAATAAGCAAAGTACTGTAGTAACATTTTCTTATCATTACTGTCACAATGCTATCACACTTCACATGTTTTTTTAAATTGGCACTGGAAATTGCTGCTTTTACATAACTGAAATATCCTCCTTTAATCACAAAACTTCATGCCGATTTAAGATTCAGAATTGTTAACAAGTTTTAACAGCTACTCACATCTTCACGTGACTTAGTGAGAAGGATGCTCTTGCTTTGGATGGAACAGAGCTTTGAAGTCAGGAACCACAGACGATAAATAAAGTTTCAAATCACTTTCAGCATTGAGTCTGTTTCTGTATTTATTTTTTGAATAGGCACATGAAGAAAAAGTTACTCGCTCAAATACGTAGAAAAAAATTGCAACAAAGCTGTAATAGCCTTATTCTCTAACAATGAGATCTCTTCCTTTAAAATTAACTAGAAACCAATTAATTACAAAGATTTATAGCTTTTCTTTCATTCAAAATCAGTGGAGATTTCAAGGAGCTGTTACTTTTTCACTCACGCTTAATGTGGAGGATTTCAAAACTACTATCTCTTCCAGAGGATTGCGAATCCAATTGTTATTATTGGACATGGATGGGAAATATTCTCTGAAGCTTTTTCTAAGTCCCTTCAAGTGTTCTTTAACCACGTTTTTACATTTTCGTCCAAAGAAAGCTGATTTTCTACCATGAAGTCATGAAGGGTATCAAAAGTACTCCGTTTGATTGCTAACTAAACACGTTTCTCAAAACTCTTTTTTTTATGAACGACTCGACAAGGCCTTGAACAATAAAAACGTTAATATTTGACCCCTGAAGAGGGAGGTTTAAACTGTTCATTTTTGAGAAAATGTCTGCCAAAATGGGCCAAAGCCTTGAGCCACATTTGATCTTGCATGCGTTTTGCTTCGTGAGAGGGATGGTTGGTAAGAAAAACGGAAACTTAGTGTTTAAGTTCAAATAATCTTGTAAGAGTTCTACCTCGAGATAACCACCCGACTTCAGTGTGAGATTATAAACAGTTGTAAATGTTCTACCTCTAGATAACCACCTGACTTCAGTGTGAGATTATAAACAGTTGTAAATGTTCTACCTCTAGATAACCACCTGACTTCAGTGTGAGACGATAAACAGTTGTAAATGTTCTACCTCTAGATAACCACCTGACTTCAGTATGAGACGATAAACAGTTGTAAATGTTCTACCTCTAGATAACCACCTGACTTCAGTGTGAGACGATAAACAGTTGTAAATGTTCTACCTCTAGATAACCACCTGACTTCAGTGTGAGACGATAAACAGTTGTAAATGTTCTACCTCTAGATAACCACCTGACTTCAGTATGAGACGATAAACAGTTGTAAATGTTCTACCTCGAGATAACCACCTGACTTCAGTGTGAGACGATAAACAGTTGTAAATGTTCTACCTCGAGATAACCACCTGACTTCAGTGTGAGACGATAAACAGTTGTAAATGTTCTACCTCTAGATAACCACCTGACTTCAGTGTGAGACGATAAACAGTTGTAAATGTTCTACCTCTAGATAACCACCTGACTTCAGTGTGAGATTATAAACAGTTGTAAATGTGCTACCTTGAGATAACCACCTGACTTCAGTGTGAGATTATAAACAGTTGTAAATGTTCTACCTCGAGATAACCACCTGACTTCAGTGTGAGACGATAAACAGTTGTAAATGCTTCCCATTTCCTCACAAAGTGCTGAAAAAATCCGCCATTACAGAAACATTTTGGCGAACCCCTTGGAAGATTTCGCGAACATCCAGGGGGTTCGCGAACCGCTAGAGTAGACCACTAGATTGTCAATTACGGGGTATTCGCTGTTCGAGTCCCAGTCGAGGGAACTGAGAATGGTTTTTCCTCTCTCCACGCAAATGCGGGTACACCTATTATCAATCCAAACCTTCTCATCACTGATATATTAGCGTAACTAGTATACATGCGTATAACGTAAAAGGGTATTTAGATGCTGGGCTTAAAAAAAGTTTTAAAAAAAGAATCTTATATGATACAGAGTTCTTGTAAAATGTAAACTGTTCGTTTAAAGTAGATCTAACTTTTTAAAATAAAAAAAAACACGCGTAGATAAATTAAACCATGCTTCCTACTAATCGTTTAAAGTACCACAGCAGCCAAAAGGTGTCAACCTTCTTAAATTAATATGTATTTAGTTTATAGTTAAGGGAGGGGAGGAGGAGGGGGCTAGCGCACATAATCTATACACACACGAGAAATAGTTGCTTTATTTTCTAAAACGTTCGAAAACTATAAATACTTCGACTGAGAAGTGAGTATAAGAATTCGTTAGGAGATGATTAGTTGATTCCAAGCTATATTCTGAGGCGTTAACAAACACACTAGGTTAAAATAACACACATGAAGAGGTGGTTTTTTTCTGTGTTCTTAAGTAGAATGTAAAATGTTTATCTTGGTTTAAGAGAGGCATGTCAAACTGGTTTGATAATAAAGGCCACATTGTTAATGAGCGATAATAAAGGGGCCGCATTAAAAAATAATATACATACATAGTATATATATTCAACATCTTACTCCATGGCGTGAGCCCTGAATCGAGCTATAATTTTTAAACTCTATTTGTTATAAAAATAAAATTAAGATTATTTAAAATTTTAAGACACCATCTATTTTATCCCATAAATTTGAATCATTTTATGTGCAATATAATTGTGCTAGGTTTAGGGTTTAAATATTATGGTCCTTAAATAAAATAAAAATTACACCTGGGCACGGGAATCAAACCCGGAACCTTTGGATTAGTCCGCCAATGTTTTAACCACTGAGATATCCAGGAGTTATCCCGTGCGCAGGGTCATTCTTCATCATATCTCAAGGCAGAATCTGTAATGGACGTGTGTAAATCGTCAGCTATATATGAGTGATCAATTGCCTTAAAACAAATCTCTTTGAAAGCTTTCCGTAGGCATACGGTGGACTGGCACTTATTTTTATCCCGAGGCTATCGCCAACATGGAATCGAACCCGGGGCTTTGGATTAATACGTCAATACTCTCTAACCACTGAGCTATCCATGGATCGTCCAGTGCCCAAGGTCGTTCTTCACTCATACCTATTTTAAGGAGTATCCAACATGGAGGAATCACAGCCAGCCTCTTTGCTCGTAAGATAGGAATACTTGTGCCTCCTCCCTCCATCGTAAATATGGTCTCAAGACTAGGAACCAGGAAGTGAGCTTCTTCTAACATTCGCGATGACGAAAACGCCCGTCTGAGTGCGTGTGTGCGGCGTGTCATACTGGAAGCGTTTTTAAACGAGGGTGTTCAACATTCTCTCAAACTATGGTCAATATTCTGTTCGACGATAGGAATAAAGGGCTGAGTTCATGGACTCATATATAGACAATATTTCAACCTTTTTCAACTCACGGGACACTGAATTCATCTCTCATCATCATCATCATCATCATCATCATCATCTTAACGAACAGATTCAGCCACTGGCTGGGTCTGTTTCTCCATCCCTCCTTTTCTTCCACCACCTCTTTCTCCCCTTGACCCAGTCCTCTCCTCTTTCCTCTACACTCCTCCTTACTCTCTTCAGCCATCTGTCCCTTGGGATTCCTCTCGGCCTCCTTATCCAACATCCTCCTTTCCTCTCATCACCTTTCTCCCTCCACCAGTCTTCTCCTCTCTCCTCCACACTCCTCCTAACTCCCTTCAGCCATATGCCCCTTGGGATTCCTCTCAGCCTCCTTATACAACATCCTCCTACACATTCTTCTCACATGATCATACCACCTTAGTCTGCCTTCTCTATCCTGTCCTGGGCTGGCTTTTTCTTTACTATTCCTCTTACTCTCTCTTTTCTCATCCTGTCATCTTCCTTTACTATTCCTCTTATCTCTCTTTTCTCATCCTGTCATCTTCCTTTACTATTCCTCTTACTCTCTCATTCCTCATCCTGTGAAGCCTTGTCACATCGATCCTTCTTCTCAGAAACCTTATGTTACTCGCCTGCATTCTGCTTCCATCCTGTTTCTTAACGTTTCTGCAGCTGAATGAGCACGGTATAGGGCCGCTAAAATTGTCAAGGTACACAGTCAGATGTTATCGTTAAATTAACGAGTATTGAGTTTGTATTAGAAAGATCCATACCCGCTTCGGTGTCGTAGTCAGTTAACGCGCTAGTTTCGTGTTGAGCTAGACTGCCGAGGATGGAGAGATCGAGGTTCGAATCTCGGTCGGGTGAATTGGGGTGGTATTTCCTAAATGGTTTTCCACTCTCCCCCCCACGAGAATGCGGGTTCACTTACTCTAAATCAACCTTCTCAATTCCTAATCCATTAGCGTAGTACACAAGAGTTTTAAACCCGAACGGGTAGTAAGACGCTGGTGCTAACTAATAATAAATAAAGAATGAAAGATCCATATATAAAATTCTAATATTGTGTTATTGTTAAAAATAATAATGGTTTATCATGGATTTAAAAATATTTATTTTTATTACTAAATTTTTTCTGGCTCCTTTTCGAACTTCTCCCAAACTCCTGCGGCCCACTGGTTGAAAAACATGGTATAGATACATTATTGTAGAGGTCATTTGTTAAGTAACAACAGTTTTGTTATAAGAGAGATAATCTATTAATATTATTAGAATTATTTTTCGTCACTCGTCTTACCAGCTGTTCAGGTTATACCCATAATATAATTATGATAATTACTCTAATGGGGTAAGGATGAGGAAGGAATTTTTTTTAGAGGATAATCTACCCGCATTTGCCTGAAAGGAGAATGGAAACGATAAAGGAAAAATCACCTCTAGTAGACCCGACCGGGATTCGAACCCCGATCATATCGCATCACGAATGAGAGTCGTGATTATTACAAATTACATATTAATACAAATTAGACATACATGATACAAATTATTACAATATTCTAATGATTAATTTTACAAATTTGTGCCATAGATTAATATTTTAGTGGAAAAGTCCAGGAACCTTGTGGGTAGAATGTGCCTCAAGGTGTTTGTACAGATAAATAAAATAAAACTGAAGGCGTTACATTGAAGATGATAAAAAATAGCAAAGATATATAAAATAAATATAGTGCACGATACCTGTTTCTCTCAATTCCAATTCTTACGTTCAACATCGATTCCCGATTACGAATCTTGAAACATTTCCTTTTTATTATTTTTCCAAGTTTTATTGCATATAAAATCTGACGTGACTGATACCTACTCCCCCCTCAATGCGAAACTTGGACTCGATCATTACAACACATGTCTTTGAAACTTTAGTTAAAAATCTTATAGATATTTATTAAACACACTAAAATTCTTCAAAACTGAAAATCAAAAACCAAGAATTCAAATAAACTCAAAATTATACAATAAATTGGGATTTTTAATACACGTTACAAAAATTTCAAGTCGTCCTCATAACTAATCTTACCAGGTTAACTTGTCAAAATTAGTGATGAAGTTTTGGCAACGATATATCGATAATCTAGTGAATTAAAATAAACTAACGATTTTTTTGCTTCATTTTATTAACTACGTCGATTTTTGTTTCTATTTTTATTAAACTTGTCTTATTCAAAGAGCTAAATATAGCATTCAAAAGTGAAAAGCGACAAAGAATATAATCATAGGAGAGCAGACATTTTAATTTGATGGGAATATCGTAGCTTTCGATATACACGTTGTGATATATCAATTGATGATAGATATATCGATATATTATGAAAAATTGCCACCCTCTAGTCAACGTATTATATATCGATTGTTTGTTTAGAATTGATTCATATATCTCTGATATTCTCACTTAACTATTACTGTTTTTTTAAATATGTCAAAGTTGTTAAGTTTTTTTTACCCCTTGTTACTGTCAAAATGTCAGGTTCGTATTATATTCAAGACCATTTATTTTCATGTAGAACACCTCAAAATGTAGGTTTATTTTTGAGCTTTATTTTTCATGTAGATCACCCAAAATGTTAGGTCATATTTATGGGCCATACGGTATATTTACAATTTACGGCATTTAAGTGAAACGGCAACTAAACTAGTATGAGAAATAATCGATTATCACCTATTTTGAATGTTGCCGTTTTGTTTAGTTGCCAGTTTTATTGAGAGCTAAGAATCTAAGTAGAGAGAATCGTAATATTAAGATCGATTCTTTCGATACCAGTAAGAATTGAGGGTATCGAGGTATTGAGGAATGAGATTTTGACAGCCCTACAAAATACATAACAATGAATGGTCCTATCATTTTACAAGCAGGAGTTTGAAAATAAGACAGTAAAAACTTTAGTCATCCAAATAATTTTACTGTTAATTCTAGCTACAACATTTTGTTTATTTTTCAACGTTGTCCCTATTGAGATTCCTTTGTCCAGACTTGGCACAAGCTTGAGTGCCAGAGTCACAGAAGTATGCAATCTTATAACGTATATTGTATCTAGCTAGTTACCTGTACTGCACGATGTGTGTTATTAATATATTAGACATATAGGATGGGACTGAAAAAATTAGACGATTAGTAACTTGAAGATTAAAACCTTAATTGAAAAAGGTGACTTGACAGTCTAGGGGTAAGGTGTCAGACTTCTGTCCGGAGTTCAATCCTCAGTCTCGGCACAGATTTATCTGGTTGCCAAACCCTTCCTTCACCTCTGAAAAGACGTGTATTAATCCAAACCCTTTTGAATGTGTGGAATGCCAGGCCTCCACCGTGGTTCGGATCCCACGTTTAACTGTAGGTCCTCCATTTCATCTCACAATCACCCTACCATCACACATTAGCGTAAGTGCGTATAACCCGAACAGGTAGTAAGACGCGGTGATAATAGTAATAATTTAATTGAAAAGTAAATGTTCGCTAACCATATAAAAGCATGCTACACTTTTTCATTTTTTGTTGATAATATCACTTAAGTGAGCTCCACCGTAGGTCAGACGACCCTCAGCAGGTTCTCCATCGCTTTCCTCAGCATAGATCGTCTAATTGAGTCCTCTCTATCCTGTATATATACAGTAGAACTTTTTTAATTCGATGTTCAAGATATATTTAAATAAAAAGTGAAATATCCAAAATTCAAATGAACAATTTTTTATTAGTATTTACGCAACTGATACACAATAAATCAATAATCTCAAAAATATACTACTTATAAACACACACATTTTATGTATGTTATGTAAAACACACATACACAATATATGCATACAAGTAAAAATAAGGAAAATTTAAACATATGATATAAAAAAAGCTTTGAAAAATTAACACACAAAAATCGCAGGGCATTGTGAAAGCGTAGCGTGAAAGTTTACCCCTTCCATGCTAGGCCACACGTGATTACATTGTCACACAGGAGGGATGAAAGCAGAGCCAACCAACACATCCCATTTTCTAGGAAACTATATAGAACATGGGGGGATTTAACAAAGATCGTTAAGTTAGGTCTGAAATGAATACAAACTCTAAAACTAGCAATGTACCGTATAGGCTTTGAATTATCCAAATATTTCCTTCTAGAGTTCGAGATAAATGTTATTTCTTACTATTGAATTAAATATGAATATTATGGGGAATCATGGTAGCTTCAAACTATCCAATTTCTCGATATATATAGACCTATATGTATATATATATGTTGTAGCTATTTAATCAGTATAAAACTCACCAGATTTAAAAATATTATGTTGGCCGTAAAAAACTCAATTTGGTGGGCCGCATGCGGCTCGCGGACCGCCATTTTAAAAGCCCTGGTCCAAGTGATCAGGAGGGAGGTGGTGTTTACGACACTACCGCAACATCTTACAACGTTATTTGGGTCGATGGTCCTAATATACAAACCATTAAAATAATTTTGAACACTGTCATTTGCGTTTAGAGGGAAAGAGGCTTTCATATCTCATCAGATTTTAATTTTAGTCGCAACCCGCTTCGGTGCCCGCATGGTATAAGGCATCACTCTCGCAATAGACTGGACTGCTGATGACTGGGAGAGCGGGGTTTGAATTCCGGTCGGGTGTACTATAGGAGGTTTTTTCCTAAATAGTTTCTCATTCCGCCTTTACGAAAATGCGGGTACTCTTAACTCTAAATTCTACCTTTGTCCTCTCTAACACATTAGCGTGAATATTTAGGGATAGTTCGGACGTGATACAAAAAGAAAACTTTATGAATATTTTACATTCGTCGAGAAAATTTTAATAATCTAAGACCACGTATTAAATTTCTCGCATGTGTGATAATATGTACCCCTCCAGCCCCCCTCCAGCCTTGTTACTGGTTTATGACATGATAATAGGGTTTCAGGATCATCGGGTTGACGGAAAATAGTGGGAGTGTAATGGGGGGGGAGGGTGTCAGGAAAGAGAAGGAGGTATGACCTTGAAAAGCAACTCGTCAACTCATGGGAAAAAATGTAGTTAACGAGTGTGTAAAACTCTTGTTTATGCATGCCACATTAAGATAAATGGTAAGATCGTTTTACGACACATACACACCACACACACACACATACATACAAACATACTTCAAATAATACGCCTTTTTTTTTGTTACACCCATCAAATCGCAAATCTTGATCGCTCTGTGCTTTTTACTTTCTCTCTATCTTACAGGTAGAGAAAGTATTGTGATCGTCAAAAAATTCGAACTCGAGATTTTGATGAATTTTGACGTTTCATGACTTCCTGAATCCAAAAAAGTGGTTTTTGAATTTCCGTCTGTCTGTCTGTCTGTCTGTCTGTCTGTACCTCCAACTAGAGCCTAAACTATTTTACCGATTGAGCTGAAACTTGATATCTTGGGTTTTCATAGGGTTGCCCCGAGGGGTTTTTGGAATTGGACATCTACCCCTAAAATTAAGGGTAGTTTACTGAAGGGAAAAAAACAGAAAAAGTCGATTTTTCTCAAAATCGGCTCTAACGATTTTGATTAAATTTCATTTATGAACATTAATAAATATTCCAAACAAAATGGCTACCCTCAATATTTCGGCAAAATCGCTTTAAGGGCTCCGGTCTGATGCGTAAATTAACATTTTTTATAATAGCTCCGAAACTATTTGAGATATGAAATTACTTAGCATTACAAATATGTATATATATTTATAATACAGATATTTTATTCGAAACATATTTTTATAAAATCAATAATTTTTAATCTATACGCAATTATATATATATTTTTAGCTTTTTGGACATTAAAGCTTAAGTATTGCGATCGTAGAAAAAACTAACCTGAAATGTTGATGGATGTCGACGTCTCATGACCCCCCGAACCCTAAAAAATAGTCTTTGCAATGCCGTCTGTCTGTGTGTCTATTAAAACTTAAAATTAAGGGTAGTTTACCGAAGGGCAAAAAGAGAAAAAGTCGATTTTCTCAAAATCGGCTCCAACGATTTTGATTAAATTTCATTTATAAACATTAATAAATATTCCAAACAAAATGGCTACCCTCAATATTTCGGCAAAATCGCTTTAAGGGCTCCGGTCTGATGCGTAAATTAACATTTTTTATAATAGCTCCGAAACTATTTGAGATATGAAATTACTTAGCATTACAAATATGTATATATATTTATAATACAGATATTTTATTCGAAACATATTTTTATAAAATCAATAATTTTTAATCTATACGCAATTATATATATATTTTTAGCTTTTTGGACATTAAAGCTTAAGTATTGCGATCGTAGAAAAAACTAACCTGAAATGTTGATGGATTTCGACGTCTCATGACCCCCCGAACCCTAAAAAATAGTCTTTGCAATGCCGTCTGTCTGTGTGTCTATTAAAACTTAAAATTAAGGGTAGTCTACCGAAGGGCAAAAAGAGAAAAAGTCGATTTTCTCAAAATAGGCTCCAACGATTTTGATTAAATTTCATTTATAAACATTAATAAATATTCCAAACAAAATGGCTACCCTCAATATTTCGGCAAAATGGCTTTAAGGGCTCCGGTCTGATGCGTCAATTAACATTTTTTTAAATAGCTCCGAAACTATTTGAGATATGAAATTACTTAGCATTACAAATATGTATATATATTTATAATACAGATATTTTATCCGAAACATATTTTTATAAAATCAATAACTTTTAATCTATACGCAATTATACATGAATTTTTTTAACTTTTTGGATATTAAAGTTTAAGTATTGCGACCGTAAAAAAAACTAACCTGAAATGTTGATGGATGTCGACGTCTCATGACCCCCCGAACCCTAAAAAATAGTCTTTGCAATGCCGTCTGTCTGTGTGTCTATAAAAACATAAAATTAAGGGTAGTTTACTGAAGGGCGAAAAGAGAAAAATTTGGTTTTCTCAAAATCTACTCAAACGATTTTGATTAAAATTCGTATCTAGGCGTTGATTAAGATTATAAATAAACTGGCTATTTTCATTTTCCTATGAAAATGATTTTTAGGGTACTTTACAGAAGCGTTAATTTCCTTATCACCCGCCTCGGTGGTGTAGTTGGCTAACGCGCTAGTCGTGTTGAGCTCGACCACAGAGGACGGGGAGATCGAGGTTCGAATCTTGGTCGGGTGAACTGGGGTGGTTTTTCCTAAATGGTTTTCCACTCTCCCTCCACGCAAATGCGGGTTCACTTCCTCTAAATGTAACCCTCCCAATACCTATTCCATTAGTGTAATTAGTACTTAAGCGTATAACCCGAACGGGTAGTAAGACGCGGTGCTAAATATTATTATTATTATTATTATTAATTTCCTTATCTCCACAACTATTGGAGAAACTAAACAACTTATCATTGCAAAATTGTAGGACTATCAGAAATAAAAAAAATTTATTTGACATATATTTTTATAAAAGCAGCAGTTTCTGAGATATTTGCAAATATATTAATACAATTTTGTGAGCTTTAGTTGTAAACATATACTACTTAAGTCTTAACGCAATAATTCTCCAATGCCATAGAGTAATTAAATATAAGTATCTAAAAAAGTATGTTATTTTTCCTTAAATCTCTTAGGAGAAATGTTTGCATAGCAATGATCTATCTCCATTTTAGACTCAATAGTCAATATTTACATTTTTTATTGGTCAAAATGTATAAATGAATAATTAAATATCAATGCGATGACTTGAAGATCTGCAACACCTTATAAAATGTTAAAATTTTAACCAGAAATCGAAATTTTAATACGAAGTGTTGACCCTTGTGGAAGACATTAAACTGTTTGAAATGCTCTTATGTGGACAAAGATGCGCCTCTTTTCTCATTGATTCTATATCATTGTATATTATTTTATGCGTGTTCTTATGTGGAGTGGTGATGATACAATGTACATTATTCTTTTCAGAAATCTTACGAGTTTATAGAAAGAGAGAGAAAGTCTGTGCGGTGCTCCGTACCATTTATTTTATATTACTTTCCTTCTGATACAATGAGTAACTAACTTATAACCTATACAGAATTAAAACAAATGGTACAACAAACTCTCACAAACTTTCTTATGTTGTGTATTGTAGCGTGGGGGTTGGGAGGGGGGGGGGGCAGGAAGTTTTTAACAAATTACCCTTAAATAAATTTTCCTCATAGAAAAAAATATATCATCTTCTTAATCACAATAATTACTGTTTAAATTTAAATTTTAAACCAAATTGTTCAAATATTTTTTATCAAATTTCAAACGTTCAAAAATAAGTTATTTGTACAGTAGCCCAAAAATTATTTTTAGTATTTAGAAGTAAATAAGTCATTTTCATTTATTATGTGAAACTATATAACTCCCTGATAGCCATTTTGAATTTAATTTTCAAGTTCAATTTTGAAGAATTTCAGATTTTCTATATATTGTCGAAAATAGATTACCCTTAAATCAATGTACTTAAAAAACAATTAAGCATACACTTTTATTAATTATGTAAAATAGTTCCCCGATAACAATTTTGAACAAAATCGTTCCAGCTGAATTTAAAAAAATTATCAAATTTTATAAAAATTAGTAATCAGTAATCTTCTATAGAATGATTTTTTTTTTGCCTGTCTGGACTATTTACACTAATGAGAGTGAGTGAGAAACCAATTGGGGGGGGGGGGGGATGAAACTCATCACACCCTTCTCTCCCTCCCCTCACCCCCCGGAATTTGAAACCCAAACTCATCCACGTCTAACTTACAAACCTAACAAGGCGAGACATTTTGTGTCACTTGAACAGAAATGTTTTAAATGAAAATACGTATGTCCTGGTTAAATTCCACAATGGTCATTACATATATTCAAGAACTGTTGAGATTATATGGGTAGAAAATGTCAATGAAGCAAAATTCTATATATTTTAACTAAAAATAATATTTTGCAAGTAAAAACCGTAAAAATATGGACCTTAAGGCGGCCGCCTTGGTCAGCGAGAAAGTATCAATTACTGTCAGGTCACATGGCTTAAAAATATAACGGTCTCTCTCGGTTTTCTAGAATTTCTTCTCTATTCTGTCAAAGCTTATTCTCCCTTTCATCCTTCACCTACAATCACCCTTTGTCATGTCAATAAGAAATAAGGAAAATAAAACTACATAAAAAAAAATGAAAGCTCGCGGCTAATCCTCAAGTATATTAAAATGTTCTATTGTGATCCTATCAAAAAACCACTGTATTTGTTGAGGAAGGCTAAATATAGAGCCCTTTTTCATCAAGCTTAGTCTCATAGCTCCGAAAATATTATTAAAGATTTGTTGAAAATGATCTGATGTCACACTTACAAACTTTTTTTTTATATTAATAAAATTCAAAATATAGGGTTGTTAAGTAAAAAGAAACCTGTTGGAAACGTTCGGCTTTAATTTGGCATGAACCGTTTTTTGAAATAACGCATCGTAGAATTAAATATTGCGTTAGAACTGAACGTCTGCGCGGAAATTTTCCGCATACAAAGGTGGCCCCTTTAACTCACGTTCTCTCCCCCCCTTTTTTCCCCCTCTTAATCGTGATTCTAACCGGGGATGATGAAGGCTCTTAATTTGGTTATATAAATCGTGTGTTGATATAATCATGTTTTTAAAAAATAATAATAAAGTAAATCTGGGCGCTAAATACCCCGGAATAAAATAAAACACCCTTTATCAAAGATTTATGGGCCGAAAGTCGCCGAGCGGACCACATATTAGAGTGACCTCAACATTTTAAACTTGGGTAAGCGACCGAGGAGTGGTGGAAGGGGGAGGGGGGGTTCCGAAAAACATGGCCTAGATCTCTTCCCTTTTATCAAGCAAACAGTGTGTGCTCTATTTCTAGAGTGGTTTCGACATGGAAATAGGTTAATGTTTGTATAGATTTGTTCTGAAATAGATGATGTATGCTTTGATATAAAACATCTTCTAGGAGCCCATAGGCTTCGATAGCTCTCAGCTATTAGGAGGAAAGAGCCTTGGAACATCTAGAAATCTACATGAGGAGTTGGGGAAGGCGGCATAAAATCAAGGACAATGGTCAGGAATAAGAAAACGGCACCCCCAATATAACTCAGAACGCGCTTACCATCCAATGGTCAGGAATAAGAAAACGGCACCCCAAATATAACTCAGAACGCGCTGACCATCCAGTTGTCAGGAATGAGAAGACGCCACCCCCAATATAACTCAGAACGTGCTGACCATCCAGTGGTCAGGAATAAGAAAACGGCACCCAGAATATAACTCAGAACGCGCTGACCATCCAGCTGTCAGGAATAAGAAAACGGCACCCCCAATATAACTCAGAACGTGCTGACCATCCAGCTGTCAGGAATAAGAAAACGGCACCCCGAAATATAACTCAGAACGCGCTGACCATCCAGTAGTCAGGAATAAGAAAACGGCACCCCAAATATAACTCAGAACGCGCTGACCATCCAGCTGTCAGGAATAAGAAAACGGCACCCCCAATATAACTCAGAACGTGCTGACCATCCAGTTGTCAGGAATAAGAAGACGGCACCCCCAATATAACTCAGAACGCGCTGACCATCCAATGGTCAGGAATAAGAAAACGGCACCCCAAATATAACTCAGAACGTGCTGACCATCCAGCTGTCAGGAATAAGAAAACGGCACCCCCAATATAACTCAGAACGTGCTGACCATCCAGTTGTCAGGAATAAGAAGACGGCACCCCCAATATAACTCAGAACGCGCTGACCATCCAATGGTCAGGAATAAGAAAACGGCACCCCAAATATAACTCAGAACGCGCTGACCATCCAATGGTCAGGAATAAGAAAACGCCACCCCCAATATAACTCAGAACGCACTGACCATCCAGTTGTCAGGAATGAGAAGACGCCACCCCCAATATTATCCAGCCGATGACTTAAGGTGAGAATGTAGGGACGCGAGAAAAGGTCAGTATTTTTTTCAGTTTATATAGAAAAACATTTATTTGACCAAGATAAGTCAAATATTGCTCCAGTACAAACAAAGAGTTTAATTTTATTCACACGGTGATATCAACAGTTGTTGAATATCTGTCATGAAAATAGTGGCATTAGATGATAAACGTTTTTAGATGAAGATAAAAGTTGTCATTAAATTCTAGGACACCCTTGACAGATATTCAACAACTGTTGATATCACCGTGTGAAGACAATTAAACTCTATGTTTCTACTGGAGAAACAATTGATTCATTTTGACCAAAAAAAGTTTTCGATATAAAAATTGCAGAAACACTAGGCTTTTATCGCGTCCCCTACATCCGCACCTTAAAGTCTGTCCCTAGATCAGGCCTCCCTGCACGAGCAGTCGGATGTACAGCTTTCACTATAAGAGGTCAATGAAGACATCCCTACCTTCACCATAACTAGAACTATCGTCTCCAGACGACAACTATACACCATTTAATACGCCGCCCCCCAAAGTCCCGCCCCCAATAACACGACGTCCAAGATGCCGCCTCAAAGTGCAGCATATGGTTTCTTCTACCCAGAGGTCAATGCGCTGACCGTTTGGGAGACTGGAATATATATATATTTTTTTTCTTATTTCGATGCTATTATCTGTACTTATTTTACCGTGTAGCTAGAGAGAGGCAGATTCAATATTATTGAAGGAAGAAAGAGCGAGAGGGGAGAAATTCGAAAGAGAAGTAGGGGTACGAGGGGAAGTAGCCAGACTTGGCGCCACACATACACACGATGATGTCATTCTGATTTTTAAATGTAGGCAAAGTTCCAATTCTTGTAAATGCGTTTACTCCAAAGATTATTTCGAAGGTTTTTTTTTTCATATAATACATATATATTTTTATTCGTAGATTTCTAAACTTTATTTTTTATTATTACTTTAATTCCTTTACATTTATTACTATTATTTTTATTTTTATGATTGATTACACCGTTTTTTTTAAATGTTTTTAAAGGAGAAAAAAAGTTGGTTGTGTCATTTCTTAATTCACACTTTATATTTTCGGATCGAAAAAATTATGAGCGACCTCCTCGTTGAATTGGTTAAAAAAAAGAATGTATTTTTAGCAAGAAATATTGGTGTTGTTAAGGTGGTATGGAAGAGAACGTGACTTAAGGAGCATGTTTTTACAGTTATTTTTTTATAAAATAATTGGTAATTACGGACAAACTTTTTAACTCCTTTACCTACAAATGAAGATATTTACTTAAAACTCGTAAAATATGTGAAGCGAGATAATAATATACATTGTTGCAGAAACATATGAAAAAAAGGGGAACAGAAAACCCCCATCTTCCAGACCATCATTTACAAAATTTATATTCTTATATATATAAAAACACAAATATTGGTTTTATAAAAATATATTTCGAATAAAAGTTTGATAATTTTGATAGTCCTACGCCTTTATGCCGATAAGTTAATTTGTATCTCAAAAAGTGGTGGAGATATTATAAAATTATAAATTTATGCTGATGTTAAGTACTTTCTAAGTCATCTTCCCTGAAAAATGAGAAGCGCTATTTTATTTTAAATCTCAAAAAAATTATTTGAATACGAATTTTAATCAAAATCATTAATGCTCACTTGAAAAAAATAAATATATTTTTTTCTTTACGCTTGTAAGTAATCTACCCTTAATTTTAGGGTAAGATAGCTAATTATATAAATAACCTCTGAGGAACCTTATTGGAACCATAGATACAAAGTTTAAGCCCGATCGGTTCCGGTTCAAGGCTGAGATATAAAAACACACAAATAAACGGAATTGCGAAAACCTCTTTTTTTTTGTCTCAGGAGGTCACCTTGAGTGACCATGGCGTAAAATGCTCGTCTAAAGACCCGATATTCGTAGGTTCAAACCCAGCCGTGGTCGACGGATTTTTATTGAGTGATAAAATTCTGTAGCACAACTTCCTTTGGAGGGGAAGTAAATCCGTCGGTTCCATGTCGATTGTGGTATGTAAAAGAACCCTGGAAGGTTTGTGAAAATGCTTTCCCGCAAGAATTGGTAGGGCCTTTCACTCTCGCTCATAGAAATTCTCGTGTGCTGATGTAATCAGTAGGCTTAAAAACTGTACGTTAAATACCTCAAATAAATACATATTTAAGGACATGAAATTAAGACATCCATCAAACTCTCAAATTTGATTTTGTTTTACGATCATAATAATTGCTTTCTCAGAGGGTTTATGAGAAATTAAAAGAATAAAAATTGGTCTAAAAAGGCCTAAATAAAATAGATTTCTTAAGTAGATAATTTCATTTGAATTGTCTATATATTGTCGTCGGCATCGCTAGCCTTTAATTGTTACTTGGGGGGGAGTCGAACCTATTTTAACCTTAAATTATAAAATAAAAATGTTTTGCACAAGATGAATAACACGAATAATCTGGTTGCATAGTTAATTTTATAAATAACACGAATGATCTGGCTGGGTAGTTAATTCTATAAATAACACGAATAATCTGGTTGCGTAGTTAATTTTATAAATAACACGAATGATCTGGCTGGGTAGTTAATTCTATAAATAACACGAATGATCTGGTTGGGTAGTTAATTTTATAAATAACACGAATAATCTGGTTGCGTAGTTAATTTTATAAATAACACGAATGATCTGGCTGGGTAGTTAATTTTATAAATAACACGAATGATCTGGCTGGG
Organism: Timema podura; assembly: GCA_033556935.1. Lineage (NCBI taxonomy): Eukaryota > Metazoa > Arthropoda > Insecta > Phasmatodea > Timematidae > Timema > Timema podura. The sequence continues at coordinate 81,021,825 of JAVRXN010000011.1, forward strand.
TAGTTAATTCTATAAATAACACGAATAATCTGGTTGCGTAGTTAATTTTATAAATAACACGAATGATCTGGCTGGGTAGTTAATTTTATAAATAACACGAATGATCTGATTGCGTAGTTAATTCTATAAATAACACGAATAATCTGGTTGCGTAGTTAATTTTATAAATAACACGAATGATCTGGCTGGGTAGTTAATTCTATAAATAACACGAATAATCTGGTTGCGTAGTTAATTTTATAAATAACACGAATGATCTGGCTGGGTAGTTAATTCTATAAATAACACGAATGATCTGGTTGGGTAGTTAATTTTATAAATAACACGAATAATCTGGTTGCGTAGTTAATTTTATAAATAACACGAATGATCTGGCTGGGTAGTTAATTTTATAAATAACACGAATGATCTGGCTGGGTAGTTAATTCTATAAATAACACGAATAATCTGGTTGCGTAGTTAATTTTATAAATAACACGAATGATCTGGCTGAGTAGTTAATTTTATAAATAACACGAATAATCTGATTGCGTAGTTAATTCTATAAATAACACGAATAATCTGGTTGCGTAGTTAATTTTATAAATAACACGAATGATCTGGCTGGGTAGTTAATTCTATAAATAACACGAATGATCTGGTTGGGTAGTTAATTCTATAAATAACACGAATGATCTGGCTGGGTAGTTAATTCTATAAATAACACGAATAATATGGTTGCGTGGTTAATTATATAAATAAGAACTTGATACGAAGAATCACCAAACGTGGGTTTTCAATTTTCTGGACATAACAACTCACTGTTTCAGTGGCGTGTCTTCAAGGTGATCAAAGTTAACCGTGAGTTGTACTCATCACTCAGTTGAACACTCATTGGTCAAGTATCAACGGACATGAAGTGTGTGAGTGTAGAACAAAACCGACGTATAAGTGCTCGTGTGGAGAAAAATAGTAAGGAAGGGCATATTATCACAAGTAAAGTTTCAACAATCTCTGCTTACCCTGGCAACACGCCATGACACGACACTATGTTCAAGCACGCTAGAGGAAATACATCTAGCCCCATAATGCTTTGCAACACAAACAAGAAACATCTTATAATTACGACGTATTTTATCTTTCTAGTGAATAAACAGATGTAAATTTTCTATTTCATTGTGTTGTGTTGGGGAAACAAATCCAAACAAAACAAGAACGACAAACGCACTTAACATTAAACTAGTTATTTCAGATAGATTCACAACAGTAGATGCAGCTGTCTGCTAGTATCTCGCTTTGTAGCTACTGTACATGCACAACTATTGAGTTGGTCGGGTTAGGCGCATGTGTATGTGCATGTCGCGCAGAAAAAAGAAAAGCTGAAGTTATTTCAAGTCGCGCAGAGCGGACAGTGATGAAGATCAGTTCAGAGCTCGTCACGTGACCACGTTTCTGCTCTGCTCTTCTTTTTTTTCGGTCAAACGTGTGAATATACTTTAACACTATTCTGAATAATTATGCGGGGGTTAATTTTCTTTTTCATTTAATTATCAATAAAAAAACCATATTTCAAGAACTATTGGTGGTGTGACACGTCGTCTCCGAATAGATCCGCCGAGGACGCTCCATTCCTTTGAGCCACTTGAAGCGTGGCGTGACGTACTTGAGACACACACCCACTCCAATCTTGAAGCTGGCCTGGTTTTGATAGTCATGGACCTCTCTAGCTATTGGCGAAACGATGGCTCACTAAACTTGATTGGATCTTTTTTTTTTTGTATGACGTTGTTTAGTATCGGTATTGGCTACCAGCGACACCAATTAATTAGCCTCATATAACAGGTAGAATTAAGACAAGGAATACAAGACAAGTTACAGAAACAAGGGATTACAAGATAATTACAAACAATGGAATACAAGACAAGTTAAGAACAAGGGAATACAAGACAAGTTACAAGAACAAGGGAATACAAGACAAGTTACAAGAACAAGGGAATACAAGACAAGTTACAGAACAAGGGAAATACAAACAATTTACAAGAACAAGGGAATACAACACAAGTTACAAGAACAAGGGAATACAAGACAAGTTACAAGAACAAGGAATACAAGACAAGTTACAAGAACAAGGGAATACAAGACAAGTTACAAGAACAAGGGAATACAAGACAAGTTACAGGAACAAGGGAATACAAGACAAGTTACAAGAACAAGGGAATACAAGACAAGTTACAGGAACAAGGGAATACAAGGCAAGTTACAAGAACAAGGGAATACAAGACAAGTTACAAGAACAAGGGAATACAAGACAAGTTACAGAACAAGGGAATACAAACAAGTTACAAGAACAAGGGAATAAAGACAAGTTACAAGAACAAGGAATACAAGACAAGTTACAAGAACAAGGGAATACAAGACAAGTACAATAACAAGGGAATACAAGACAAGTTACAAGAACAAGGGAATACAAGACAAGTTACAAGAACAAGGGAATACAAGACAAGTTACAGGAACAAGGGAATACAAGACAAGTTACAAGAACAAGAATACAAGCAAGTTACAAGAACAAGGGAATACAAGACAAGTTACAAGAACAAGGGAATACAAGACAGTTACAGGAACAAGGGAATACAAACAAGTTACAGGAACAAGGGAATAAAACAAGTTACAGAACAAGGGAATACAAGCAAGTTACAAGAACAAGGGAATACAAGACAAGCTACAAAACAAGGGAATACAAGACAAGTTACAAGAACAAGGGAATACAAGACAAGTTACAAGAACAAGGGAATACAAGACAAGTTACAAGAACAAGGGAATACAAGACAAGTTACAAGAACAAGGGAATACAAGAAGTTACAAGAACAAGGGAATACAAGACAAGTTACAAGAACAAGGGAATACAAGACACGTTAAAGGAACAAGGGAATACAAGACAAGTTACAGGAACAAGGGAATACAAGACAAGTTACAAGAACAAGGGAATACAAGACAAGTTACAAGAACAAGGGACTACAATACAAGCTACAAGAACAAGGGAATACAAGAAGAACCACTAAAACAAGGCAGGGAAGACATTACGTTTACAAGAAGGGCCCCCAACAAAGAGAGGCCCCAAAGTACAAGGGAATCCCATCATTACTACATGACTACAAGAAACCCCCAAGACTATAAGACAATCCCACGAGTACAAAGGAGTCCCTCAACTAAAAGAAATCCCCACTATAACAAATGGAGGATCCACTTTAAATACCTTATCCGGGAGATATCTCATAGTTAAAAATTAATTCAAATGCTCAAAAAGCTGCACCAGCCGGCAAACAGTGAATCTTGATTACTACTTTTATGTCACTCCGTGCTTCCCCAAGATCCACATTTCAAAAATATATTTAGAAATTCGAAATACTATTAATATTAATATTTTAAATATTAAATGCTAACTTAAAACCAAAATATTATTTGTTTCTAAGAAACAATTCTAAAAAAAAAAAATTAAAGAGATATTTATGGTTTTATAGCCCTTGTATCTTAACCTCTGAGGGCCCCTCCAGTGTCCTCCAGATCTTCACGCCACTGTCCCCTATTTGTGCCCCTCAGGATGCTCTTGGATGATCGCCGTCGAGAGATTTACCTCGGCGAGACGAAAGTTCAACTTCCCAGAGCTGGGAGTCAGGTTTGGAGGCTAGCATACACTCCAAGGGGTAGAGTTACCATCATTATAACCGTTCGGAGGATTTAAGGGGCCTGGGGCAGTGCAAATTTGCGGGACCTCTATATCCCACAATTATTATTTTTTAAACTGCTTTATTAAATTTTATTGACATAATATTTAAAATATGTACACTCCGTTTACCTTTACCTTGAAGGATTTAACTATGGCCCAATCTTGCAAGCTACATCAGGACGAGCTAATCTTTTTCATCCTAAGGGCAAAATCTGATCATCAGTTTGCCCCGTGAGCTAAAGAAAGACTATATTTAGTAATACCATCAACTTAATAAAAGCCTACAAATAACACGTCTTAATAAACAATTATTTTCAAAATTATTATTATTATTATTATTATTTGGTGTTCTATCTTATGACAGGTCCATTCCTTTTGTCAATGAGCTTAGACCGCCAAAGCGTCCCTGTCCTTTGCCTCCACCTTCAACTCCCAGAATGTTCTTCTTTCCTTCAAGTCTGTCAATATTTGAATCCTTCTTCCTAAGCTCCTCTTTCCCTCAACCTTGCCTTCTATGACATCGTGTAGAAGATGGTTCCTCCTAAGTTTGAGTACCAATCCAGTCTGCTTTGCACCGAAGAATCACATCCAAAATTGTTTTATTCTCACCCACTCTTCTTAGGACTTCTACGATATATCCATTTTATATAATTTTAGTTGGTAGAATTATTCAAATTTTACTGCAAAAATAAATAAATACTAATTCCCAAAAGTGTATTATGAAATATGAACACACACACTTTCACGAAACAACTTAGCATTATAAATATATATTAATACATATTTATAATTGAATCATTAGCTGTCTCACATCTGCAACTGAGGGGTTCCCTTTAATTATCTTCCAGGATACCGTGAGGGCCACATTTGGCTCGCGGGCCACCAGTTAGACCACAATAAGTTATGTCATAGTGGAACAATGCAAGGTAAGCTTACCAACTTACAATACCTGGACACGGGAATCAAACCCAAGACCTTTGGCTTAATATGTCAATGTTCTAACCACTTAGCTATCCAGGAATCCTCCCCTTCCTAGAGTATTTCTCTACATATATTTTAAGGTATATTCTGTTATGAATGTGCGGGAATCGTCAGCTACATTATGAGTGATCAATAAAAATCACGAGCTATCACTCTGGCTTAAAATATGAGTGAAGAGTGACCCTGACCACGAGATGACTCCTGGGTAGCTCAATGGTCAGAGCATTAGCGTGCTATGCCAAAGATCCCGGGTTCGATTTCCATTTCATTTTTCAATTAAAAAAAACATATTTAGATGCGGTTATAATCATAACTAACAAATAGTATAGATTTGCTATTTAATCGTGTTGATGTAAGACTTATAACTTTCAATATAAGTGGAGGCGACTGTACATGGGAAAAAAAAACTAGTTTCCTTCCAATACTAGGCTACATTAATTTTATCTTTACCGTGCTAACCGTCTTAAAAAGAGCCGGGTTAAAAATATCAGTCAAAAATATGCCTTTTGAGAACGTTTGGTGTGAATACGACAATATTTGCTTATGTTAAAGAAAAATGTTTTGGCAACCGAAACACTCCACTCCTACAGATTTTTTTCCCCATCGCTTCTTACCACCCGTTTGAGTTATCCAGATATGTGCTAATTACACTAATATGTTAGATACGAGGAAGGTTGAATCTAAAGGAAGTGTACCCGCATTTGCGTGGAAGGCGAGAGTCGGGGAGTGGGAAATCATTTTAGGAAGATTCACCTTCAGTACACCCGACCGAGATTTGAACCCGGGATCTCCCCGTTATCGGCAGTCTAGTATATTGCGAGAGTGATGCCTTAGAACAATGATTTTCAACCTTTTTCAACTCATGGCACGCTCAACAAGTCACTAAATTTGTCAAGGCACACCAACAGATTTTTTAAAGAGAGATTTTATCATTAAAATAGCTAGAATTAAGGTTGTGTTTAAAAGTTCAATCGCCAAAATTATAATCTTTGTGTTATTAAAAAAAAATAATGTTGGTAATGGATTTAAAAAGATTTAATTTTATTCATAAAATTTTTCCCGCTTCTTTTTTATCTTCTCCCAAACTCCTGCAGTACACCCACTGACCCGCCGCGGCACACCGGTTTAAAAACGCTGCCTTAGACTATGCGATCACCGAAGCGGGTGAGCTATTATCGAATACAAACAATTCTAAGCTGCTAACTTAGAAGTTATAGTATGCAAATTTGCTTCAACAATTTAAAACAACGTTTCTGCTGGTAAGGGAGGGTAGGTAGGGGGTAAAGGTAAGAGGGTTGGGAAGGAGGTAAAGGTAAGAGGGCTGGGAAGGAGGTAAAGGTAAGAGGGCTAGGTAGGGGGTAAAGGTAAGAGGGCTGGGAAGGAGGTAAAGGTAAGAGGGCTAGGTAGGGGGTAAAGATAAGAGGGCTGGGAAGGAGGTAAAGGTAAGAGGGCTAGGTAGGGGGTAAAGGTAAGAGGGCTAGGTAGGGGGTAAAGGTAAGAGGGCTGGGAAGGAGGTAAAGGTAAGAGGGCTAGGTAGGGGGTAAAGGTAAGAGGGCTAGGTAGGGGGTAAAGATAAGAGGGCTGGGAAGGAGGTAAAGGTAAGAGGGCTAGGTAGGGGGTAAAGGTAAGAGGGCTAGGTAGGGGGTAAAGGTAAGAGGGCTGGGAAGGAGGTAAAGGTAAGAGGGCTAGGTAGGGGGTAAAGATAAGAGGGCTGGGAAGGAGGTAAAGGTAAGAGGGCTAGGTAGGGGGTAAAGGTAAGAGGGCTAGGTAGGGGGTAAAGGTAAGAGGGCTAGGTAGGGGGTAAAGGTAAGAGGGCTAGGTAGGGGGTAAAGGTAAGAGGGCTAGGTAGGGGGTAAAGGTAAGAGGGCTGGGAAGGAGGTAAAGGTAGGAGGGCTAGGTAGAGGGTAAAGGTAAGGGGCATAGGAAGGGGGGAAAGGTAAGGGGGAATGAAAATCTGCACAAACCAATCATCCTCTCTCAACGAGGCACGATGGTCAGAGCAGTTTTTATTTCTTGAATTGCCTCATAAAATGTTACGATCTTGTTTTCGTGTGTGTGTGTGTGTGTGTGTGTGGGGTTGGGGGGGGGGTTAAAATAATGGGGGAAGGGGCGTCCCGTCACGGGCGGACGGATGTCATGTCGTGAAGTCGGGGCGAGGCTCGTGGAGACGTGCGGCCGGCGCCTTCACGCCGGTTATAAATACTGGGCCTCTATTGGGCGGGCAAGGTCGGCCGAACTTACTTGACGCGCTCGACGCTAGCGGGGTGTCCAAGCAATGGTCAAGCTATTAAAAAAAACTTTTTGAGGGAAGAAGGCTCCAAAAATAATAAATGTTTGTGAATTCTAAAAGGTAAGGACGTAGAAATGAGGGGGGTTTGAGGGTCCGGAAACCCCCTTGAAAAGGAATGGTAAGCTTTTTTTTAGTTCGCCACCCACCACTAGAAAATTTAGCTACCCGCTTCGGTGGCCGCTTGATCTAACGCGCTACTTTCGCAGTAGACTAGACTTCCGAAGACAGGGATAACGAGGTTCGAATCTCGATCAGGTGGACTGAGAGTAGTTTTTCTCAAATGGTTTTTCACTCTCCCTCCATGTAAATGCGAGTACACTTCCTCTAAATATAACCTCCCTAGTCCTAAAACCCCCGGCGTAATTAGTAGGCCTACATAGGTGTATAGCCATAACGGGTAGTAAGACGCGATGCTAAAAATATAAAATTTAAAAAAATTAGCTTTCTACGACCTTGCTAAAAGGTTTTTCCTACTAAAATTGGACTGTACGTATCAAATTGTTATGGTCACAACACAAAGTCCTTAAGATATTTGAGCTGCCGCCAAACTTTTGTCCAGGCCAAGCGTGCGTGCATCAAGATCGTCTTAGGAGGGGAAAGAAATGTGGGTCCTAGATATTGGCCTCTTTCCCTCGCACGATGAATTTTGTTCCCACCTACTCATGCAATCTACATATATATATATATATATATATATATATATATATATATATTATATATATATATATATATATAAAATTTGTTATGCCCATTTCCGACAATTTAGATTACGAGAAAACGGCTAGAACGATTTTAACAAACGAGCACTCATTTTCAAGATTATGGGTCCAGGATATCGGGGAAAAAGATAGTATCTTCCAATAAAACCCGATTTTCCCAGCGGATCTCCCGTTTTTCTGTTGTACGCGCAGTGGCTCATCTGTACAATCATTCTTTGTTTACATCACCATGGAAACCATGATTTGTGTATGATTGTTAATATCACTAAACACACCAAAGTTAAAAATAGATTTGATAGAAAACTTTCAACATTAAAAATTTGAAATATATCACTTCAATTTCACACACGCTATATATGAAAGTTATGTGCGCAGCCATGATTGGAAGACTTGTCGAGACCTCTTGAAGTGTAGAAGATAAATAGAATTAATCTTGAAAATATTATAATTTATTATAACAGAAAAGTTCATTTTCAAGTTTTATAAACATTTCAAAAATTAACATTCCGGTGAAATGTTGATTAAACGATGTCATATTTGGCATATGAAACCAAAAATGTATTTTATAAATACTCGATAATGATGTCAAAGGACTTTAAATATGATATTTCGAAAGAGGGGGTGTAAAAGGAAATTACGGAAAATGGCTCTTGTTAGCAGACAGACATTGCTGCTATTTTGGCTGCACATCTCAATACCGCAATGTTTGATTAAGATAAATAAAACATCTCTCTTTGGTTAAAAATAATATCAACTCAATTTTTAAGTGGTATGGTGCAACAAATATATAAATTACGGCAAAAATTTGTGCATACCAATCAAACTAATTATAGTAGGTTAAATATATTTCATTTGGGCATTGTAACTTTTCCTCCTGCTTTTCAAGGACATATGGCTCGTGATGGTGAACTCTTACCATAGTATTCACGGATTTTTAAGGCCACTTTATGGAGTGATTTTTAGTTGTCACATGCAACACAGTGGCGCAATAACAGGGGATATATGGGTACAATATACCCACACAAACTTTGATTGATGGGTACATTACTGGCATTTGTACCCACCCCAATTCTAAGATTAAGTTAATATTAATTAGCGTATTGCCCGAAAGGATAGTAAGACGTGGTGTTAAAATAATAATAAATATATTTTTCAAGATAGCAAGATAGTTCAGTACAATTTTTGAACCGATTTATTATATCAGCACATAAAATATAAACTAGCTTAAATTTATAAGTGACACAACATTCAGCTCTCCCAGCTGATAATTTTTCAGGTAAAAAGGTGAAACTCACATTTCACCAATTTTAAAATTTTCGGCCATGTCGGAACCGAACCTATGAATCCTTAGTGTCAGACTATAAGTTTTTATTTGTGTACATTTTTGTGTCAAACTGTATTGTAAATTTTGTAAAAAAAATTTACTTTAATCATGAGACAACACCTTCCATTACAATGATATAATCATCTAGATAATTTCTAGAGACAACTAATACCCCTTAAGAGCCCCGCCCAACTCTCAAATAACCCTAACTTAGGTGGGATAAATGGCTCAAACCAGACATCACAGAGTGGTACGGTTTTCTGTGTTTTAATTTTAAAAACCATGGAATTGATACCAGTAAAACAATGTTGAAATATTTTTAAAAAATCGAAAAATAATTATTTAAAAATGAAGTAAAAAAAAATTAAAACTGATGCCAACTTGAGTGTTGTCAAGGTAATGATGCAGAAAAATGTATTATGATAAGTTTTCTGGTTCATGTAATCTTTCTGTACTAACCGTTAATCGTCGTGTATGACTCTAAGGGTGCAAACTTAAGAATGTTGAGGTATTATTTGTAAAAGATTAAATTAAAACTATCTACTAAAGCAACATTTTATTTATTTGACAAAAATATAAAAATATTTTTACTTACTCTCCACCCCTTGGAGAAAGAAATATTGTGATTCTGAAAAAATCAAACTCAATATTTTGATAAAATTTGACGTTTCATGACCCCTGAACTCAAAAAAGTTGTTTTCACGATGTCGTCTGTGTGTGTGTTTGTGTGTTCTGTCTGTATATCTGTCTGTATGTTCTGTATTTCGGCCTAAAGAGTAAATCTTTTATTAATCTGGAAAAAAACTTGTTATCTAGGATTCTCATAAGGTTCCTCCGAGGAGTTTTTGGGATTATATATCTAACCCTAAAATTTAAAGGGTAGTTTACTTAAGGGCTAAAACGAGTAAACATGAATTTTCTCAAAATAGTTTCAAACCATTTTGATAAAATCTATATCTAGCATTTTAACATTACAAATAAAATAGGTTGCCCTTAAAAATTTTCCATAAGCAAAAAAAATTCGACTTTTAAAAAGTACTCTTATCATTAAGCTAGATTAAATAATAATTTTGTTTATGATGCGTAGTAATCACTTCGCGTCCGGTTAATTTGTAAGACTAATGAAATTTCCATAGACTTAATTACAATTGTAATTGATGAGTCATTTCATCCACGTTTAAAATAATTTTTTTTTTAATTAATTTATAATGTCGAAGGGTATATTATACATAAAACCAACAGTTTCTTAGCTGTAGGCAAATAAAAATATAAATTCTTGTAGTTCTTTGAAATGTGAAATATATTGTTATGCTTTTTGGTGGACAAGATGCTCCTCTTTTATTTAATGTTTCTGCAACAATGTATATTATTTGGTTTCACAAATCTTAATAATTTTAAAGATGAGAAACTCTGTGCGGTGCACCGTAGTGAAAAGTGGAAACAGTAAGTACCATAACCCACGCTCTCTACCGTCTCCCCCTTAAAGGTTGCTAGAGGAGTCGAAAGTCTTGGGGACTACCGAGTTGACCCCGCGAGACTGACTCGCGGGTCACGGGCGCAGAATGGCGTCGCCTACATCACCCCTTCACCCCTTTTTCCCCGCCATTTTGCCGGCAAATGGGAATCAATTAGCGCGAACATCCGCGCTCCCCCTTAAATGTACGGCCGTCTGGTTATTTATAGGCGTGATAATGAATTACATTTCATACAGTTGTAATGTAGATGATAACACCAGAATTATGATGACTGGCCTCTGTTCTGAATTCATATATATCATAGATTATTATTATTATTATTTAATATATACTTTATGAACCGAATGTTCACATCAACACAAGACAAATAATTTAAATCCATAAAAGACACAACACCCTGGCCCCCGGCCCTTAATTCATCAACGTGAAAGGGGAAACGTAAGTTCATTAATGATTTTTTTTTGGCAACGCAGGGAATAGAACCCGGGAATTCTTAGCTCGGTAAGTAGACACGTAACTGACTGACTGAGATAAAGTGTCGAGCACGTGTTTAACTATATATAACTAGTGGTAGCTGCTTCGGTGGCCGCATATCTAAGGCGTCACTCTGAATAGATTAGAGACCGTGGAGGACAGGAAACTCTAAGGTTCAAATCCCGGTCAGACGTAATGAGGTTTTTTTTTCTAAATTGGTTTTCCCCTTTATCTACACAAAACCGCGGGTGCACTTCTTCTAAACACAGCCTACCCTGGATATTTAGCATAATTAGTAGACTACATATGCGTATAACCCAAACATGTAGTAAGACGCGTTTCAAAAGAAAGAAAAAAAAATCTAGTGCGCATTTGTAAATAGTGAAAGGGGGGTACATTTTATTTTAACAATGTGTAAAATGACGTCATAAAAAAGATTTATTTTTAAATTGGAGATAAAATGTTTATATTTGTTACGCTTCGTGTAAAATTAACAATCTTGATTTTTTTTTTTTTTGGCCTTGCGTATCTTCAAATTAAAGTTCAATGTTCGATTTAGATTATTTAATTTACACTATTATTATGATCGTTAACATTTTTTGAGCTCAAGATTATTATGGGTTTGGACTTAACCATGGCAATAAAATTAATGGTACGGTGCACCGCGAACACTTTCTCTCGCCATTATCTAAAAAAATTAAGACATTTGTGGAACTAAATAACATTCATTGTTGCGAAAACACAATGGGAAGAAAAAATATCATCACATCCCACCAAAGAGCTTAAATGCAATAATATACACTTATACAGAAACATATTGAGGAAAAAAGTAACATTTCTGTTCAGCAAAGAGCATAAAAATCAATTCCAGATTTCCGAGACCTCAATTTAAAAAAATTATTTGCCAATAGCTCAAACACTATTGATTTTATAAAAATCTATTTCAATTAATGTTTTATTTTTATTTTTTTATAGCATTACAACTTTATGATAAGCTATTTTGTATCTCAAACTATGGAGATTTAATCAACATAAATTTATGCTTATTTACAGTTCCTTCAAGGTAATTTTCACAGGAAAATGAAAATCGCCATTTATTTCGTAATTTTTTTTCTTTCACTTTTATTTATTTGAGGTATTTAACGTACATAATCAGCACACAACTTAACTTAAATCTAGAACAGACACAACACCCAGCCCCCCGGCCATTAATTCATCACCGTAGAAAGGCGATACCAACACTTCCCCAATTATAGATTTTGCAGCCACGCCAGGAATGGAACCCGAGGCCTTTTGCTCACTATACAGACGCGCTACCGACTGAGCTATGCTTCCGGACTGGTCTCGAGTTGTTAAACAGCGCCGTACCATTTATTATAAAATTGTGTTTTTTTTTACATTTGATGGCGATTGCTATTTATGATACATATTAAACTGCGGAAAATGTAATTATTGTAAAATACATTAAAATATTAAACTCTTAGCTAACACAGAGATGGGTCAGATCAGGTTCTATTTATGTGAATACAAGTGAAGGTCATTTTGTAACTGCCAGTTGATTGGTGTATTTAGTTTTTATTGCCGTCATTGCTAGAAACTCAGTTTCACACTATACATCTACAAACAGCATAATAATTTTTATTGCTTCATTTGTAAAAACAAAACGCTCACTATTTTTATTTTTTTAAATTGATTAGAACTGCCCCAAGGAACTGAACAGTTAGTTCAATGATATAACCGATCTGTGAACTTAACTGAAAACGCCAACACAGTGGACAGTGTCAATGTATTAATCACCCGCATGGGTGCCCGCATGGTTTGAGGCGCTACTATCACAGTAGAATAGACTGCCGATGATGGGGAGATCGTGGTTCGAATCTCGGCCGGGTGTACTGAGGGTGGTTTTTACAAAATTGTTTTCCACTCCTACTCCACGATAATGCGGGTAGACTTCCTTTAAATATAAGGGTGGTTTTTCCCTAAATGGTTTCACACTCTCATACCCCGAACATTCTGGTACACTTCCTATACATTTAACCTTTATAACCACTAACACATTAGTTTAATTAGAAAATATTCGAAAAAACCCAGCGAGTAATAAGACATGGTAAAAAAAAAAAGACGCAAACAGACCAACTATATCAGAACTATTTTTTTTTAAATAAAAAAAGAGGGATTCACGTTGATGGAGTACTAAGTATTAAGAAAGAAATTCTAAAATATATTTATGTCACACCAATTTTTGAAAAAGTACAAAATTACAAAACCAAATGTCTCCACCAAAAAATCTGAAATACCAAAATTAGAGTTAAAAGAAGACTTGTTAGACCGCTAACACAACTTTTGGAAAATATTAGAGATGGGATGTTCAAATCCTTGATTTCTTTGAATCCCATGGTATTTGAGAGATTCGTAAAAGTCTCAAAAAATATATCGAATACAATTTTGAATAATTTAATTTCAAATAACACTTTAAAGAAAATTATGAAAGGAATTATATAGACTTGTGTGGTTCGGAGTGTAACAAAATCTCACACACACACACACACACAAAAGGACGAGATTATATTAACATAAATAATTAATTTATTAAAAAAAAAATTATATTTGTTGTTTATGACGTTATACAAAACAAAATATCACATACAGTGGAACCAAGCCTTAAAAAAAACTTTTTTTTTAGATTCAATTTTAAATATTTTCACTCTAACTTAAACTGTATATTTTTAAATACTCCACATCTTTAGAAAATATTCACCTGGAGGCTGAAACAGGCCACCAAGAAAGGATGTTGATGATGATATTGTAACAAGTAATAGACCTATAATTGTAAGCTTTATGTGTTATTTCGTTGGCAGTAAATCAAATCAGTGAGGTGAGTGGCATTCTTTACACCTTCCCATGAGAGGATCGAGCACAATAGGACTCAATACCTCATGTACTTCCTCAACATATCTCAACAGACAGAGTAATGGGCTCCTTTTGAGGAATACACGCTTCAAGACCTTTTGTTTCAGTCAGTCCCTACGACAGGGACCCGGTTTGACACGCGTGTGATCGGACAATGAGGGCAGGAGCTTAAAGAGTGTTGTTTGAAAAGGGGAGTCACTTGGGTAGGGCACCCTCTTCACAAACTTGTGAGGGCAATACTCTGGTAGTGATCACAGGCACGTCTCCAAAAATACCCCCCCCCCTTTTCTCTCCCTCTCCACCTCCTCGTTGAGGGGGCTCGGCGACAACCAGTTTATAATGGTCTTAAACCTAACTTATGTCCCAGAATGATTTTCTTCCCGAGTCGTTAATGCAATTTGAAACTTGTATGCATTGAATAAAAATGTTTTAGTAAAATCGGATGATAAAAGACTTAAATGTAAAGTTTAGTAAAAATTTACACTTTTGGCTTAATCTGTACGTGGGCTAATTCATTATTTTCATGAGCCGTATTCTATCACTTTAAATAATGTATATATATATATATATATATATATATATATATATATATTATATGTTTCAGTGGACAAATGGTCTAAGACGTCACTCTTGTTTTGGCCTGACCTGCTTATGACGGGGAGATCGGGGTTCGAATCATGGTCGGATAATCTGAGGATGGTTTTCCCTAAATGGTTTACAATTCTCCTTTCACGGAAATGCTGGCAGATTATCTCTAAAATTCTTCCTTCCTAACCCCTAACACATTAGAGTAATTAGTAAATAATCGTATAACCTGAACAGGTAGTAAGACTCGGTGATAAAATAATAATATATAATTAATTATATGTATTTTATTTAGAATCACATCTTACTACGTATTCGATTTATACACTTATATACTAATTACTCGAATGATTTTAGGGGTTAGGAAGGTTATATTTAGAGGAAGTGTGCCTGCATTTAAGCGGAGCGAAAGTGAAAAGAAAATTTTGTAAAAAAAAACAGTAAACCCAACTGAGAATTGAACTTTGAACTCCCCGTCATAGGCAGTCTAGTTTACTGCCAGAATAACGCCTTAGACCATGCCGTCACCAAAGTGGGTTTAAGATGGTTAATATTGAACGTAAGGGACAATTCCTAAATCACAACACAGATTAAAAGCGATCCTTCACTATCCCTCACATAGGTATCCTGTAGTAGAAGAACAATTATGGTCAACAATATTTTCATATTTTCCGGGAAAGTCTGTGATGTTGGAAAAACTATTACACATTTCAACGAACGTAACCATGTAAAATCCCACTTGTGATAAAATTAAAGTCGGTACCTAATGAACCTTCCCACAATCTCCCATAAAAGAGCTTCTGAAAGGATCGAGGATTTAATCCTGAAAACAACGCTACAATATGATTCTCAAGAGAATGAACGTGCTGTAGATGTTAGACCACTTCTGTAACTAGCTTACAAAAAGGAATGGAATCAAGTGCACGTTTTTACTCGCTTTGATAAAGAGAGTATTATATCATGAACACTTTCTACCTCGAGATATAATAATACTAATAATAATAATAATTATAATAATAATAATAATAATAATAATAATAATAATAATAGTGCGCGTCTGGGCTACATCAATCGTAACTCAGTTTAAGGAAAGATTAGCGAGTATGAATGAACCGTTGCTCAGTGGACGCCCGAATGTACTAATCGTACATCCTTTCCGTGGAGGCTATATCCGTGTCCCGATGGTGATGGTGAGTATGATGGTTATAGAGAGTATGATGGTGTGTAACCAGTAGAAACTATAACCTCGTTCGGGTATTGACTGGCAAACCCATTGGAAAGAAACCAGTTGGAAGACTTAGACATAGATGGGAGGATATCGTTAGAATGGACCTGAAAGAGATAGGGTGTAATGAGGTGGACTGGCGAGAACTAGCTCAAGATAGGGCTAGGATGTAATGAGGTGGATTGAATAGAACTAGCTCAAGATAGGGATAGGATGTATAGAGGTGGATTGAATAGAACTAACTCAAGATAAGGATAGGATGTAATGAGGTGGATTGGGTAGAACTAACTCAAGATAGGTATAGGATGTAATGAGGTGGACTAACTAGAACTAGCTCAAGATTGGGATAGGATGTAATGAGGTGGATTGGATAGAACTAACTCAAGATAGGTATAGGATGTAATGAGGTGGACTGACTAGAACTAGCTCAAGATTGGGATAGGATGTAATGAGGTGGATTGGATAGAACTAACTCAAGATAAGGATAGGGTGTAATGAGGTGGAATGGATAGAGCTAGCTCAAGATAAGGATAGGGTGTAATGAGGTGGAATGGATAGAGCTAGCTCAAGATAAAAACATGGTGTAATGAGGTGGAATGGATAGAACTAGCTCTAGATAGGAAGGGATGGGCGGCATATTTTTGTAAATGTGGTAATGAACTTTTGAGATCCTGGTGCCATTGAGTAGGTATCATACATTTCAAATTAAATTAATTTATCTAACAAATCGGGGACAAATTAAGTCCCCTTAGTGTAGACCATCCAATCCCGTTCATCTTGGTGAGCTCGGCCGTTATAAGACCAGACTTGCTCACCCTCCTATTGCAATGACGCCCGTAAAACATTGATTCAAAAGGTTAGAGTTTTTTCTGTCCAAGTAACCTTTCAGGTGACATCCAGCGCTCACTGGTTTGAGCAAGGATGAACTTGAACTGAAGGTTATTGAGTCGCAATGACCCAGTGAACAACACAACATGACATCATTTATTCGATTTTTTGTTTATTTAGCAACTAAAACGAAGTTAGAATCCATTTAAGTTTAATATTACATAATTTTGCATGTATTACCATCAGTTTTCAATTCTTCAGACACAAATAAATATATGGAAATCTACAGTGTCGTGTCGTGGACTGATGCCAAGATAAACAGAGCTAGTTTAAATTGTATATATTTATG
Source organism: Timema podura (assembly GCA_033556935.1). Classification (NCBI taxonomy): domain Eukaryota; kingdom Metazoa; phylum Arthropoda; class Insecta; order Phasmatodea; family Timematidae; genus Timema; species Timema podura. Next base: position 81,038,688 of record JAVRXN010000011.1, read on the forward strand.
TAAATTACTCAAACCGAAGGTTGGTTGTATCCTCAACAGCTCCACAGTCAGTTGTAAAGCCTAGTCAGCATTAAAGAGGTATACTAGTGGAATGAGGAGTGAGGTAGTTTCCTGTTACTTTCCTCACTGAGCCAGAAGGTACTATTGCACATCAGTCTGCCAAGCCACCAACTGACCCTACTAGTGAAATAAGGAGTGAGGTAGTTTCCTGTTACTTTCCTCACTGAGCCAGAAGGTACTATTGCACATCAGTCTGCCAAGCCACCAACTGACCCTACTAGTGAAATGAGGAGTGAGGTAGTTTCCTGTTACTTTCCTCACTGAGCCAGAAGGTACTATTGCACATCAGTCTGCCAAGCCACCAACTGACCCTACTAGTGAAATGAGGAGTGAGGTAGTTTCCTGTTGCTTTCCTCACTGAGCCAGAAGGTACTATTGCACATCATCTGCCAAGCCACCAACTGACCCTACAAGCGACACCTTCACTCCATTCATCACAAGGACTGGCTGTACATTGAATGTTATTACTAGTATCGTTCATACCTTTGTCACTTTTATATTTGTCAGAACCATAAGTGAGATTGAGACAGATCAATGAAAGTAACAACTTGCTCTAGCCCATACCAGAAGATATAGAGCATTGTAAACACTATATTTGACCACGCAAACAGATAAATGGAAGGTCTATTTTAAATAATATAGATATTTTATAAATGCGTTCATTTTTCCTACACAGTTGTTGGAATGAAAAAATAATGTAGTCAATGAATTTTACATCCTCTTTGCTTGTTTGGTTGTAAAATACACATTCCTGGTGAAACTGCAACTATAGTGGAGAGGATTGCGTTGGGAGGGGGCAGCTATTATTTCTATAAAACATATTGGTAAATCAATGCTATATTTAGCAAATTGTAAGAGTTTAGTTGTCAAAGGTTTTCATCGCATATGTATTTTTTAGTTTACAATTTTGTGAAGTGTATGTTTGATTTACTCGTGTGCATTTATAAGGAGTTTTTGTTCATATTTTTAGATAACTTTTTTAAAATTTGAAAATCATTTTTAAGAATTTTTAGGGAATTTTATAGGTCATTTTTTGATCATTTTCAGGTAATAAAAATTACAGGTCCTGCAGTCATGACAAATATTCAAGTACTCTTTGAGATTATGATTTGTAGAAAATGGAATCGAACATATCGAAACACTTTCATTAAATTTTGCCAAAAACTGCGGGTTTTTTTGGTCATCTGTCTCCTAAACGTCCATTCTTTCACTGTCCATAAAATATTATGTGTTTTCTAGAAAATGTTAGAAGCATGTCCAGTCATGTCTTACAGAATGAAGAGAAAATAAAATTAGTTTGCTAAATTGCAGAGAAACAGTTTAGTTAAAGATTATGAAGGTAGCTGTCGGCTGAAAATGTTTTTCTTGTGGAAAGGGAATTTTGGTAGTTAACCAACTTCCAAGTTCCCCCCCCCCTTTTTTTTCTTTCCTCCGTCTCCGACACACACAAAACACCTTGGGAGCTGTTAAGTAGGGGAGATTCCGACACTTCTCAAAATCTTTTTGGGGGAGGAAATGGGGGGGGTTTCTTTTAAAACTTTGATGTGACAGCAAACATGTCCAAGCGGCAAAGTCTAAAAAAAAGAGATCTCCATTGTAAATCCAATAATTTAGATTCCTCAGGGTCAACAAACTTGGCTCTTGTTCTTATCAAACACTTCCAAGTAAGGTCGCCTTTTTCATTTCACGCATTTCGTAACAAATTTCCCCAAGAGATGTAAGGAAAACGCGACTTAATTTGTTACCAGCTTCGGTGTACGCATGGTCTAAGGCGCTACTCTCATGTTGGACTACACCACCGATGACAGGGAGATACAGGTTCGAATCTCGGTCGGGTGTAATGAGTGTGGTTCTTTCAAAATGGTTTTCCCTTCCGCGCGAATTCCGGTAGATTTACCTCTAACAGATTCCTTCCTCATCCCTATCCTCATTAGAGTAATTATCACCATATTCGTGTAACCTGAACTGATAGTATGACGGGGTTATGAACCAATAAAAAATAAACCCAGTACATTTTAGCGTCGTTAGTAAAGAGAACCCTCGCTAATGAACCTGTCAACAGGTGTTGTTGGTAGCAGTTGTGCCAACCTCAGTGACACAGCACCTGTGACCACACACAAAAAAAAAAAGAAGGGAATATCAGAGTTTGTTCACGAATAATCCTGGGTTTTGTCACATGAGACGATCACGCAAGGTCGAAACAACTGGACAGACACGAGGAATAGAATAAAGTCGTCAACATCATCACCCGCATCGGTGTAGGGTCATCTCATCCTACAATTTAATTAAAGTTGGTTTCTTCATTAAAAAAACAACCTGTCAGCCATAGGAATATTGCGAATACTATCTGGAATCCCCCCTAAAATAAAATCATTACTGATTTTTATGACCGAAAAGGATAAAAAAAATCTACAAAATAAACTAAAAATTCTAAAAAATTATATCAAATTTTCAAAAAATGACCTAAAAAATATGAGAAAAACTCTTAATAAATGTATACGTCTAAATAAAACACGTGAACTATCCAACATCTTATCTCAATCGATAGCGTGTCTGTCTACAGAGCTATGGGTCATGGCATCGATTCCGGCATGGTTGAAAATGTACCAATGGTAAAATGCGGGTTTACCCTTTCACGGTGATAAATTAACGGCCGTAGGCTAGATGTTGTGCCTGTTCTTGTCTTAAGTTAGGATTATAGACATATGAAGCTACGACAGGCCTAGCAATCAGGCAGTGGAAATATATAGGACTTGAATAAAAAACTGACCCAGGCCATAGGCTGGAAACAGTAATGGGTGTAAAGTAAACTCTACAAATTTAAACTAAATAATACATATATAAAAAGCCTTTTCAAACTAAAATCTTGAGTTCTACTAAATATAACATTGATTAACAAATATATGTTTCAGAAGTAATAGCTACCCCCTTCCAAAGTAGCCCTCTTCAGCTTAGTGTAGTGCCAGGAATGTGTATTTTACCACAGTATGTTTAAAAATTCATGTTTGAGTATCTATGGATTTATAAAATATCTATAATATTTAAAAATACACTTATTTAACATGAATAACCCTAAGATATTTTAAAATGACTCAAAAATATCCAAAAAGTATTTAAAAATAACGCAAACCAAGAAAATATTACCTATAATTCCAAAATGCTAAAAAATGACAATAAAAGACCTATATCTGCGATCGGGGATCATGAACAAAGTTCATGTAATTACGAACATTGTATTTACAAACAAAAACAAAAAAAGATGACACGTCATCAAAATCCGGGCTCTGAATAGTGCTCTAAGAAACAGTCACTTTCAGTTCCACAATCAAATGAGGCACTGTGGCCTCATATATTCTCCATCCACTCCAAGTTGACAAAACAAGGTGTTTTTTTTTAGTACCGCGTCTTACTAACCATTCGGGCTATACGATTAAAATACTTACTACATTAATGGTTTTAGGGATTAGGAAGGGTATATTTAAACGCAGTTTACCCGCATTCGCTTGGAGGGAGAGTGCAAAAAGCATTTAGGGAAAACCACCCTCAGTACACCCGACCGAGATTCGAACTTTGACCTCCCCTTCATCGACAGTATAGTCTACTGCGAGAGTAATGGCTTAAACCGCGCGGCCACCGAATTAAAATCAAGATTATAGCTACAAAATGTTGATCAGAAACTAATTGAATTATTAAACCTATACATTGTTTTATAAATTATATATAATTTAATTTACAAAATATATAATAAAATTAAATGCAATATGCAACAAATTTCTAGAAAATTAATCATTATAGTCTCATTGAATCACTTTGCCTGTAAATCTAAAAGACGCATATTCACCGTTTCTTTATTAGTCTCTCTTATAATAAAATATCCTCAAATATCTAACAGTCTTGTATCTACTTCAATGTACTATCAACGTCTGCCATTAAATAAATTTTTCAAATTAGATACATAATAAAAGTGGGTAGAAACTGTTCAGTCTCGCCTAAAGACAGCATAAAAAACTTGCGCCGGTCCTGACCACGGACGAGGCAAAACATGTCCGATACGAGGCTGATGCAACCTAAGGGGGGGGGGGGGGGGGCAGCGACCGACTTATCTTCTTGGGGGGTCTTCCTTTCCTCCCCCCTTTGGGGCCCCCCCAGTACATCAGATTAACGACGCGAGTTCGGTTCTCGCCGTCTTTTTTCCAACGTCTGTCGGGTCAACTTTCACTCAGCGACATTTGTATGCTAATCCGGACTACTCCTCGGTTCTAGTGGAGTTAACACTTAACCTGATTTCTTCCCAGATATGTCAGATTACCTCCTAGTGATGGACCAGATAGACTCTTCACCCAATAGACCCGGTTCAGGTCCAAACTTAGTCACATCTCTTTGTCCATTGTTTCGTTGGTAATATTTGGAAAAAAAAAAACTTTTTTTTTAAATTACCCGCTTCGAAGGTAGAATGGTCTTAAAGCCACACTCTCCTGATAGACAAGACTTCCGATGACAGGGAGGTAGGGGTTCGAATTCCAGTAGGGTGTATTGACGGCGGGTTTTTTTCTAAATGGTTTTCCACTCTCCCTCCAAGAAAATCCGGTTGTACTTCCTTTAAACTAAACCTTCGTCATCCCTGATACATTTGCGTAACTAGTACATACGTGGACAGTAACCCAAACAAGTAGTATGTAACCATTCAGAAAAAAAAAAAACTAAAAAAAATACGTGCATTTAAAATCTAACATTGACTGAAGGCCGTCCATGACATTTGAGCTAATGCCGAAATATTATAGAAACAAGAACGAATAATTAGTATCTACTTTATAACAAATATATACATATAAAGTATAAACGTAGCATTATGATGAATATACCCTGTACTCATCACAAGACATTGCTAGGATGACCAAATCTCGCAGGTTACGGTGGACAGGAAATACAGTGCGAATGGAAGAAACTAGAAGTATGTTCAGGACACTGACCGGCAAACTAAATGGGAGGAGACCAGTAGGAAGGTCTATACGCAGATGGGAGGATAGCATTAGAATAAACCTAAAAGATATAGTGTGTAATGAGATGGACTGGATAGAACTAGATCAAAATAGAGATTGGGTGTAGTGAGGTGGACTGGATAGAACTAGATCAAGATAGGGATAGGGTGTAATGAGATGGACTGGATAAAACTAGATCAAAATAGAGATAGGGTGTAATGAGATGGACTGGATAGAACTAGCTTAAGATAGGGATAGGGTGTAATGAGATGGACTGGATAAAACTAGATCAAAATAGAGATAGGGTGTAATGAGATGGACTGGATAGAACTAGCTTAAGATAGGGATAGGGTGTAATGAGATGGACTGGATAAAACTAGATCAAAATAGAGATAGGGTGTAATGAGATGGACTGGATAGAACTAGCTTAAGATAGGGATAGGGTGTAATGAGATGGACTGGATAGAACTAGCTTAAGATAGGGATAGGGTGTAATGAGATGGACTGGATAAAACTAGATCAAGATAGAGATAGGGTGTAATGAGATGGACTGGATAGAACTAGCTTAAGATAGGGATAGGGTGTAATGAGATGGACTGGATAGAACTAGCTTAAGATAGGGATAGGGTGTAATGAGATGGACTGGATAAAACTAGATCAAAATAGAGATTGGGTGTAGTGAGGTGGACTGGATAGAACTAGATCAAGATAGGGATAGGGTGTAATGAGATGGACTGGATAAAACTAGATCAAAATAGAGATAGGGTGTAATGAGATGGACTGGATAGAACTAGCTTAAGATAGGGATAGGGTGTAATGAGATGGACTGGATAAAACTAGATCAAAATAGAGATTGGGTGTAGTGAGGTGGACTGGATAGAACTAGATCAAGATAGGGATAGGGTGTAATGAGATGGACTGGATAAAACTAGATCAAAATAGAGATTGGGTGTAGTGAGGTGGACTGGATAGAACTAGATCAAGATAGGGATAGGGTGTAATGAGCTGGACTGGATAGGTGGTGTACGTTGGCACTTCGAGTTCCTAATTCCTTACAGTAATTATGTATAGGTAAATGAAATCAACATTAAAATAAATTTCAGATATTTGTCTGTTTGGGTGATACATTTACCGGAAAAGGTTGCCTTAAAGCGGAAGTGGGGTAGTCGCAAATTCAAGTTGGCAAAGGCCTGTGCATCAATCGCAAATATAGAGCTAATTTACAGTAGCTCCGTCTAATGGCGGGTTTTTTAATTGAGAGTTAACTCACTAACGTTTCTTGTTGATGTGTCTGGTAATGAATCCATTAACTGACATGACTCGAGAAGAGAAAGAGAGATGGAGCTAATTGAAATGAATTAACAGATTGTGTACCAGAGAGGTCCCTAGAGGTCGAGCAGATCTCGCTTGGAGCCGTTCGGTAAAAGTTTTTAAGAAGACCGACTGCATCGTGTGGTGTATCAGCTGGTGCTGCAAGCCAAACAAATGACGACTTTGTTTAGCGAGGTCTTGCTCAGATTGCAGTTGGTACTTTTTTTTTATATATGTATTTATTTTTTAAGGTTTGTTTACTGAACAGCTAAGTTTTTTTTTTTGCATCTGGCTAAAATACGTTTATTGCATCATCAATGTTGACAGTGTTTGAATATTGCAACGAGCCTCTCTCTACTTAGATATTACTAAATGGTAGTTGGTTATCTGGTTAAGGTGGTTGTCTAGGTCAGCGCGAGAAAGTATCAATCATTGTCAGAGGCATACAACTTAAAATACAATGGTCTGTGTCGTTTTCTATAGCTACTACTCTAGTCTTCTAAGCTTATACTTCCTTTCACCCTTCACCTGCAACCACCCTTTGCCATGTAAATAAGATTATTATTAGCACCACGTCTTACTACCCGTTCTGGTTATACGCACTTACGCTAATGTGTAATGGTAGGGTGATTGTGAGATGAAATGGAGGACCTACAGTTTAACGTGGGATCCGAACCACGGTGGAGGACTGGCATTCTACACATTCACAAGTTGTGATTAATACACGTCTTTTCAGAGGTGAAGGAAGGGTTTGGCAATCAGATAAATCTGTGCCGGTACCGAGGATTGAACCCCAGACCCTCAACACAGAAGTATGACACCTTACCCCTAGACCACCAGGTCAGACTTTGTAAATAAGAAAGAGTGGAAAGAAAGCTACTCAAGGTAAAGAGGAAAGTTCGCTGCTAGTTCTCAAATATATTAAAACTTTCGGTTCTGAACCTATCAATAAATTACTGTATCTGTTAGAGGAAGGCTAAATCTAGAGCCCTTTTTCATCAAGCCTAGTCTCATAGCCCCGCATATATATATGATTTAAATGTTGATCAGAAACTAATTGGTTTATAAAACTTATACATTGTTTTATAAATTATATATAATATATATAATTTAATCTACAAAATATATAATAAAATGAAATGCAATATGCAACAAATTTCTAGAAAATTAATCATTATAGCCTCATTGAATTATATTATATAATTAAAATTGCCTGTAAATCTAAAAGACGCATATTCACCGTTTCTTTATTAGTCTCTCTTATAATAAAATATCCTCAAATACCTAACAGTCTTGTATCTACTTCAATGTACTATCAACGTCTGCCATTAAATAAATTTGTTAGATTAGATACATAATAAAAGTGGGTAGAAACTGTTCTGTCTCGCCTAAAGACAGCATGAAACACACTTGCGCCGGTCCTGACCACGTTTAAAAATGAACTAATGGCACATTTTCACCCAAAAAAAAAAAAAATTCTATTAAAAAACTCAAACTGTAGGGTCGTTAAGGAAAAAGAGCCCTGTTGGGATCTTTCGAATTTAATTTGGCATGGACCATATTTTGAAACAAAGCTTGGTAGAATTAAATATTGCTTAAAGAGTTAAACTTCTCCGCGACAATTTCTCGCTTACCAATGCGGCCTCCTTGACAGGACAGTGCCGTACCGTGGACTGTTTTCAAGCTAAGCAGAGCATATTTAAACTGTAGTCTGTGATTTTTTTCCATCACTCAATTGAGCACTAACCAGTCCCGTGGTGTAGCAGTCAGTGCACCTGGCTACGAGTCTAAAGGTCCCAGGTTCAATTGCCAGCTGGTACCTTTGGTATTTTTCTCTTTAGGGGAATAATACTAACTTTTGCCAGGGCTTAAATTAGGTTAAGACTCACCCTGCTCCACAACTTTATATTCACTCTCATCACATCATCTCATTGCGGGTATCATGTGTAGACAACCTCCATAGGGGTATCATGTGTAGACAACCTCCATAGGGGTATCATGTGTAGACAACCTCCATAGGGGTATCATGTGTAGACAACCTCCATAGGGGTATCATGTGTAGACAACCTCCATAGGGGTATCATGTGTAGACAACCTCCATAGGGGTATCATGTGTATACAACCTCCATAGGGGTATCATGTATAGATAACCTCCATAGGGGTATCATGTATAGACAACCTCCATAGGGGTATCATGTATAGACAACCTCCATAGGGGTATCATCTGTAGACAACCTCCATAGGGTTATCATGTGTAGACAACCTCCATAGGGGTATCATGTATAGATAACCTCCATAGGGGTATCATGTATAGACAACCTCCATAGGGGTATCATGTGTAGACAACCTCCATAGGGGTATCATGTGTAGACAACCTCCATAGGGGTATCATGTGTAGACAACCTCCATAGGGGTATCATGTATAGATAACCTCCATAGGGGTATCATGTATAGACAACCTCCATAGGGGTATCATGTATAGACAACCTCCATAGGGGTATCATGTGTAGACAACCTCCATAGGGTTATCATGTGTAGACAACCTCCATAGGGGTATCATGTGTAGACAACCTCCATAGGGGTATCATGTGTAGACAACCTCCATAGGGGTATCATGTGTAGACAACCTCCATAGGGGTATCATGTATAGACAACCTCCATAGGGGTATCATGTATAGACAACCTCCATAGGGGTAATATGTGTTGATAACCTCCATAGGGGTATTATGTGTTGATAACCTCCATAGGGGTATTATGTGTTGATAACCTCCATAGGGGTATCATGTGTAGACAACCTCCATAGGGTTATCATGTGTAGACAACCTCCATAGGGGTATTATGTGTTGATAACCTCCATAGGGGTATTATGTGTTGATAACCTCCATAGGGGTATCATTTATAGACAACCTCCATAGGGTAATATGTGTTGATAACCTCCATAGGGGTATTATGTGTTGATAACCTCCATAGGGGTATCATGTGTAGACAACCTCCATAGGGGTATCATGTGTAGACAACCTCCATAGGGGTATCATGTGTAGACAACCTCCATAGGGGTATCATGTGTAGACAACCTCCATAGGGGTATCATGTGTATACAACCTCCATAGGGGTATCATGTATAGATAACCTCCATAGGGGTATCATGTATAGACAACCTCCATAGGGGTATCATGTATAGACAACCTCCATAGGGGTATCATCTGTAGACAACCTCCATAGGGTTATCATGTGTAGACAACCTCCATAGGGGTATCATGTATAGATAACCTCCATAGGGGTATCATGTATAGACAACCTCCATAGGGGTATCATGTGTAGACAACCTCCATAGGGGTATCATGTGTAGACAACCTCCATAGGGGTATCATGTGTAGACAACCTCCATAGGGGTATCATGTATAGATAACCTCCATAGGGGTATCATGTATAGACAACCTCCATAGGGGTATCATGTATAGACAACCTCCATAGGGGTATCATGTGTAGACAACCTCCATAGGGTTATCATGTGTAGACAACCTCCATAGGGGTATCATGTGTAGACAACCTCCATAGGGGTATCATGTGTAGACAACCTCCATAGGGGTATCATGTGTAGACAACCTCCATAGGGGTATCATGTATAGACAACCTCCATAGGGGTATCATGTATAGACAACCTCCATAGGGGTAATATGTGTTGATAACCTCCATAGGGGTATTATGTGTTGATAACCTCCATAGGGGTATCATGTGTAGACAACCTCCATAGGGTTATCATGTGTAGACAACCTCCATAGGGGTATTATGTGTTGATAACCTCCATAGGGGTATTATGTGTTGATAACCTCCATAGGGGTATCATTTATAGACAACCTCCATAGGGTAATATGTGTTGATAACCTCCATAGGGGTATTATGTGTTGATAACCTCCATAGGGGTATCATGTGTAGACAACCTCCATAGGGGTATAATGTGTAGACAACCTCCATAGGGGTATCATGTGTAGACAACCTCCATAGGGGTATCATGTGTAGACAACCTCCATAGGGGTATCATGTGTAGACAACCTCCATAGGGGTATCATGTGTAGACAACCTCCATAGGGGTATCATGTGTAGATAACCTCCATAGGGGTATCATGTGTAGACAACCTCCATAGGGGTATCATGTGTAGACAACCTCCATAGGGGTATTATGTGTAGACAACCTCCATAGGGGTATCATGTGTAGACAACCTCCATAGGGGTATCATGTGTAGACAACCTCCATAGGGGTATCATGTGTAGACAACCTCCATAGGGGTATCATGTGTAGACAACCTCCATAGGGGTATCATGTGTAGACAACCTCCATAGGGGTATCATGTGTAGACAACCTCCATAGGGGTATCATGTGTAGACAACCTCCATAGGGGTATCATGTGTAGACAACCTCCATAGGGGTATCATGTGTAGACAACCTCCATAGGGGTATTATGTGTAGACAACCTCCATAGGGGTATCATGTGTAGACAACCTCCATAGGGGTATCATGTGTAGACAACCTCCATAGGGGTATCATGTGTAGATAACCTCCATAGGGGTATCATGTGTAGACAACCTCCATAGGGGTATCATGTGTAGACAACCTCCATAGGGGTATCATGTGTAGACAACCTCCATAGGAGTATCATGTGTAGACAACCTCCATAGGGGTATTATGTGTAGACAACCTCCATAGGGGTATCATGTGTAGACAACCTCCATAGGGGTATCATGTGTAGACAACTTCCATAGGGGTATCATGTGTAGACAACCTCCATAGGGGTATCATGTGTAGACAACTTCCATAGGGGTATCATGTGTAGACAACTTCCATAGGGGTATCATGTGTAGACAACCTCCATAGGGGTATCATGTGTAGACAACTTCCATAGGGTATCATGTGTAGACAACCTCCATAGGGGTATCATGTGTAGATAACCTCCATAGGGGTATCATGTGTAGACAACCTCCATAGGGGTATCATGTGTAGACAACTTCCATAGGGGTATCATGTGTAGACAACTTCCATAGGGGTATCATGTGTAGACAACCTCCATAGGGGTATCATGTGTAGACAACTTCCATAGGGGTATCATGTGTAGACAACCTCCATAGGGGTATCATGTGTAGACAACTTCCATAGGGGTATCATGTGTAGACAACTTCCATAGGGGTATCATGTATAGATAACTTCCATAGGGGTATCATGTGTAGACAACCTCCATAGGGGTATCATGTGTAGACAACTTCCATAGGGGTATCATGTGTAGACAACTTCCATAGGGGTATCATGTGTAGACAACCTCCATAGGGGTATCATGTGTAGACAACTTCCATAGGGGTATCATGTGTAGACAACCTCCATAGGGGTATCATGTGTAGACAACTTCCATAGGGGTATCATGTGTAGACAACTTCCATAGGGGTATCATGTGTAGACAACCTCCATAGGGGTATCATGTGTAGACAACTTCCATAGGGGTATCATGTGTAGACAACCTCCATAGGGGTATCATGTGTAGACAACCTCCATAGGGGTATCATGTGTAGACAACCTCCTATGGTGTAATCTGGGCAACGCTCGCTGCCAATAGAGCGGCTAATGATCTACACATAATCCGACTGTACTTGGACGTCAAAGTCCCTCCATTAATGTGCCATACGATTAAAAAAAAGTAATAGAACACGCATTGGCTGGGTATCGACAAGCATACATTCCCATGTGAGGTGTGTATTGAATAAACCTTTGTATGATTGCTCAAATGAGGGACCGAGGGGGCGAGAACTTATCACAGGTATATTTTAGACTAATTTGGACCACCCTGTCAACACGACACGACTCTGCTATTAGAGAATTGTTTCCATTCTCTCTGTATCAATCTTGATCTTTAAAACCAATGCAAACACAGCTAGTACTTGTTTACAGAGGGAAAAGAACCTTCCGAGTCAAAATGGGTTTGTCCTTGAGCTGGAACCAAAATTCCGAATACAGGAGGCTTTCAGAACTTTGTTTTAACAGTGTTCCTGTTGTCAGTGTTGCAGTAATTCTTCATGATACAGCAGTTTCATTAAGTGTTTGTTATTGAAATATTTCATAATTCTTGACAATCTATTTTTAGAGAATTTTCCTCGACCCTCAGATAAATCCTTGCGAACCTCGTTAGGGTCGCGACCCTGTGTTTGGGAACCTCTGATGTAGAGTAAGAAAAAATCTTTTTTCCGGTATTTACAATTAACTTTTTCAACTAACTGATTGTATCAGCACACGACTTATAAACTAACGTAAATTCCAGAACAGACACAACACCCAGACCTCCAACAGTTAATCTACCACTGTTAAAGGGTGAACCTACATTTCAACAATAATAAAAATTTTGGTCGTGCCGGGAGTGTAACTGACGACCCTTAGCTCAGAATTTAGACATGATACCGACTGAGCTACACTGTATATCATATCTGAGGGAAGTGCATGGCTACTCTTGGGAAACTTCGTTGTCATTCTCTTGTTTTGTGGGGTCAATCTCCCCTCAAATATAAGACAAGATTCACAACGCTGGTATGTTGAGGTTGCCAGTAGCTCCTTCTTACCCCAGCACAACACCTTCAGACATAACTGAGAGAGGAGATTTGGCAACAGTTAACTGAGAGAGAGCGAAGATAAATATTTTCTCCTTAAGATGCGTCAGAAAGGAGCCAAAGTATGTTTACAGTTTTTTATAGAATTGAAATTTTTTGGCCAAAATAAATCAAATATTTCTCCAGTAGCAAAATATAGTTTAGTTTTCTGCACATGCTAATATCAACAGATCTTGGATATCTGTCAAGGGGATCCTAAAATGTTGTCAAATTCCAGGACACCCTTGACAGATACTCAAGATCTGTTGATATTAGCATGTGAAGAAAACTAAACTCTATGTTGCTACTGGAGAAATATTTGATTTATTTTGGCCAAAAAAATCGAATGGTATAAAAATTGTAAAATTACTCGCGCCCACTTCGGCCGCACCTTAAGACCTGCAGTTCTTCAAATGATATTGGGTATAAGGCGCAGGTCGTAAGGTAAATAGAAAATCTACTATTTTCCAAAAGTAAATTGTCTTATGGAAAGTCAGTCACCCTTTACAAGGGAAATAACGCCCAGAAATACCGCGGCGAAGTATTTCTTTGGTCGGAAAGGTGTCAATCTCGCAAATACTTGGTGGTTGAAAGCCTATGAAAGACTTGCCGCGAACAATTTTTACTAACTATGTTGTGGGGATTCCCTCCTAAGCTTGATTTCGACAGCTGTAAGCTATTGATTCGGTCCACTAAATGGTTACCCTACTCAAACTCTACCAAAGAGGTAAGACTTTCTTTGAAAAACAAAGATGTTATCCTATGATTAGATCTTATATGAGTTTTGGTGAGCAAAACTCACAAAATGAATACTTTTTTTTTAATGATAAGTTTTGTATTTTGTGGAAACTCCCCAAACAAAGAGAATTATTTTATTCACGACGTCCTTCGTGATGTAATCATACACTAATTACACTAATAGTAAAACGATGAGGAAGGTATATTATTATTATTATTATTATTATTATTATTATTATTATTATTATTATTATTATTATTATTATTATTATTATTATTATTATTAGCACTACGACTTACTACCCGTTCGGGTTGTACGCACTTACGCTAATGTGTAATAGTAGGGTGATTGTGAGATGAAATGGAGGACCTACAGTTTAACGTGGGATCCGAACCACGGTGGAGGTCTGGCATTCCACACATTCACAAGTTGTGATTAATACACGTCTTGTCAGAGGTGAAGGAAGGGTTTGGCAATCAGATAAATCTGTGCCGGCACCGAGGATTGAGCCCTAGACCCCCAGCACATGTCTGACACCTTACCTCTAGACTGCCAGATCACAGGAGGAAGGTATAGTTTCAGAGGAATTGTAGTAGCATTAGCATGGAGGGAGAGTAGGAAGTCATCTGTGAAAAAACACCATTCTCAGTACACCTGACCGGAAATCAAACCTTGATCTCCTCGTCACCTGCCATCCAACATAACACGAGAGTGACGCGTTAAAGCATGCGACTACTGATGCGGTGTCATTAGAATCAGCAATCGTTTATTAAGAGAGTACATTACATGCCCATCAATTCTGGGATACCATCGGCTAGAAATAGTAAGTTTACACCATTGCATGTGGATTATTTCTGATGAAATATTAAATAATATTTGGATACAAACTGCATTGAAAAGGCCCTTTTTTGACTATTTTAGAATGGCTTCACTGATAAGCATTCTGTACAAATCTTCATTCTGTCATAACAGCGACATACTGTAGCTATTAACAAGAAACTTGGTCGCTTTCCCCCCATCGTCACCGCGGAAAATTTCGAGTAATCATTCAAATACGAATGCACTGCACACATTTCTGGCCTTTATTGGTCTTTTATTTTCCCTTTTACTCCCATAATACCTCGCGCGAGCCGGGAGCTGAGTTGGACCTGCTATGATGAACACTCTTAATGAGTGTATTTTAAAATACGAGAAATCCCGCCTCCAAAAATACAGTCACCAAAGTCATCAATTTTGACTGTAGCTTGCGACTCACTTCGATGGTCGATTGGTCTAATGCGTCACTCTCGTATTTGACTGGAGAGATAGTGATGGGGGGGATTGTGTTCGAATCCCGGTTGGGTGTACTTAGGGTGGTGTTTTCTGAATGGTTTTCCAGTCTCCTTCCACGTAAATGTGGGTACGCTTCCCCTAAATTTAAACTTTCCTAATCCCTATAACATTAAAGTAATAATTAGTTGGCTACATGAGTCATATTACTTTTTTTTTTTACAAACGACCAAATCATTTTAGCTTCCAATGAAAACTCAATTTTCCTAGCGAAATATCCAGTTTTTCTGCTCTGCGAAAAAAAAAGTCAATACTATGTTTTGATGAATCGATTTACTAATTAAAAACGGGAGCCAGTTAAAAACTGTCCGATCATCCGCTTCGGTGTTCGAATGGTCTAAGGTAGGGTTAGCAAACTGGTGGTCCGCGAGACACGCCTGACCGGCTCGCTTGTCTGCAATACTTAATGTTTTAGGCTCTACTATCCGGCCTGCAGTCATATAAGCAAACAAAAAAATAATAGTTTAATTTTACTGTGTACAATATTTTGAATAGCGGGAAAAAAAACATCCTTTAGAACGATTTCAAACTGTGCTATTTTTTTCATTTAAAACGTTTGACTGTGGGAATTTTTATCCATATAATTTAGTAAAGACTGCTTCAAATAATTCACCAAACCATATTAACATCTGAAAAATAATAGTTTTTAAATATTTTAAGTACACATAAATAATTTTAAATATCTCGCAATAAGTAGCTATGTAGGTAGTAATAGATCTGCTTCTGTGGGAACGTGGATTCGTCGGGCTCTTCTGGTATAGTTAGCCAGTTTCTGGGAGGTAAGGGTTCGAATTCCAGTTATATGTACAAAGGGTGTTCTTTTTCCTAGGTTGTTTCCCACATTTCTTTCACTCAAATGTGGTTACATTTTTTCTAAATTATATCTTTCCCATCCCTTACCCACTTACCCACTTAACGCATAGTCCAGACGGGTAGTAAGATGCTATGTAAAAACAAAAGTATATAATATTTTAATTAGACATGTTTCTATAATCTGACTAATTTGAGTTTAAGGCGTCACGCTCGCGAAAGATTGTACTGCCGATGACAAGGAGATTGATGTTTGAATCCCTGTTGGATATACTGAGGTTTTTTTTACTAAACAGTTTCCTAGTTTTACTCCACGCAAATACTGGTACATTTCTATAAATCCTACCTTCCTAATTTTTACTCTATTAGTGTAATTAGGTAATATATATGTGTGTGTGTAACACGAATGGATAGTAAGACGGGGCCATAAAAAATAATAACAACAATAATTGTTCGATTCAAGTAGCACTTGGTGACATGTTTACAAACCGGGGCATACTAAGTGTGTGAAATGCGGGCAAGTGTCCCGTAGTAGTAGGTTGTGGTGTTATGCAACAAGTCTACCAGCGCGTCGTATACCGGGACTTCGCCCCTTGGCAGAGAGGTTCCCAGTTATTTCTGTCACCTACACACTAGACGTCAGTAGAGACACTTGGGGGGGACAAGGTATTGGCAGCGCGACATCTTGGAGGTACTAACCTATGGCACGTCATCAGGATAAAATATGATTTCCCCATAGATGAGATAGTATCAGATTACTTTTGTCCCCTGTAGCCTTATGACTGGACTTTAAAAAGAAGTAAATAAAGTAGGGCCTACTTGAATATAACATCTTGTGTAAACTACATGATGTGACATCTTGGAGGTATCACCTACAACATGATGTCTAGAAGGTTTAGAATTTATCTTAGATGATTAGGTCCTGGCTATTTATATCCCCTATACATTTGTCGTTTATCGAACTACTTGGTGAATAAGAATATTTATAATATGAAATGTTGAAGAACTACATAAAACAGCATTCTAGAGTTAACATCACTATATGGCCTCTTGAAGATTTATTTATCTTGTATGGATCCTGGTTATTTCTGTCCCCTATACAGCAAACGTTAGGAAATTAATTGGTGAATTGAGTATTCAAAATATGAAATCTTGAAAGAGATACGACATTTTGGAGGTACTAGCCACACACATCTTGGATGTTTGATCTTTTTTTAAAATTTTGTGGCTGAATGGCTCTTGGCTATTTTATCACTAAGACACCGAGACTTTAGGAGAGCGGTTAGACATTTTGGAAGCATTACATCATCAATGTGATAGTCAAGGTGTTTTATGTCGTCTACATTAGTGACTAGCATAAGGTGCTGATAAAAAGCCCATAAATATTCAGACAAAATTAACAAAACCTTTTCAGGGGTAAATCAACTTACAAAATTACTACCCGTTTGGGTTACACGCTTATTTAGGCCTACTAATTACGCCAATGCTTTTAGGAACGAAGAAGTTTATATTTAAAGGAAGTGTGATCGTATTTGCGTAGAGGGAGAGTGGAAAACCATTTGGAAAAAAAACCTGGAGTACACTCGACGGAGATTCTAAACTCGATTTCCCGTCATCATCAGTCTAGTCAACTGTAATAGTAATGCCTTAGACCATATAGCCACCAAAGCGTTCGTTTAACTGATAACTAATTTTTGAGAATTTATTCAAAATGATGACTTGGCAGAAGTAGAATAATAAATAAAAATAAGGAATACTCTAGAACTTTTTCAATTCCTCTGAAATGTCGTCCACAAACAGAGGCGTGAAATGACCCATACTTGCGCTATGTGTCTAATTATCGAGTCTTCTGTTGGCTTCAACACTTGCCAGAGTTTTTGTTTCTATTTACTTCTATTTCTGTTTATTTATCAATCTTTCGTTAAAAAATAAATTTTTGGCTGCTGTATCTAAACGACCTACGATTCTGAGAACTCTACTGGAACATTCTTTATAGAGAGGGTGAAAGTTATTAGTTATTACCATTGTGTAAGGTAAAGTAGTAGTAAGCTTGATGTGTGTTTTGTTTTGTTTTTAAATTTATCGCAAGGGCTTTAAAGCCAACAGTATTGCCACATACCTGGAGAAGCGGGAAAACAGAGAGAATTTTTGGTGACTGGAAAATATAATAAATGAGAAAAAGGAACTTTTGGTGTCTGGAAAAAAAACGGGAAAACAAGGAATTTTTGGTGTCTGGAAAAACCGTCGAAAAAAAATTTGGTGTCTGGAAAAAACCGGGAAACAGGAGATTTTTGGTGTATGGAAAAAACAGGGGCAAAACAGGGATTCTTTGGTGTCTGGAAAAAACCGGGAAAAGAGGAATTTTGGTGTCTGGAAAAAACCGTGAAAACAGGAAATTTTTGGTTTATGGAAAAATCCGGCGAAAAAAATTTGGTGTCTGGAGAAAAACCGGGGGAAATCAGGGAATTTTTGAAAATCAGATAAAATACTGGAAATATTTGTTGATTTGGAACATTTAACTGATAGATTCAAATAGTAGGTGTTTGATGGATGAGAAGTGAACTGAATAATTAAGCACATTGATTAAAACATTTCTTATTACCTCATAAACAAGGGTTTGTGAAGTTACAGGAGAGTATTCCCTATCAACTCTTAAATAAACCGTTGTAATACAAGTTACCCTACGTTGTGAAAAATAAATGTATTACAACCTGACTTCACTCAGTTTGATGAAAAATGAATATTATTACTCTTTTCTTCAATCTTAGCTGCCTGGAAAAATGGGAACTCCTTCTGAAAAAACCTGGAAAACACAGGGAATTTGTAGTAAGAAAATATTGCAGCCCTGACCAGAAAACATCAAATAAGTTCCAATAAACCAAAATAACAGCGATTGCAGTTCTATTCTCACACTCACATATCGACTACAGCGCTTGGTGGTCGAATGTGACACTAACGTTGGATCTGATCGAAATCTTAACTAACACATCCTCTCCCCTTAGGATTTAATAATCTTAAAAATGTTACTAAAATATTTCCATTTCTAACTGTCATTATTTGTTTGGCTTTAATATTCGCTGACCAATTTCATCCTTGTCAGCCTCTCTAGCACCTTCACCTACTTAGTAGGTCACAAGCCACAGTGTGGACATTTTGTCGGAACATTTTATGGAAAACATACATGATAATTTTATAGAAAATTTTAATCTCTAATCATTAGTAAAATCTTTTATAATTCCCTAATTACATATAATTTACAAATTAATCGCCCCCTTTTTCCCAAAACCCAACCCCCCAAAGTCCTAATTTTATATTTTATAGCAGTGTAAAACTATACATATATATCCTAAGTTATTGTGATAGGGACAATAAAGGTAGAATTTAGAGGAACTGCACCCACATTTGCGTAGAGAAAAAGTAAATGGCTTTAACTGTGCATTACACAGACTGACGCTGAACAAAGCAATACAGGATTTTATTTAATTATTTATTTGAAGTATTTAACGTACACTTTCTGAACCGACTGATTATATCAGTATAGAATTTCTACGAGCAATCGTGAAAGGGCCTACCAACTTTACCTACCTTTCAGGGTTATTTTGCATGCCACAATCGACATGGCTCCAGCGGCTTCACATCCCCTCCAAAGGAAGTTGTGCTACGGATTTTTTTTATCGCTCAAGACAAATCCGCTTACCCCCAACTGGGTTTAAACCCAGAACATCGGGTCCTGAGGCGAGCACTTTACCCCCAGACCACCGAGGTAAACAGCAATAAAGTGAAACAGACTAACACACGAATATTTAGAAATCAAAGTTGAAGGTATCCGTTGAGGCGAAGGTCGAGGAACGCACGGGTTGTCCCGGATCAAAGAGAATAGGATGGTTTGTGTACCGACCGAAACCCGACAAGCAAAGGGAGCTTTGATATTAACTGCAGGTGGGCGTCATTATCAACTACAGCCTGAATAACTATAGCCTGAATTCGTTATCAATTGCAAACTGGCGTCTTAAATAACTAAAGCATGCGTCGTTATCAACTACAGCCTGAATAACTACAGCCTGGCTTCGTTATCAACTATAACCTGGCTTCTTTAGTAACTCCAGTAGTTTACTGATGAGTGAAGACTGACTTTTAAAGTAACTTTATAAACTGTCTGATAAAAAACCAAGTTACAGTGTGCCAGATATACCTCACCTTGCGAGGAGAGTTGGAAGAGGAACCAAGCTACCGTGAACCAGCTATACCTCACCTTGCGAGGAGAGTTGGAAAAGGAACCAAGTTACCGTGAGCCAGCTATACCTCCCCTTGCGAGGAGAGTTGGAAGAGGAACCAAGCTACCGTGAACCAGCTATACCTCCCCTTGCAAGGAGAGTTGGATGAGGAACCAAGTTATCGTGAGCCAGCTATACCTCACCTTGCGAGAAGGTTGCAAGAGGAAACAAGTTACCATGACCAGCTATACCTCACCTTGCGAGGAGAGTTGGAAGAGGAACCAAGCTACCGTGAACCAGCTATACCTCCCCTTGCGAGGAGAGTTGGAAGAGGAAACAAGTTACCGTGAACCAGCTATACCTCACCTTGCGAGGAGAGTTGGATGAGGAACCAAGTTATCGTGAGCCAGCTATACCTCACCTTGCGAGAAGGGTTGCAAGAGGAAACAAGTTACCATGAGCCAGCTATACCTCACCTTGCGAGGAGAGTTGGAAGAGGAAACAAGTAACCTTGAACCAGCTATACCTCACCTTGCGAGGAGAGTTGGAAGAGGAAACAAGTTACCGTGAACCAGCTATACCTCACCTTGCGAGAAGACTGAAAAGAGTCCAGGAAGTGGGAGAACAGTGGAACGAAAAGGTCATGTCTCCAAGTCCCAAGAGGTCGGAAGCAAGCCAGTGAACCTGACCCCCGGAAAGGTCAGCGGTCAGCAGAAGGTAACAGCCATTGTCACGAGGACATACATCATTGACATTCTCCGATTAACGTCTCACTGGCCCATCCTTCTAGCCAAATGGTCGGGTGGGGGACTATTACACGTCTATAGAGGGCTAAGGTTATACCTGGAGATGTGAGAGTTGACATTTATTAACGTTTTGGAAAATGTTCAATTATTTTCTTTTGGAAAGTACTTTTCACTTAAATTAATTTATCCTGAAGGTGTCAACACTAGAAACGTTATAGAATGAGTTTACAATAAATAAATAACAGTGATTATAGTTCTCTCCTCATACTAACGTATCGACTACAGAGCTTGGTGGCTGAGTGTGTCACTAAGGTTAGGTCAGACAGATATGTTAGTTCTTCAATATTACAATCACCCTCTTCTGTGGCCGCGTGGTCTAACGCGCTACTCTCGCAGTAGACTCACTGTCAATGACGGGGAGATCGAGGTTATAATCTCGGTCGGGTGTACTGAGGGTGTTTTTTTTCCCGAAATGGTTTTCCATGAAAATACGGGTACACTTTCTCTAAATATAGCCTTCCCAATCCGTAACACCATTGGCGTAATTAGTACATAAGAGTATAGCCTTATTGGGCAGTAAACGTGTCTAAAAAGAACTAACAACTCTCCATTACCCCTTCATCACACCCTGTCCCTTTACCAGCCATACCCCTTCATCACACCCTGTCCCTTTACCAGCCACCACCCCTTCATCACACCCTGTCCTTTACCAGCCACACCCCTTCATCACACCCTGTCCCTTTACCCAGCCATACCCCTTCATCACACCCTGTCCTTTACCAGCCATATCCCTTCATCAACCCTGTCCCTTTACCACCAACCCCTTCATCACACCCTGTCCCTTTACCAGCCACACCCCTTCATCACACCCTGTCCCTTTACCAGCCACACCCCTTCATCACACCCTGTCCTTTTACCAGCCATACCCCATTCATCACACCCTGTCCCTTTACCAGCCATATCCCTTCATCACACCCTGTCCTTTTCCCGGCCATACCCTTCATCACACCCTGTCCTTTTCCCGGCCATATCCCTTCATCACACCCTGTCCTTTTCCCGGCCATACTCCTTCATCACACCCTATTTGATCTGTATGTAATTATAACAGACTCTAGGTACCCTCTTTACCAATACAACTTCTTTCCTTACTTAGTAAACTTAATGAATTATTTATTCAGTGCCATTGCTGTATTGAACAGGGTGAATATGCGATCCGATGTCACATACGCTGCTATTTTACATCTTAGGGAACTGGGAGGATTGGAATGTGATTGATTGGGTTTAAGATTGATCCTATCTAGTTACCGACGAGGAACAATTCGCGGTCCGAACTCAAGACTCGGTGATTAATAAGAAGTATGTTTTCTCTTGACGAACGAACTAATCGATGACTTTTAGCGAGTGTCCTCATGTCTGTTTTCCAACAAGGTTGTTTACCATGACTTTCTTTTAGAATATTCTAGTAACTGGATGCATTCGTCCCTAGTTTCTTCCCCCTGTCTTTCGAGAAGATTTTGCTTGGGTGGAAGATATGAACAGAGGATGTTACACCGCGAGATATTTAATGCAAAATACATTTTAATAGTAAAACATTCGATTCGAAACATTTTATTGTAAAACATTCATTTCGATAACATTTTCATTGTAAAATATTCGATTCGAAACATTTTATTGTAAAACATTCGATACATTTTCATTGTAGAATATTCGATTCGAAACATTTTCATTGTAAAATATTCGATTCGAAACATTTTATTGTAAAACATTCGATACATTTTCATTGTAGAATATTCTATTCGAACATTTTATTGTAAACATTCATTCGATAAATTTTTATTAATATTTGATTCGAAACATTTTCATTGTAAAATATTCGATTCGAAACATTTTATTGTAAAACATTCGAATAGATACATTTTCATTGTAAAATATTCGATTCGAAACATTTTCTTTATGAAATATACGATTTTGATTCGATTCGAATAAGTAATCTAATATTCAGATCCGATTCGAAATTTAAAATTTCGGTTTGGCATAAGATTATTTATTTGTATTATATTTAAAATATGAATGTTTCAAACGGCATGCGGTCGTATCAGTCTCGGCGTCCTTAGATCGGATCCTGACGGGGTTGGTATACAGCAGGAGCGCCCTGTATTCAGTTGCGTCAGTTTATATCTCGGCGCTAGATTCAAATATTTAAATATGTTGTGTTCGAACTTACGTCCACTCTGTTCGTGTTATCGCAAGTGTTATTCAAATTCTGGTCGCGAGGGCTACTCGCAACCCTCACCCCATCCATTTGGACGATCTCCTTTCTAAAAAAAATCGCTCAAGGTCGCTTTCACTGTCACTTAAAAAAATTGCAACTTGTTTGGGGAGATCTTTTAGAATTTTTCCTGTTCTTTACTGCTAGTTTTTAAGAGCGTTCATCATAACAGGCCCAACACAGCTCCCGGCTCGTTTGTGCGTTCGCGTGTGAGGTATGGGAATAAACGGGAAAAGAAAACACGATATGACAGAAATATGTGCTTCTAAAATTGTCAAAAACGGACTTTTCATTGCAGTTTTTTTATCCAAATATCATATAATATTTCAACAATTTTTTCAGTATTAGAACTTCCAATAACTATTTATCTCCATTAATGTTTAATTTAGAAATGATCCACGTGCAATAATGTTGGTGTAAATTTACGATTTCTAGCCGACTGTGTCACAGAGTTGATTGGCATGTAATGCACGCTCTTAAGGATCATAAATATAAAAAAAAACACACAATATGTATTGAGCCTTTAATTTAGAAATTGGGTTCAAGTGATGCTTGGTTATGTCCTTGATTAAAACTTAAAATCCTGATAAAGTTAGCATGAAATATGTTATGCTTTATGTTGCTCAATGCTTTATGTTGAAAAGCAACAAGCTATTTATTTAATATGATATATTATCTAATTACTAAACATATATAAGTTATGTACTCAAAACGCACCCAAAACACATCTCACCTCTTAAGTGGGTTAGCCCAATCGGTTTCCTGTTGTAATAACCGTTATCTTAGCAACCCTTTCACAACATGTCATGTTTCGCCCATATTTTACAAAACAAAATATATACAAAACAACTGACGCAACGATAAAAAAAAAAAGAAGCAAAAAACACACACACACTTACACCGTTTAAGTCGCGTCTCCTTAGTCTATTTTTTTATTTTATTTTATCATTATTAACATGATTAAAAAAATAAAATAACGAACTTGGGATAGAAGCAGGTGAAAATGGAGTCCGCCGTGAATATATTAGCATGTGTTTAAGCGCGGCGGTGCCATTGAAGGTCTGTCGGTTTAAAACCCGACGGCCCGCGCGCCGCATACTTATTATGCTCGGCTTGATTTTCGCGACTCACATTAATGATAGGTGGACTATATTAACCCTCCACACCTCCACCTACCCTCCCACCTCACCCCAGTTCAAAAACACTTCATGTCCCAAAAAATACGTCCTTTAGTTTGGGAACCTTTCGGAACAAAAAAAACAACAACTACGGGCTTCTTTCTCTGTTAGCAGTAACGCAGATACAGTCCAATTTTCATTTTTTTAAAAAAGGGACCTAATCTGGCAGCTAGAAAAGTTATTAGATCTATTTTAACTTGTTCATAATTCTAGTAATGTAATATGCAGCTGTCACTTTATATATTATATATTATCGATACTTATAAAATAACACTAATAATTTATGTTTACCCCAAAAAAAAGGCTGTTTATATATTTCTTAAAAGCTTTTTTCTATACAAATTCGACTTTATATTGTAGAAACCTAACTATCGATCAACTCAACCTAAAGTTTCTCCCCGTGTTTTTGAATGGAGACCATCACGAGACACATAACGTAACGTAATGCCGGGATCACGATCAACTTAACGTTAACTTAACGTAATGTTCACTTAAAGATAACTTAATAAAACATGTGTGATCACGATTCACGTAACTTAACGTAACAATTCGAGACAAACATCTTCAGTCTCTAGTATGATCTGTGATTTGTACTAGTTGTATAGTGATGATCTGTGAATGTTTACAGTTTTTAATCGATATAATAAATATATATTACAAAACTGTTTTGATAAATTTAGCTTTCCTATTATAGTTTAATTATTTCGTATCAATATCTGATCACTAGGACTTACGCTAAAGAGTACACATTGGTCATAATACCAACAAATGAATTACTAAATAGCCCTGTTGACGTCATTCGCATAATGATTGGCTGCCTATATCACGTGATACCCTTCAAGTAACGTTCACTTAAAGTAAAAGACCTCCCAGGACATCTCTTACGTTAAGTTAACTGCAAGTCAACGTTAAGTTAACTGCATCGTGATCGCTTCCATTTAAACACACGAGGAGGTGCTTTACGTTAAGTTACGTTAAGTTACGTTAAGTTGATCGTGATCCCGGCATAACGTTGACGTGAGGTTCACCTACCGTAAGAGTTTTTCAGGTGATAACCTCCACGTTACGTCGCTTCGTACCACGTGTTCCTGCCGGCTTCTTCTGTATAGTTCGTTAGTTCGTGTCTCGCGAACACCAAAAATGTCGTGGCCTTTTTTTCTTACACGTTATTTTGTATCTTTAGTAAGCTTCTACTGCAAGTACAGTGGAGCTCCGATAGTTCGGACTAATTGGGGATCGACCCAGTCTGATATTATCGATTTGTCCGGATTTTCGAAAATACAGTACCTATAAAAGTTTTTTAAAATAAGCATAGGGGGATGATTACTAAAACTCAGTGTTAAGGTAGAAACAGTTTCACTTTATTTAAACAACAAACTTGCACATTTTTTTTGGGTGTAGAATATCACAAATTCTGAAGGAATTTAATAAGGAAAAATTCTAACAACGAAAAAGTTTCTAGTTTTTTTTTTACAAAGATTGAGGTGCTTTTTTGCAGCCATGTCTCTGATATTGATTCCACTGTGGTTATTTTATAAATAATATTTGGGGGAGGGGGATCTGAATTGAGTTCCATTTTAATGTACCATTTGTTTCCAAAAGAGCCAAAATCATTGCCTGCGTTAGTGAATTCTGTTCACAAACAAACTGAAAATAATTAATACTGACAGTCTGAATTATCGTGTAGGGGCCCTATTAGCAGTGACAGTCTGACTGACTATTAGTTTGTTTTCTATTCAGGAAAGTTTACAAACAAATAAAAATATGTAAAAATATTACAGCCATTTAAATGGAACGAATGCAATCAATATAATATTCCAAGTTTTAAAGCATCAAACGTGTGACAATAAAGCAATAACAACGATTGCAATTCTCGTCTCACATTCACATATCGACTACATTGCTTGGTGGTTGAATATGTAACTTATGTCGGGTATGCTGTAGACTGGATATGTTAATACTTTAATATTAGGCCCTATAATGTATTCACTTCTCCTGAATTACCTGAAAGTTTTGCCGAGAAAGTTTATCTCTTAATTGTCATTATTTTGTTTGGATTTTATTTCAATAAGAGATTTATGATAATGTAAAGGTTACCTTAAGTAGTTGATAGCAAATTTTGTCTGCCCCCAACTCCATCTAAAAACACTTCCCCCAGCCATATTTTATATGGCTTTATATTATGTAACAGACTGTACGTGCTGCCTGTAAAAACCTAGCACCTTCACCTACTTGGTAGATCACAAGCTACCACTGCGGAACATTTTCTGGAAGTCATTTTGATTTAAAATTTACCGGAAAATTTTCTTATCTGTGTGCCTGCAGCATTCTCGATTCTAGCTCATACTTTTTTTTTTAGCACAGTGTCTTACTACCCGTTCGGGTTATAAGCTAATTTACAAAATACACTTATGGTTTTAGGAATTAGGAAGGTTATATATAATGGAAGTGTACCCGCATTTGCGTGGAGGAAGTGTGGGAAACCAATTTTTAAAAACAAACACCCTCAGTAAACCCGACCGAGATTTGAACCTCAATCTCCCCGTCATCTGTTTCAAACGTAGTGCGTTAGACCAGGCGGCCCCCAAACTGGATGTTTCCCTTGTTGTATAATCCTTTATAGAACCCAATATCATTTCTGAGAAACTTGATTAAGAGTGTTCATCATAGCAGGTCCAACTCAGCTCCTGGATCGCGCGAGGTATTATGGGAGTAAAAGGGAAAATAAAAGAAATATGTGCAGTGCATTCGTATTTGAATGATTACTCGAAATTTTCCGCGGTGAAGATGGGAGACAAAGCGACAAAGTTTCTTGTTAATAACTACAGTATGTCCCTGTTGTGACAGAATAAAGATTTGTGTACAGTGCTTATCTGTGAAGACATTCTAAAATGGTCAAAAACTGTTTTTTCAGTGCAGTTGTTATCCAAATAACATTTAATATTTCAGCAATGTTCAGTATTAGGAACTTCTATTAACTCTTTATCACCATTAATGTTTAATCAGAAATGATCCACGTGCAATAGTGTTGGTGTTACTTAATGATTTCTAGCCGACTGTCTCACAGAGTTGATGACGCACGCTCTTAATATGGTAATTGTTGAGAAAAGCTTAAGTTTAATAAGTTCAGAGCTTATTTTTAGCACCGTATCATTCTATCTGTTCAGGTTATACACATATGCAACTTAATAATTACTCTAATGAGTTAGGGATGAGGAAGATCAAATTTAGAGGAAGTGTACCTACATTAGCGTGGAGGGAGGGTTGAAAACAATTTTGAAACAACCTCTTAATACACCCGACTGGGATTCTAAACCCGATCTCCCTGTCATCAGCAGTTTATTTTAGCACCTTAGACCATGAAGCCACTAGTTGATCAAGTTATCCAGTCGATGGTTCCATTAAAAAAAACTTTTACAAATAGTTGATGAAAAGAAACCTTCAAATATATAATCTAGCTTTTCAAATAAATAAATTATGGGTAAATAATCATTTTAGTTTGAAACCATTTCCGATGGTTTTAAGGAAGTAAACCGGGAAGAAAACTTATTTAACTATACGAATATTTTCTACCTGCTGATGATTTTATTTATTGATCAACAACGTTTGGCTCTAGAATATTTAAATTCTACTCTCAAAGGAAAGTCATGGAATGAAAAAAAAAAACCAAGGCAAGACGAATCTTCAAGTATGTGTGAAACTGAATATATTAGCGACCTTTAACGAAAACCAACAGCCGTAGGAATGAATGAGATGAAAATGGAGTTAGCTGGTTTTTACCTGCGACCATGGTTGAAGACTTCAATGAGAAGTCAGCAGTTAGTTTGCACGTAGATCCTTTGCTGTAGCAGAGACCCAGCCGGCGCCTGTAGAAAGCAGGTCTGGCCGGCCGCTAGGCGCCATTAACACAGCAGTGGTGGATGTGGTGTAGTGTGTAGTTCACGCTAGATGTCCCTATCTGCCATCAATATTAACACAGCAGTGGTGGATTGTGGTGTAGTGTGTAGCTCACGCTAGATGTCCCTATCTGCCATCAATATTAACACAGCAGTGGTGGATGTGGTGTAGTGTGTAGCTCACGCTAGATGTCCCTATCTGCCATCAAATTAACACAGCAGTGGTGGATTTGGTGTAGTGTGTAGCTCACGCTAGATGTCCCTATCTGCCATCAATACTAACACAGCAGTGGTGGATGTGGTGTAGTGTGTAGTTCACGCTAGATGTCCCTATCTGCCATCAATATTAACACAGCAGTGGTGGATTTGGTGTAGTGTGTAGCTCACGCTAGATGTCCCTATCTGCCATCAATATTAACACAGCAGTGGTGGATTTGGTGTAGTGTGTAGCTCACGCTAGATGTCCCTATCTGCCATCAATATTAAAACAGCAGGGTGGATGTTATGTAGTGTGTAGCTCACGCTAGAAGGTCCCCCCTATCTGCCATCAATATTAATACAGCAGTGGTGGAGGAGATGTAGTGTGTAGTTCACGCTAGAAGGTCCCTCCCTATCTGCCATCAATATTAACACAGCAGTGCTGGAGGAGATGTAGTGTGTAGCTCACGCTAGAAGAACCCTGATTTTCAGCTGTGTGCAAGGGGGCTTTATATTCTAGAATATCATAGGGGGGTGAAATAAATCTAGACGGAGAGCAAGCTTATTCTAGGAGAGAGAGAGAGGTTTATTCCATCAAAAGGGGGAGGGCAATTTATTTCCAATGGGAAAATGCCTCCCTCATCCCTTGTTCCTTTTTACACTGCCTAACTTAGATTTGTAAATATATATAACCCTTGTTTTCATTTTACCACAAAAAAATTAATGTACGAAAATTATCACGTCACGGAACACTGAAATGTTACGAACATGATGAAATACTTAAAGTTTAAATTTAATTTGATTTACTGCCCAACTCATTTGTGTGCTAAATTTAATTTCAGTACAAAACATGAAACTGTGAAACTTTCAAACATTTTGAAACGAAGGACCAGACTGAATCTCCGGGTCGGGCCCCTCTAAGTCCCGGGCCCAGGAACCAAGCTTGTGATTCTGAATCTCCGGGTCGGGCCCCTCTAAGTCCCGGGCCCAGGAACCAAGCTTGTGATTCTGAATCTCCAGGTCGGGCCCCTCTAAGTCTCGGGCCCAGGAACCAAGCTTGTGAGTCTGAATCTCCGGGTCAGGCCCCTCTAAGTCTCGGGCCCAGGAACTAAGCTTGTGAGTCTGAATCTCCGGGTCGGGCCAAGGAACCAATCTTATGATTCTGAATCTCCGGGTCGGGCCTCTTTAAGTCTCGGGCCCAGGAACCAAGCTTGTGAGTCTGAATCTCCGGGTCGGGCCCCTCTAAGTCCCGGGCCCAGGAACCAAGCTTATGATTCTGAATCTACGGGTCGGGCCCCTCTAAGTCTCGGGCCCAGGAACCAAGCTTGTGAGTCTGAATCTCCGGGTCAGGCCCCTCTAAGTCTCGGGCCCAGGAACCAAGCTTGTGAGTCTGAATCTACGGGTCGGGTCCCTCTAAGTCCCGGGCCCAGGAACTAAGCTTGTGATTCTGAATCTCCGGGTCGGGCCCCTCTAAGTCCTGGGCCCATTAACCAAGCTTGTGATTCTGAATCTCCGGGTCGGGCCCCTCTAAGTCTCGGGCCCAGGAACCAAGCTTGTGAATCTGAATCTCCGGGCCGGGCCCCTCTAAGTCTTGGGCCCAGGAACCAAGCTTGTGATTCTGAATCTCCGGGTCAAGCCCCTCTAAGTCTTGGGCCCAGGAACCAAACTTGTCAATCTGAATCTCCGGGTAGACCCCTCTAAGTCCCGGGCCCAGGAACCAAGCTTGTGAGGCTGAATCTCGGAGTCGGGCCCAGGAACCAAGCTTGTGAGTCTGAATCTCCGGGTCGGGCCCCTCTAAGTCCCGGGCCCAGTACCATGGTACCAATCAATGGGCCCCCTTCGTGGCGGGCCTGTATCTTGTGTCTAGAAGCTATTAAAAATGTTTTTAATACATTTTTAATGAAAATATTAGTTTAGTTTAAAGACTATGTATGCTCCAATACTGTTTTTTTTATATTGTATGTCTTTAAAATAAAGCAATGGCCTGCGCTTAAATTTATCGACTGATTCCTACTTAAGTGGCCGCATGGTCTAAGGTGTCACTCTCACAATAGACTGGACTGCCGATGACGTAGATATCGTGGTTCGATCCCGGCCGTGTGTACTGAGGATGGTTATTCAAAAATTGTTTCACACTTTCTATGTAAATTCGGGCACACGTCTTCTAAATTATAACTTCCTCCTCCCAACCCATTCGTGTAGTTAATACATAGTCTTATAGCCTGATCGGGTAGTAAGACGCGGTGCTAAGAAGGAAAAAAAAATCTACTGATTGTGAACCTAGCTTGAGTTCTGAATTCACTTATACTGTAGTTGCACAATGTGTTGTGTTAAGGTGGGTTTAAAGTAGCCGTGGGCTAATGTCCCTATACTTGCAGTTTTGTTTTGATCAAAACAGTTTTTTCCGGATAAAATATCAATTTAGAAGATAAACAGTTAAATATTGTACACATAGTATTCCCAACAGTTCTTGAATATCTGTCATGGCCATATCTGAATTTATCTGGGACTTCTCCCTCTTCGTTTAAACAGCTGATGTTCAAATGTCACTATGTCCATAACATTATTATTATTATTATTATTATTATTATTATTATTATTAGTATTATTATTATTATTATTATTATTATTATTATTATTATTATTATTATTATTAGCACTACGTCTTACTACCCGTTCGGGCTGTACGCACTTACGCTAATGTGTAATGGCAGGGTGATTGTGAGACGAAATGGAGGACCTACAGTTTAACGTGGAATCCGAACCACGGTGGAGGCCTGGCATTCCTCACATTCACAAGTTGTGATTATTACACGTCTTGTCAGAGGGTGAAGGAAGGGGTTTGGTAATCAGATAAATCTGTGCCGGGACCGAGGATTGAACCCCGGACCCACAGCACAGAAGTCTGACACCTTACCCCTAGACCACCAGGTCACCCGATTAGGAAGGTTATATTTAAAGGAATTGTACCCAAATTTTCGTAGAGGGCGAGTGGAAGCCCATTTTGAAAGGAAAAAACTCAGTAAACCCAGCTGAAATTCGAACCTCGATCTCCCCGTCATCGGCAGTCTAATCTACTGCGAGAGTAGCGCGTTAGAACATGCAGCCAGCAAAGTAGATTAAACTCAAGTTTTACTTGTAACTAAGTTTTATAGATATTTAACTTAGGCGCAACACCTATTTGACAATATATCAGCTACCTAGACACTCACCTTAACAATTGCTAGCACCATTTTGGTTAGGCCTGAATCTGCATCATGACTCTGTTTTGAAAAAAAAAAAAAAAGCTTAAGATAAAATAATAATAATAATAATAATAAAGAAGCTAAGAAATAAAAATAAACTCTAAACCCTGTTTCAATCAACTAAACTAATTTCGTATTCGGGGCAAATACACTCAAATTTGTTCTATGAAAAAAAAAGTTGTTCACGACCAAGAATAACCAAGGACATCACGATTAGAATTATTTAACAGGTATACATACCTGCCTATTATCAAACATAATCACATAGCGGTCACGCTGAAACAAAGTGAGGGCCAACATAATCTAGAGCCAGCGATGGAAAAACTGTCCAAGTGACGACTTAAATCATTCAACTCTTTTTAGACAATAGTTGGTGTGATTTTAATATTAGAGATATTGTGAAGATTAGATCTCTCTCCCTCCATGTTATTATCGTTACTACAGTCTTACTAGTAGTTCTGTGAACAGTAGACCTCCCTCCATGTTATTATCGTTACTACAGTCTTACTAGTAGTTCTGTGAACAGTAGACCTCTCTCCATGTTATTATCGTTACTACAGTCTTACTAGTAGTTCTGTGAACAGTAGACCTCCCTCCCTCCATGTTATTATCGTTACTACAGTCTTAATAGTGGTTCTGTGAACAGTAGACCTCACTCCCTCCATGTTATTATCGTTACTACAGTCTTAATAGTGGTTCTGTGAACAGTAGATCTCACTCCCTCCATGTTATTATCGTTACTACAGTCTTACTAGTAGTTCTGTGAACAGTAGACCTCCCTCCATGTTATTATCGTTACTACAGTCTTACTAGTAGTTCTGTGAACAGTAGACCTCCCTCCATGTTATTATCATTAATACAGTCTTACTAGTAGTTCTGTGAACAGTAGACCTCACTCCCTCCATGTTATTATCGTTACTACAGTCTTACTAGTAGTTCTGTCAACAGTAGACCTCACTCCCTCCATGTTATTATCGTTACTACAGTCTTACTAGTAGTTCTATGAACAGTAGACCTTGCTACCTCCATGTTACTATCGTTACTACAGTCTTACTAGTAGTTCTGTGAACAGTAGACCTCACTCCCTCCATGGTATTATTGTTACTACAGTCTTACTAGTAGTTCTGTGAACAGTAGACCTCCCTCCATGTTATTATCGTTACTACAGTCTTACTAGTAGTTCTGTGAACAGTAGACCTCACTCCCTCCATGTTATTATCGTTACTACAGTCTTAATAGTGGTTCTGTGAACAGTAGATCTCACTCCCTCCATGTTATTATCGTTACTACAGTCTTACTAGTAGTTCTGTGAACAGTAGACCTCCCTCCATGTTATTATCGTTACTACAGTCTTACTAGTAGTTCTGTGAACAGTAGACCTCCCTCCATGTTATTATCATTAATACAGTCTTACTAGTAGTTCTGTGAACAGTAGACCTCACTCCCTCCATGTTATTATCGTTACTACAGTCTTACTAGTAGTTCTGTCAACAGTAGACCTCACTCCCTCCATGTTATTATCGTTACTACAGTCTTACTAGTAGTTCTATGAACAGTAGACCTTGCTACCTCCATGTTACTATCGTTACTACAGTCTTACTAGTAGTTCTGTGAACAGTAGACCTCACTCCCTCCATGGTATTATTGTTACTACAGTCTTACTAGTAGTTCTGTGAACAGTAGACCTCCCTCCATGTTATTATCGTTACTACAGTCTTACTAGTAGTTCTGTGAACAGTAGACCTCCCTCCATGTTATTATCGTTACTACAGTCTTACTAGTAGTTTCTGTGAACAGTAGACCTCCCTCCATGTTATTATCGTTACTACAGTCTTACTAGTAGTTCTGTGAACAGTAGACCACACTCCCTCCATGTTATTATCGTCACTACAGTCTTACTAGTAGTTCTGTGAACAGTAGACCTCCCTCCATGTTATTATCGTTACTACAGTCTTACTAGTAGTTCTGTGAACAGTAGACCTCCCTCCATGTTATTATCGTTACTACAGTCTTACTAGTAGTTCTGTGAACAGTAGACCTTGCTACCTCCATGTTACTATCGTTACTACAGTCTTACTAGTAGTTCTGTGAACAGTAGACCTCCCTCCATGTTGTTATCGTTACTACAGTCTTACTAGTAGTTCTATGAACAGTAGACCTTGCTACCTCCATGTTACTATCGTTACTACAGTCTTACTAGTAGTTCTATGAACAGTAGACCTTGCTACCTCCATGTTATTATCGTCACTACAGTCTTACTAGTAGTTCTGTGAACAGTAGACCTCACTTCGACCATATTCTTATTGTTTCTAGTCTTGAGATTTATATTTGGATTCCAAGTTGATACATCTCTTGTAACTTCTTTTTGAGTTTGAAGTTTATTTTTCCCTGGTGATCAAGATAGACAAAAAGTCAATACTTTTTTTTATCACCTCATCTTACTATGCGTTCGGACTATAAGCTAATACTTTACTTAATAGTACATTATAATTATTGCTAACAACCTTTGTTCACCAAGTATAATACGACAGCTACGCAAAATTTGTCAATCTAAAAACTATATATATACATTATGTCGGTCAGCGTTGGATCAAAGAATTTCCCTGCAATATTTCGTTAAAATTGGTCCACGCACTTGGCAATTATTGAGGAACAAACATCTGAACAGAAGAAATGTCAAATGGTCAAGTTAAAAACAAGACCTCACTACGCTCGGTCAACTATTCAGTGCACTTTTTTTTTTATGCACAACTAATACTGGGAGGCTCGTCTGATATCCTAAACAGATGGCAATTACTTGTGATCGAGTCGACTTCCAACTGACGGGACATATTTATATTAGCGAGTCGATTTATTTCGTTTTTCATCCGACTCACATAATTGTCCAGACCTACACTTACTTACCCGGCAATCTTTGCGACCACCACGACAAGTAAATTGTCGCTGTTCCATATAAATAACAATTAATAATTTAGTAAAACGATCAGGCCCCACTTGGTGTTGACATTAACGAGGCCAGAGAATAAATAGACAGAATTATAATATTAAAATGATAGAATTAAAATAAACGGAGACACGTTGTCTTGTTGAAAACTAGTTTATTTTCTCTCTCTCTCGCTCTCTCCTCTCTGTTTTGAACTGGACAAGTGCAATTTGCACATCTGAGAAAGAAAACAACTTAAATTGAACAATAGATACAAACTAGAATTGACTCGTTCCATTTAACCTGAGAGGTCTTACCTTAACTGATTGCCTTATGGCATTATCTTATAATCTACACCATAGTTCACTGTACTAAAGTATGTTTCTTAGGTTGCCTTCCTTACCAATCATCCTGTACTAAAGTATGTTCTTAGGTTGCCTTCCTTACCAATCATCCTGTACTAAAGTGTGCTTCATAGGTTTGTCTTCCTTACCTATCACCCTGTACTAAAGTAATGTTTCCTTAGGTTGCCTTCCTTACCAATCATCCTGTATTAAAGTGTGCTTCATATGTTGCCTTCCTTACCTATCACCCTGTACTAAAGTATGCTTCATAGGTTGCCTTCCTTACCTATCACCCTGTACTAAAGTATGCTTCATAGGTTGCCTTCCTTACCTATCACCCTGTACTAAAGTATATTTCATAGGTTGCCTTCCTTACCTATCACCCTGTACTAAAGTATATTTCATAGGTTGCCTTCCTTACCTATCACCCTGTAATAAAGTATGCTTCACAGGTTGCCTTTCTTACCCATCACCCTGTAATAAAGTATGCTTCATAGGTTGCCTTCCTTACCTATCACCCTGTAATAAAGTGTGCTTCATAGGTTGCCTTCCTTACCTATCACCCTGTAATAAAGTATGCTTCACAGGTTGCCTTCCTTACCTATCACCCTGTACTAAAGTATGTTTCATAGGCTGCCTTTCTTACGTATCACCCTGTACTAAACTATGCTTCATATGTTGCCTTCCTTACGTATCACCCTGTAGGCCTACTAAAGTATGTTTCAAAGACTAAACTCCGCAAAGCACTTCTTCAAAGCGAGTTCCACAATTCCAACTCTTTCCTCTGACGATGACGAAAGTTTGTTTTCTAGTTACCATCCGAACCACGGTACGACGAGTAGTCACAGATTACCTTGCAGATGGCGCAGACTGGTGGCTGACCTCGAGGCGGTGCCATCAAAAGGTCGCGGATTGAGATGTTCGCTTGTTCGTGGTCGTGACAGATCAGCTCAGGAGTGCTAACGGGCCATCGCCTTACAGAGGCGCCCCCGAGTGACCCCGAGGATGTAGAATGTTAATAAGTTGAGGGATTGGAGGATATGAGGATGGTAATAAGTTCGAATATTGGGGATATGTGGATGGTAATAAGTTCGAATATTGGAGGATATGAGGATGGTAATAAGTTCGAATATTGGAGGATATGTGGATGGTAATAAGTTCGAATATTGGGGGATATGTGGATGGTAATAAGTTCGAATATTGGAGGACATGTGGATGGTAATAAGTTCGAACCCGCCTCGGTGGCGTAGTTGGCTAACGCGCCAGTCGTGTTGAGCCAGACCGCCGAGGACGGGGAGATCGAGGTTCGAATCTCGGTCGGGTGAACTGGGGTAGGTTTTTCCTAAATGGTTTTCCACTCTCCCTCCACGCAAATGCGGGTTCACTTCCTCTAAATTCAACCTTCCCAATTCCTAATCAATTAGTGTAATTAGTACTTAAGCGTATAACCCGAACGGGTAGTAAGACGCGGTGCTAAATAAATAAATTAAAAAAAATAAGTTCGAATATTGGGGGATATGTGGATGGTAATAAGTTCGAATATTGGAGGATATGTGGATGGTAATAAGTTCGAATATTGGGGGATATGTGGATGGTAATAAGTTCGAATATTGGGGGATATGTGGATGGTAATAAGTTCGAATATTGGGGGATATGTGGATGGTAATAAGTTCGAATATTGGAGGATATGTGGATGGTAATAAGTTCGAATATTGGGGGATATGTGGATGGTAATAAGTTCGAATATTGGGGGATATGTGGATGGTAATAAGTTCGAATATTGGGGGATATGTGGATGGTAATAAGTTCGAATATTGGAGGATATGTGGATGGTAATAAGTTCAAATATTGGAGGATATGAGGATGGTAATTATTTAGAGGATTGGAGGATATGAGAAGTAGTAGGGAAAGGGGGTATTATTCAGTGAGGACACGGTAGGAAGTAGAGATACAAGATAGAAAGTTTTGAACGAAAAATTTCAGATTTTTAAAAATTCCTCTGTAAATTTCCCCATAACTCTTTATGGAAACTTTTCTGTTTTGGAAAATGCTCAGTTATTATTTTATTGAAAAGATTACAGCTATTTAAATGGACCAAATTCACCCGAGGTAGCCCAACTTTAATAATTTCTCACAAAGATCAAAAATATTATCAAATGTGTTAAAAAATAAAGCAATAACACCGATTACACTTCTCACACTCACGTACAGACTACAGCGCTTGGTGGATGAATGTATCACTAACGTCGTGTTCTGTAGATCATGCAAACAACGCATTAACGAACGCATCCCTTGTGATTAAAGATCAGAAAAATCTATATATCTTATTATTTATTTGTAAAAAGTATTTGCTAACAAATTTTGTAAACCCCCCCCCCCCGGCCTATTTTCCAATCGTCCGCCCCCCCCCCCCTCAATCTACTAGTTGATGTACTTATGTGTCTATGTAATAGGCTATAAGTTGCCACCTTCCCTCTCCCCACCCCTTCACCTACTTTGTAAGTAGGCCGCAAGCCGCTACTGTGGAAAATGTTCATCTCAAGCATGAGCGGTCATTTCTAAAACAAAAACATATTTTTTTACACAAAAATTGTTAACATTTTACTATATTATCAGTGTCATTTTGTAGGTATTGCTACTATCTATCAAACGTGACAGCTGAATATAAAATGAATTGACGTATGAATATAAGAAATTGATTTTATAATTTTTAGTAACTTTCACATTACAGAAAATCTCCTTTCTACAGTCATCCTGCTATAGATAATCATCTTCTAGCAGACCTTTTCTACAGTCCAATTTTATACAGCTAGAAAAGTGACTAGATCTACTTTCAAGTGTTCATACGTCAAGTAATATGATCTGCAGTTTGGTAGATATTATCAATACCTATAAAATAAAAAATAGTAAATTATTTCTTATGTTGGCAGCAAAAATAAAGTTTGTATTTCTATGAGGCCGTTTATTTTGAAATTGGATTGTATATAAGTCAAACCAAGACACTTTTTCGTTCAAAAGGCAACAATGAAGGATTTTCACGAACCCGATGGACCGTGCGTACATAGGAAGCCCAAAGGTTGGCGGCCATGCTGGGTCCAAGTTCATGGTTACAGCCCGCTCATTATGTTGGCAGGCCCGGACACGCACACACACGCATGCGCACGCCGTAGCAGATTATTACGACACAGCAAGGTAAGTAAGGACCCCCCCCCCCACCTCTCATGGGGACATTCACAGAAATAAAAAATAAAAGTAAACTGATGACCGAAATTAGGGGCGTTGGTTTTTCCTTTTCGTCTTTCCTTCATGTAGATTAACGCGCGTGTGTGTAGGGAGAGGATTTTACCTATGCGCCATTTATTTTCCTTGACCGTAAAACATATAGTTGAGATATATATATATATATGCATTTCATGTTGTGGTTATTATTATTAGTAACATTATCAGGTGTTCTGTCTAACGACAGGTCCATTTCCTTTTGTCAGTGAACTTAGCCACCAATACACCCTGTCCTCTGCCTCCTCCTTCAGCTCCCAGAATTGTATCTTTCCTTCAAGTCATCTAATATTTCAATCCTTTTAATCCTCCTTCCTAAGTACTCTTTCTTTCCATGACGTATGCAGAATACAGTTCCTCCTAAGTGTGTGTCCGGTCAGTTTGCTTTGAACCGAAGAATCACATCCGAAATGGTTATCTTCTCACCAACTCTTCTTAAGACTGGTTCATCTGTCACCCTGTCGTCCACCTGATCTTCTCAAGTCTTCTCCTGCACCACATTTCAAATCTCATCCAATATTTCTTTTCCATCTTCCTAAGAGTCCAAGTTTGTTCCATACAGCGCGATGTTCCAAATCAAGCTTTCATCAGTTTCTTACCTCTCCAAACTCAACTTGCTGGTCAGCAGTAGCCTCTTCTTGTTGAAAGCTTCCTTAGTCATGGCGATCTTTGACTTAATTTCCTTGGTGTAGTAGGCATCCTTTGTAGCAGACCTCTCAGGTACTTGAACTATTTATTACGATGCAATATGGTGCTTATAATTGACTATTTTATGAATAAGAGCCTTAATGTGCTATTTTGGTTTTGTCCTATTCTCTATCTTATTTTCTTCGGAACAGCATACCATTTCAGGAGGAAAGTCGATCTTATTCGGCCATTAGGAAAGTTTCTGACGTCATTTCGGATAAAAGTTTATCTTATTCGGCCATTTCAGGAAAAAGTTTATCTTATTCAGCCATTTCGGGATAAAAGTTTATCTTATTCGGAAATAGCAAATTCCAAATGTTGTACCTTGACACCGTGTCTAGTAGAACACAGCTTTTCAAACTATAAATATATCATATCTGACAATAGATCTAATTTCCCTACTGATA
Organism: Timema podura; assembly: GCA_033556935.1. Classification (NCBI taxonomy): domain Eukaryota; kingdom Metazoa; phylum Arthropoda; class Insecta; order Phasmatodea; family Timematidae; genus Timema; species Timema podura. Next base: position 81,077,923 of record JAVRXN010000011.1, read on the forward strand.
ATCTAGAAAAGTATCTAGTGAATAAATCGATGTGAATTGACTGTAACCCTCTTCGATGGTCACATGGTTTAAGACGTAGCTCTCGCACTGGATTAGTCTGTCGATGACGTGGAGATCGGGTTCGTATCTGGGTCCAGTGCACTTAGGTATTTTCATAAATAGTTTTCCATTCTCCCTCCACGAAAATGTGACTACACTTCCTCTAATTTCAACGTTCCTCATCCATAAATTACTAGCGTGATTATTAATTAGTACATATACGTATAGTCGAAAGGGCTTGTCTTGCAATGATAAAAAAAATGGCTGTAGGTAATCGCTTGTATTTCTGTAAATTTATTTTATGACTTAATGTGCACTTTCTTAACCGACTGATTTATATCCCTACACGAGAATTTCTATGAGCAAGAGTGAAAGGGGCCTACCAATTTTGCCTGTAAAGGTATTTTCACTTACCTTACAGAGTCCCTTTACAAGCTACAATCGACGTGGAACCGAACGGCTTTACTTCCCTTCCGAAGGAAGTTGTTTCTATGGATTTTTATCACGCAAGAAAAATTCGTCGACCTCGGTTGGGTTTGAACTCACGAACATCGGGTCTGAGGCAAGCACTTTACACCAAGACCACCAAGGTCAACAATAGTTTATAGTAAAATTAATTTATTTTACATTGCTAGTTGTGTGTCTCTTTTTTTTCCTTAAGTGCCTCTTTGGGTACGTAAATCCCACATTTGAGTGTTTATATGCCTGCCAATTTGAAACATTTTTGGTTTCTAAGAATCCGTTCTTAGATATGAGTCTGGCGGCAGCTAGGGTCACCCACCAAAAGGGGGAAGGGGTAATAAAAGGGGTGGTTAGAAAGAATCGCCGAGGATATGTGTTAAATTATATTCTTATATATTATCTATCTACATATGGTTTGTGGGGAAAAAATTATTGGATCTCGTTAAATAAAAAGTTTTATTTTGGTATTATAAGCCGGAAAGTAAAATACTTTTTTCGTATGGAAATAGTAAAAAAGCTTAATATTTAGTGTTGAAGTGCTACGGATAGAAACATTTCTTGTTCTTAAATTTTAAATATTGGTTTTGTTCACAAAAGGCGACTGTCGTCATAGCCAGATCAAACACGTGTCTATACTTCTTCTTTACCAATCGTCTTTGGTTGAAGGAAAATGAATTTTCAGAAAAATTCTAGGAGATAACAACAAAACAAAAAACAGCGTGTAGCAAAGAAACAAAACAACAACAAAAACTTGTTAGGTGTACCGTGAACTTGAAAACTTAGCGGAACAAATTTGATAGGTAATGTGTGCGCCTGATAACTAGGTTGGTATACTACCTGCATATCATAATTGACTAGCACGATGCATAATACACACGGCGTTACCATACATTTTCGATTTCCATAGAAAAGAAATTTACTTACAATCTCCGGTAGATTTATAGTATGTCAATGGGTGAAGGGAAATGGAGGTATTTGTTCCCCTTTTCCCCAAATACATTAAATAATTTTCAGAACTCATTTATAAGTAAACTACCTATAATTTGAAGGTTATAATCAATTTTTTTTTTAAAACCTCCCCCAAGGTTTGACATAATATAACACCTAAATACCAGTATCAAGTTTGAACAAAATACATCAAAAAGACAATTCTGTAGTCCAAGGCAATGTAAAAAGAATAGAAGGTAGCGTCAGATGGAGAAATACATCTGATTGGCTGAGCATGTGACGTCACTCAATACACAAGCCAGCAATGTACAGAGAATAGAAGGTAGCGTCAGATGGAGAAAGACATCTGATTGGCTGAGCATGTGACGTCACTCAGTACACAAGCCAGCAATGTACAGAGAATAGGAGGTAGCGTCAGATGGAGAAATACATCTGATTGGCTGAGCTTGTGACGTCACTCAGTACACAAGCCAGCAATGTACAGAGAATAGGAGGTAGCGTCAGATGGAGAAATACATCTGATTGACTGACCATGTGAAGAAGTCAGCACGTTACACACACGAAGCTATTTGGAAGACAAATTGAGTTGTTAAAAATCAGGTGACATTTTGAAACTTTAAATAATAAATAAACCACTAAAATTTACACCAATGTCCAATTAACGTCATTACTCTACTTAAGTAAAAATATGTATGTATGTGTGGTTGTTTTATTATTAATATAAAACTGCTGTGAACTGTGTGACGTAAGCCATGACGTAATCAAACTCCTCCAAGTGGCTACACCTTTCTATTCTCTTGACATTGGCCACAGGGACAGACAGACACCGGGGGTGGGGGGCAAAGACAATTTAAATACCCACTTTTTTTTTAGTTCAAGATCCCATAAAATGTCAAGATCCATCTTTACCTCGACTGATAAAATGTTCAGGATTAAAGTAGAAATAAAAGAATTGCTAACTGTGATCAAATGTAATCCTATAGGAGAGCTATGGGGCATTAAAGCTCTGAAGAATAAAACCAGAACGAAATAACGATTAATAAAATATGTTACAGAACAATAAAAATATTAATAAACAGACCAAACTTGTAAACCTTTGGTGCCATCGTCTTAAAGACAATGGCGCCAAGCGCGCTCGGCGTGTCAACAATTTCATTCCGCTAAATCTGTCTCAATGATTTCTTGATGAATGGAACTGTTTTTCTTTCCCCCCCAGCGATACCCCTCATAAACACTTCCTTTGGCGTCTGTAATCTTATTATTTCGTGAATAAAATGATTCGTTTCAGTGTCACTTTTAACGAAATGTCAAGGAAGGTCAAATGATGATTCGTCTCTGCTGTTCCCACAATGTTTGGACCAATGGGGAGGGGGTTATGTGGGTAAGAGGGGGGAGAAGAAAACTACTTGTCCGTCTCAGATAACAAGACAGTTACAAAAGTTACAATTTCCCCCCCCCCCCCATCCCGTCTTACTACTTGTTCAGGCTATAAGCATTTATAAGGGTGACCTGGTGGTCTAGGGGTAAGGTGTCAGACTTCTGAGCTGGGGGTCCAGGGTTCAATCCTCGGTCCCGGCACAGATTTATCTGATTGCCAAACCCTTCCTTCACCTCTGACAAGATGTGTATTAATCACAACTTGTGAATGTTTGGAATGTCAGGCCTCCACCGTGGTTCAGATCCCACGTTAAACTGTAGGTCCTCCATTTCATCTCACAATCACCCTACCATTGCACATTAGCGTAAGTGCGTATAACCCGAACGGGTAGTAAGACGCGGTGCTAATAATAATATAAGCATTTATTGCAGGTAGTGATGAAGAAGGAAGCAGTTTAGGGGTGATCTACCTATATTTGCGTGGAAGGAGGGTAGTAAACCGTTTAGGAAAACCACCTTCAGTAGACCCGATCGGATTCGAGCCCCGATCTGCTGGTTTTTCACGAGCATGAACTAATTATGATAATGTGCTAGGGATGAGGAAGGTTAAATTTAGAGAAAATGTACCCGTATTTTCGTGGGAGGATGGTGGTAAAACCATTCCGGACCCCAAAAAAATCAGAACAGACCCGAACGGGACTCGAACCCAGATATCCCCGTCATCGGCGATCCAATATATTGCAAAAGTGATGATACCTTTCTACCACCGAAGTGTGTGTTACTAAAACAATTTTCATATTTTCATACGTCAAGTCATAGCGTAAGCCAGCAAGCGATATATACCGACCGAGTGAACGGCCGCCACATATTGGTGAAAATAGTGCCGACATTTGCGGACAGAGGGTGTCATGTGGTCAGCACAACGAACCCTACTGCCATTAATCTCAGTTTTCTAGACCAGAGCTGCTACTTCTTTATTCAAGTGGCTCCTCATTTGTCCTCAAAAGGGTTAGTTTAACCCTGTTTCAGACCACTGCTTGACGGTAAAACCTGGAAGCACCGGGGATTGAACCCGGGACCTTTGGATCTGTAGCCAAGGTCTCTGACCACTAGACAAATGTTGACACATATTAATAATCGTGTTTGTATTTTGTAAAAAGTTCCTTCCTACCAGAACCTTACTATAGAGGCTACTCTGCTAAAGATGGCGGTGTTCGCATCATCGGCTGTGACCTAATAACTCGTTTCCGAGAAAATATGGCGGCCCAATCTGGCGGGAGCTGTAAATTAATCAAAGCTCACTGGCGCCCGATAGGTTTGGCGGAACGAAACGGAAACATTAACGGGTAATAAATACACATGCGAGCGACGCGATAGATTAGGAGTGAATTGAAACAAACAACAACAAAAGTTCGGGTGTACCCGCAAACACTTTCTCGCTCTTTGATCCTGAAAATGGAAACATCCACTTAAAGCTCGCAAGATATTTTAAACGAAATAATATACATTGTTGCAGAAACATGATGGAGTAAGGAGACTCTGACTCCAACAAAGATCATAGCTATCGACTACCCATTTTCCAGACATCCATTTAAAATATAGATTTGTTTAAAGTTTTTTATTTTTTAATAGCACTACAACCTTTCAACAATAAATTATTTCTTATCTCAAAGATTTGAGGAGCTATGACCAAAATTAGAGTTATCAGCTGATGTAAAGTAAACTCAAAGTCATTTTCATGTGAAAATAAGAAGCGCCATTTCGTTTGTGAACTTAAACGGTGCCTGGATACGAAATTTAATCAACCGTTACAACTGATTTAGAGAGAATCCATGTTTTCTCTTTATGCCCACAAGTAAATTATTCTTAATTTGAGGGCTATAATCGAAATATTAAAAAACATCTATTTTGAACAAAATCAATAAATTGTTTCAGCTGTAGCCTCAGACACATAAAGACACGGAGGGCTGACATTGTTATTAGACTCACTTTTCGAGGAGGAGGGGGTTGTTGAAAAGGGCGGGGCGCCCATAAAATGTAAAGATCATCATAATCTCAAGGTCGGAAATCGTTCACGATTACATTACTCTCTCTCTCTCTGTATGTACTCAACCCGAGGGTTGGTTGGATCCTCAGCAGTTGCACCGTCAGTTGTAAAGTCTAGGCAGCACTGAAGAGGTATACTAGTGAAATGAAGAATGAGGTAGTTTTCTGTTGCTTTCCTCACTGAGCCAGAAGGTACTATTGCACATCAGTCTGCCAAGCCACCAACTGACCCTACAAGTGAAATGAGGAGTGAGGTAGTTTCCTGTTACTTTCCTCACTGAGCAGAAGGTACTATTGCACATCAGTCTGCCAAGCCACCAACTGACCCTACTAGGGAAATGAGGAGTGAGGTAGTTTCCTGTTGCTTTCCTCACTGAGCCAGAAGGTACTATTGCACATCAGTCTGCCAAGACACCAACTGACCCTACTAGTGAAATGAGGAGTGAGGTAGTTTTCTGTTGCTTTCCTCACTGAGCCAGAAGGTACTATTGCACATCAGTCTGCCAAGCCACCAACTGACCCTACTAGTGAAATGAGGAGTGAGGTAGTTTCCTGTTGCTTTCCTCACTGAGCCAGAAGGTACTATTGCACATCAGTCTGCCAAGACACCAACTGACCCTACTAGTGAAATGAGGAGTGAGGTAGTTTCCTGTTGCTTTCCTCACTGATCCAGAAGGTACTATTGCACATCAGTCTGCCAAGACACCAACTGACCCTACAAGCGACACCTTCACTCCATTCATCATAGGGACTGACTATATTGAATGTTATTACTAGTATCGTTCATACCTCTGTCACTTTCATTTGTCAGAGCTATAAATGAGACTGAGACAGATCAATGAAAGTAACAACTTGCTCTAGCCCATACCAGGAGATATAGAGCATTGTAAACACTATATCTGACCAGACTGAGACAGATCAATGAAAGTAACAACTTGCTCTAGCCCATACCAGGAGATATAGAGCATTGTAAACACTATCTGACCAGACATATCAATGAAAGTAACAACTTGCTCTAGCCCATACCAGGAGATATAGAGCATTGTAAACACTATCCGACCAGACATATCAATGAAAGTAACAACTTGCTCTAGCCCATACCAGAAGATATAGAGCATTGTAAACACTATCTGACCAGACATATCAATGAAAGTAACAACTTGCTCTAGCTCATACCAGAAGATATAGAGCATTGTAAACACTATCTGACCAGACATATCAATGAAGTAACAACTTGCTCTAGCCCATACCAGGAGATATAGAGCATTGTAAACACTATCTGACCAGACATATCAATGAAAGTAACAACTTGCTCTAGCCCATACCAGGAGATATAGAGCATTGTAAACACTATCTGACCAGACTGAGACAGATCAATGAAAGTAACAACTTGCTCTAGCCCATACCAGAAGATATAGAGCATTGTAAACACTATCTGACCAGACAGATCAATGAAAGTAACAACTTGCTCTAGCCCATACCAGAAGATATAGAGCATTGTAAACACTATATGTGACCAGACTGAGACAGATCAATGAAAGTAACGACTTGCTCTATCAAAAAAAATAATCACCAGGCTCCCAACCCGGAACTCACACAATGATGCATCCGATACCTCCCCACGTCGGCGCCTCACGTCAACAGTCCTATGACGTCAGAGTGTCGGGGCGTAGCCCACCTCAAGAGGGTTGTTCCGAGGAACCTTGTAAGATCGCTATAACGTCAGAAGTATTCCCGACTAGGGGCGGAGGAAGAGGATGCAGGTCCTCGCGTCATACGTGATCGAGAGATGCACTGGTACATGAGGAGCATAACAACTTTGGATCGTATCCGGCTCACAACCTCGCTCGCCACCTTCTCACGTTTCTGGAATCCCGTCACCTTTTCTCAACTTGCAGGCCTTATTAAGACCAGGCAGAACCTTTTTTAAACCAGAGATTGGTTTGGTTGGGTGGGTGGGTGCTCCAACAAGTTTATTCTTCAGCTTTTTTACAAGAACAGTTTAGAAAATACGAACATACTTTTTTGCGTCAATATTTTAATAACATTTTACCATAATATGAATTATATTTTAAAAGTTTGACCATATCTATCAAAAGGGCCAGTTTTTTTTTTTTGCACTGCGTCTAACTACGTGTTCAGGTGATATGCATATGTACTAATTACGCTAACGAGTTAGGGCTGATAAAGGATGAATTTATAGGAAGTGTATCCGCATTTGCGTGGGGAAAAATAGTGGAAAACCATTTTAGAAAAAAAAGCACCCTCATTACACCCGACCGAGATTCGAACTCCGATCACCTTGTCAATGGCAGTCTAGTCTAACACGAGATTGACGCCTGACAACGCTGCCACCAAAGTAGCCAAAAGTGACAGTTGCAGATCACATGACTTGACGTATGTTTATATTAAAATTGTTTCAGTAACTTTTGTAACCGTTAGAATCTTGCTTTTCGTAAAATCGTGTTTCATCCGACATTACTTTTTTCCGAGCGAATAGTTAGTTCTTTACTTTGAGGCCGAGCGTTTTAAACATTCCAAATGAGATGAAAAGACGTATTTCCGGTCAGGAAATACTTGTAGTCCTTTGTAAGGACTCTTGATACAGGATCAGCCGACAGACCGAATGACGCGCATCACGCGCACAGGTCCGGGTTCGTGACGGCAATGCAGATTTATGTAAAATACTGGGGAGTGGAGAAAGGAAGACAAATAGTATGTGTAGGCTATAGTTTATTTTTCTTTCTCTCTCTCTCTCTCTTATATATATATATATATGGCCTATTATCACGTATTACTGCCCATTCGGATTATAAGCATATCTAATTTTCGCTAATGTGTTATGGATGGGGAGGTATACATTTGGAAGAAATGTACCAGCATTTGCGTGGAGGGAACGTGTAAAACTAACCTCGGTACACCCGACCTTATATACAAGGGGGTACCCGAACCTTTTTAGACCGAATGAGACCTTGCACCAGGATAAATACACGCTGGAGGCCTTCATACAAATTTTTTTTTAGACAAATATTATGAAAGTTCAAAAACGACAGTTACATTTTACAAGTATAAAACAAACAGAAAATATGACATGTTCTGGTTGAGTCTTCGGCAAACTCAGATTTGAAAGAATTGTCAATCCAGTATATTTGTGCTACTGTACATCCATTACCGTTTCCAGCCTGTGGTCAGTTTTTTATTCAAGCCATCTATTTCCCACTACCGGCTATCTAGGCCTGTCGTAGCTTCATATGTCTTATAATCTAAATTAAGATTAGAACAGGCACAACATTCAGTCTCCTGTCATTAATTCATCACTCTGAAAGGGTAAACCCACATTCACCAATGATACATTTTTCGGCCATGTCCAGAGTCGAACACAGGACCCTTAGCTCATTAGAAAGACACGCTACCGACTGAGTTAAGGTATCAGATTGCTATTTTTTTATTATGAAAAACAAATAAAGAGTATTCTAATACCGCTTTACGGAACCTGAGATAATAAATGGCGGAGCACAGTTTGAATAAACGCTGTATTAGAACATTCGAACACAGAAGCGATTGAAAGTTATTTAACACGTGCATTGTGTTATGACACAATATAATTAAATAAATCATCTAGGTTCGAATCTAGACTACTATATCTATTCTAATGTATGGGTGCACGGGTGTCGTTAGCGGGGTAAATAGACACCCTCCACCCCCCATTTTTAATTATCTGCTCAAAAGTTACGCTCCTAATACCGTAAAATTAATAGTAGAAATATGTTTATGCAGAAAATAGAAAATTCACGTTTATCACAATGCTTATTAGTCTATAATTAATTCAGTTATCATTTTTATTTTCTAATTATAAGGAAGTTGGGCTAGTTCTGTCCATGGGCGTCCATAAATGGAGGGGAGGGGGGGAGGGCATCATCCTCCCTTATTACTCTTGCAATATTTGCTTTTTGTTTTTGGTTAATTTTAATGAAAAAATAAAATGGCATATTTGTGATTTGTCTGCAATTTACTATTAGCAAATTTGAATCATTGTTCATCGATATCGTAGCTAACAGATACAAATAATAAAATTATTTCCTCTTCATCAGCTTCCTTTTCATTTTGTTCTGTTCCATAAACTTGTGAAAAATTTAATAATAATAATAATAATAATCGACTTTAATGGCGAAATTAAGGCTACCGCCTTTTCTTACACCTAACCAATACAATTAAAATGAAATTTAACAAAATGACATAGTATATAAAAACACACAGAAAAAAGTATAAAAACTAGAGCTAAGATACATAAGGATTATGTAATATGAAAAAGCACACACACACACAAGGTGTGATTACGTCTCACACTCCTCAATCTCACGAATGAGCTTCCACACGCAGCTTATTTGCGACTTTTCGCTTGAAACCATCCAATTCTAATTTCTTTACATCGTTGGTTAGGGTATTCCATGAACTAGAAGCTGAAACAGTGAAAGAATTTGAGTAATGATTGGAATTATGAAGGGGAAATTTAATGTTTCTTTTCAATGGCTTTAGCTTCAGCTAATTTTTTTTAATTTGTTTTTATTATTGGTAAAAATTCACTCATGAAACTCGTGTTTCAGATTTATGTTTAGATAATCTAAACATTTAATTCCCGCAAAGTTAAGGTCCTGAAATTTTCTCTCGAGAAAGGGGGATAGGGGGCACCAAACCCCCCAGCAAATAGGACCTCCAATCCGCCCCCTATTTAGTAAACCCACATGGGCATCCTTGGTTCTAATTACATTATTTTTACTTTTTTATTTATTTGGCCGTATGCTATAAGCTTTTTTTACCCTCTTTAGTTTTTAAACTTTTCCTATTTTTTCATGATTTCATATTTTCCAATAGTTACCATGGATGTCCACATTCCAGTTGTTACCACTCGACGTATGAACGTAGTTCCCAGTGACCACCAGACAGACAGACCGTGTTGCTCCCGCATGTCTGTGACCTTGTTCCAGGAGGCGCCTCGCGCCACGCCCCTCTCCATTGTGTTCAGGGGCGAGTCCTCTGGGGTTCCTCCTCTTGTGAACTCACGACCTTCCCGCAAGGAGACACCGCGTGACGTCCTCTCCCGGGTACAGGCACCAACAAAAACTAGTCCCCTTGTCTCTTGGTTCGATTCCAAAACTTTTACCTTAGGGATCAACCATAAACCACGGCACTTTTTTTTAACACTACTCCTCCCCATTTCACACAAAGTACAGTAGCCTCGTGGCTTCTTTGGTGCTGACTGACAGCTCACAGCTTTAAAAAGCTACCAGACCAAATTATGTATCCCAACGCCGAACCATATGATCTGCAAAAACATGTGTTTAGCAGCTGTCACTTCTGACAGTCAAAATGTAGGTATATACCTAAATGTTGACCGTCTTAAGTCAGCTGTGAGCCGTCAGTCAGCACCAAAGAAGCCATGGGGCTACTGTAGTCATTTAACCTGACCCCTCCCCCCCCTTTTCCAACCCGTGTTAAGTAACCTTACACATCAAGAGTGAATGCCATCCACTTCGGTGGCCGCATGGTTTAAGACGCTACTCTCGCAGTAGATTAGACCGCCAATGACGGGGAGATCGAGGTTCGAATCTCGGTCGGGTGGGTTTTTCCAAAATGGTTTTCCACTCTCCCTCCAAGCAAGTGAGGATACACTTCCTCTAAATATAGCCTTTCTAATCCCTAAAACCATTAACGTAATTAATACATAAACGTATAAACAGAACCAGTAGTAAGTAACGTGATGCTAAAAAAAAGTGTTACAAAGACAGTTATGCGGCGTCCACATTTCTTAATAATATTCTAAATACATCTGACAAAATAAAAAGCTTATCGTTTACCCAAATTACGAAATTAACTTAATGTTAAAGTAGCATACAGTGGCGGCTGGTGTAGTAAAAACTGGGGTGTTCATAAAATCAAAATTGTAGTGAAGACTCCCCCTCTCGAAATTTCTCAAAGCTTTTAAAGCTTGAATATGGCCTTGTACCAACCCTCAAATAACTTAAAAGAGACATATAATTTTTTTAAATATATTAGGCCAATAACACACTAAATGGCTTCTAGAAGCATTCAATTGTTGAAAACAATACCCATAGGGGACCACTCCAAATATCTTATATATGCATATAATATTAAAAAAATAAAATACAGTGACAGCCACTCCAATTAGCTTCTAGTGGCATCTAATTTTCTATCATTAACTGGGGGTGAGGAGGGGAGAAGGACCCTGAAAAACTTTTTGGTTACTTCCCCTCTACCACCCTCTCATACAAATAAAGTTCCACCACTACTGTATACAGTAACAATGTTATTACTTAAGTCTTTCGTTAGCTAACGTGCTAGTTTCATGTTGAGCTAGACTGTCGAGGACAGGGAGATCAGGGTCCGAATCTCACTAGGGTGAACTGGGCATGGTTTTTCCAATATGCCTCCATGCAAATGCGGGTTCACTTCCTCTAAATTCAACTATTACTATTCCTAGTCCATTATAATAATTAGTACTTAAGCGTATAACCCAAACAGGTACTAAGATACGGAGCTAAATAAATAAAATATATAAAGATAGTCTTTAACATTTGAAAACAGCTCCCAAATTAAATTCTCCCTACGCTCATGTGCTCATACACACAAGCCGCCACTGGTATCGGCCACCAAAAAATAACTTCAACTTTTAATCTCGGAACATTTAAAGTTACTTAAGGGGAAAAAAAATTAGTCTATTCTTTCCGAAATTCTTATTTACCGAACAAGCGTTAGTCTTGGCCCATACCCTAAACAAAACACTGTGTCACATGTTAGGTGTATCGTGAACTTAGATTGCGGAACATTGATCTACGCCATAATGGACATGTGTAAAGCTTGTTACCTTTCAGGGTACACAGACTGTAAAACACCGTTACAGGCTTCAAGGATTTACATATTCAATTAGGTGTCGTAGCCATCCATATGGATCTGAGAAACATTAATTTTCTTGTTCATTTTGGGCGTATTGTGAAATGAGTATGTTTAACAACTGTGAGGTATTTATATATGTTAAGCATTGTTTAGAGTCCCATTTTGATAGACCAAGCTTTATCAAACCGCTAGAATAATTAATTGCTCTACTCTCATATATTATTAAGCCATTTTCATTTTATTTGTTTATGTGGATTAGTTAAATACTCTAAAAAGTATTTATTTATGTGAATAAAAATTACCCCAATTGATTAAAGTGATTTTTTTTATATATATGTAGCACAGTTTGAAATAGTTTAAAATGTTTTATACCATTATAAATTAGTAACACGCTAAAATATAACTATTATGACTGTAGACTGGATATGAAAGTAGTGCAGACAAGCGAACGTGATGTCGCTAACTCTGCTCTTGGAGATTCTAAGCAATACCAAACGATTACGTCTCCAACACAGGCACAATATCCTCTTAGAGAAATTCAAACAAAGTAAAATGGGGCAGAAATAAAATAAATCAAGTAGGGTGAAAATATGTCAACGAAGTAGGGGTGATCACAACTTTCTGATGACATAGAGAGGATAAAAGAAATAGTAGCTTGGAGATTAAAATACTATCTCTTTCCATGGTGGGATCAAGGGCCCCACGCTTTAAATGTCTATCCAGTCTAGTGTAGCTTGTAAGACAAGGCCATATAAATTAATCGAGGTAAATGGAGTATACAAAACTCTCATGCCAAGATGAGAAATACATTTTTAACTGCAGTGGCAAAACAACCATGTCACAAACTGTTGATTTACAATTTGGTCAATAGATAGCGTGTGTATATATTGAGTTAAGGATGCCAGGTTTGATACCCGGCATGGCTAAAAAGTTTGTTAGTGACTAGATTAAACGAGCCTGACATTTAGACTGCATGCCCACTAATGGCGATAGGGCACCTAAGTTAGCTTTCTAATTATACTTGTACATTCATGTCTTTCTGTACATCTAGCTAATTACATGTTTGGTAGTGATGAGATAGGTAGGGTTTTGAGGAAATGTACAAACATTTGCATGGAATAATACTGGTAAAAAGAATTTTGAAAAAAAAAAAAGTACCAAATCAGGATTAGGACCACCACCTTTAATCCGAAGTGATCCGGACAAAACGAGACTCGAGCCCTTTTACACATACTCATCAGCTCAAATAGCTACCGAAATTTTGCGATACTGTGTTTTAACAAACTTTTACTTAAAATGTTTATCAACACAGTTAAAGTTGATAGTAGTTTCTTTAAATTAATATTACATACACAAAGTAAATCAAAATCCTTTCAGAAAATTGACTACTTTACCTTTTAATTGTGAATCGTGGTACAGTCTGTTTATTTAAATGTGAATTAATTATCACAACATTTCACTAAATAAAAATTTCCACAGGTTGGTACATTTATTCTCTACTAAACATTAGTAAATTGTATATTTGAGGGCTAATATAGTGGCCAAATACTTAAATATAAAGAAAGGAAAGATATGTTGCCTGAACAGATTAAATTAGATCAATTTCCTATCTTTGTTTGCTTAGCACACAAATATTTAAGTTTTAGTTTTTCTATTAGTTACACAATACCAGTTAAATGAGTTTATTTTAGGGCTGTTAAATTCGATTAAACAATACCTTAATTCTTACTGGTATTGAAAGAATCAATCTTAATATTACGATTCTTAGCTCTCAATAAAACTGGTAACTAAACAAAAAACATTCAAAATATGTGATGATCGATTATCTATCATATTAGTTTAGTTGCCTTTTCACTTAAATGCCGGCAAATTGTAAATACACCGTATATATATAATATAACCATAACATTTTGAGGTGGTCCAAATGAAAAATAAATGGTCTCGAATATAATACGACCTGACATTCTGACAGTAAAAAGAGGTAAAAAATTACTTTGACACATTTAAAAAAAAAGTAATAGCTAAGTGAGACTGTCAGAATATGTGAATCGATTCTAAACAATCAAGATATAATACGTAGGCTAGAGATGGCAATTTTCCATAATATTTCGATATATTTATCATTAATTGATATATATCACAATGTGTAAATCGAAAGCTACGATATTCCTATCAAATTAAAATGGCTGCTCTCCTGTAATTATATCAGTCACTTTTGAATTTCGAATGTTATATTTAGCTCTTTGAATAAGACAAGTTTAATAAAAGTAGAACAAAAATTGCCGTAGTTAATAAAAATGGAAAAAAAATAAATATTTATTTTAATTCACCAGATTATCAATATATCGTTGCCATAACTTCATCACTAATTTCTGACGAGCTAACCTGTGTAGGATCAGTTATGGTGGACGACTTGAAATTTTTGTAACGTGTGAAATGTGTTCTTTCCGTTATAAAATCCACAATTTATTGTATTAATTTCGAGTTTATTTGAATTCTTGGTTTTTATTTTCATTTTTGAATTTTAGTGTGTTTAATAAATATCTATAAGATTGTGAGACTTAAGTTTCAAACGACATGTGTTGTAATGTTCAAGTCCAAGTTTCGCATTGAGGGGGGAGTAGGATATCAGTCACATCAGATTTTCTATACAATAATGCTTGGAAAAATAATGAAAAAATTAAATGTTCAAGAATTGGAATCGAGGTTGAACTTAAGAATTGGTATCATGACACCTCTAGTTTATTTGTTACTATTTTTAAACCAAATTAAATAATTTATTTACCACAAATCATAGTTTCTACTACAATTTAATTTATGCCTCAGTAACATGAGTTTAGTGTCCAGGGTTTGATTCCCAGCACACCCAAATTTTTTTTCTTTATTGAAACACTGACGTCCCCTTGCACGACGAAGAATTTAACAGCAGGAGACAATTGTGTCAGTTAAGAAAGGGAACTATAAATACCTCAAATAAACAAATCATTTGAATGAAAGCTTTTCAAAACTTACAATCCCCATAAATAATACTTAGCACCGCGTCTTACTACCCGTTCGGGTTATACGCTTGAGTATTAATTACACTAATGGGTTAGGAATTGGAAAAGTTGAATTTAAAGGAAGTGAACCCGCATTTGTGTGGATGGAAAGTGGAAAACCATTTAGGAAAAACCACCCCCAGTTCACCCGACCGAGATTCGAACCTCAATCTCCCCGTCCTCAGTGGTCTAGCTCAACGCGACTGGCGCGTTAGCCAACTACGCCACCGAGGCGGGTAATCCCCATAAAAATCTGTGCAAATCATTTGGCATAAAAAAAAAATCTTACAAAATAAATTTCAAATTGAGTAAATGTTAAAGATTCTGGTGGAATGAGAACACGAGTAGTGGCAAATAATTTTGCGGCCTTTAGAGGTTAATTCAAAACCATTTTTGAATATTTGTCCTGAACATTGTAAAATTTGCAATGGACTTTTAATATTCGCTCAAAAAAGTTCTAACCAGATTTCATTATGTTCACAATGGATATTCAAGAATTGCTGACAAACATGGAAAATTTACTTTAGTGTATCTTTTATTTTACATCCACTACCGTTTCCAGCCTGTGGTCAGTTTTTTGGTCAAGCTATATATATATATATTTCTCTGGTACTGGCTTGCTAGGCCTGTCGTAGCTTCATATGCCCTATGATCCAACTTAAGACTAGTACAGGCACAACATCCAGTCACCAGCCGTTAATTCATCAATAGTAAAGGGTAAACCCAAATTTCCCCAATGATCAATTTTTCAGCCATGCCAGGAATCTAAACCGGGACCCTTTGCTCATCAGAAACATATGCTACCGACTGAACTAAGTTGTCTGATACTTAATTATCTACTGATGCATTACACCTGTGAGTGAGGGATGAGGAAGGCTTGCCTAATAAAATGGAAATGAACAAGTTGCAAGAGTTGAAAATATGTTCATGTTTTAAATAAAATGTATTCTCAGAAATCTATATATCGCAAGAATAAAATATTTTTCTTGTTTTCTACACAAAGATAAATAATAGATATATAAGAAAATAATAATAATACATACTTAGGCATTATTGAGTTCACTATTTCCAATGTATGTTTAATTGTTAAGCATGTTGTTTTAGTCTTTATTAAAAAAATTTGTTAGTATTTTTATTTTTGCTTTCTTATTAAAATAAATTATAATCCTTCAATGATGATTAAAGTTGATAAAAGGATAACTAGGTCTAATCTGTTTATTTCACAAGTTTTTTTTAGAAACTTAACTCATTCTAACAACACTTTTAAAAATAACTAAAAAACACTGAAATTTTGATTGATTTGATCTTTAACCCTTTTGCTGCGTTAATCAAATATATCCGATTTCAGCATTATAACCATTGACTGCAGAAGTAGACTTTACTCCACGACGTGTAAACTTTATCTACCCTTGCTGCGACAGTCGGAAATAGCCACAAGAGTGTTAGAGCGCTGAATTTTTCATACTAGCATGCACGTGCGCCTCCGACATCTGGTTTTTAATTTCAAGAACGGTCAGTTACCGGCTGCTAAATCATAACAGTAGTAGAACTTGTTTACTTCAGCATTTAATTACTTGTAGCACACGTGCAATATTTATGTGGTGGAAAACATTGTTGAGGGATTAATGGATTGCTATTTTATTTTTGTTCTTGACCTATTTCCTATTTTCAAATCATGCCCAAGACAACTGTATGATTTTATAGACTACACTACACTGAGGAAAGCACCAATGTAGCACAAAATTGTTCAAGTTGTGTTGATGTAACCTAAATTTTCAAAAATGTTCTTTTTATTACATTTGGCCCATAGTAGGCCTGTAAAATCTTATTTATCAATTAGTTTGACACTAATGTGGGTTGCAAGTAAAATAAAGAATGGTTCTGATAGCAGAATAACATAGCATTTGGATAGAATGTGGCATAAATAATATGTGACGTATGAAATTTTATCGCTATAAAAGATATTATTATGCGATTTATAGACGTGGTGCTAAATTTCATATTTAAAATGCATTACTAGTTGAAAATCACATTTAATCATAATCATGATTATCATGCAAATTTTCAGATTTTGAATTTTTGACCTATAATTAGCATTTTTGAAGATAAGTAAAAATTAAATACGCAGCAAAAGGGTTAAACAATAATATGAGTCTAGATTGTTTAATTTGGCTGGATTTTAACCTGTATTTTGCAAGGGGTGGCAGGGGTTGATTAAAATTGAAAGCATGATTGAAATAAACAGTTTAGGCCTATATTGTGTAATGTAGGTCTATTTGTAAATCATTAAATTTTTTAACCATTTGCTAGGATTTGGATTCAAGATTCGGATTCCAGAAATAGTAGATTCGACCCATCTCTAATTATTAATACAAGAGGTAATTAAATTAAAGATTTTGGTCATATGAATACTAATCTTGGATGTAAATAACAGCACAAAATAAACAAAAGTGAACTTTAAATACTTGTTAAACTTGAAATATTTTATTGGCGAAACTTCGTAATTGTAGAATCCAGAACTTAAGTTTTGAATTCCAAGTGGACACTCCTTCTCACAACCCTATAATCTAATCTAAAAACAAATAACATGGCAACTAAAGATCGGCTCAAATTCTTTACAGGCTCGCGAATTATCCTTAAGATTTTTAAGCGTGAGTAGCTTTTGATCTATGCTGTACAATACATAGCACAGAATTTTATTAAAAGAAGAAAAATTAAATTTTGAAATTTTTTTTAATACTTCATATTTAAATACCAGTTACCATTTTATTTGTTCATACATTTAAAAATGCAGCTTACCATCACACCAATAAACAAATTTAAGTTTTTTTTAAAGCTTTTTTTTTTTAGTTTTAAATCATACATGAGAAAAAAAAACAGTGTAATCTTTGTTAACATAATTTTTATACAGTACAAGACAAAACCGCGGAATGTCAACGTTTCATTCTTATATTCATACATAATTTTTATTTTAAATATATAAGTTCTACAATTTGTTTGCTTTTTTTTAATTTAACTTTTATCTTACACTATTTTACCATAATTTTAACAGAATATGTAAAATTTAGAAACAAATACTTATCAAAATGGATTTTAATGTTTTAGTCTTGCATTCTTATGTGATCCTACCTGGTCCAGAATCAGTACCCCCTTCACCTTTAAACATTTAAGTAAAAATAGGAGAAGGAAAGTAATTAATATCAAGGACACATTATGATGTTAAGGTCACCTAAAAATAATCGCTCACACTAATATTTCAGATAAAACATAGCATACAAGTTGTTTCAACATAATATAAGTATTCAAATTTACACATAAAAATTTAACTGTTAAAAAAAATGGTTGTACGAGTCTTTGCAAATTTACTTTCGACTCTTTTCTTAGGCGAAGAGGGAACTGCCAGTCTGTCCAACATTCAAATAGCTTGTGTTTAAAAGAACCAACCCAAAACTCCTTTATGTTGAACGAAACAGAAAAGTTAAACGCATTTGGATGTTAACTTTCCAAAATAGTATCTCATTCAAAAAAAATGAGATGGCTTTAATTGCCAATAAGTAGGAAAATGCAAGCAAAATAGAAAGAAAAAAAAAATATTAGTCATCTTGCTTGCAAACTCCAACAATGACAAATATATATATATAAAATGATGCATCGCTGAAAAGTCCACTAGCACGCTGGCCTCCCCTTTTATAATTAACTCAAGAAGCTCCCTTAGACGTTTAGGTGCCACAACAACATTAAAAGCACAGCTTTTTCAATATTCTCACAAGTCCTTTGTCAGGTAAAAAGTTTATATATATATATATAAACAGGGAGGAAAAAAAACTGGAAATTTGTTCAAATCACAATCTTCGTTGAGAAATCTCAATTCACCGACCCAACGGCGAATAACACCCCCCCATGACAGGCTGAGCTGTGTTCACAAGATTTAAAATCTTACAAACAGTCTCGAGTCACATCAATAACTTTTTTTTTGCGGACACACACTATTTCACAGAATGAACATTAAAACTTTTTTTTAATTATAATTTGATTGAAGCCTGAAAATGTCATGTTTAGAAAAGGAAGTAAAAGATAGCCAAAATATAATTAGCGGCAACAGTATAAAACAAAATTACTTGAATATTTCAGTGTTAAAAGTTTTACCCCCGTGGATAGAGGAGAAAACTGCTAAAGCTGTCCTTCAATTTAGTTTATTTCTGGGAACCTTCACAGTTTTTGTCCATTTCTTGCGGTTGGCGCGGCAGCAGACTCTTCTTTTAGCGGTTGGCGTTCTTGAGCTGGTTGGACAACCAGTCTAATCCCTCGTACAGACCGTCCCCACTCGTGGCGCACGTCGCCTGGATGTACCAGTTGCGGTTCCGCAGCGAGTGTAGACCCAGTTTGTCTGTTATTTCCGCCGCGTTCATGGCGTTGGGTAGATCCTTTAAACATTAATCATGGTAATCAAGGTACAGGCTTGTGAATATACATTTCTTTTTTTTTTTTTTTTTTCTCTAGCACCGCATCTTACTAACTGTTCGGGTTATATGCTTATGCCTCGGTCCCGGCACAGATTTATCTGATTGCCAAACCCTTCCTTCACCTCTGACAAGACATGTATTAATCACAACTTGTGAATGTGAGGAATGCCAGGCCTCCACCGTGGTTCGGATTCCACGTTAAACTGTAGGTCCTCCATTTCATCTCATAATCACCCTACCATTACACATTAGCGTAAGTGCGTATAACCCGAACGGGTAGTAAGACGCGGTGCTAATAATAATAATAATAATAATAATAATATATGCTTATGTGAATAATTTACCCAATAACGGACGAGGACACTGCTAGTCCTGCATTCTCTCCTCTAAGGATAGTTTTAAAAATTAGCCTGTTAGTAATTACTACACGGATCTTCAAGGTCGCACCTCCCTCCCTTTCGGGACTCCAGCGAGGGTTGTTCCATCAGTTTAATCAGTTCTTATGCATACATATAAGCCTACAGTACAGAAGGCCTGCTATTCACATTTAATTTCAGTTCATATAATATATTATTCTGTTTTCAAGCACTGTCGTTTTAAAAGTGAATTTTTTTTTCTTCAAATAGTAGGGGTGTGCGCACTGTTGCCAACAACCATGTGCGTTGTAACTAGATTAGTAATAGAAGTAGCTAAACGAAAAAATAGGGAAAAGTCATCAGATTTGTCGCCAAACCAAAAAAAAATTGCATATACACTAATCTGAACTGAATGTAAGATACATCAGTGGACCGGGATAATTTCCGGATCTGGAACTATGTCATTGTGAATGACAATATTTTAGAGCTCTTCTGTAGACCGAAACAATGCATTGTGTGTTCTCGCAGTACGGTAGTTCAAAAATAAAAATTTACAGCATCAAAATTTTAAATAATGAACATGAACTTGGCAGAAAATTAAGTAAAGTCTCAGTCTCCAGATTAGTCGCTAGACGCTAAAATGAAAATTAGTCATTTCAGATCTGTAAAAGTCACTAAATTGACAACATTGGGTGTGGAAGTCAACTTTTTTTAGTTTGAAGCAAACTTGAATCGTAACATAGTATGAAATATTCTCGAAAAAAATTATATTGTGGTTATTTAAATTACTTTCAATTTTAGTCACACTAAAATTGCTTGAAAAAATTATATTGTGGTTATTTAAATTACTTCATGCACTAAAATTACTTGTAAAAATGTTTTATTAAAAAATTGTTTGTAATATGTGTTCCAATTTGATAAATCAAGTTATTATCACAATGTAATTCATTTACTTCAGATTTTTTCCATGTGAATATTAATTTGTAATGTACAAAAAAAAAAGCTCAGAATGGCAGTAAATTAACATATATTGAGTATTTTAGCTGACAATATCTTTTATTGGTGAAGATTTGAAGCCAAGTCGAAGTTTCACACATCCCTACCAAATAGACTTTTTTTGATACCAGAAGGTGTCTGCTATAAAGAGATTTCCCTGTAATATTCTATCTACGACCACATTAAGGGACAGCAAATAATTAACAATTTATTTTTACTGGAGTTTTGAAATGCGCGGATAAAAGAAGAGAGATTGTAAATGTTGAAAAATCATGGAATAGATATTGGCTTATTTGATGTATTTTGGGTAGAATCCATCAGTCCCGTCTTGAAACATTACCAGCACAGCAATATGGAAATCAAGCTATCATCATAAGATTCTACCCAATAAGTTTTTTTTATGATGAATAATTTTATACAAAGAAAATATATTCCCAAGTAAAAAGATTAATATTATGTGTACATGTAAACTGTTTTGTGTAGTATTAAACTTAAAATATGCATTTCCTTAAAAATTAATACTTTTAGGGATATGCTGTCCACTTTTTCAGTTTAAGCAATTGAATCTAATAATATTAGACTTTCCAAAGCTGAAGAGAATATTTAAATAAAAATGCTTATGTTAGGGAAAAAGCCATTATTATATAACTTTTTTTTTACATAAAAGAAACAAAAGTACTTCTGTACCTGTCGTTAAGTAAGCAACATAAATCTGGACATTGGATGTAAGATACCAGTAAAGTGGAGGACATCGAATTTAGTTTTTGAGGAACATGTAGGTAAACCAAAGAGTACCCGGATTAGGAATGAAGTTATCCGGATAAGAGTTGGGCTACAGGAAGTACATGAGATAGTAGAGGAAGGCAAGGGTGAGATGTGTAATGAAACACGCAATGAGGATAGAAAAGGAGAGAGAATGATGGTGTTAAAGTTTAGAGGGGGAAAAACCGCGAGACCAAGAGATTTTTTTTATTTATCTAAATTTCTGGGTTTTACCAGGCTGGTCTAGTCTCTCCTGATTCTCCTTGCCTGTAGCCACGAGTGACACCACAAAGGACTACCACAAAGACTGACCTGTTTGTTGGCGAATATAAGAAGTACTGCATCCCTGAGCTCATCTTCTGCAGCATCCTCATTAGCTCTTCTCGGGCTTCTCCGATACGCTCCCTGTCGTTGCTGTCCACTACGAAGATCAGACCCTGTCGGATAGACATCACATCTAGATATTGTGCAAGGCGAGAAGTGGGGTTGTACCTTTTCTAGTCTTTTCATTAACAGACTAGTGATTGGTAGATCCTAAACATTTAATGATTTAGAAGCTGGTTCTATTATTTCAGCTATAGACCCCACATATTAATAAATCACAGATCTGATCTAAAGTAATTTGGTCTCCCCTGATAGATGTACAGTCCACTTTTCAAAGGAAGAACCTTTAAGAAAGTATGAACTTTTTTTTTGCACTCAACATTAAAACACACAAAATATGTAATTTTATGTAATATCCTTGAAAATTTGTAGAATTCAATAAAAATCTGTCAAATTAAAAATTGAAAATACAGTACCCAACCAACCTAATTCACATTTCTAACTGGCAGGACTAAAATATATAATTAAAACAAAATCCGGGCTCTAGTGATAACTTAACAAAAACAAATTGAGAGTGTAATTTAGAATGCTTAAGACAATTTTGAGATAAAATATAAACAAAAAATCAACAAAAAACAGTGTCCTTAATGCTCAAGTAATTCAACCTCATTATTTAAAAGTAGAACTATTATCTTTTTAAAAACAATGCACATTCTTAATAGCCCATCTCATACCTTTTTACCAGAAAAATAATGAAGTGCGATTTTCTGCATTCTTTATTTGACAACAACAACGTAAATGGGATAAATTTATTTTTAATAATTTTAAATATACTGCACCTTTTCACCCCCTTCTGTAATATTATGGATTCGGAAATACTGAGGGCCTTTCTTTATCCTTGTGCCGTTAAATGGAATTGCTTGTGCAAACCTCATGCTGCAGGATGATTTCCAGCCAAATAAACGAGTCTTAACAAACAATGTTCTATTTGAGTTTTCTGGTCATGTAATGGTTTCATTTACTACCGTGCTCTTTCAAGAGACCCCAGGTTTGATAACCTCCTTTGAGGTCACTAAATACAACAAGTGTGATATTAGAAGAATATATTAAATAATCACTATTTTATAAAATAAGTTGAGTCACCGTTTAAAGCGTGAGTCGGTTCTCTACTCCGAAGCTCAGTTATAACTGAGGAACGATAAAATTATTTTACAATTTGGTTTTACTATTTAAAATAGTATAAAATAGTTTCACCTGAAAAAATGAACTACATATCACGCCATACCTGGTGAGAACTATGTTAATTAAATAAGGTATTTTGTGAGGGGTGAATATCTCGTGTTCCAAATATGTGAAAAAACAAAGATAACAAATATAAAGGAAACCAATCTTTATTTATCTTCCTTGTTATATTATAGGTAGAATCCATCAGTCCCGTCTTGAAACATTACCAGCACAGCAATATGGAAATCAGGCTATCATCATAAGATTCTACCCAATAATTATTTTAAGATGCCTTTTTTTTTTCTAAAATGAGGTTAAAATAGGGTTCAGTATTATTGAATATGGATGAATGGTTTGTAGTTTTAGGGTTTATTTTTGGGTACTTTTGCATTTCTTTCAAGAAACCACGTCTTACCACCTTCAGGTTATATGCGCGCAAAATAATTAACACTAATGTGCTAGGAACATGGTGGTGGGAACAAATTTAGGAAAAACCCCCTCAATACATCAGAACCCTGAACTCACCTGTCAACATGGCCCAGTCTATTGAGGGCGCAAGGCCTTAAGCCATTTCAACACTGAAGCACTCTCGTTTGAATTTAAGAGTTATTTCTACCCGCTTCAGTGGCCGTGTGGTTTAAGGCGCTACTCTCGCAGCTACTGATGACGGGGAGATAGAGGTTTGAATCTCGGCCGAGTTGTTTTTCCTAAATGGTTTTCCCACTCTCCCTTCATGCAAATGTGGATATACTTCCTTAAATATAATCTTCCTAATCACAAAAACCATTAATGTAATTAGAGCTTAAGCGTATAACCCAAATGGGTAATAAGACACAGTAATAAAAAAGTTACTTAATATAGGGGGCTATAGAGATACAAAGATAAAATGTAAAGTGCTAACTATTACCTGGAGTAAGTTGTATATTCATGGTGTCTACCCAACTTGACCAATGAAATCCCCTACCTTTTCCCTGATCATTTCCTAAAATTCTAGACTAAAAAGTATGTCACATCCTTCTAACTCGCCCCCCCCCCCCCCCGCACCCCTGTTTTTCTATTAATATTTTGTTATGAATAATGATAAGTTTAAAAATTTAAATAATTTTTTTAATTTGTATTAACATTGTTTACTAGGAATTAAAAAATATATTTTACAGCAACAAAAAAAATTATTGTTTAAATCACATAATTTACTGATTTTTATATTTAATATTTTGATTAAAACACATTTTCCCGGATTTTTATTATAATTTACTAAATTCCCGACTTATTCCTTTTTCCCCGATCACTTCAAATTCCCGGCTAATTCCAGTTTTCCTTGATTTTCCCGGATGGTAGAAACCCTGATATATATATATCACATTTATAACAAAATCGATGTATTTATTAAATAAAATTGAAAGAAATAGGTTGAGGGAATTTTTTTCCAACCAAACGAAACGTGTTGGCAAAAGACTCGAATGTGCAGTTATTTTAGCATTATCGAGCAAACCCTCACTTGTGTGTTTTGGCACTTACTTGCGTGTTTTGGAAGTAGTGCCGCCACAACGGCCTAATTTTATCCTGACCGCCGACATCCCAGACCGTGAAACTGATATTCTTGTACTCCACAGTCTCCACGTTGAAACCTTAAACAATCAAAGTGAAGTTCACATGATAAATATCAATGACGATTTTAAATTACCTTACTTTTCCAGTCACTATGTATTACAAAATTTATTTTATTAAGATCACAGCTTGATGTTATAGTATTTTTAGACACATTAGTAATACACTTTGAAATTGTGTCACTCTATTGAAGGGGTTAAAAGATCTTAGTTAGATTTCTGTAAGATCATGAGACATTACAAGCTTGCCTTACACCAGTGCAGTTTAACATTACCGTGAGACACATTTTGTATTAGTTTCTTCTTCCTATAACTTAATCGAATCCTCGCACGTGTGCATAGCTGTGATTCAGCTTTGTCTAAAGTTGTGTGGGCAGAAAGAAGACACAAAATTTACTTGTAGAGTTTGAGAATCGAGATTAATATTCTAAACAGAGAAGATTGTGTTAATAGAGTTTCGCAGCGTGTATTAACTGGAAGATAAAGTTATTCGAACTATGGTAAATAAAGGTAGCTTTTTTTTTTTTGGTGAATATTTGAAAAATTCCAGAAATTTTATTTAAAAAAACCCATACTTTTCCATGTTTTCCAGGACGCTGACACCATGATTATAAAGGGCATAGAGTTAGTGCCGGTATCATTACATTCTTACTAATACAAATGTTTATCATCAGACCTAAATAATATCCGATTGACAAATACAAATATTTCAGAGTAGCCATAAAATCTGGTGAAGAAAGTTTCCCAGACTTTTCCCTGATCCCAAAATTCAAATTTGGCTGACAAATCCATATTAGGATTTATAGAGATGTTTAAAAAAAAATCCAAATACTCAATTTGTTAAAAACTTAACTATATTTGAAAGGCTTTTAAAAGAAGGATCAAATAAACTCAAACACAGCAAGAAGCGTGTTTTAGGAAAGTAAGCACATAAGATAATGTTTCCCTTCCTATCCGAGAAGATGACAATTTCATTTCACAATTTTTACTCCTCAATAGAGGTATCTAATTATTTTAAAAATATTTTGTCCAAGCAGAGCACTTCTGTATCTATTTCATTTTGGTAATTCAAAGACTCCCATGTTTTTAAACTTCAAGTTAATTCAAATGTGAGCTTCCTTAGTCAGGTCCTTCATGTTATTCTAACACCACGTCTTACTAGCCGTTTGAGTTGTATGCCTATAAGAGGCGGTGCTAAAAAGAAAATGTTAGGTTAGAAACCATGTGTTCTCAGAAATCCTGATACTTTGGCTATGTTTGAATAATCTGTGCCCTACACATTTCTTGTGCACTCAAGTGTATAGGGTTCAAAGTACGCCTACTTTTCATACATTACAGTAAACTTAACCTGGTGGCCACTTCTGAATAATGAGTTTCCACGGCAAACGAGATTCATTTTTGATAGTCTGTCTATGGTCTTCATTCAGTAATGATTATTTACCTGTCATTCTAGTTAAAATATCAAAATTATATTATACTTCAACAATTGTTATTTCTAGTTGTGCTAAACATCTACTTAAAACTAAAAATGTTTTCAGTTAAAAAGGTATTTCCACGCTACTGCTTACAACTAACAAATAAATGAACAAATAACAAAGCACATCACTTTGGTTTTAGCAGTTTACATATATTTATTCCATTTACAACACACTTTTTTTAACTAAAGTGTGCGATTACGAGCAAATTGTATCCACCCTTTAGTTAAGTGAGCTGTATGGGCTGCATCAGTACACACAAAAATTCAGAAACCATCAAAAATTAGTTCCACCCTTTAATTCGAGTTTTATGCAATTTACAAATGCACTTAACTTCCAAGGGCCCTTCGAAAGACTATTCAGACAATGTCTATTAAAACTTAAGTGGGATTTTTGCAAACCATCGTCACTAGCCGCATTTATTTATACACATAGTTAAAATCTGTTAATCTTCGTATAACTGGTAAGGTAGCAAACTTACCTTGGATTAGTCTACAATGGTTAGCTTATATAGTTATAGTTGAATCTGTCAAGGTAATACTGCTACGATAAAAGGATAGATGGCGCATACAAATTGTGAAACTTCTACTTAAATGTTTAGTGCCACTTTTTACAAACAAATCAAGTCATTTTGAAATATTATGGACACTTGTGTATAAGATAATCTGGCCTACACAAATAGTTTGATATTAAGATGAAGAAACTTTATTTAACAGTTAAAAAAATACTACTTTAACAATGTTCATAAGTGAGATGCGATTATATCACGATAGATCATATCAAATTGTCCAGACAACGTAATACTAATAAAATAGTAGAGGAATACCAATGTTGATTTCAAAAAGCATGTATATGCTTAAATTGTCTTTTTTCCTACAAAAATCCTGCTCCAGACAAAGAAGATTATCTAAATCTAGGTGTAAAAAGTAGCTTAGTCAAAATTTGTTGATTTTTCTTACGAAATGTTTTGGTGTGCATTGTACTCTGTCCATCCTGAAAAGTAGCAGTCTTACCTTAACAGCTCAAACTATTCTTATATGCCACACCATAGTGGAATAATGAAAGGTAAACTTGATAACCTACAAGGTATATGAAGGATGCCTAACATTAAAAAAATTAATATATTAAAGGTTTTTTTAATCACCGCGTCTTACTACCCGTTCGGGTTATTCGCACTTACGCTAATGTGTAATGGTAGGGTGATTGTGAGATGAAATGAAGGACCTACAGTTTAACGTGGGATCCGAACCACGGTGGAGGTCTAGCATTCCACACATCACAAGTTGTGATTAATACACGTCTTGTCAGAGGTGAAGGAAGGGTTTGGCATCAGATAAATCTGTGCTGGGACGAGGATTGAACCCCGGACCCTAGCACAGAAGTCTGACACCTTACCCCTAGACCACCAGGTCACCCGTGCTCAAAGACAATGTAGGCTAACTAGTATACTGTATTTCATGTTTCATACGAGTAAAGTGTATAAATGCAGTTTTTATTTTTTGTTTCCGTTTGTTAACTTTACTTATAGTAGTGCATTATGTTATCTTTTTTCACATCATTTGTCACTATTTGTCAACTTCCGATATACTGTGGTTAAAATTTAACTCGGGTGTGAAGTATGTGCCCCGACAACCGCGCTATACCAGACTTCTAATCTATTTTGCATGTATTAATAATATCAAAACTGACAGCTGCAGATCACACAACTCAAAGTATGAATACATGAAAATAGATCTACTAACGTTTCTAGCCATAAAATATGTATATTTGTAAGGTAATTGTGGTATACATCCTAAATAGTTTTACACTCTCCCTCCATGAAAATGATGACACTTCCTATAAATAAAAACCTTCCTCATCCCTAAAGCCAGAAGCGTATAACCTGAAGGGTAGTAAGACGCGGTGCTAAGAAGACCTGCCTCTGCTCCAACTTTGACTTGCTTTTGCATTCGATGTTTCTCATTAGGATTAGATACAAATTATTATAAATGAAAATATGATTAGTTTATGATAGCCTTGGCCTACTTTGATAATTTTGCCGGTTGAAAAATCCCACCAGTCAAATAATTTCTGCTCACTATTAGTTTTTTTTAAAGTTGGCACAAGAGCTATATTACTTATTTTAACCAAGCAGAAAGGTGAGTAAGGTGGATTAAAGAAAATACACACAAATAAATGTGAAAGGTTGGGAGAAAATTACAGTGAAAAAACTCACTAAAAACCCCCTCAACAAACTCAGTCCGGATTCAAACCCCAAACCCCCCGTCAATGCTACTCTTTAAACACTTGGCCTATGATCCAGGTCACAAAAAATTAGTCTATATTAAGTATGACAACTGTCTTGAGCCCGTTCGAGTCATGCGCCTATGTACTAATTACGCTAATGAGTTAGGGATGAGGAAGCTTGAATTTTGATGAAGTATATCCACATTTCGTGTGGACAAAAGCGGGGAACCATTTAGGAAAAACCACCCTCAGAACACCCGATCGGGATCAAACCACCAGCTCCCTGCCAATGGAAGTCTAGTTTATTATGAGAGTGACGCCTTAAACCATGCAGCCATTGATGTGGGTTTAAAGATCATCATGATGAACTGTTTCCAGCCTGTGGCCGGGTCTGTTTCCTAAAATGCCTCCATCTCCCTATTGTCCTTGCACTCTCCTCCTCTCACTTGCACACTTGCTGCTATACCTCAGTTTTATCTTCTGTGGTGCTGACTGACAGCTCACAGCTGACTTCTGACGGCTTTGAAAAGCTACCAGACCAAATTATGTATCCCTACGCCGAACCATATGATCTACAAAAACCATGTATTTATCAGTTGTCACTTCTGACAGTCAAAATTTAGGTATATACCTAACTGTTGACTGTCAGAAGTCAGCTGTGAGCTGTCAGTCAGCACCACAGAAGATAAAACTGAGGTATATCTGTTCCTCCCATCTCTTCCCTACATACTTCATATCCATTAATCTTCTTGGAATCCTCTTCCCCTTTCATCCTCATTATGTGTCCATACCATCTCAGCCTTGTTTCCTCTATTATCTCATGTACCCCCTGTACCCCAACTCTAGACCTTACATCTTCATTCCTAATCCTATCTCTTCTGGTGACAACTAGCTTCATACCCATGGCCTCCACTTTCAGTTGTTTCTCTTTTATCCAAAGTCCAAGTTTCCGCTGCACGTTACTATGGGTATGAAGTATGCTCAATGCAATACTTCTTTACACTCCAGAGCAGGTCTCTCACACACCTGTAGAATACCTCTCCCTGTTACCCTTGTCTCACTATATCTTCTGTGCTGCCCCCTTTTGCCTCAATCACACTACCAAGACACTTTACATTCTTTTCTTCTTTCAACTCTACTCCATCCAGTTCTATCCCCTTTCTTGGCCTTGTTATCTGCCTTGTCAACACCATCACTTCACTTGTTTATCTATTAAATAGTAAAACATGTTGCTAATCAGCTGTCACTAGTATGCATTTTAAAGAAGAATAGATCAACATATCATATATATTTCTGCTAGCGTGTGAATTGGTGCAGACACTCAAACAGATTCTGCTCTCTTTTCGACGAATGCGAATAAAGTTTTACTGCCATAGTACCGGTAGCAGGGATGCACATGGATAACACCACAGTCAATGAGTAGAGGCCCGCTGAAGATGGGGGAGATCAGCGTTCGAATCCTGGTCGGATCTACTGAAGGTGGATTTTCCTAAATGGTTTCCAACTCTCCTTCCAAGCAAATACAAACAGATTACCTCTATTCTTCCTACCTCATCCCTACCCCATTAGAGTATAGTCTGCTCATGATATATTTTTACCTAGATGACAGTTCAAAAATCGTATGTTTAGGTTTTGGATTGCCAACCCTTGTAAAAGATCACTGTTTTGTTATAAATGTTAAGTTTTTTAATTACATGTTATATTTTACATTTAAATAACGTAAACTTAAGTTTTCTTACACTGTTTCATAACTTTTAATGATTTCTTTCTACCCAATCCGAAACAATATTTTAACATAATTAAAAGTACTTATTCTCTGTTTTAGAATGTTATCTATGATGTGTAATATAGTGCATACATTAATACGTTTTAATACAGGCATCGTATTTACTTGTAAAAGAGAAAATACTTGTCATTTTTTATTCACATAATAAATCATTTTATGATTAATTTATCATATTTTAAAATTTTAACCGGGTAAAATATTTTTATCCACTGCGTGGGTGCATCATTGTAAAAGACTTGTTTCTGTCATGTTAAGCCCCATGGTTTAAATTCATCGATCGCCATTTTGAAGCTATGTTAGTTATTACCTTTTGTGAAAGTAGTGTGAATAATTTGATAAGTGGAATAAAACGATAAATAAGCTTTGTGTCCGACCTCAAATAAATATGTAAATCATATAGGCCTAAATTACTGTGGTTAACTATCAAATTCATACATTATCATACATTTTCGTTACAGTTTTCCAAAGTGACAGATGTTAGCTGTTGGCGTAGGGATATAAGTTATTAGGGATTATTTCTAGTAACTTTATGAGCTGTCATCCAAGTAAACTAAGGTTGTGAATGTATTATAATTATCATATATGCTTACAACATGAACCGGTAGATAAGCACGGTAATAAATAAAAATAAAGAGATTACGAGGGAAAATATTTTTGTATCTATTCAGAGCCCCCCCATGTGACTGGTTGAGGTTGTGAAATCCATGATATTTAGAGAAATAACCACCGCAGTCTAGAAAACATTGACACAAATATTTATTATGCTTCACCCTCAGAGTATACATAGCAATTATACCCTCCAGGAGAATTATTTTTACGAGACTAGACCTACCTACCTACCAAGTTTGGTCAAAATAAGTTTTCCAGCTCTAGCTTTAAATAATATTTCTGTATTATGCTATCTTTACTTTAACATTTTAATTAGAATCACATTCATATTTACTCATAAAATTAAAATCACAATATATCTCTTATCTTTTATATCTCTTATATACGAAAAGTTTAAACATTAGTATTGTAAAATTAATGTAAAATCAATGGTTGGGAATAGTTCTATATGTTATTCCAGGACATACTCTACCTACGTACCAAGTTTAATTCGAATCCGTTCAGCAGTTTTGGCGTGATTGAGTAACAAACATCCAAACACACAAACGTACAAACTCTCACATTTATAATATTAGTAAGATTAGTTTGATTGCTAAAGGAGACAAACTAGATCATACATTAATGTCATAGGGGTGTATTCTATGCGCACAGTAGGTTTGATTTAGGGCTACGTACTTGTTATGTGCATGCTTTCTGATGTATGGGCAGCTGTCAGTAAACAGGAGGTATAAACAACATGGGGGACAAAACTTAAGAACCACACCTTTTAGCCAAATTTTTTCTGATTCTTAAATTTATACTCGCAATTCACTAACAAATATTGAAAGAATCAAATGATTCTAAATGCAAATTTTTTTTTATATAGTAAACAAATCAAAACCAAACTCAAGTTAGGTGATAAGATCAAATATCGTTGAAAAATCTGTAAAATTACAGGACAAAATTCAATAAATTGTCGAGCCAATTAATGTACAATAATATTTTGCAGCGATCCCATGCTTGGCTCTCCTTCGCGAAAGATGAAATTCTTTTAAATTGCTAACTTTTCTTAGCCAAACAAAAACACTTGTTCATCCACCACTGATTTTACATCTAGCCAAGTCACACAATGCTACATTTTAACTGAAATTAAAACGTACTTATGGACACACCCACCAAAAATAAAGTATTCGACTATTACCGGTGTAGCATAAGATGGCGTCACACCGTTGGGGATCATGGATCAAATTACATGTTGGCCTAGTTTATTTACATTTGGACTTATGTTTTATTATATAATATTTAGCACCGCGTCTTACTACCCGTTCGGGTTATACGCTTAAGTACTAATTACGCTAATGGATTGGGAATGGGGAAGGTTTAATTTAGAGGAAGTGAACCCGCATTTGCGTGGAGGGAGAGTGGAAAACCATTTAGGAAAAATCACCCCCAGTTCACCCGACCGAGATTCGAACCTCGATCTCCCCGTCCTCGGCGGTTGAGCTCAACACGATTAGCGCGTTAGCCAACTACGCCACTGAGGCGGGTTATGTTTTATTGAATTGTCTAAATGTCTTAAGAATAAAAAAGTTTCAAACAAATATAATTATAGTATCATTGGACTCACCATTTCCTTTTGAATATAGGGCCTAATGATGCTATTAATTTTTTTTAAATAATCCTACAGTGTATTATGTATGATAAAGTGCTTAAAAATCATTCCCAAAATTTTAGATAAGTTTATGAAATAAATATGCAGAAATGTTTTGTAAGCGCAGGCATAAATATATGGTATCCTTGCGCCGGCAAATAAAAACCTATCAAAAATTTAAAAAAAATATTGATCTTTAAATATTTTCAAAAGTGACCAGCAGAACGATGGTACTTTTTGAAAATACTTGTGTGTCTTATTAACTGGAAAGCATCAAAAGTGCTTGAGAAGTGCTTTGCTTCCAAGTGTATAAGTCAGGAACACCAGTGTGTTGAGGGATGACTATTTCAATACAATCCCAATTTGTATTCTAAGAGTTTTCAGCAAACTAAAATCTCTAGTAAAAGTGATGGCATGGTAACTGTATAGGCTACTTATTAGGCGTGAGGTTTGTTAATTTGAAATAGTACCCTTGTAAATATTTTAATATATTAAGAGTAAAAAAATTATTAAAGGTGATAGTTTGTTACCCAGAGAGAAACGGGGGAAAAAAAAAATTGTTCCACGTGTCAATGAGCAACAAATGTTCAATTACATAATTATTCTATACATCACTGTAAATAAAAAGCAAAATGTCAGCTATACACATTATTCATAATTTACAATCTAATTTTACATCGATGAGCAAAACACACAAACCCACAAAATTTGGTTTAACATTAACATTTAATGTAGGCTCATTCCCATTTGTTTTAAAATGGACTATATTAGTTGTAGGCCTGTTTTGGAGGTCCATGTAAGCATTGTAGGGGCCTAGATCTATTTTATCAAAAATAAATAAATATAGAATTAACTACTATGCTACTCACCAATAGTTGGGATTGTAGTCACAATTTCTCCTAGCTTCAGTTTGTACAATATTGTAGTTTTTCCGGCAGCATCTAACCCCACCATTAGTATCCTCATTTCTTTCTTGCCAAACAGCCCTTTGAAAAGATTAGCAAACATATTCCCCATTTTGACAAGTGGGTTCTAATATTCAGTCTACCTGAAACAAAAACATTACATAAATTTTCAAAGTTAATCTAAGACACGTGTGCAATGGGCATAAGGCTAAACGTCGCTGACACATCGGCGATATGCCAGAATCACTATTGATTCTACAAATACACCAATTAAATGAAGACGTTAAAATACATAACTATCCATGCTTGGTAATCACACAAAAAACCGGTATTTAGTTAATTTGTTCAAAATTGACACCACAAATTTAATTAACAAAATAGTTTCACAGATATGAAAAAGCCGAACATACAAAATATTTAAAATTGTAACCGTGCGCCTTTCGGTTTGTCACCTTGGACCTCCTCCCAAAAGAATTGTCGTTACTAATTAAATACCAAACACTGCAAGCAAAACAGCTAAATTAATAATGAAAAAGGAAGAAAATTGTGTAGGGTATTTATACAATGTTAAACTTACGTTCCGAGTTTATAAAGCTTCCGTTCAACCAAAACTATTAACACATTAACCCTGTCCTACTCCTATAAGTATATGTCAAAATGGCCGACGTGGAAAAGGATTCGTTCTTCGTGCCACGTATAGGGGTCTAGAAATTGACGTAATTGGCTAGGGTTTTTGACACGTGACCTAACATGTCTACATGTCTTAAGCCACTTTGACAATTTTCCCTTTTATTTTTCAAGCTCATAATAATT
Source organism: Timema podura (assembly GCA_033556935.1). NCBI lineage: Eukaryota > Metazoa > Arthropoda > Insecta > Phasmatodea > Timematidae > Timema > Timema podura. Next base: position 81,111,921 of record JAVRXN010000011.1, read on the forward strand.
TATACATCCAAATAATTAAATAAATTAATTTTTATTTGACAATTTATGAATTTAAAAATAAAACAAACTATCTGTGACAAAATATTGCGAAAGAGACTAATGCAATTTCTATGTGATGTTATGGTTTTAATAGCGTGGCTTGTTTAACGTTGGAGAATTGTAGATAAAAAAAAATTACAGCTCTGTATTAAAATTGCATCATTTATTAGTAGTTATGAATCATCTATGATTTCATCAAATTAGTTCTCTAACAAAACTCTCTAGAAGCATATTTTTGTGTCATCATTAAAAATGAGGAAAAATCATAGAGATTCAATTACAAAAGAAAAAAATAGATATTACATTTAAAGTAATTTTATTTAAAAAAAATATTTACACATAAAGAAACAACCATAACATTAGAATATATATGAATTTATATATATAAATTCATGGCGTCAACTATAGATCTCTATAATATTACGTTTTCTATGTCTATAATATAACTTGATGGACATCTGTGGCTGAAATTTCCTAACTGTTGTCTGCAAACCATTATGTAGGAGGGAAAGAACTCTTCGGGTAACTCTTTCTCTCTTACACCCATACAAGGCAATGTGGCATTTTGACATCGTGCATTAATTTGATTGAATATATGAAATACATCAATGTCTTTGAATAAGTTGATGTAGCCTAATATTTACGATGATTTTTGAAGGAAGCTCCCTCGTAAGGCTTTATTTCGTACCATAATCCTACCCTATAGTTGTGTTTAGTTAGTATAAAAGACTTTCCAGAAGGAAATTTTTACTTCCGTTCTAAATGGACGTTTATCCTACCAAAATATATATGTGATAGTATTCTGGTACGAAATAAAGCCTTACAGATTGGGATTATTACTAAATTTAGGGTTTAGTAGATATCGTACTTCCATAAGCCTATAACCTAAATTATCATTTGAACGTAAGACTTCTACACAAAGTATGTCATTCAAACAAATGTAATACAGATTTTAGCTAGCTTGTTTCATTATAGTTATTGAACTTTCAACATAATATGGTTTCTGAAAGCAATATACAAGATGTGAGCCAACTTTTTTTAAACAAGGTAACATTATAATACTTTCTACAAGCCTATAACCTAAGTGATAGATTGAATGTATGGCAATTACACAAAGTTTGTTATTCAAATAAATGTAATCAAGTTTTAAGATAACTTATTCATTATATTATGATATAATACTTCACTTTTTTCAAACAACAACACTTTTATTCATCAGAGACATGTTTTCGCATAAGAAAATTGAAAGAAACATATAAATCTGTCCCACCCACAGTGTAGCAAACGATACACTTGAGCGTCACGCTTTTGTCCTTGGCAATGTGTATGTGTGTGTCCATCTAGATATATTATAGAGATCAATGGCGTCAACTCATGAGCACGCTAAACATATTTGCAAACTTGGAAGCCTTTGATTGTAGCATAATGCACCAAATTGTTTGGATAATTTTATTAATTAGATATTGAGTCCTATCGAATTTGGAATTATTTAGCATATTTGTTTGGTTTTAATCTACGTTAGTAATCTTTTAGTATTTTAATTATTTAAATATTTTGATTGAACATTTCATGTAATCTAAAATATTAACGTTACGCTGTGTTTATATTCATGCATAACGCAATACGCAGTAATAGCGAATAGTGTATAACAGATGATGCGCAAGAAGTTGAAATACACTATTTTCATTGATAGTGTTTATAATCTATACGCAGTGAATAGTGATGAGTGTACAATGTCTCAAGTTGATTTAAAATCTAGTTTATACACATGATTAATACATATTTTAATAGCAAGTGTATAGCCCACATTGCATAGTGCATTACTCAGAGTGCTTAAGATGTTTAAATACATTATTTTCAATCATGGTGTTTATAATCGATACAAAGCGAAAAGTTTCTACATTCACACGACCTATTTTGAATGATGGCTTTTAGGAGTATTGATTCATATCATAATATAATTTGTTCATCTTAATAATAGACACAGTAATTATGATTCTTTATATTATTTTATTCATTTGAGTGCCTTAAGATCCAAAGGCATCATTATTATAATATATGTATTTCGTAATGTATTATAGGCATTGTGTGTCGATGCAAACTGCGTTGGTACAGGAAGAATTTTAAAACAAAAATCTAAGCGTCGTTTATTGATATTAGAGACACGTTTAAACTTTGTTTTATTATATTAATTTCGATGCAATGGATAAAGTAAAGAGCGTCAGAGTAAGAAATAAGATTTATTGGATTGTCTGATGTTTAAATAGATATAAAAACTGAAAGCTCTAAGAATGACATAATATTTTCTTGGTAGTCCAGTATAGGGAAAAAAACGAGATAAGAGTGTTTACACCCACCTCGGTAAACACATGACCTAATACGACACTCTCACAATAAACTTGATTTCCAATGATGGAGAGATTGAAGTTCGAATCCCGGTCAGGTGTATTGAGGGTAGTTTCCCCAAATGGTGTTCCACTTTCTCTCACACGCATATGAGGGTGCACATTCTACTAATTCAACCTTTCTTATTCCTTACAAAGTAGCGTATAGCCTAAATGGGTGGTATTGTACAATTCTAAAAAAATAAAGACACTTCAAGCAGTAAACAAAAATAATTAATTAATTAAATCATTATTTATATTTTCATAAATCCCAACTTTTCCTCAAATATTAGGTTATCCAAAAAAGAGGTTAGGAAACCATAAATTGTAATTATTATTATTATTTTAATGTTTATAAATTTAACTCTGTACATAAACCTTTGTAGTCCCTACATAACATATTATCCCGATTACCATGGTGTCTTGGTATTTCATTTATGTACCTTGTATTTTAGACAATATATAATTATCAGTAAACGACTCTATATTATAATATAAAGTGTAGTGTAGACCTATTCATGTGTATATCACAACTTTATAGGTTATGCAATTTACGCTAATAATTTAAGTAGCCCACTTTGGATTGACTTAAACCCGCTTAAATGATTAATGAAAATCATAGGTAGGATTTAGTTTTTTAAAAGTATATCTAATCATTATTTTGTCTATATCTGTCATGCTTTTGTATTCAAACTAACAAAAAATTAATATAATACTTTAAAGCTTCAAAATTTAGCCACACTGGCGCTTCATCCGATTCCGTTCTCACTAGTGCTATCAATGGCTAAACACGTTTATAAATTTGTTGGTCTTCATTTATTTTTATAATATTAATATATTATAAAATGAATATATATTTTAATCCATTTTAGGTAAATTAGTTCTTATTTCTCTTGCATTGAAGACTGGAGAACTATGTTAATGTTAGTATATTATGGAAATTTTAAGCGGACTGAACTTTTCCACAACCACATAAACGTTTATTCTGGTGGAAAAAAGGATATGCGCAGGGTGACAACTAAAAAAAATATAACCAGATATAACTATATTTAAAATGAGTAAATAATTTGTAAATGTGTTTAAAACACATGATTAATATAAAATATCATACAAATCGGCACAGTCTCTTTTAATATGTGACACGAAAATGTGGTTATTTAGGAAACTTTACGAGAGTAAAAAAATTGAAAACCCAACTTCAATTTAAAATCGCCTCTAAAATCTAATGTTTAAGGATTTGAGGTGCCACAGTTTCTATATTTAAATTGTGGCACGAGCCCACTTGGTGGGAATTGTAGTACTAGGTACCTACAACAACCCTACATTGTCGTGGAACCTGGTTCTTCTAGAAATTTTGAGATATTTGACTTTGAACTTACATCACACATGAATCTAACCCACTAAAATCCAAAAGTTTAAGGTGCCACAGATTCTATATTTGAAATTTCGATACGAGCCTACTTGGTGGGAATTGTAGTACTAGGTACCTACAACAACCCCACATAGTGATGGAACCTGATTCTTCTAGAAATTTTGAGATATTTGACTTTGAACTTACATCACCTAGCCACATAAAATCGCCACGTTTAAGTTGCCACAGTTTCTATATTTGAGATTGCGGCACGAGCACACTTGGTGGGGAGTGTAGTACTAGGTACCTACAACAACCCTACATATTCGTGGAATCTGGATCTCTCTGCTCTGTCTCTGGTGGGTGGTGGCTATGACATTGCTATTTCTCTGGTGGGTATAACCTAAAACACTGCTATGTATCTGGTGAGTAGAGCCTGATACACTGTTATGTCTCTGGTGATTATTGACTGAGACATTGTTATGTCTCTGGTGGGTAGAGCTTAAGACACTGTTATGTTTCTGCAGGGTAATTGCTGAAACACTTCTATGTCTCTGGTGAGTGGAGCTTAAGACACTGCTATGTGTCTGGTGGGTAAAGCCTAAGACACTACTAAAAATTAGTTCGAATTACACAAAGAGGCACGATCGTCACAAATTTTATTTTCCATATCAAATAATAAAAACCTTAGAATTTTGATTTCAAATAAATCACATAGGTTAATATACTATTTTTGATATCTACCAAAATAATCTCAGAGATCACAGATCTTACTTTGAAATGTTACAAGGAGTAGTTAACGTAAACCTGCATTGGTGGGCACGCGGAGACCATGACAGACTCATCTAATGTGATTTGGTGGTGATGAAAATGTCGGGGTTCTAATCCTGGCCTAGTGTGTCGTAAGGAGGTTCCTCAACGGTTTCGTACTTTCCTTCCATACATATGCGGGTACATTAAATATTATCTTTACTTCTATCATCCTAACGCTCTACATTTTCAGAAGACTCAGGTTCCAAATCTATGTAGGGTGGTTATATACACCTGGTAATATAATTGCCACCATCGGTAATCTTGGAGCAAATTCAAACATATAAGTTACAGCGCCTTAAATTTGGCGCGTATAGGGTGCGAGTTTGTTCATCAAATGATCTTTAAAGGCAATGTTCTCTAAATTTCCAGCAGAAACAGGTTACACGAATTTGCATGGTTGTTGTAGACACCTAGTACTACAATCCACACCAAGTGTGTTCGTGTTTCAATTTCAAATATAGAAACTGTGGCACCTTAAACTTTTAGAGTTTATAGGTCTAGTTTAATGTATGATGTAATTTCAAAGTCAAATATCTCAAAATTTCTAGAAGAACCAGGGCTCCACAACTATGTAGGGTTGTTGTAGGCACCTAGTACTACAATCCTCACCAACTGTGTTTTGGGCGTAATATAAAATATATAATAATTGTGACACCTTAATATTAGCGATTTTATAGGGCTATTTTAAAGTCAATTATAAATTGAGGTTAAGTTTTCAAAACTTATGTTATTAACTTATTGTTTAAAAGTTTTTTTTTTAATTTTCTGGAATAACCACATTCTCGTGCAGCAGTAGATTAGAATATTAAATAATTTGTATGATAATTTATATTAAACATGAATCTTAAAGCATTTATCAATTAGTTACTTATTTTTAGTATATTAATATCTGGTTATAATTTCTTTAGTTGAATATTATTCTTTTTCTGTTGCGGTTTTTACTATGTATTTAAGAACCATACCTGCTCTCTAGCGCTTTCTATGATTCTTTTTAGAACTATATTCTATTGTTAGTTCTATTCATTTTTCTTATGTTGGATAAAAATTGTTAGTTTATTGTGAATGTGGAGCTTTTCAGCTAAAGTTATTGGTGTTATTCATAGATAAATCACATCAGTTCTATTATGCTGAATTTATTAAAATTAAACAGTTCGGCTTATAAATATATGTTTGATGAGTTGTGCTCTTAGACTTTATTCTACTCATAAATGTGTTTCAGGATTTACATTTATTAATTGTTATATTCAGGTTCTACATGCTGCAAGAATGTTTCATGTGAAAAGTAGAAGTGCTGTCTACCCCAGATCGGATGTTTCTCGACTGAAAGTTCCTGATGAAAAGGTTCCTTGGACAGTGCCGTGGCCTGATTACAACCCTCCCAATTATACATCCAAACATATTAAAGGTCAAAGTTGGGCGGATCCTGAAATCGGAGAGTCAGGCTTCAGTCCCAGGTGGAACTCTGTTGATGGTAAAGTAAACCGAAAAAGTCACCACGGTGACTATGAGCTGTACAAATCCACGCCCTTGAACATTATTGGCCGGACTGGTTTGAGCGGGAGGGGTATTTTGGGTCGTTGGGGACCAAACCATGCGGCAGATCCTATCGTGACCAGGTGGAAACGGAATAAACAAAATATCGAAATATCCATCGAATCAAAAAAACCAATTCTTCAGTTTGTTGCGATTCAAAGAAAGGATACAGGTGAATGGGCAATACCGGGCGGAATGGTCGATCCTGGTGAGGTTGTCACGACCACCTTGAAGCGAGAATTCATGGAGGAAGCATTAAACACTTTAGGTTCTAACGAAGCGAAGAAACGGGAATCACTTATCAACAAGTTTTTTAGTAACGGAGAAGAAATATACAGAGGTTACGTTGATGATCATCGGAACACGGACAACGCGTGGATAGAAACCGTCGCCATGAACTTTCACGATGAAAGTGGGAATGCTGTCGGCTTGTTTCCGTTTTGTGCTGGCGACGATGCTGCTAACGTGCAGTGGACTGACATCAGTGCAAATTTGTTGCTCTACGCCAGCCATACCAAGTTCATATCCTTGGTAGCTGAAAAACGTGGCTCCCATTGGTAGGGTGGGCATAAGATTTGGTCTGTGAACTTAACCTACCTGATGATGGGTGACAAACATTTAGTAAGTGAGAAACATACACTAAATTTATGGTGATTGGGAAATAAGTGGCCATAAAAGAGCAAATTATTCTCCTATTGGTTACCGATACTGAATAATAGAATACAAATTAAATGTACTGTAGGGTCTACTGGTAGTCTATAATTAATAAGTCTTACACATTTCATTGCAAAAAAATTGACAGGTACCGAACTAGCATGGATGAGGTCATGTTTTGACCACCTTTTTTTTAATTTAGAGAATCAGGGTTTTTCCACTACAATTTCAGCTCATAAGGAGTTATTTTAATTTGAAAACTTACCGTCGCAATCTGCCATTAGGTTCGTGCCATCAGGGTTGGACTGAGCCACCAAGATATCTCGGTAGGTCGGTTTGATTTGTGCTGTTGCAACTGCTAAAAACTAAAATAAAGCTATTAATTCTGAAAGAATGATTTTATTACATTTCGATCAGAAGTTTCAGTGAGTAAGTCGGGAGAGTTTCCAGGATATACTGATGCTGGCCTCGCACGTAACACTGTCCTGTTTGTTGTGTCTTAATGTTGTGTATAAACATTTGTTAAATTGTGAATACTGAAAGTTACTAGCTTTGTGAACTACACATGTAACGGGTGGTGGGTTAGTTTACAAACTCAGCCTAAATATTTTAAAAACAAACTCCCAGCTATTGTCTCAATTTAGAAAATATTTGCTCATCTCACTAGACATTCTAAGCTGATGTTCCTTAGTGGACGGAATAGCGACGTAGTCGTCGATATTGTATCTGAAATGGCCTTCAGGATTAATTTTATTAATAGTAAAAATATAAATAGGGTCAGGTGGGGTTAGTGTGATTCAGGTGGAAAAGTAGGGCTTTTGTGATACACTTGATAAAAAGTACATTTAACTGGTGATGGAATAATAAAGTAAATATTTTTAGACACAACAATTATTACTCTTTCCTTAACATCTTGTGATAAAGCTGTTACTACTAGGGCCAACAAAAAAATACTTTTCAAAATCTAACATTTTTTTCACTAAAATAATTTATTTTATACTTTTAAAACTTTCTCTGTAACTTAGCAACCATTTAAGATATTGGGAATTTGAAAATGGAATTAATATTTAGAAAGATATGGTCTATTTAAGATCAAAATTTTAAATTAAATTACATAGGTTATTATGAAATAAGATATATAAAGCCAAAGCTGTGGGGCTTTTATGATAGATGCATAATTTGAGGCTAATATGATACAACAAAGGGGCTATTCTGGTACTATTTGGAGGGGTGGAATATTATATTATACTTTTGCTCATAACCAAATTTATGCAACTTTCCAGTTCAGCCAGAGCCAGAGGACAACATTTATTTAACTCACCCAAGTAAATTAAAAATTGGGGAAATTAGCAACATTTAAAGGCGTCAAAAGAAACATTACTCTTATTTTTTTTAGTACCGCGTCATATTAGGTAGCCGTTTGGGTTACACACTTATGTACTAATTACACTGATTTTTTAGTGATTAGGATGGTTATATTCAAAGTAAGTGTACCCACATTTGTGTGGAGGGAGAGTGGAAAACCACCCTTAGTACACCCGACTGAGATTGGAACATCTATCTCCTCGTCATCGGCAATCTAGGCTACTGCAAGAGTAGCGCGTTAGACCACGCAGCCGGTCGGTATGTTGTTAGCCTATTGTGATTAATGTACTAGACGATGATGACATTAAAGGGATGGGGTTGAAGATCTAATCAGACAAGACAACTTTTAAAAAAAGAGTGAAAACGACATCTCTGTCCTAAAGACTCATGTCATTATAAGAAAACTGCTCACTCAAAATATCATAGCGTCGGCTGATAAATAGAAATAAATTTTGATCAAATTGTTGAGATGTTTGAAGCCTAATCACTTAAAAAACTTTATTTTAAATTGTAATGACATAACTTTTAAACGTGTAAACTGCTTTCTTTACAAATTTTCATCATTATCTAATAATATATAAATCAAACAAAAATTTTTTACTGGTGATACTTTACTGTCTAGAGTAAATTTCAGAATCCTTACATAATTTTTATACCTTTATTAAACAAATGGAAGCTTAGAGGAAAAAAACTGGTTGAATTGGAGGTTTTGAGCTGCTTCCACATATTTAGACATATCTCATGAACCAAACATTTGATTTAAACCAAACTTTTATTGATGATACACTAAAGACTGGGCTGTATCACAAAAGGCCCAAAGCTTTTAACTCTCACCCACCTCGGTGGCGTAGTTGGCTAACGCGCTAGTTGTGTTGAGCTCGACCGCCGAGGACGGGGAGATCGAGGTTCGAATCTCGGTCGGGTGAACTGGGGGTGGTTTTTCCTAAATGGTTTTCCACTCTCCCTCCACGCAAATGCGGGTTCACTTCCTCTAAATTCAACCCTCCCAATTCCTAATCCATTAGCGTAATTAGTACTTAAGCGTATAACCCGAACGGGTAGTAAGACGCGGTGCTAAATATTATTTTAACTCTCATATTTAACATGTAAAGAAGGGGCGTATCATTTTAGCCTCAGATGTGTATCACATTAACCCCATAGGCTGAGGCCTATTTCTTACCAAAATAACTTTTTTTTAATCATAAAAATAGTTATTTGATTCACAGTTTTGTATTTTTACTTTTATTTTATCATAAATAGGAAAAAAATTAAAATGAATGTTTGATTTTTTTGGTATTATTTTAGCCCCATCTGACGCTACTAAACCTCACCACTTCAGGTAACACTGAAACATAGCTTTCATTCATGTGGTAGGCCCCTATTTAAAAAATAAATAAATTATAACACCGCGTCTTACTACCTTTTAGAGTTATATGCTTAAGTACTAATTACGCCAATGGGTTAAGAATTGGGAAGGTTGAATTTAGAGGATGTTAACCCACATATGTGTGGAGGGAGACTGGAAAACTATTTAGGAAAATCCACCCCCAGTTCTCCCGACCAAGATTTGAACTTCGATCTACCCATCCTCAGCAGTCTAGCTCAACGCAAAACTAGCGTGTTAGCTAACTACGTCACCGAGGCAGGTGTGGTGTGTGTGTGTGTGTGTGTGTGTATATATATATATATATATATATGAACGGTGACCTGGTGGTCTAGGGGTAAGGTGTCAGACTTCTGTGCTGGGGGTCCGGGGCTCAATCCTCGGTCCCGGCACAGATTTATCTGATTGCCAAACCCTTACTTCACCTCTGACAAGACTTGTATTAATCACAACTTGTGAATGTGTGGAATGCCAGGCCTCCACCGTGGTTCGGATCCCACGTTAAACTGTAGGTCCTCTATTTCATCTCACAATCACCCTACCATTACACATTAGCGTCAGTGCGTATAACCCGAACGGGTAGTAAGACGCGATGCTAATAATAATATATATATATATATTGTTAGTGTGGTATACAGGGGTGGACCTGTATACCACACTAACAATATCAGCCAAGATGACTCACTTTGGTGGCTGCATGGTCTAAGGCGTCACTCTCTCATGTTAGACTAAACTGTCGATGACAAAGAGATCAATGTTCAAATCTCGGTCAGGTGTGCTGAGGTTTTTTTTCCCCAAAATGATTTCCCACTATCCCTACTCATAAATGCAGGTACACTTCCTCTAAATATAACCTTATTTCCTAAAACCACAAGCGGATAACTCTAGGTAGTTCTAGTAAGATGTGATGCTAAAAAAGTAGTCAAGATAGAAATAAAATAACTACTGTATCAATTAGACTTTCCATAACTCCCCAATACCACTTTTGTTCACAATTTTTTTTTTTTTAACCTCGGCTATTGCCACTTTATGACTTTTACACACCAGATTATTGTAGCGGCAAAATTCACATTCTTTTTGTAAAACTACATCATTGATCACAAGTGAATTGTTTTTCTGTTTGCAGATGATTCCTGAAAAAGATTCATCATTGAATCTCTTTGTCAGTTATGGGTTAGATACGAGAGTTGACCTATGACCTTCCAAACTATTGAAGATGTTTACTCCAATCTTCAGGCAGCTATCAGTGCCTGCAACACTGCCACACACTTTCGTTCCTCGTTTGTCATTTGAATAAAATCGCTATGAAAGTTTCATCAAGCTACTGTATTTTTATATACAGCAGAATCTTGATTATCCAAGGTTAACAGGATTGTGGTAGTCTTGGATAGCCAAAAAAACTTGAATAATACGGAACAATATGTAGGCTAGATCCTTTTCATAGCAAATTAAAGGTTAGCTAACCAAATTTATTTTGCCTCTAAAGCAAAACATGGGCCATCCGTTCAAAATTAATATAGCTTTTTAATAAGTATAAAACATATAATAATAAACTGCCAAGTGTACACTAGGGGGCATACTTGTATGTGTTGCTGGGTATAATAAATTTACCATCACCTGCTAATTCGCAATTTTTTTTTTTTTAAGATTTTTCAGTATTGATTTGTTTTAAAGTCTACAATTTTTTTCCCCCCATACCAATTAACAACTTTTTAATTTATCTAGACTTCTTGAAGCGAGAAGTATTGTAATCATACAAAAAAATTGAATTCAAGATTTTGATAACTGTCGATGTTGCATGACACTTTGGGATCAAAAAAAGTGGTTTTTCGTGATACCGTCTCTTTGTATTGTGGCCTAGAGTTGAAAGCATTTTACCGATCAGGCTAAGATTCGACATTCGTGGTTTCATAGAGTTCCCCCCCCCCCCCCCACCGAGTAGATTTTGGAATTAAATATTTAACCCTAAAATTAAGGGTGGTTTATTAAAAGGGGGGAAAAAATATTGAATTTCTCAAAATCTGCTCTAACGATTTTGATTAAGTTTTGTATCTAGGTACTGTTTAACATCACAAACAAAAATGGTCTCCACAACTATTTGAGATACGAAATAGCTTATCATTGTAAAGTTGTAGTACTCTTAAAAAAATATATAACCCCCTCAGTGGCATAGTTGGCTAACACACTAGTTTTGTGTTGGTTAGACTGCCGAGGACAGGGAGATTAAGGTTTGAATCTTCGTCGGGTGAACTAGGGGTGGTTTTTTTCTAAATGGTTTTCCACTCTCCCTCCACACAAATGCGGGTTCACTTCCTCTAAATTCGACCTTCCCAATTCATAAAACACTAGCATAATTAGTACTTAAGTGTACAACCCGAATGGGTAGTAAGACGCGATGCTAAATAGGCCTATATATATAAACTATAACTTTTTTAATTGAAATCTATTTTTATAAAACCAATAACATAATTTTTTATTCAGGTCTTTTAAAATGTGAAATTGTTTGCCATGCTCTTTGGTGGACAGTGATGTTAAGCTTTTCTGTGTTTCTGTAACAGTATATATTATTTCCTTTATGCTCTTTGATGGAGTGTTTCTGCAACCATTTATATTGTTTTGTGTCACAAATCTTAAAAAAAAAATTAAAAAGTGACTTTATTTTTAAGATAAAAGTGAAAGTTTGTGTGTACCATTTATTTTATTTACATTCATGATTAAAAACTTTTAAAATAAACAGCCGGCTCTGTAACACTTTGTAGTAGAAAACTTGACTACTGGAACAGTGTACAGTAATATTTACGGCACTACAGTGGAGGGTAAGCAATGAGTCACCTGTTGATTCACTCTGCTACTCATATTAGATGACTGAACCAGTTAAACGAGGATCATTTCCTACCTAGACAATCCTCACGAAACATCAATTGTGACTACTACCTCGGATAATACGGAACCTTGAATAAGAGAGACTACCGATTTAAACTATACCAGGATTTTACCAATAAATGATATCTTAAAATTAAGCAATTTTTATCACAAACATTTTGATCTTGTAGCTCACAATAATAGGATAGCATTGTGTTTTTACTGTTTGCAAATGCTTGAATTTCCTTAATTTTAAATAATTAGCTTCGTTCTTTAGTACAGTATTATATTTGGAAGAATTTAGAGTAAGTGTACCCGCATTTGCTTGGAAGGAGTGTGTTAAACCGTTTAGGAAAAAACTTTTAATACACCCAACCGGTATTTGAACCCCGATCTTCCTGCCATCGGAAGTTTAGGCATTTGGTAGATTGTGACCGACCTGTCAATTTTTCCACTATTTTCAGTCGATCACGTAAGAAAACTATGTCATCGAAAGTCGATCTTTTCAGATTTATAAACTTGCAAATTATCAAATACTTTCAAATAATATTTGAGTGTGACCAAAATTGGTTAAAAGCGCTAATTTACTGTACATCCACTGCTGTTTCCAACCTGTGGCCTGGGTCCGTTTTTATCCAAGCCATATATATTTCTACTACCGGCTGGCTAGGCCTGTCGTAGCTTCATATGCCTTGTAGTCTAACTTAACACAAGGACAGGCACAACACCCAGCCATTAATTCACTGTGAAAGGGTAAATCCACATTTTACCAATGATACAGTTTTCAGCCATGCTGGGAATCAAACTCGGGACCTTTTAACTCAGTAGACAGACACGCTACTGATTGAACTAAGTTGTCAGATTTTATAAGTAATCATGTTAAAATAAAATTAAATAGTTTTATATAGAAATGGAAATTATATTTTTTTTAAATCTTTAACTTTTGGGACACAAGTATTTAAGGAATATTATAAAGTGTGTAGATAAAAACAAAACAAGAGGATAATGGAGAACCGATGGGTGCTCACTGGGGTGCTCACTGGACCGTTGATCGCTTTGTAAGTCTATCAGGGGCCAAAAAAGGTTGCCGAACCCCGCCTTATACTCTATCCACCAACAAGTATGAGAGTAATTTAAAAATAAAAAAACTTTTCTGCTTCAAATGGATATTTTCAAACAAAAGTTTTGGAGTCACCCCTCTTTGCCTTATGTAAATTTGCAGCGTTGTACGAGCCGAGTCATTGCTTCCTGGAAATATTTAGAAAATTATATTTTAAATGTTTACTTTTCTTTCTTTTAAAAAGGAAAATTGAGTCAAAATTTAGGTGGCATCCTGCCTCTTCTTTTTTTTGCTATATGCATATGTACTAATTATATTTATATGTTAGGTATAGGGAAGGTTGATTTAATAGGAAGTGTACCCACATTTGTGTGAAGAAAGAGTGGAAAATGCTCAAGAAAAGAGCACCCTCTCAGTATTCAAACCCTGATCTTCTTGTTAATGGCAGTCCAGTGTATTGCGAGAGTGACACTTGGTCTCAAACCCAAACTAGTCGAAGGGCCAGATTCACAAACTCGGGGTGTGTGGCTGGTCGCAGCTTATATTAACACAGTGCATCTTATCATGGACTTGACCTACTGAGGTGGGATCTTGTGTGTGTGTGGTGTGTGTGTGTGTGTGTGTGTGTAAAAAAGGGGGGGGGGATGAAAAAATGTGTTTTAGTGACTTTTTTTTCCTCCTACCCTGATAAATGTTTGAAAATTGGATATCCCTAAAACCTATTTGGTGCAACCCGCCTCGGTGACGTAGTTAGCTAACGCGCTGGTTTCGTGTGAAATAGGTTTAGGCTGGGACTAATTTATTCCAAGAGACCCAATGACACCCTCAAACTCCACTTACTGGTTTCACTGCCACTAATTTGGAGTGATCCTTCCCCAATTTTAGAAAATCAAGACTTCTTTTTTTTTTTAAAAAAACCCAACTATTTAATGTAGTCCTTTGGGAAATTTTTCAATGTTGACGGCTTTAATCTGAATTTTTCTCGAAAATTAGATGCCTCTAAAAGCTATATGAAGTGGTCTTCACCCGGAAATATTTAAAAAAAAGTAGTTCGTCTTGGAAGCTATTTGGAATGGTCCTCCTCAAGAAATTTGGGTTACCTAGAAACTATAGTGCTCCTTGTTTAATCTTTTCTTACGGATGCCTCTAGAAGCTATTTTATGTGGTCTTCGCCGGAAAATTCTAGAAACATGAATGCATCTAGAAGTAATTTGGCGTTAATAAGGGCATCCTTCACCTTCATATTTAGTAGTATCAGAGGATTTAAACTATATCGGTGGGGGCAAATTTATTCAAATGTCCCGCTGCCAGTGATGGACTATGGACATTTTAATCATCTAGCGAGTAAGGAATGAGGACTATTTAATTCAGAAGAAATGTAGCCACATTTGAGTGAAAAGAATGTGAAAAAGACATTTAGGGAAAAAAAACACCCCCTCTACCAGAATTCACACCCTGAACTCCTCGACACAATTTGATGCTAAGGGTTTAAAATGTTATATTTATGTAAGTTATAGAAATACTAGCAGTGTTTATTAAATCGAGTAAATATAAATGTCCACAATCAAGTTATCAAAGTGATAAAACATATAGCACAGTTTAAATAGTTTTTTGGTTACTAAAAATTGTTTAGCTACACACTAAAATTAAACTATCATTAAGTGTGTAGGCCCTCTATGACTGCAGGCTGGTCTAGTGTGTGTTCCAGGCTGGATGCAAACCGCGGGCCTTGAGTTTGTGAAAACTTCCTTGGACAGTTTCCACAAATGAAACATGTGGGTCATTCCATGCCATTTCAACAAAAGGTGTTTGCCACACCATGTTTTATTTTTTGCACAGTTGTTTATACATGTTTAAAAAGTTCAAAACTTTTCTTTTTTTTAATCCTCACCCTTTGGGGAGGAGGTACTCAGGTGATGCTTGGAACACCTCAATTTTTGCGACACAAAGCATTTGTGCAAAGTGCTATAACTTTTTTCCCATTTGAGAAAACTAAAAAATTTGGAAATCACTGTACTAAGAAAATTCTGATTGTTTTAGGTTCTTTTAAATTTAATTTTCTGATTTATTTTTCCGAGCCAAATTTTCACTAGGAAGCTCGCCTAACAGTTAGACCAAATTTATTGTTTCCATGAACCATGGTACCAGTAGATCTTACCTGTGAGAAATGGAGTGTTTTGAGCCCTTCCAAGATTTTTTGGTTGATGAAAATTGGGAAATTTTTGATTTTTCAATTTTTTGAGTCGCCATATCTCCAGTGGGGGGAGAGTAAAAATCTGAATTTTATACTATTACTATCTATTTTGGTAAGTAGTGTGAAATAAATATACACACAATGGTCCCTCAATTATTCGTCACTCAGGGGACTGGGACATGGTCGAAACACAAAAAAAGGGTCGGATATTAAGAGGGAAAAAAAACTTTACCAAAACAGTAAAAACATGAAATATGGTTTTATAAAAAAATATTTTAAGTTTTTATCTTTTACATACAGTCTAAAATTTAACTAAGGAACCACAAGACAAAGTATTTGATTAGAAAAGATAGATGTATCGCCGGTGATAAAAGCCTGTTGCATTTTTCTATTTTAAAGATGACATTCTGACCTTGGCCGCTAAGTCCCCCCCCTCCCCCCCCCCCAACTTTTTTAGCCACAAAAGTCCAATAGCCGTTTGAAGTAGGGTGCTGAGCCATATCAAATGCACCGGAGCGGGACTGTCGGATATGCCGTGGAAACGGATATTCAGAGGTCGGGTGTGGGAGGGTCCTCTGCATTTTTGAGTACTGAGAAAATGTCTTTATTTATAAAAAACTTTTTCTCTCTCTCTTTAAACAGTTGAAATAAAGTGGTTACACTAACTGTACCTTTTAACAGTTTAAGCTTTAATGTCTCATAATATACATTACTATACAAATATAAAAATTTCTAAGACACCTCTGAACTTACACCAAGTTAAAATTTGATTAAATGAACACACAAAAGCATGTAAAAGTTGCTTTTAATGTTTTTTTTTATTGAGAGAAATTCAATGGAAATATCTATACTTTTTTTCCTTATTAAAGCAGCCGATTACAATGCTAATGACAATACAAGGATAGCTTCAAGAATTTTAAACTACTAATATACTATTATTTTATAAAACTAATTTGAGTTGACCTTTTATTGTCCTAAATACAATTTTCCTAGAAAGTTGTTTTGTAGAAAACTTTGGAGACAAGTTACTAAATTTGGACGGATATTTTTCTTATCCAATGTGTTCGAAAGAAATTTGCACCTGAGTTAGTATTTATCACAAGTTTTCAATTAATCATGAAACTCGCACAATGACTAAAGAAAAGTAACCAAGTGAAATGCTTCCTCTGCTAAAATACCAGTAATTAAAAAAAACTAAATCATTATCACCGACATTAATTACTATCTTAATTATAAAAAAAACTCGACACATGTGAAATATTTAACAAGTAATCAATAATTCTTGGAAGCAAGAGAGCACATTTAATTAATTTAAAAAAAAATTATCAGTCTTATACTGAAAATAAATTATTTACACAAACATATTTAACAAATTATACATCCCAATATAATAATATATAATATTACTCTATACTTACAGATCATCTGCTATTACTCTTCAAAAATATGATCTCAGAATTTATTCAGAATGTCAGTCATATCTTTGGTTCGTATATAACATATACAGTGGATTCCGTTTGGTTGGGGCAGTCATTTAATTGGGACACAATTTGAAGAACAAAACAAGAATTTAGCTTCAATTCTTTCCGCTCATTTGATAATATAACTTTCTGCTTAACTTTCTGTGACTAGCACTGTTGCATTTTCACAGCAGATGTATTTTTTTTTTAAATTATAATTAAAGGTAATTAGGTCTGATCCCCTCCAAGTATTCCTCAATTAGTTCCTGCTGCGTAGTATAATGTCATAAAAAATATTGCTAAGATACAGGTGTTTTAACTGGTGCCATACAGCAATGTTGTAAATACGCAACGATGCCAGTCCTGATGTCATACGTCTAACTCATTGTTGTATGTTTAAAATAAAATAATACAGTAATAATGTAGAAGTAATCGATCAGTAATTTTGTAGCACAGTAAAATAAAAAATAATCCCTTACAATATTTTGAAATATTTTTTCTTCTAATAAGAGGTTAGGCCTACCTATGTTTTTGTAACAGTTTAACATTGTAATTTTCTTCTTTTTTTTTTTTAAATAAAATTTACAAAAATACAATATTATTTAAATATTTATTTTATAATATTGGTTCAATAATAATATTGTTTGAAATATAAAGATCAATGTACATTATATGTTGGTTTGCTTTTAGCTTTAGTTATTTTTAGATAAATGTTTGTACTAATATAAATTAAATTAAATTGTGTGCTTTCTTTAGATGCCACATTCATTTGATTTGATTCATACTTTCTCTTACCTCTATTATAATGTGTTTTTGAACTCACTGATTAAAATTTGACTTAATTGGACCAGAGTGATCTAGACCCGATGTGTCCCAATTAACAGGAATCCACTGTATATATAGTTATCAATTATTTTTCTTGACATCGTAATATTGAAAAGTAAAGAACACATTCAAGGCATAAATTACAGTATAACAATATTTTGATCAAACACATCAGAGATTCAATATTTGGAGTTTTGATAATCTTGCTAATATTCTTTATCAAGAATTCACTATACATTTTTTTTAAGTTTTGCAAAAGGTATTATAATCAATACATTTGCACAGAATTACTATTTTTAAATTCAAAACTTACAAATTTGTACACCCAAAATGTTAAATAGCACTATAAAGCTCTTTTAAATCCGTTCTGGCATATTTTATAGTACCTACCTGTTCAAATTGCATTGAGTTGTAATATTGAAATCCACAACTATAAAATAATCTTGAAATAATAAATCATGTTTTAAACAGACCCAACACTTTGGATGAAAAAATAATGGTTATCTAGTTTAGTTAATGTTAAGTGTACAAATAGGTAAAATAGCCTTTAATATAGGTACACAATCACAATATATATACAAGGCAGTTTGGCATAGGAAAGTGAAGGCTATGGGAATGGGGTTTTTCAGGAGAAATAGGATTAGGAATGAACTTGTACAGGCAAGAGTAATGGAGGAAGCAAGGCTGAGATGGTATGGGCATGGAATGAGGATGTTGGAGTACATGAGATAGTAGAGGAAGCAAGGCTGAGATGGTATGGGCATGGAATGAGGATCTTGGAGTACACGAGATAGTAGAGAAATCAAGGCTGAGATGGTATGGGCATGTACTGAGGATGTTGGAGTACATGAGATAGTAGAGGAAGCAAGACTGAGATGGTAGTGTCAGGTAATGAGGATATTGGAGTACAGGAGATAGTAGAGAAATCAAGGCTGAGATGGTATGGGCATGGAATGAGGATCTTGGAGTACACGAGATAGTAGAGAAATCAAGGCTGAGATGGTATGGGCATGGAATGAGGATGTTGGAGTACACGAGATAGTAGAGAAATCAAGGCTGAGATGGTATGGGCATGGAATGAGGATGTTGCAGTACATGAGATAGTAGAGGAAGCAAGGGTGAGATGAAGATGAAATATGTATTGAAAAGACCACAAGAAGATGTAAGGGGCATATAAAAACTAGGCTAGTGAAAGGAGAGTAATGGAAGCAAATAATGGAGGAAGGATGGTAGGAAAAAAAAGGAATATGAAGGCATTTACTAAACTGACCCTGCCATAGGCTTGAAAGTTGATGATGATGAGTCTGGCATAGTGACTATAGTTTATTTTTGGATGGGCTTACACGAATGTTCAATATACTCTTCTATATATTGTTATATATTTTTTTTAAAAAAAAAGCTCTTATTTTTGTACGATCTGGACATTATGTATAAACACAACAGTCTTAAATAATGAAGCCATTAAATGCAGAAAGGGTCATGCCCACTTAGAGGTAGTTTTAAAATTATTTTATGTCAGGACCCCAACCAAATAATGTTTACCTTTCAAATTTAGATGCAAAACTATCCATCAAAATCTATGCTAGTCAACAATTCTAAATTAAATTCGGAGAAGTATTCACATGAAGAAACAGTGTTTTTTTTTAAAAAAAAATTGCTATATATATAATAACTTATGGTATCAACATGTTCATATTTACCAGTTTAGTAAAACTCATTCTAACATTTTATTTTATGCAAGAATCTATCAAAAAGGCTTTCGAAATGTACACGTGTGAATGTATATTTTGAGCGGACATGTTTTTTTTTATTGAACATATCACGTATCTACATTCAGCTATTTGTTTATCCTAGTCTTTGGTTGCTATACATGACTAGCAGATGCTGAAGCATCTCCCCAAGAACTGACCTCAGCCAATCGTTGCTTGTCATAGAGTTTATTGTTCACAGGAGGCAAGGGATGGGTGGCAGGCACAGCAAACGCCAAGTTCACATTACGATAGAGGTTATTATTAATGTTGTTTGTTTTTTGTAAATTCAGTTGTGTGGAAGGGACTAGTAGAGTGTAATCGTTCGGTTGTACACGATTGGGTTTCACGGTTGTCACGTTGAGTTTTGCGTTTGTTTCGTTCTTCTCAAAGCGAAGACTAGACGAAGGGCAGTCCTGGGGGTGGAACACCATATTGGGGGGCACGCCCTCATTGTGATGCAGCATTAAGAGGGGCACTTTTTTGGAGAATGTGTTCACGTTATGTTCAAAGTGCTGTAAAGGTTTTCTGCCCGACGAGGGCACAAATCGGTCTTGTTCCTTGCGAAGGATCTTGATAGCGAGGGCGATGAGCACAACCAATATTATTGCGCCGCATATGGGCACAGCGATTGTAGCGGCTTTGAACCAGATCTCGTTGTTGGCGTTTGATTGCTGACTGTTATATATCCGAGTACCTTCACTCGCATTCAGCAGACCTGAAACATTAGTAGGTATTGTTTATGCATTTATTAATTTTACTCAGTAGAAATTATCACATTTTATTTTAATTAATGTGCATTTTATAGGGGCAGAATTTTTTTTATGGTTGATTAATTGGGACATTCGATACACGGCTACAGTCGAACCAGAAATAACAACAAAATGCAGTTTTCTGCATTCTTCAGTTATCAACATAGAAATTGGGATTAGTTTGGTAAAGATTTTGTTTTAACATATTTATTTTAAGATTTTGTTGTATTTCTTTTATAAATCGTTTTACTGGTCTTAATTTCACTTATTAAAATGTAGAATATATAAAACTTCACCACCATGTAACACCTAGTTCGAGCTGTATTATCTTCTAAAGTCAGGTGTTATTCACGATGTAAGAGAGACTCTTAAATAAAATAATTTCTGAGTTGCTCTTTTTTATACATAAGATAATACAAGTGTTATTATTGAATTAATCTAAGGGGCAACCACCCACTTTAGTATAAATAGAAATATACAATAAATACTCTTAAAATATTTTATTCAAACTTATGAACTAGTTAGTATTTTACTAACCCTACTGGGTGACACGGTCTATTTTGTAATTTACCTTTGTCGAACCGGCCAGGTGGGGTTCTCTTTAAGATCTAACAAAATATTTTAAGGGTTCCTCCTAACAAGAAAGGTTGATAATCACTACCTTAGAAACCATTGCAGTTAAACACAACATATTTTATAGTATTTAAAATCTATATTTCAAAAAGAAACCAAACTACTAATAAGTATGTAGTAGAGGGGAAGGGGGGGGGGAACATGCCACATCATAAAGGCCAGATTTTGGTGTCAAAACAAAGCTAAATAACCTTTATGTGCATCAAGAGGTTTAATAGTTTATCACACTTTTTTTAAAAAAAAACTACTTTGTATCCCCATGGGGGGTCCGTATCTCCTGAGACCAGTGGAGGGGAAAGAGGGGGGGGGGAGGTAGTTCAAATAAATGTACCATGGCTTTAATGGCCTGACACTGAAACAACAACAAAACTATTAATTTTAAACCAGTGATACCAACACAGTGGAGACATAATTTTGGGTCAATTAAGTCCCCCCCCCCCCCTTTTGTCATTTTTTTTTCAGAAGAATGTGAAACTGATTGTTATTGAACCAATCAAATTTAAATAATTCTATTTCGTCACAAACATTTGTTTACCAGGAAACTATATTATAAAGGGTGTCCCAAGAATTAATATAAATGCTGAAGGGGTGTGTGTTTATTCTTACATATTTCTCAGTTAAAAATAAACTAAAAGATATTCATAATAAAATGCCTTTTAATCAAATGCACACTATATATATTTTTGTAATAATGATAGTATTTAAAAAATAAATGGTACGGCACACCGCACAGACTTTCTCTCTCTTTCTATAAACTCCTAAGATTTCTGATCGGAATAATGTACATTGTATCATCACCACTCCACATAAGAACACGCATAAAAAAATATACAATGATATAGAATCAATGAGAAAAGAGGCGCATCTTTGTCCACCTAAGAGCATTTCAAACAGTTTAATGTCTTCCACAAGGGTCAACACTTCGTATTAAAATTTCGATTTCTGGTTAAAATTTTAACATTTTATAAGGTGTTGCAGATCTTCAAGTCATCGCATTGATATTTAATTATTCATTTATACATTTTGACCAATAAAAAATGTAAATATTGACTATTGAGTCTAAAATGGAGATAGATCATTGCTATGCAAACATTTCTCCTAAGAGATTTAAGGAAAAATAACATACTTTTTTAGATACTTATATTTAATTACTCTATGGCATTGGAGAATTATTGCGTTAAGACTTAAGTAGTATATGTTTACAACTAAAGCTCACAAAATTGTATTAATATATTTGCAAATATCTCAGAAACTGCTGCTTTTATAAAAATATATGTCAAATAAATTTTTTTTATTTCTGATAGTCCTACAATTTTGCAATGATAAGTTGTTTAGTTTCTCCAATAGTTGTGGAGATACGGAAATTAACGCTTCTGTAATGTACCCTAAAAATCATTTTCATAGGAAAATGAAAATATCCAGTTTATTTATAATCTTAATCAACGCCTAGATACGAATTTTAATCAAAATCGTTTGAGTAGATTTTGAGAAAACCAAATTTTTCTCTTTTCGCCCTTCAGTAAACTACCCTTAATTTTAAGTTTTTATAGACACACAGACAGACGGCATTGCAAAGACTATTTTTTAGGGTTCGGGGGGTCATGAGACGTCGACATACATCAACATTTCATGTTAGTTTTTTTTTACGGTCGCAATACTTAAACTTTAATGCCCAAAAAGTTAAAAAAATTCATATAATTGCGTATAGATTGAAAGTTATTGATTTTATAAAAATATGTTTCGGATAAAATATCTGTATTATAAATATATATACATATTTGTATTGCTAAGTAATTTCATATCTCATATAGTTTCGGAGCTATTTAAAAAAATGTTAATTTACGCATCAGACCGGAGCCCTTAAAGCCATTTTGCCGAAATATTGAGGGTAGCCATTTTGTTTGGAAAATTTATTAATGTTCATAAATGAAATTTAATCAAAATCGTTGGAGCCGATTTTGAGAAAATCGACTTTTTCTCTTTTTGCCCTTCAGTAAACTACCCTTAATTTTAAGTTTTAATAGACACACAGACAGACGGCATTGCAAATACTATTTTTTAGGGTTCGGGGGGTCATGAGACTTCGAAATCCATCAACATTTCAGGTTAGTTTTTTTTACGATCGCAATACTTAAGCTTTAATGTCCAAAAAGCTAAAAATATATATATAATTGCGTATAGATTAAAAATTATTGATTTTATAAAAATATGTTTCGAATAAAATATTTGTATTATAAATATATATACATATTTGTAATGCTAAGTAATTTCAAATCTCAAATAGTTTCGGAGCTATTTAAAAAAATGTTAATTGACGCATCAGACCGGAGCCCTTAAAGCGATTTTGCCGAAATATTGAGGGTAGCCATTTTGTTTGGAATATTTATTAATGTTCATAAATGAAATTTAATCAAAATCGTTGGAGCCGATTTTGAGAAAATCGACTTTTTCTCTTTATGCCCTTCAGTAAACTACCCTTAATTTTAAGTTTTAATAGACACACAGACAGACGGCATTGCAAATACTATTTTTTAGGGTTCGGGGGGTCATGAGACTTCGAAATCCATCAACATTTCAGGTTAGTTTTTTTTACGATCGCAATACTTAAGCTTTAATGTCCAAAAAGCTAAAAATATATATATAATTGCGTATAGATTAAAAATTATTGATTTTATAAAAATATGTTTCGAATAAAATATTTGTATTATAAATATATATACATATTTGTAATGCTAAGTAATTTCATATCTCAAATAGTTTCGGAGCTATTATAAAAAATGTTAATTTACGCTTCAGACCGGAGCCCTTAAAGCGATTTTGCCGAAATATTGAGGGTAGCCATTTTGTTTGGAATATTTATTAATGTTCATAAATGAAATTTAATCAAAATCGTTAGAGCCGATTTTGAGAAAATCGACTTTTTCTGTTTTTTCCCTTCAGTAAACTACCCTTAATTTTAGGGGTAGATGTCCAATTCCAAAAACCCCTCGGGGCAACCCTATGAAAACCCAAGATATCAAGTTTCAGCTCAATCGGTAAAATAGTTTAGGCTCTAGTTGGAGGTACAGACAGACAGACAGACAGACAGACAGACAGACAGACAGACAGACAGACAGACAGACAGACAGACGGAAATTCAAAAACCACTTTTTCGGATTCAGGAAGTCATGAAACGTCAAAATTCATCAAAATCTCGACTTCGATTTTTTTGACGATCACAATACTTTCTCTACCTGTAAGATAGAGAGAAAGTAAATATTATTTGAGTTATTTAGCGTGCACTTTCTGAACCGAATGATTATATCAGCACACTAGAATTTCTATGAGCTAGAGCGAAAGGGCCTACCAATTTTTCCGGGAAAGGTATTTTAACATACCTTTTAGGTTTATTTCACTTTACCCCAAGACCAATGAGGTTGAACAATATAATAATGATAATAATAATATATATACAAATTTGCATCAATTTGTAAGTCCATCATAGACTCTGCCTTAAAATATGAGTGAAGAATGACCCAGGACACGAGACGAATCCTGGATAGCTCAGTGGTTAGAGCATTGGCGTACTAAGCCAGAGGTCCCGGGTTCGATTCCCGTGTCCAGGTGTCATTTTTCAATTTTCAGAATATCAATTTGTAGCTCAGTTTGCATAAAGATTATCCAGTACTAATGTACTAATCGTACATACTTTTCGTGGAGGCTCTTTCCATGTCCCGATAAGATTAGGTGGTGGTAATAAATATGACTGAACCCAGGACCTCTACGGCAGCAGCCAGGAGCTCTGAACACCATTACCACCGAGGTCAGATATGTATAAAGAGATGTGAATAAATTGAGAAAACCATTTTTAGTGATAAACTACAGATAAATGAGTGAAAACAAAAAGAGTAGACAGGTTACTACTACAGTAGATAAACTCATAAAATGTTCACAGGTCCAACTTGGATGGTTGCCATCGGGTAAATATCACTCTCTGGATTGTTTTAATTGTGAAGAAGCTATGTTGGGAGGAAAACAAGATAGGAGAGGGGGGGGAAGGGGGATTGACAGGGCATTGAAGCCTCTCACACACAAACAAGGGAACTCTTTGACCAAGGAACAGACTGTGTGTGTGTGTCTAAGTGTTACATGCACTTGGATCACTGGTAGTGTTGCCAACACACACACCGAGATCTGGCTACATTTAGCTGATATCTGGCTTCACCACTGTTTAAAATATATATCTTAAAATTATTTTCATATTTTTTACAGGGAGAAGTGAGGCGAGAAGACATCCATAAAGATTATTTTTTTTTTCAAAAAATAAATCCTACTAGAAAAAGTAAAGTTAGAAAAAAATCGGAGCTGTATATGCCATAAATGTTATAAGACTCTGATAAGCTACTAACCTGGGCGTTGAGGAATACAAATACGAGGTAGTCAAACCAGAACCATTAACCAAAATTAAATTAGTTTTAAGGAACCAAAACCAGAACCCTAAAAATAAAATGCTTAAGAACCAGAATTGATATATATTCTTAGATTTATCAACTGTAGGTTCTTACATTTTTTTTATAATTTATTTTCATATAATTGAATTTTATTCACTTTTTTCTCTTAGTTTTATTTTGAAACATTTTATGTCAATATTTTTTGTCGTTTGAATGTATTTAAAAGAATTATAACCGTAACTGTAAAATGTTTGATTAGAGAACTGAAACAAGAACTAGAACTGATGAATATTTCAGTTTAACCCCCTGCCTTCTACACCCACCCAACATGGTCCTGATACAGTACGGCTATAGCTAATATTGCTAAGTTAACGCAGCTCCAGATGAAGTTATCCACAAGTTAACCAGTATCATCAGATGTGATAAACCACAAGTATACCCGGCTAATGTAATATATATATATATTGACTAGACTGCCGATGATGGGGAGATCAAGGTTAGGTGTAGCCTACTGACGGTGGTTTACCACTCTCCTTCCACACAAATGCGGGTACACTTCCTATATATGTAACTTCCCTAATCCTTAAAACCATTATCATAAATAGCACATAAGTGAATAATCTGAATGGGTAGTAAGATCAACTTACTAATTTAAATATAGAACTGAGGCAACACCTGTTTCATCACTGTGAAAAGGGTAAACCCACATTTCACCGATGACGAATTTTTTGGTCATGACGGGAATCTAATCCGGTACCGAGAGCTGGATACACTACCCTTGTACTACTAGTTAGTATTACTATAGTAACATGATTTAACAGGAGAGAGATTAGACTAGGTCACAGGCATTTCACCGATTTGTCATTCAGTAGCTACTCACAATAAAGGAGTGGGGAAAAAAACCAGTTTCCCTAGTTGGGATTCAAACTAAGTAAATATCCCTGCCCTATCAGTGAGTGCACAGGGTGCATTCAGGGGGCGAATGAGGCCGTCACTTTGGAGTTCCACCTTTTCTTTAGTCGAATGCTGTACATACTTCAAAAATCCACTCTTCCTTGCTCAAATTTAGCTTCCCATGTTAACATTTTAAGGCTACAAAGAAGAAAAAAAATGGGAGGAAAAGTGAAATTTTAACTTGAATTGAGTGTTTGCCTTCTTCTGATAAACAATAATGTAACCTTTCTAATCCACTTAAGATTATGTCATATTTAAGTGGAATTAAAATATATATATTTGTTGGGGTCTGATCAGAGGCGTCGGAACGTTTTGGCCATGGGGGGGGGGGGTGAAGGGGGCCCCATGTCCCCCCTTCCTCCATTCCAACGCCTATGGGTCTGATGTAGTTTTGGATGTAAAAGTCGACCTGCAAAAATGTGTGTAATACAACTTTCCCTATTTGTTACTTGAACCCTTCTTTTATTTAAAATAAATGAAATTCAGACATAATATCACGAAAAAGTAAAAACAATAGAAGCAAGAAAGAGTACAGTATTATGAACAATAAAACCAGTCAGCCTCAGATAATTAGGATCACTACTCTCTCTCTCTCTCCAACTGCCAGTTCTGTTACGGTAAGGTGGAATGTATGTTACCTATGAAAGTCTCGTTGAAGCGTAGTCTGGCCTCTGGACTGTCCACGTGGTTGCACATATCCTTGTAGCAGCAGAGCAGCGGTGGTCGGGGACTATGGCATTGTTGCTGTCTCTCCCTGCGGTCACAAGATACCGTTAGTGTCGTGAGGTAGCCGTTTGTTTGAGTGGCTTTTGTTTACACTATAAATATATTTGTTTTCAGAATACGTCGAGGTGGCTAAAATAATAAATCAACTAGCGGTTAGCGATGTTTATTTCGGTTTTGAATCATACTTATTAAAGTAAGGGTGGAAAAAAACTACTTTGAATATATTCTCTTTCTTAAATGTATTATTATTATTATTATTAGCACCGCGTCTTACTACCCGTTCGGGTTATACGCACTTACGCTAATGTGCAATGGTAGGGTGATTGTGAGATGAAATGAAGGACCTACAGTTTAACGTGGAATCCGAACCACGGTGGAGCCTGGCATTCCACACATTCACAAGTTGTGATTAATACACATCTTGTCAGAGGTGAAGGAATTGTTTGGCAATCAGATAAATCTGTGCCGGGACCGAGGATTGAACCCGGACCCCCAGCACAGAAGTCTGTCACCTTACCCCTAGACCACCAGGTCACCTCTTAAATGTAAAGTGATAATCTGTGTGTGAGATAAGTACATGATAAATTGTTTTTTAATTGTGGCTCAACTGTTATTTTCAAATGGGCTTTAAAAGTAAGTGAAGTGTTTAAAATAAGAATTTTCAATAATGTTTATCTTGCGTCAGGGATTTTACAGGTCAATATATTTACGAGAATGTATTGACCCCAATTTAAAGTAGAGTATACTTTTTTTTTATTTGTTAAGAAGCCTTGAACCCCTATGTTTAGAAAAATGTTTGAAAATCTAGCTTTAGATTATTTGGATGGTTCACTTTTGGCGGGATTTTTGTAACATGAGTTGGTAGAACTGGAGTGCCGCTGTAACAGGTTTTTTTTTTCTACTGTTTTCAAATGAGTTATGACCGCTTCTCTTTTTCTTAAAAGCAACACAAAACCTCTCTTGAAACAACAAAGAATACTGGACTTGGAGCGGGATTCTTTGAACCTGACATGCAAAAGAGAAAACATGGAGGAAAAAAAAAGAAGTGTAGACACTAATTATTCACGTGTCATGAACTGGACTTTGTTGGCATCGGCTGTTAAAATTAGTCTAAATGAACAGTATATGAATGAAAAAAATGAGGGTGAGTGGTGTCTTTTTCAAGGGTATAAAATCGCTGAACTCGCCACACTGGCAGTTGAAAACTATACTATAGCATGGGCGCCAATAAATTGGTGGTAAGGGGGGATTCTACCCCCTTTATCAATATGCCATATTTACTTTTTTGTTAATTTTTATGGAAATATCAAAATTATATGCATGGGATTTGATTGAAATTTGCTATTAACAACTTTGAACCATCTATTATCTGACTTAACAGAGATAAAAATGATAAAATATAGATCTACGATTCCTTCGACAGCTTTCTTATAATTTTGTTTTGTCCAATAAACTTGTTAAAAATATGTTTCTTTTCAATGGGTTCAGCTTCAGCTACAACTCTTATTTATTTTATGTTGATTAAAAAATTTTTTTTTGTAAAATTTGCTTATGAAACTCATAGATCAAAATTATGTCCAGATGCTCTAAAATTCCCTCCCCACAAAGCTAAATTTCTGAAATCTTTATTTCGAGGAGAGGGTGGGGGGCTCACCCCCGCATATGGGACTCCAATCCGCCCCACCCCCATTTTGAAAAACACATGGGTGCCCTTGTACTATAGTAAAATGTTTCCTCACCTTTAATATCCATTTAAACACCCCCATACGCACACAAACAAGTATTTATGTTTATTGGCTGCGAAGGGCAAATTTGAAACTGAATGTGAGGAAAGAATTTATTAGTATAGTCCAGCCAAGCATTGGTTGCCTTGGCAACAACCAATGAGTCACTCCTACGTGACTAATTAAAAACAAAGTAGAAAGGTTGTCTTAGAAAAATACAAAGGTTTTGTTGTTAATGGAGTAGTCTATTTAATAATACAGTGTCACCCAAATTAGACGAATGATGTCAATTTTATAACACAGCTATAAGCAGAAACGGATTTACCTTATAGGTCCACTAGGCATGGGTCTAGGGGCGGCGGCTTTAGGAGGCGGCACATTTTGGATAACATTATTTTAATTTTAATAATTATATTTATTGCGTGTACTTGCTTGATTTTCTTTAATAGAAATTTTTTCTCGAATACTAACTCCCCCACCCCCCCCCGGTCACACACACATATCTCTTTCATCCAAAATCTCCTAATACCCTTGAAAAAATGGGGGGGGGGGAGATAATTGTATCTAGGGACGCAAAAATTTTAAATCTGCCACTGGCTATAAGATAATATTTTCAATATCTACAGCTGTGGAAAGCTTGACTTATGATACTCGTGAGTGAAAGTTACTTATCTTTCAAGATGTAAGAAAGGGTTTTTATAATAATTTGTTGAGAAATGATAGATGAATATTTAGTGAAAGTTTGTTGTACTTCAATACAGATTTGTTCATATTTAGCAGTCAATAATGGAATGGTGTTGTTGTTGTTATTATTATTATTATTATTATTATTATTATTATTATTATTAGCACCACGTCTTACTACCCGTTCCGGTTATACTCATATGCACTAGCTACGCTGATGAGTTAGAGATGAGGAAGATTGAATTTAGATAAAGTGTACCCGCATGGAAGGGAATGAGATAATAGCTCAGTGTTTTTACAGTGATATCAACATGTAAAGAAAATTAATGTATTTGTGTAGACCCTCTTCGGCGGCCACATGGTCTAAGGCGCTTCTCTCGCAGTAGACTAGACTGCCGATGACGGGAATATCCAAGTTCAAATCTAGGTCGGATGTACTGAGGGTGGTTTTCACTTTCCTTCCACGCAAATGAGGGTACACTTCCTAGAAATATAGCCTTCCTCATCCCTAAAACTATTAGCGTGATCAGTGCACAAAAGCGTAT
Source organism: Timema podura (assembly GCA_033556935.1). NCBI lineage: Eukaryota > Metazoa > Arthropoda > Insecta > Phasmatodea > Timematidae > Timema > Timema podura. The sequence continues at coordinate 81,142,041 of JAVRXN010000011.1, forward strand.
AACCCGAATGGGTAGTAAGACGCGGTCCTTTAAAAAATCTCTTTTTCTACTGGATAAATATTATTTTGATTTATTTTGCCGATTTTTTTTGTAATAAAAACTGGAAAAATTCTGACCTTAACTCGCCATCCCTACCAGACCACCTTAAAAACTTATAATTGGATACTATTAAATCTTTGGCTGCTTGATGTGGATAGATCTACATTGCAATGCAACACATTATTCGTGACTGTTATCTATAAATGTTCATTTTCTCACCAAACTATTATAACGTAGGCCTACATTTCTTCTCGCGAAAATTTAAAAAAGAAAGAAGTTTGTTCCTACGGCGAACATACTATAGGCGCGTCCTTACCTCTCGAGCATCTCGACGCAGCCGTGACGCGCCTTGTAGACGTCCAGGTATCCGGTGATATCCGAGAAACATCCTCCCCCTTGAGACTTACACATGTAGCTGGACATCACACACTGGGCCAAGTTGCAGAAACATCTCACGGCGACGCCTGAAAACAGAATCATTCCAACCGTCAGACAAGTACTGAACATTACCCAACCTCTTTTGTCAGGATCATGATGCGAGAACAGTTGTCTTTACAGTTTTATGGCAAAACTCGCTTTACTCGTTGGGGACTCCACCCCCAAGCCCGCAATGTGTTTTATTTGCAAGTGGATGTAAATTAATGTAATTCCAGCGTTGTTTTGAACGTAACAACTTAAAGTTACGGTATTGTATTGTATTTTTCACACATTATTTTAGTTTCTCCATACTTATAGGGCAGCTAGAATCATCAAATTTGGCAAGCGTAAAGCAATTGGATGTGCCAATATGCCTGCCAAATTTTATGATTCTAGCTGTCCCATAAGTGTGTCATTTAATTTTTTAAATGTGTGGAAAATGTGCAGAATTTACCTAAAATCAAAAATCTAGCTCTATCTAAGGTATAACCGATGGAGATATGACAAAAAGTAATAGGACTAAAATTGTGGATCTCGCCAAATCCTCAGCTGCTGGTGCAATCCGTTTTTTGATAGGTCTTACCGTTTAGCCACAAGATACCTCCAAAGAAAGGTCCGCACCAACTTTAAAGTTGCTCCGCCATTTTGAATTTTATTCGGGGGTTAAATTTTTTTTTTCTTCTTTTACGGTTTGGAATTTTCCTGTCGGTCACAGGCTAGAAGCTATAAGTTTGCCAAATTTCAAGTTTCTAGTTCATATGAAAGTGGGTAAACATTAATGCCAGTGAGTGAGTCAGCCATTTGGCTTTATAGTAGTGTAATATTTTGTTGGCCAAAATAAATAAAATACTCTTCGAGTATAAACATGGAGTTTAATTTTCTTCACATGTAAATATCAACATTTGTTGAGTATCTGTCATGAGCATGGCGGCACTAGATGACAAACTTTTTAAATCAAGACAAAAAAAGTTGTCATTGAATTCCAGGACACCCTTGACAGATACAACAACTGTTGATATCACCTTGTGTAGAAAATTAAGCTCTATGTTTGTACTGAAGGATTATATGGTTTATTTTGGCCAAAAAAAAGTTCTACTATAAAAACGGCAATAACACTGACCTTTTCTCGTGTATCCTACATTTCCCCTTAACACCAATTTGGATTACATCTCCGCAGCTCTTTGAGATACAAAATAACTTAACATTGCAAAGTTGTAATAATAAAAAACTTGAATTTGAAAAATTATACTAATATAAAGCCACATGGACTGACTCACTCACTCACTGACATTAATGTCTACCCACTTCCAGATGAGATAGAAACTTGAAATTTGGCAAACTTTTAGCTTCTAACCTGCAACAGACGGAAAAATTCCAAAAAGTTGAAAAAAAATGTTTAACCCCCGGAAAAAAAATTCAAAATGGTGGAGCAACTTTAAATTCGGTGCGGTATATACAATACAATACCGGTAAATTTAAGTTGTTACGTTCAAAATAACGCTGGAATTACAATAGTTTACATCCACTTACAAATAAAATTTACTGGGGGTTTTGGGGTGGAGCCCCCTACAAGCAAAGCGAGTATGTTTATAAAACCAATACATGTAGTTACCGATAAATAATCAAATATATATATAAGGTCTGGGAAATTAGTTGATTGTTATGATCCTTGGTGGACAAAGATATTTCTCTTTTCTCAATATGTTTCTACAACAGTATATTATTTTATTTGTGCTCTTTCGTGTAATGTGATGCTCTTTTATTTTCTACATCATGTTTCTGCAACAATGTCGTATTTCGTTCTATCTAACTTATGATAAAGTAGCGTGAAAGTTTATACGTTGGACCGTACCGTTTATTTTATTCGAGACTCGCACGGGTTTAAAACTAGGTCGTAATGAATGAGACGGTGTGACCTGCCTGAGATGTGAAGCCTGGAGCCTCTATAGCTATACTCACCAAGACTCGCCAATCACCAGCAGACTCCCTCCCCTGTAGGACAAGGAGAAAGTTGAGTCTTGGCGCCATCAGGAGAGCACATGTTCGGAACGCTAGGTTTACACGGAGAAACTTCCAAGACAAGGGCGTCTTGTTAACATTGTTTATTTTAGAAAAGGGGAGCCGAGGGGGGTGGGAGATGGGTGTTAAGACTCTCCAAGCTCCTCTAATTCAACGTAAGCTTTATATCTTATGTGTTTTAAATTTTAAATTGGAAACCAGGAGTTGGAAAGCATAAAGCAGTTCAAGTACCGGTAAGTCTGCTGATAGAAAGGATGTCTACGGCACCAAGGAAATTAGGTCGAGTATCGCCATGGCCAAGGAAGCTTTCAACAAGAAGAGGTTACTGCTGACAGCAAGTTAAGTTTGGAACTGAGGAAGAAACTGATTAAATGCTACATTTGGAGCATCGCGCTGTATGGAACACAAACTTGTACTCCCAGGAAGATAGAAAAGAAATACTTGGAGAGCTTTGAAATGTGGTGCTTGAAAAGACTTGACAAGATCAGGTGGACAAACAGGGTGACAAATGAAGGCTAGTTATGCGTCTATCTCATTTCTGAATGAAGTAGCAGAAACTTTAAATCAAACTATCAGAGTGTGGGTTTATTTAAATATTATATTATTATAACACTTAAAATTATAAACAAATGAGTTTGTTTTGATAGCGATCCTATAAGTGGTGTAAGTATTAATGAGTGAAAATCAGGGCCAGCTTTTTGTCGCCCTAAGCAAAGCATGAAAATGCCGCCTCGGTTAGCGAGAGAATAACAATCGCTGACAGGCTTAAAATACAATGTTCTTGAGTCGTTATCTAGAACTACTTCTCTATTAGGTCTAAGCTTGTGATACCTTTCGCCCTTCACCAACAACCGCCCTTTGTTATGTCGATAGTAAAAAGAGGAAAGAAAACTAGGAAACTTCCTCCTATCTCAAGGTAAAGAGAAAAACTCTCTTTTAGTTCTAAAATACTTTAAAATTTTCTGTTGAAGCCTATCGAAACAGTACTGTATTTGTTAGAGGAAGGCTAAATCTAGAGCCCTTTTATCAAGCCTAGTTTCAAAGCTACACCAATATGTCTAAAAATTCATTAAAAATCAGCTAATTTCTGATTTTCCCACATTTGTTCTACTAATAAAACTCAAAATAATGGGTTGTTAAGTAAAAATACTCCTGTTGTAATCGTTCGACTTTATTTTGGCGTGAACCATATTTTGAAGTAACACTTCGTAGAGTTACAAGCCAAAAATATAAATGTAGAGAAACAACAGCTTAAAAATGAATTTTTCATGCTTTAGCCTTAGCAAACTGTTATACTGATTTTTTCAGCTCAAATATTTGCGCTATTTTAGAGTCAAGTGCAGTCTGCTTTAGTCAATCCTGAAGCATGATGCTTTGTATGTAAGATTCTTTATCACTTTTAAATGGTAAAAACCTATTTCAGCTTGTGACTGTTATTAACAGAAATATGATAAATATTTTCTAAATACATCTTTTAAAGAATTAGGTCTACCATTTTTAATTTTGACATGGCCTACATCATTACTTCATGGGTAAAAAATAAGTAAAAGTATGGAAAGAAAAATATCGATACGTATTAGTAAAGCATAGATTGGTTTTTTTATGTCGCCCCCACCTCCCCAGAAACTTAAGAGATAGTTTTCACTTATCCAGCCAGTGTATTCCCCCTTTAACCCATCTCGAATGGTAATCAACAGCGCGGTAATTAGCGTAAAGAAAATAAGTGTTAACAATAGTTTGAATAAAATCTTGTTTGTGTAGTTTTTGTGCTAAGTCTCCCTTGGTAAAGTGAAAGAGAAGATTGTTTGGTCCGCCTATATAAACATTCACTGAAAGAGGGTTCGAGAAAATATATATATATAAAAAAAGATAGACAAAAAAAAGGGTGGGAAGAGTAAAGTTAGGTGTATTTCTCGGAGCAACACGGGCACAAGTGACGACGGATGGGGAAATTTAAAGTTCGGTTCTTATTGGGTGGTGGATAAGTAATTCATTCAACAATCAGGTCAATTTAAAATACGAAGTAACTACAGTTAAAACTCCGGGACCCCTTGGGACCTGACAAGTAGCGGACCACAGGATTCGACGGTTTAGTGTTATTTATAGGACTTGAAGTAGATAGATAAAGTATGTTCAGCGAAGGAATTGTTTTCTGAAAGGCCTTTTTCCCTACCAGAAATCTAAAATATAGTAGGATATTGGTAGGAAAAAAGACCTTTAAGAGAGTAATTCCTAACGTGAATGGAGTATATATAGATAGACTTGAGAAGATCAGGTGAACAGACAGAATGACAAATGAAGAAGTCCTAAGAAGAGTGGGGTGAGAAGAGAACCATTTTGGATCTGAATCTTGGGCGCAAAGCAAACTGGATCGGGCATATCCTTATGAGGAACTGTCTTCTGCACAACGTCATAGAAGGAAAGGTTGAGGGAAAGAGGAGCTTAGGAAGAAGGAGGATTCAAATATTGACAATTCTGGGAGCTTAAGGAGGAGGAGGCAGAGGACAGGACGCATTGGCGGCCTAAGCCCACTGACAAAAGGAATGTACCTGTCGTAAGACAGAACACAAGATATTGATAATACACATCAACAGTAACAGCAGATCACATGACTTGACGCATGAATACTTACTATGAAGATCGGACTGTACCAAAGTGTAAGGGTATTCCCCTTCTAATAAGCGGCGCCCATAAATAATGAGTATTTATTTGTAAGCGAGTGTACCGTGGGCTGTCGTGGCATGATTCTGTTTGGGGTCAGCTGATAACCTGCCGGTATCTCTCTCTCTGTTACCATGGCAACCAGAGATCTTCTCAAGAGTAAACACTTCCTTATCCAGACAACAAGATCACATTTCTTCGATGTTAATTCTTTTTACCAGTAGTTCCTGTGAGCAAATCACTCAACATTACCTTAATATCCTCCGTACTGCTGTACTTTCCAGTAGATTTTCAAGGGTATATTCCTCAGGGGTCGGCAAAAGGTCACCGTCACAAAAAGGAATGCTTACCTTGCGTTATTCCACTATGGTATGAGATAGGGCCATAGTGTAATCAGTCAAGGTAAGATTGCTACCGTTCAGGGTAGACAGAGTGGACTTTTTTATTTATTTTTTATAAAGGCAGGGATATAAGTATTGGAGGAAATAATGAATTTAAAGAATAAATACAAGATGTATAAAAAAAAAGTAAAATGGAGAAACTAAGGGTGATCGCGGGAATTTTAATAAATGTAAAAGTGGATCGGGGCCCCAAAAAGGTTGCTGACCCCTGGTCTATTCACAGAGTTGATGGCACCCATGGAAAATACAAAATCGGCACCTCTTGAAAACTGATTTTTTTTTTTAATTTGTTTGAAATATTTTAATGTTCTCATACTAGTTACTCGCTATAATAAAAACAAAATACACTTTAATAATCTAGAAAAATTAAACTTATATTGCTAATGAATTTGGCGCCCAGGGCATGTGCCCCACCTGCCTCACCCTAGTTACGCCACTGTCTATTCCATAGAGGCTCCATACATAAATACATCGAATAGTGTGTTGGAGGGTGAGTAGAGGGGCATGAGGTAATTTGTTAGGAAATATTCAAGTCGACCTTAAATGAAAATGTATGGGTAACATTTTAATATTCTTGAATCTCAGGTGTAGGGGATATGTGTACCCCATCTTCGGTGAGGGGGGGAGGTGTGGTAATTGATAACAAACGTTACCAGATATACTCTCATGTGTTCATTCACCAATCCATAAGATCTGCACGACCAAGTTGTTAACGAAACTTTCACTAACAGGGCGCATTGGTGGTCTATATTCACTGACTGTCGTAAGACAGAAAACCTTAATAATAATAATAATAATAATAATAATAATAATAATAATAATAGTGAAATTGAAATTTAGTTTTTGAATTTGTGGCTCTACTGCTCTTATCAAGTGGTATCTTTAGCATGAAGACGTATTCTATCTCCTATTTGATTGAAGTGTCCGAATTGAGTCAAATTTTAAGCAGATATTTACTTCAATAATTTAGCACTTAATTTTATTTTATTTGCCATTTTACATCTAGATTTTTTTTTTTAATATGAACATTAGGAAACACACAGCTTTATTTAGTTCAAATCTAGCAAGTCATCAGTTCATTTTGATCACTCCCAGTGGTATTTTGGTGGTAAGAGCTGGCAACACTGTCAGTCGTGTGTCTGTAGCTAACTTCAAGGTAGTAGAATGCTTGTCAGTAGCTAACTTCAAGGTAGTGGGTAAGATGTGCAACAGACACACAATAACGTTTCTAATTTTATTTTTGCTTCTGTAGATTTCAATAAAAAAAAACGTTTTTACTATCTGATAGGGTTTGTTCAATTTTTTAAATAGAAACGTGAACAAATTTAAAAATAATTTTATTTTAATTTATTTTACTCCCTCTCACAACCTACATTATAATTTTCTTAAGGTTCTCAACCCTTTTCCTCCCCACCCCCCCCCCCCCCCGCACCCAGCACCTATATCCCTCGAAGAAACATCCTGTACACTCGCATACCTGGACGGATATTAAGACGTGAAGCAGAGAAAATAATTGTCAACCTATCCCTAAAACCCCCCTTTGCTTCACCCCCCTACCCACTAAAAGTAAAATAAGGTCAATTTTATTGTGATTTAATTGAACAAGTTTGGTTTGATAGCTCGCGGTCTGTGTATTTTATTTTCTTCGAGTCACCGCCCCCATTATCTTGCGCTGCGAGGCATAATGGCCGAGAGAGGTTATAAAGAAACAATTTGGGGATCGTAAAAAGAAAAAAAAAAACCACCTCCCCGGTAATGGCCCTGCTTAGAAGAAATTCCAAACAAACGCTGTAATTTTATGTTAATCAATCTGAAATTACTGAACATATTTATAGTAGTTAATGTGTACTTATCAAACCTACTCTCAAAATTTAGGTTTTCTATTATTATGTGCTTTTGGTTTTTATTTTAGCCTTTTAAAAAAAATATTTCTCAGCTAAAATGCGATTATGATGACCATATTTGTGTGTAATTCCCTCCACATTCTTTGAACTAATTGTAGGGATGTGAACAAAAACATTGGTGCCTCTCATTCCATTGGCAGAGATAAGTTTGGTGCTAGTATTTTTGTTCAGGTTGGCAATACAAGTGCCAATAGTTTCAAAACCTTCCAATATTTATTTTGATCGTGCTTGACGTTCAAAAGGTTTATATCTGTCCATCTATCTATCTAGTACACCTCATTACACCCTAGCCCTATCTTGAGCTAGCTTTATCCAGTCCACCACATTACACCCTATCCCAATCTTGAGCTAGTTCTATCCAGTCCACCTCATTACACCATATTTTAATCTTGAGCTAGCTCTATCCAGTCCACTTCATTACACCCTATCCCAATCTTGAGCTAGTTCTATCCAGTCCACCACATTACACCCTATTTTAATCTTGAGCTAGCTCTATCCAGTCCACTTCATTACACCTTATTCCAATCTTGACCTAGTTCTATCCAGTCCACCTCATTACACCCTATCTCTTTCAGGTCCATTCTAATGTTATCCTCCCATCTGCGACAAGGTTTTCCCATTAGTATTACCAGTCAATAACTTGAACACTGTTCTATATTCTTCTATTCGTACTGCATGTCCTGCCCACCGTAACCTACGAGATTTGACTACCCTAACAATGTCTGGTGATGAGTACAAGATATGTAGGCCATCATTATGTAACCTACTCTAATATCTTCAGACCTTTTTTTACCAAATATGTTCTAAATCACCCTGTTTTCGGACACCATAAATTTCTTCTCGTCATATAAGGTAAGGTACCATGTTTTACCGCCATTAAGAACCAAATAGAAAGCAAGAAGCGATGTAGTCTGCACAACTTGACTATCAAATTCATCAACTAAAGAAGCTGAAAGAAGCTTAGAATCCAAAACCATTGCTTTCTTTTCTCTTTGCTTTTTTTTTTTAAGTGGGCAAATGTTTATTTTTAAGAGCAAAGTGGGTTTCGTGTGAGTTTGATTGAGTAGCGCTTTGGTTGTTTTACTTTATTTTCTAACGTTTAATTTCCTGTACGTGTGCAATCGTCATAGCTCGATGTGTTTTCCTCCGATCCCAAGGGCCCGGGGTTCAATACATGACTTGATGCACAAAGGTTTTGTTTTTTTTACTTAACATTTTTTTTTCTAAGTAAATACAACTAGCATCGAAATTGACAGCTACATTTTATTGTGATTCTAGTTTTCCTTCACTCTCTACAACTGTAGTCACGGAGTACAGGGTATAAGAGTCCATTCGCCATAGGAGTGTTGGTAACTCACAGCTAGCAAAAGATGTAAACACAGTTGGAAGAAAAACATAATCATCAAAAGCATATTGTTTGTTGTGAAAGTTTTGGCTGTCAAAGTGACAACTCAACATATGGTCTTGAAGATCATGTAATTTGGTGAATGAATGCATGAGAGAGATCCGGTTGCTTTAGAGAGCTGTAAACTACCACCACTCCAGTGTCGAATGGACTATAGCTTATTATTGTAGCCAGGCTACTGTGAGTCCTCGCATGTGCCATTGGGGAGGTAGAATACCGTGATCTAGAATAGTCTGGCTGCTATAAGTACTTGCAAAGTGACGTTGTAAAGATAAAGTTACAGGTAAGTCTATACCATTGCACAATACCTTATTATGATATGGGATTTTACTGTCCCGCGGTTGGGCACCAATTACATTGATATCCTCACGCGATTGGGCATAAATTATAGTGATAATGGATTTTATACGGTTGATTATGTTGCGGATGTTGACCCGTGTATGCCTTACGGTGAGCAGTAAGTATAACGATACCGGGTTTTATGATGATGACGCGTGTATGCCTTATTACCCACTTGTTATCACACGGCTATGTGATCTGATCATGTGTGATTATTATTCTTATGAAATGAGTAATACTTTTAATGTTGCACACGATTTATTTAGATGATTACACTTTCGGTACTGTAGATTTGGTATAAAAGTGATACAGTTTTGGTTCATTTACGGACTGACTCGGAGAGCCAGGTCTATGCAGTTTGAAATTATGTTTTCTGTGTGATAATGCTAGGTTTCCGTCTGGATCCAGCTGCTTATATATGACCTACCCCTTGCTTCTTGGACCCCTTGTCACCAGTGTTAAAACTAACTAATAGGAGAGCTCCTGGCAACCTGATGTTGGGTAAAGGGAGTCAGCATTTCACATGATCTTCAAATACAAAGGAGTTGGTCTTTTAAAGAAAGAAAGTTTTAAAACGCAATCCATTGAAATTACTTCTGAAAACTCGTGATTCTCCATTGATAAAGTATTAAAAGGAAACTTTACATACAGTTCTTTAAAGAAAAATACACTTCATCCATGACTTTTTAAATATATGAGAGGGATCCAAAACCGTATCATTACAACCTCCACAATGGCACACAGTGAGTACTCTTTGTCCTGGGCTAGCGTCACCATACCTCCACAATGGCACAGTGAGTACCTTTTGTCCTAGGCTAACGTCACCATACCTCCACAATGGCACACAGTGAGTACCCTTTGTCCTAGGCTAACGTCACCATACCTCCACAATGTCACACAGTGAGTACCCTTTGTCCTGGGCTAGCGTCACTATACCTCCACAATGGCACAGTGAGTACCTTTTGTCCTAGGCTAACGTCACCATACCTCCACAATGGCACACAGTGAGTACTCTTTGTCCTGGGCTAGTGTCACCATACCTCCACAATGGCACACAGTGAGTAACCTATGTCCTAGGTTTGCGTCACCATACCTCCACAATGGCACACAGTGAGTACCCTTTGTCCTGGGCTAACGTCACCATACCTCCACAATGGCACAGTGAGTACCTTTTGTCCTAGGCTAGCGTCACCATACCTCCACAATGGCAGACAGTAGGTACCTTTTGTCCTAGGTTAGCGTCATCATACCTCCACAATGGCCCACTGTGAGGTGAGTATTCAGAGTATACAGGCTAGTAAGACGAGACTTGTGCCATTGTTGCGCTGAATCTGACGTCTCCCAAGCCCGGGTCAGGCTTGTAAACTTCTTTTTACGTTGTTCACTTTCTTTCTCTTTCTCTCTCCCTGAAGTTCGTCTTTATCGCTGTTGATGAGATCCAGACCCTCTCATTCTTTCCTCGACCATCTTCCACACACACAACATACAGTCCGAGTTCACCTGACTTGATAGACGTCATCAGCCGCGTGGTTAGCGTGTGTGACCCAGCCAAGAGGACGGTTGGAAAAAGGATTTTTTTTTCCTTTTTCAGAAAAACTACCTTTAATCGTTTTCGTAAAATTTTCCTTATATTTAAATAGAACGAAAGCCATCAATTTACCGGAGTTTTAAAGTTTACACCTCAGTTTAATTTCTGTTGAGCTCTATAGCACCAGAAATATATTTTATCACCGCGTCTTACTACACGTTCAAGTTATACGCTTAAGTACTAATTACATTAATGGATTAGGAATTGGAAAGGCTGAATTTAGAGGAAGTGAACCCGCATTTGCGTGGAGGGAGAGTGGAAAACCATTTAGGAAAAAACCCGTTCACCCGACCGAGATTCAAACCTCGATCTCCCCGTGCTCGGTGGTCTAGCTAAACACGACTGGCGCGTTAGCCAACTACGCCACCAAGGCGGGTTGTACGTATATGTATTAATTACGTGCTAGGGACGAGGAAGGTTGAATTTAGAGTAAGTGTACCCAAATTTGCGCGAAGTGAAAGTGAAAAAACTATATATGAAAAACTATCCTCATTACACATGACCGGGATTCGAACCTCGATCTCTCCGTCATTGGAAGTTCAGTCTATTGCGAGAGTGGCGCGTTAGATCGGGATTGGGTAGTCGGCTGAAGGGCTGAAATGAGAATTTAAACATAAAAATGGGTCACCCAATAAAATGCGATTTTTCGGTAGACGCAATAGATTATTTAAAAAACATAGATAACAAAAAAAAGACAAAATAGATTTAAAAAAATTGATTCTCCAATAAAACCTCAAATTAATTAGTTGAACGCAATTTTTTCGTACCTTTTATTATATATGTAAGGTGTAAATTTAGTAGTTGATATTCTTTATGTCGGACATCTTAGCTCAATCGGTAGCTTGTCTGTCCACTTAGCTAAGGGTCCCTAGTTCGATTTTCAGCATGACTGAAAAATTTAGCATTGATGAACTAACGGTTGGTGGCTGGATGTCGTGTCTGTTCTAGGTTTTAAATTAGTTAAATACCTCAAATAAATATACTAAAATAAAATATATTCCTCAACTGCTTATGAATATTAATCGGCCTGTTGACAAGAGGAGGTAAATTCTTTCACAAGATTTTTTTTTAACGCTGGTAATTTTAGCACTAATTTTTTTTAGATAAATAACTGTAGCTTGGACCGCATGTAGCCCGTAATTTGCCCAGAGCTGCCTTAAGATCATTCGGTCACCGAAGAGGGCTACCAGAAATATTATCAAATGAGCTACAGTTAAGAAATAGCTGCGATCCTGATTACCTTCTCACACTAATGTATAGACTACAGCGCCTGGCGGTTGAATGCTTTACTAACGTCGGGTCTGGCGTGGACCAGATATGTGAATACTTCAATATTGTGATCGAAATCATAAGGAATAAATCTCCCTCTCCTGGGATTACATGATATGAAATTTTTACCGTAAAATGTTTATCTATACTCGTATTAGCGTGGTGGGAGAGTGGAAAACAAAATTTAAAAAACCATATGCTTAGTGAATATGCCCCGACCTCCAAATCACCGGTAAACCAACTAAGACACGTATGTTTATGTTTATTGACGAGTGACTTAAGGTGGAAGTGGGGGGGGGGGGGGGGACGCGAGAAAAGATCAGTGTTTTTTGCAGTTTTTATAGCAAAACTTTTTTTGGCTAAAATAAATCAAATTTTACTCCAATAGAAACAAAGAGTTTAATTTTCTTCCCAGGGTTATGTCAACAGTTGAATATATATCATGTAAGAGGCATTAGATAAGAAAAATTTTAAATGGAGAGAAAAATTTATCAATAATTTCCAGGACACCCTTAAGAGATATTTAACAATTACTGTCGGTGACCTGGTGGTCTAGGGGTAAGGTGTCGGACTTCTGAGCTGGCGTCCGGGGTTCAATCCTCGGTCCCGGCACAGATTTATCTGATTGCCAAACCCTTCCTTCACCTCTGACAAGACGTGTATTAACCACAACTTGTGAATGTGTGGAATGTCAGGCCTCCACCGTGGTTCGGATCCCACGTTAAACTGTAGGTCCTCCATTTCACCTCACAATCACCCTACCATTACACATTAGCGTAAGTGCGTATAACCCGAACGGGTAGTAAGACGCGGTGCTAATAATAATAATAATAATAATAATAACAATTACTGTTGGTATCAACATGTAAAGAAAATTAAACTATTTGTTTGTACTAGATAAATATTTGATTTATTTTGCTGAGAAAAAAAAATGGTTTGCTATGAAAATCACAAAAAAAAAACCACTAATCATTTCTCGAGTCACATTCCATCCGATTTAAATAAATGTTACCCGCTTCTGTGGCCGCATGGTCTAACGCGCTACTCTCGCAGTTGACTAGAATGTCGATGACAGGGAGATCGAGGTTCGAATCTCGATCGTTTGTGCTGACGGTGGTTCCCCTCCCCAGATGGCTCTCCACTCTCCCTACACGCAAATGCGGTTACACTTCCTCTAAGTATACCCTTATATATCCCTAAAATCATTAGCGTAATTAGCACATAATATTATGATCCAAACGGGTAGTAAGAAACGCGGTGCTAAGAAGAAAAAAATTGTTTGTTCAAGTTGACTACGACCGGGGTATACAACACATTCTTGGTTTAAAACACAGGGGCCCCTCATCAAGACAGCGGGACCCCAGCCCTGTCCTTTGTGCTGAGGGAGAGGTCTAACTCCCCTCCTTCCCCTCCGGCCTTCCTAAAACCTCGACGAACTTTTAGAAGAGGAATGTTTACTGGAACTTGTTGCCCTCCTGCCTGTCTGAACTATATACTTCCTTCACTCAATAATCTCCCCCCTTCAGACAATACCTGAGAATATCGTTTACCTGAGAACTGAAACACTTGTACCGGGACAATAAGGTCCTGTGTAGGGATGTGGTTTTCAAAGAAAGATACTCATTTATATAACAAGAACGTATCGATTATGTACTCATTTCAAGTAGAGAAATAAAAATATCGATACTTAACTAATTTCAAATATAGAAAGAAAAGTATCGATTTTTTACTCATTTCAAATATAGAAAGAAAAGTATCGATTCTTTACTCATTTCAAATATAGAAAGAAAAGTATCGATTCTCTACTCATTTCAAATATAGAAAGAAAAGTATCTATTCTTTACTCATTTCAAATATAGAAAGAAAAGTATCGATTTTTTACTCATTTCAAATATAGAAAGAAAAGTATCGATTTTTTACTCATTTCAAATATAGAAAGAAAAGTATCGATTTTTTACTCATTTCAAATATAGAAAGAAAAGTATCGATTCTCTACTCATTTCAAATATAGAAAGAAAAGTATCTATTCTTTACTCATTTCAAATATTAGAAGAAAAGTATCGCTACTTTATTCATTTCGAATAGAGAAAATCTCGGATTCAAAAATTTAAAAAAAAAAAAAAATTGAATTTGCCTTAATACGGTTTATAGCTAGTTCAATCCCAAAATAATTTTAAGAAAAACTTATCAAACAGACCCCAGGCCATTTATTTAACACTTAACTGAATGTATGGATGTTATAATGAATGCATTTCAACAACAACAACAAAAGTTAACATTAATGAAGAAAACCAGGGAAAGTCCAATTTTAACTCAAATTGAGTTAGTGCTGCCCTCTGACATGAGACACGAGATAGTGCAATTTATTTTATGGTTTAAAGTCTGTCATATTTTAATTAATTTAATAAAAAAGTATTTTCTGGGTTCCTTATCGAGATATTGTAAAAGTTGTTTTCCTGGAATTTTTTTTTAATGTTACGCTACCCCTTTTCCCTTGTACCCATCAATTTTATTTATATTTTCCATAATTCTGCTATATTCCTATTGCCTTTTTGTTATTAATATTCGAATTTGAAATTCAGGATTCAAAGCAAGAATGAAGATTCGTCTTCTTATCATATAGTGGATTCGACCGCTCTATAATATATCGTGGCTATTTTACTCTTTTGAATTAAGTAACTGCAGAAAAACAACATATATATTTAGTTAAAATGTTTTATCCTACTAAGGTCAAAATAGAACCCCCCAAATATCCCTAAACACATCTGTTGAGAGTTGGCAGCCTTGCTCAGGATTCACGCCAGCACTAACTCGAGAGAATTATGTTAGGACCTTGTTCGCGGGTGAACTGTCGCTGTTCTTCGCTCGTCAATGAAACTGGCTCTTGGAAATAAGATAAGAGCTCTTACTGGTTTCCTAGCAAAACCTTCCCTTTGGTATCAGGATTCAGTATCTTGGAGGGTCTCCCGCCCCGCTCCCCTCTCTACTTCTAACGCCCAACCTCCCCACTACAGAGGAAACGAGGTGTCGAGTTACTTACCTACCGTAATCCAAGAATGAAGCTTCCGTACTACTAGGGATGGATGTTGTAAGTATCGATACTTTACTCATTTCAAATATAGAAAGAAAATATATCGATACTTTATTCATTTTAAATATAGAAAGAAAAGTATCGATACTTTACTCATTTTAAATATAGAAAGAAAAGTATCGATACTTTACTCATTTTAAATATAGAAAGAAAAGTATCGACACTTTACTAATTTTAAATATAGAAATAAAAGTATCGATACTTTACTCATTTCAAATATAGAAAGAAAATATATCGATAGGCCTACTTTATTCATTTCAAATATAGAAAGAAAAGTATCGATACCTTATTCATTTCAAATATAGAAATAAAAATATCGAACTTTATTCATTTCAAATATAGAAAGAAAAATATCGATACTTTACTAATTTTAAATATAGAAATAAAAGTATCGATATTTTACTAATTTCAAATATAGAAAGAAAACATATCGATAGGCCTACTTTATTTATTTCAAATATAGAAAGAAAAGTATCGATACCTTATTAATTTCAAATATAGAAATAAAAGTATCAATACTTTATTGATTTCAAATATAGAAAAAAAATATATCGATATGCCTACTTTACTCATTTCAAATATAGAAAGAAAATATCGATACTTTATTCATTTCAAATATAGAAATAAAAGTATCAATACTTTACTCATTTCAAATATAGAAAGAAAATATATCGATAGGCCTACTTTACTGATTTCAAATATAGAAAGAAAAGTACCGATACTTTACTGATTTCAAATATAGAAAGAAAAGTATTGATACCTTATTAATTTCAAATATAGAAATAAAAGTATCAATACTTTATTGATTTCAAATATAGAAAGAAAATATATCGATATGCCTACTTTACTCATTTCAAATATAGAAAGAAAATATCGATACTTTATTCATTTCAAATATAGAAATAAAAGTATCAATACTTTACTCATTTCAAATATAGAAAGAAAATATATCGATAGGCCTACTTTACTGATTTCAAATATAGAAAGAAAAGTACCGATACTTTACTGATTTCAAATATAGAAAGAAAAGTATCGATACTTTACTGATTTCAAATATAGAAAGAAAAGTATCGATACTTTACTCATTTCAAATATAGAAAAAAAAGTATCGATACTTTATTCATTTCAAATATAGAAGTAAAGGTATCGATAATTTTATACCCATTTCAAATATTGGAGAGCCTGTCTGCCTACTATGCCTAGGGTCTCGGGTTCGATTCCCGGTACAAACGAAAAATGTAACATGGGTGAAACGTGGGTTTCTCTTTTTATAGAGATGAATTAATGGAGGGGGGAGGGCTGGTTGTTGTGTCTGCTCTAGATTTAAGTCGTGTGATGATATAATAATTCCGTTCAGAAAGTGCACGTTAAAAAAAACTCGATTTGTTTTTACTACAAAACCATTCGAAGGGAAAAAAACAACCTCGGTACACTTGATAAAGATTCGAACCCCGACCTTCCGTGTCATTGACAAGCCATACTAGATGATC
The DNA here is from genome assembly GCA_033556935.1 of Timema podura. Classification (NCBI taxonomy): domain Eukaryota; kingdom Metazoa; phylum Arthropoda; class Insecta; order Phasmatodea; family Timematidae; genus Timema; species Timema podura. The sequence goes on from JAVRXN010000011.1 coordinate 81,158,664, forward strand.
TCTGGGTTTAGTCTGCGTGTCAACGAAATAAATCAAGAAGTTTTTGACGACCTATATTTAGGGTATGACGCAGAGTCAGTTCTTATTTTATCTGAACACAAATAAATTCTTCACGGCTGATTTTTTTATTTTTATTTTTCACATCGATGGCCTCGACTAAAAAATACCTAGTGAGTAGTTAGTTTCATCAGGGAATAGTTTGAGTCATTATATTATATATCAGATAGTAAAAACCCCACAACATAAACCCTCTTACAAATTTCCCTCCATAGAGACCTAAATCGCTGACGTCATCGTCTTGAATCTTGAAGAAAGGTATTTTGATTAGAGTGCCCGCCATGCAGCAGTTGAATATAAAATAGATTAAAAATAGATACGATACTAATAATGTAGTGACGATTAAAAAACTTGTTAACAACAAATTTGAGATGTATACAAGAGTAGAATGGTCTAAATTATCTCACCATCATGCTAAGAGTTATTATCTTAACCAACCAGATATAAAAAAAAAAAGTCAAAAGAATTGTTTTATATAAAACTAATTACAACAACTATGGGTGCACTGTCCAATTTACGGAGGAAGAATCTTATCTGGCAGTTTCTGGGGATAGATGTGTAAGCTTTTTCTCGCTCACTCATAGAAATTTAGTACGAAAAGCAACGTGGAAACTACAGGGACTTCCCTAGTCAGGGTGGTTGTAAAACTTTTACTATAGACTAAGGGTGCGGCCAGACAGCGAGCGAGCGACTGAGCGCGCACGCTTGAAAGATAGAACTGTTCTATTTTTCAAGCACGCGCGCTTGACCCAGTACAGTCTAGTTTACAGGCGCTAGGCAATATTATTGTACGTTGGTTCATTGAGTGCTAGGAAAACTTCTCATTTTGACATTTTTATTAATATCGATAGGTTTAGCACAACTGCTACTAACGGCCTGATTTAATTGGTAAGATCATAAACCATACTATATGTATATATTTATATATATAAAACTGATATGTCAAAATACTTCAATATTATTAAAGTAGGCCTTTACAAATAAGAATCACCATTAGCGTGGAGAGAGGATGAGAAAACCACAACAATAAATCACTTGTTAAAACCACCCTCAGTTCACTGAGCCAAGATTCGGAGCCTCTTCATCAACAACTATCGAGAGCTATCTGCTAATCACGCGCGCTCGCTCGCCAGTCTGGCCACCCAGTCGCTTGCGCGCTCGCTCGCACGCTTGTCAGTCTGGCCGAAACATAAGTTTCCCTGACTTTTCCAGGTTTTTCCAGACAACGTTTAAAAAAAAATTCCTTACATAACCTTTTTTTAGGTTTTTCTTGGGTGGATAGTTTTTTTTTTTTGTTTATTACAATGATCACATATTTTTAAAAAATCTACGCTACCAAAAATCAACATTCGTATAAGTACTTGTTCATTTTCTAGTATTTAATTAGGTAATAGGGCCTACAGTAGGATTTGGTTAATTCGATATTGGTTAATTCGAAAAATTGGCTAATTCGAATCAGCCTTAATTTCCATTGAAATTCCTATCAACGATAAAAAAAAAGTAACATTTAATTGGAATTTTAAAAGAAACATTAATATTTGGATGATTCTATGCCTTTACTTTTGTTAATTTTTTTTTAGTTTCTGTTCATTTCAAACCTAACTTAACGACGGTGGAACGCTGACAGTTGGGGAGATTCTTGAAAAAGTAAAGAACAAAAATATTCAAGAACCTCTGACAAAGAAGTCAGGACAGAAGAACCAGTACCATCCGTTTCTGAAGCTCCTACAACGATAGAAAACCTGAGAAGATTCACTGAACTCCAAACAGACGTAATAGACAACATTTTTAATGTAATAAATGAACTTGAGGATTTTATTTATCGTTAAAGTGAATTTCGAGATTTTTTTTCCTTCTCTTTTTGTACTTCAGTAAACTACCCCTAATTTTAGGGTTGGATATCTAATTCCAAAAACCCTTGGGTGAACTTTATGAAAACAGATACCAAGTTTTTGGCCCGATCGGTAAAATGGTTTCGGCTCTAGGTCAAGATATAGACAGACAAATGGCATAGAGAAAACAACATTTTTTGTTTCAGGGGGTTATGAAACGTTAACCTTTATCAAAATTTCGAGTTCAATTTTTTTTACTATCATAATACTCGTTTCTCCGAGGAGTGGAGAGAAAGTAAAAATAGAGTGGTACACCAATTAGTAAGGGGGATTGGGTGACCTGGTGGTCTAGGGGTAAAGTGTCTGACTTCTGTGCTGGGGTCCGGGGTTCAATCCTCGGTACAGGCACAGATTTATCTGATTGCCAAACCCCTCCTTCACCTCTGACAATATGTGTATTAATCACAACTTGTGAATGTATGGAATGCCAGACCTCCACCGTGGTTCGGATCCCACGTTAAACTGTAGGTCTTCCATTTCATCTCACAATCACCCTACCATTACACATTAGCGTAAGTGCGTATTACCCGAACGGGTAGTAAGACGCGGTGCTAACAATAATAATAGTAAGGGGGAAATAAACGCAGTACATCCAGATGGAATTATAATCCCAGGACCTCCTCATCAACGGCAAACCATATTAGTCGAGCCTACCGCCTTTGTCCTTTCGGTGTAGTCTAGTAGGAAAGAGAAATCTCTCAATTAAAATCAAATGAACATTAGATGCCGTTATGGCGACACCAAATGTTGTTTACTCCCGCTGCTAACTCGTGGCTGACTCACTTTGGCAAACACGACACCCCCGAAGAGGTTTAATTACCAAGCCTTGTCTTTGTCCCTTTCCCCCTTACCCCCCAAGGGGTTCTAAGCACCCGGACGCCAAGTGTTGGCGCGAGACGACAGCTAGGCTAGACTTGTTGACTAGGTCAGTTAAACAGTGTTATCAAGACTTGGCGGCAAGGTACTAGCAGCTCGCGAGACGGCGACTAGGCTAGACTTGTTGACTAGGTCAGGCTAAGACGGTGTTATCAAGACTTGGCGGCAAGGTACTAGCAGCTCGCGAGACGGCGACTTGGCTAGACTTGTTGACTAGGTCAGGCTAGACGGTGTTATCAAGACTTGGCGGCAAGGTACTAGCAGCTCGCGAGACGGCGACTTGGCTAGACTTGTTGACTAGGTCAGGCTAGACGGTGTTATCAAGACTTGGCGGCAAGGTACTAGCAGCTCGCGAGACGGTGACTTGGCTAGACGTGTTATAAGACTTGCAGCAAGGTACTAGCAGCTCGCGAGACGGTGACTTGGCTAGACGGTGTTATCAAGACTTGGCGGCAAGGTACTAGCAGCTCGCGAGACGGCGACTTGGCTAGACTTGTTGACTCGGTCAGGCTGACGGTGTTATCAAGACTTGCGGCAAGGTACTAGCAGCTCGCGAGACTCCCGCTACTCTATTACTAATAGTTTTCATATATTCATACGCCAAGACATGTGATCTGCAGCTATGACATTTTCCATATGTAATCTGAACTTCAAGTTGTAGCTAGTGAACGATTGAACTATTGGAACTGCTTTCAGTGAAGTGAATCACTCTGAACTATCCCCAACAGTGAACAGTTCTACCCAATGTAAAGGGAATAGAAAGGAGGAATTAGATTTGTGTCCTTTCTTACGTCCCCCAGTACATAGCAGTTATATTTTAATACTAAAAAAGCCACAAATGCTATTTTTTTACATAAGTTGAGTAATTACGTTAGACATTGGTGTGAATTTTAAAAGTTTATTTATTATTTAAATTTCCAGAATGCAACTTAATTTCTAACAACTTAGTTTGTCTTCCATATAGCTTTGTGTATGAATCTGGCTGGCTTGTGTACTGAGTGACGTCACAAGCTCAGCCAATCAGATGTCTTTCTCCATCTGGCGCTACCTTCTATTCTCTGTACATTGCTGGCTTGTGTACTGAGTGACGTCACACGCTCAGCCAATCAGATGTCTTTCTCCATCTGGCGCTACCTTCTATTCTCTGTACATTGCTGGCTTGTGTACTGAGTGACGTCACACGCTCAGCCAATCAGATGTCTTTCTCCATCTGACGCTACCTTCTATTCTCTGTACATTGCTGGCTTGTGTACTGAGTGACGTCACACGCTCAGCCAATCAGATGGCTTTCTCCATCTGGCGCTACCTTCTATTCTCTATACATTGGTGGCTTGTGTACTGAGTGACGTCACACGCTCAGCCAATCAGATGTCTTTCTCCATCTGGCGCTATCTTCTATTCTCTGTTCATTGCTGGCTTGTGTACTGAGTGACGTCACACGCTCAGCCAATCAGATGTCTTTCTCCATCTGGCGCTACCTTCTATTCTCTATACATTGCTGGCTTGTGTACTGAGTGACGTCACACGCTCAGCCAATCAGATGTCTTTCTCCATCTGGCGCTATCTTCTATTCTCTGTACATTGCTGACTTGTGTACTGAGTGACGTCACACGCTCAGCCAATCAGATGTCTTTCTCCATCTGACGCTACCTTCTATTCTCTATACATTGCTGGCTTGTGTACTGAGTGACGTCACACGCTCAGCCAATCAAATGTCTTTCTCCATCTGACGCTACCTTATATTCTCTATACATTGGTGGCTTGTGTACTGAGTGACGTCACACGCGCAGCCAATCAAATGTTTTTCTCCATCTGACGCTATCTTCTATTCTCTATACATTGCTGGCTTGTGTACTGAGTGACGTCACACGCTCATCCAATCAGATGTCTTTCTCCATCTGACGCTATCTTCTATTCTCTATACATTGCTGGCTTGTGTACTGAGTGACGTCACACGCTCAGCCAATCAGATGTCTTTCTCCATCCGACGCTATCTTCTATTCTCTATACATTGGTGGCTTGTGTACTGAGTGACGTCACACGCTCAGCCAATCAGATGTCTTTCTCCATCTGGCGCTACCTTCTATTCTCTATACATTGCTGGCTTGTGTACTGAGTGACGTCACACGCTCAGCCAATCAGATGTATTTCTCCTTCTGACGCTATCTTCTATTCTCTGTACATTGCTGGCTTGTGTACTGAGTGACGTCACATACTCAGCCAATCAGATGTATTTCTCCATCTGGCGCTATCTTCTATTCTCTGTACATTGCTGGCTTGTGTACTGAGTGACGTCACACACTCAGCCAATCAGATGTATTTCTCCATCTGACGCTATCTTCTATTCTCTATACATTGCTGGCTTGTGTACTGAGTGACGTCACACGCTCAGCCAATCAGATGTATTTCTCCATCTGGCGCTCTGTACAATGGTTCTGCCCATCTTGTGAAAGTAGATCCTGTAACTTGTCCGACTTCCAAACCAGTGTTCTTCCTTCCTTCCTTCGAGAAAGAACGGTGGTCGGTGGACGTTTCTCAGGAAGAACTTGCAATGGAGCCACCCTTCAATGGGTGCAGGGGAGGGTAACCCGAACCCACAGGAAACGAAGAGACAGCAGGAGGGGAAGGTCTGGCGCCCCACACAGCCCCCTTCCCCCCCCCCTCCCATTACATCCATTGGCTCCAAAGATCCAACAAAGAGTTTACCTTTCTAGTGTCTGGGCCACCCCACAAGCCCTTGAGTTACAGAAAAATAAAACAAAAACACGTTTGGTTCTATACACAAACTGACGTGTATGCTGTGTATAGTGATATAAATACAGCTACTCTCGTCCTAAGACTCTCTTCTAGTACATGAGTGGTCCGGGAGGCCGAATGAAAGAAAAACTTCATCAAATGAGCGAATAGAGGGTGTCATGTGGTCAGCACAACAAACCCTACGGCCGTTAATCTCAGTTTTCTAGACCGTAGATGCTCCTCATTTGTCCTCACGAGGCTGAGTTTGACCCCGTCACAGGCCAAATGCTTCACAGAAGAATGATATAAGTGCCGAGGATCGAACCAGGGACCTCTGAATCTGTAGACAGGAACTTTTTACTATTAAACTACACAGGAGGTCTGTGTTTTGTTAAACATAAGCAGAATCCTTTTTAGGAGGTTAAAAAAGATTTTAAAATATTCGTATATTCGAAAAATTGTCACCTGGTCACGTGAATTAAACCAGGGACCCTTGGCTTAGCGCGCCAATGCTCTATCATTGAGCTTGTCTCACCCTAGGGCTCATTCCTCACTCAAGAGTTTTAAGGCAGAGTCTGTGATGGACGTGTGGAAATCATCGACTACTATGAGCTATTTATCATACTCGACTTTAATTATTTTACACGTACAGGTTAATCTTTAAAACCCCGCCCTTTTGTTTAATAAAACCCTTGGCCATGTTCTATAAGGTAAATCTTTACTAAAACATATTTGTTTATGAAAGATCTTTTATGAACCGTCAAAGCTACATCATATTTCATCTAACAAAACAAAATTAACTTTGATAAAAGAACAAATAGAACAAATTATAATTAAATTCAAATAAACTAGCGAGCACGTATTTTGGCAGGTGGAAATAAAAATTTACAATCTTAAAGAAGCATCATTTTAATAACATAACAATGTTTAAAGTTGTAACAAAGTATTTGATTGTGTCAAAGTACTCAAAGCCGATCTACTAGTCAGCAACTAAATCTAAGCGTGCTGTTATAACAGGAGTGGAACAAGTTTTTTTTAACAGGGGAAATAATCCGATTATTGTTCTCGGCTTACGTAATTACAGCAATAAATAAATGACAATATGAGACGGGCTTGGGAATAAAGAGTCATTTACAGGAAGTGATGCGGAACAATTAATGTTTCATTGTTTGTACGCCAAGTAGTGCTTATAATTTTAGATACTGCGTGCATTAAAAAAAAATAATACGACGCAATCGCACAAACTTTCTCATATTGTATATTATAGCTCAAAAAATAATAAGTAAAATACCTTTAATTAAGTTTTCCTCATAAAAACAAACACATCATCGTGTTGATTTCAGTAAACACTCTTTAAAAATAAATTTTAAACCAAACTGTTCAAATATACCTATTTAATAAAATTCAAGATTTTAAAATTAATTATTTGTAAACTACTCCAAAATTATTTATCTGTAAAAATAAAAAGTATTCTTATTTATCATGAAAAACTATTCCCATTTTGAATTCACTCTTCAAGGTCCAGTTCAAAAAAAAATAATTCAAATTTTCTATAATTTTTCATTAGTTAACTACCCTTAGATTAACTTATTTTGGATGAATAAAAATATATTACTATTGGTAATGTGAGATATTCTCCCGATATCCATTATGAACATAATCGCTATATCCATTTTTTAATATATTCAAATTTTTAAAAATCATCAGTAGACTCCCCGTAATCGTATTTTCTCCCAAAAAACCACTATACAGCTTTATTTGTCGTCCTATAATCAGCCTACTATCACCCTATAGTCATCCTCCTAGCCACTAAGCCACGGCAATGGGTCACACATACACACACACACACACCACACATATTGCACCACATGTCACCACACATATCCCATATGAGTCTCTTTCACAAAGGGAGGGTGAGGTATCTTATCTGTCGGACTTAGACTATACATAACTGCCCGACATGTATTGTCAAAGATAGGAGGGAAGGCTCAGCTAGTGATGATAACATTACATTCGGTTGCATCAGGGACCTTATCAGGGGACCAGGTGCTAATAGCCCACAAGATAACCTCCCCTTGGATCAACAAGGGTTGCCAACATATCACCTGAGAGCGCGCGCGCGCACACACACACACACACTAGTAGTATTGCTCGCGGGCAGTAACGCTGGTCCTCCAAAGGACTGATCACATATTAAAATATACCTATTAGCTCAATCCTATACACTTGTACCCACATTGTTTATCAGACCAGTCTCCCACAGATGAAGTCTTGTATCCACATTGTTTATTAGGCCAGTCTCCCACAGATGAAGTCTTGTACCCACATTGTTTATTAGGCCAGTCTCCCACAGATGAAGTCTTGTACCCACATTGTTTATTAGTCCTGTCTCCCACAGATGAAGTCTTGTACCCACATTGTTTATTGGGCCAGTTTCCCACAGATGAAGTCTTGAACCCACATTGTTTATTAGTCCTGTCTCCCCCAGATGAAGTCTTGTACCCACATTGCTTATTAGTCCTGTCTCCCACAGATGAAGTCTTGTACCCACATTGTTTATTAGGCCTTTCTCCCACAGATGAAGTCTTGTACCCACATTGTTTATTAGGCCAGTCTCCCACAGATGAAGTCTTGTACCCACATTGTTTATTAGGCCTTTCTCCCACAGATGAAGTCTTGTACCCACATTGTTTATTAGTCCTGTCTCCCACAGATGAAGTCTTGTACCCACATTGTTTATTGGGCCAGTTTCCCACAGATGAAGTCTTGAACCCACATTGTTTATTAGTCCTGTCTCCCACAGATGAAGTCTTGTACCCACATTGCTTATTAGTCCTGTCTCCCACAGATGAAGTCTTGTACCCACATTGTTTATTAGGCCTTTCTCCCACAGATGAAGTCTTGTACCCACATTGTTTATTAGGCCAGTCTCCCACAGATGAAGTCTTGTACCCACATTGTTTATTAGCCTTTCTCCCACAGATGAAGTCTTGTACCCACATTGTTTATTAGTCCTGTCTCCCACAGATGAAGTCTTGTACCCACATTGTTTATTGGGCCAGTTTCCCACAGATGAAGTCTTGAACCCACATTGTTTATTAGTCCTGTCTCCCACAGATGAAGTCTTGTACCCACATTGTTTATTAGGCCAGTCTCCCACAGATGAAGTCTTGTACCCACATTGTTTATTAGGCCAGTCTCCCACAGATGAAGTCTTGTACCCACATTGTTTATTAGGCCTTTCTCCCACAGATGAAGTCTTGTACCCACATTGTTTATTAGTCCTGTCTCCCACAGATGAAGTCTTGTACCCACATTGTTTATTAGTCCTGTCTCCCACAGATGAAGCCTTGTACCCACATTGTTTATTAGGCCTTTCTCCCACAGATGAAGTCTCAGATTTCTCGAGAAGTATGTTCTCTGTTGTTTCTCAGCAGGAGATAGCGCGATTTGTCTTCACTACTAGAGGAGTTGTACATTTCTGGTTAAAAGTACATTTCTGTATGCACACGTAATATTTTTCTTTACGTAAAAACGCGAAAATTGTTTATGAAATAACTTAAAATACGTATTTATTGTATTAGTTGGTTATATAATGTCATTTTTTCTCTGGAAATAATTTTATATTTCTCATGAGTCAGTGAGACGCAAAAAAAAAAAAAAAAAGTGACCGTGGGCCGTAAGTGGCCTGTAGGTCGCGGGTTTAATACCCCGGTCTTAAATGATGTGTCAAGACGCCAGGCCCTTTTCAGACGCACCACTGCTGAAAACCTTTCGCCACTCGTTCTTTGTTCCGTCCAGTTTGGATTGTGGAACTCTACGTTACCATACTTATCTTGACCTGGTGGTTCAGGGGTAAGGTGTCAGACTTCTGTGCTGGGGGTCCGGGATTCGATCCTAGTTCCCAGCACATATTTATCTGATCGCCAAACCCTTCCTTCACCTCTGACAAGACGTGTATTAATCACAACTTGTGAATGTGTGGAATGCCAGGTCTCCACCGTGGTTCGGATTCCACGTTAAACTGTAGGTCCTCCATTTCATCTCACAATCACCCTACCATTACACATTAGCGTAAGTGCGTATAACCCGAACGGGTAGTAAGACGCGGTGCAATAATAATAATAATAATAATAATAATAATAATAACAATAATAATAATAATAATGATAATAATAATGATAATGATAATAATAATGATAAGATAATGATAAATAATATAATTATAATAATAATAATAAAATAATAATATTTTACCGATTGGGCTAAAAACTGGGTAGAAGGGGTTTTCAGAAGGCTACCCCGACGGTTAATTGGAATTAAATATCAAATGCTAAATTTAAGGGTCGTTTACCGGAAGTCAAAAAGAGACAACATCGATTTTATCATAGGTGGAAATTACTAATTTGGTTCATTTCTCCTCAACTATTTGAGATACAAAATAACTTATCATTGTAAAATTGTAGTGCTATTAAAGATAAACATCTTTTATCTGAAATATATATTTATAGAACCAATAGTTTCTGAACTATAAGCATATATATAAATATATACTTTTTAATTAAGGTCTTTGACAGTGAATTTGATTCTTAGACTCTTTGCTGGACAAAGATGTTTCTCTTTTGTCAATTTTTCTGTAACAGTGTTCATAGTTCTTAATGGCATGGAGTAAGTAACAGTGAATATAATTTCATTCATGATTTTTGGTTAAGTGTTTCTACAGCAATGTATAGACCTATTATTTCGTTTCACAAATCTTAAAGATTTTTAGTAAATGTCTATTTTAAGATAAAAGCGAGAGAAAGTCTGTGAGGTGCACCATTTATTTTGTTTCAGGGGTCATGTAACGTCGACATTTATAAAAATCTCGAGTTTGAGTTTTTTTTCGACAATTACGATAGGCCTACTTTCTCTCCGGGGTGACAAGAAAAAGTAAAAATAATGATACAAACGTCAATACCTTGCCACAATCCTCTCTTGTGGATGTAATTTTTTTTTAAATTAATATAATGCTATGTATAATAGGGTCTAAATTATAGTAAAAGTTCGAACACAGCTTTCTTAGACTTCTATCCTCCCCCACCCCCTTCCGCAATTTTCCCCTATGGTTGGCACTGCCTCATTCCATGGTCTTGTACAATTTTCACCCGACCCAAAAACAATTAAGCTGTAATTACCTCAAAAGTTAATTATTGTCCAGCCAACAAAAACATCACAAGCTATCATAAACAAAATATCCGCCTTAACTCATTACGTATACACATAATAGAATTATTTTCCCGCCTTCCCCCCTTCTTTCTTATTCTTTTTTTTTTCAATTGCTAAACTGAATAACATTCATTAAGCCAAGCTGAAAGTAAAATGAAAAAAAAAAAAAATATATATATATATTATATAAAAGCTATACAAAAACCAGAAAATTTACGACACCATAAAAAAAATATTGAGTGGCCTGATGCATTGAATGCAAATGGATTTTGGCGTTATTTATTTTTCTATACATAGGCCTATATTTATAATCTTGTTCTTTTTTTTTTAAAAAAAACATGTTCGTAGATCTTTCAAAGTAAAACCATCTGCCCAACTCTTTTTTTTTTTACTTTATGATAGTAATAATATAACCATAATTAAATATTGCTCGAGATGTTTTCTTGGCGCTTTGGTCTGCCTGACTCCTCCCACAAGGAGCCGCTGCAGTTTTGCCAACATAACCTAGTTAAATGTCTTCACTATTATTTATTTTACTGAGAAATTATTTATCAACCATCGATAACCTCGAGAGACCCAAAGATACCAATATAACCGATGAGTTTTAGTCGACATTTTTTATCGGCAGTAAACATGAGTGCCATAAATATTAAAATATGCTGCGGTCATGTTAAATAAAGAGTGTCATTAACGTGTGTTTCAACCCGCTTTGATGGTCTAACGGTCCAAGGCGTCACTCTCGCAATGACGGGGATATCGAGGTTCAAATCCCGGTTGGGTGTACTGAGGTGTTTATTTACTAAATGGTATAAGCTCTTCCTCCCCACCCCCCCAACTATGGGTATATCTCCTATAAAAAATACCTGCCTCGGTGGCGTAGTTGGCTAACGCGCTAGTCGTGTTGAGCTCGACCGCCGAGGACGGGAAGATCGAGGTTCGAATCTCGGTCGGGTGAACTGGGGGTGGTTTTTCCTAAATGGTTTTCCACTCTCCCCCCATGCAAATGCAGGTTCACTTCCTCTAAATTCAACCCGAACGGTTAGTAAGATGCTTGGGGAAAAAAAAGTTCTTCCAATTTAATGTTGGTATTTTGGTTAATATGACATTTAAAAAAAATGGACTATCGTAAAAATACGTTAATAAAAATAAGCTGACAGGTAAATTTGTGTGTTTAAAATATATCTACTAAATATATATTTTTTTAGATCCACGTCTTACTACCCGTTCGGGATATACTCATATGTACTAAGCATTCTAATGGTTTTAGGGATCAGGAAGTTCATATTTATAGGAAATGTATCCGAATTTGCAGATAAAGTGTATCCGTATTTGTGTGTAGGTAGAGTAGAAAACCATTTAGGAAAAAAAAAACACCCTCAGTACACTCGACCTAGTTTCGAACCTGGAGCTCCCCGTCGTCGACAGTCTTGTCCAACAGGAGAGTAGCGCCTTAGACCATGCGGCCATCGAAGCGGGTTGTGATATCTATTGCGGCATAGACAACAAATAAAACACTTTATTTATATTAATGCAATTTTTTTGTATTTTGTTGTTGTTGTTGTTGGTTTGTTATCCCCGACACCAAACAAGTCTATATAATATAAGTCACTGTCTTCATAATCTAATCTCTTGAATATATTAGAATTGGAGGGATTAGGTGCCGTCCTTAAATTACGTAAGGCATTTTTTCGTGTTTTTTTACCCCCCCCCCCCCCATTCCCCCATGTGAGGGATCGAAACTATTCCCCCACCCTTACCCTCTCATCATACGTAATTTTTTACGATTTGGTAAATTAAATTACTAGATTCATGAAAAACACAAAGCAGGGCTATATTAATTCTTGTATTTTTTTAAAATTTTATTTTAGGTATTTAACATGCCCTTTATAAACCAAATGATTATATCAGCACACAAGAATTTCTATGAGCGAGAGCGAAAGGACCTATCAATTTTACCGGGAAAAGTATTTTCAAAAACCTTCCAGGTTTTTTTTTACATGCCATGATTGGCTTTATTTCCCCTCCAAAGGAGGTTGTGCAATGGATTTTCATCGCTCAGGAAAAATCCGCTGACCTAAGCTGGGTTCGAACCCACGAACATCGGCTCATGAGGCAAGAACACTTTACCAAAATACCACCGAGGTTGGCAATAATAATTTCTATAAAACAGTGAAATTTAGTGACTAAAGTGGAACTAATCAATGAATAAAAATGAAAAATTTCAACATTTTTTGCCTATTTTTCTTTTAGATTTTGTCCCACTATAAATATTGATTAAAAAAACTTAACGCAAGATGAATTATGACCCCCACCCCCTCGTAAAAAAACGCAAAAACTACTGACCCCACCTCCAAAAAACCCTTACGTACAGCCCCTTAGACGAATCGAGGATTCTAAAGCCCCATCTCTAATATATAAGGGGCCTCTCTCTCTCTCTCTCTCACTCACTTTCTCTCTCTCTCTCTATATATATATATATATATATATAGCTACATTTCACATACCTTCTTTATTGACTCTGTCCAATAACACGAATATAAAAATCATGACTATATAAACTGTATTATGTACCGTTCAAATGGCGGCCATCTTCTACGGCTCCCACCAGTGATTTTAAAATAGTCATCGCCGAAAAATGCCAAGAAAAGAAAAATGCTCGCTTTAGTTTAATCCCCAAACTGTTGCTTGGCCCAGACAATTTGACCTTCCCCCTATTTAAAAAAAAATACTTGCAGAGGAAGATTTTTTTAACGAATTGATTCAAGAAATAGACTAGTTTATTTATAAACGCTCGAGTGGTTTGCTATTATCCTCCCCCCCCCCCCAACTCAACCATCTTTCTCGACAAACAACAGTTGAATTTGTGAATCGCACCCCCCTCCTCCCCCCCCCCCCCAGTTTTGCGTGCCGGTGTCCACATGGTATCATCCGTTATCTCGCGAGAAGGGAATGTAAATTAAGGTGAGTTCAGAAGATCACCGCTTCTGGAGCAGCGCCAGGTGTGTTTTCGTTCGAAATTTATTTGAATTTGTGTTTAATATTACGTGATCTTTTCGACCCCAGTGGTAAAATAAAGATGATAATTTTGTCTTAAAGAGCCCCATCCCGATTCGGATTAACCGTGATATTATATACGAGGCTATGCTCGAACAGGAAAACGGATCGAAGTGCGGTTTCCTGAGGTTGAAACTACTACTACTACTACTAATACTACTACTACTACTAAGTTACTACTATTACTACTAAGTTACTACTACTAAGTTACTACTACTACTAAGTTACTACCACTACTACTAAGCTACTACAACTAAGTTGCTGCTACTACTAAGTTACTACTACCACTACTACTACTAAGTTACTAATACCACTACTACTAAGTTATTAATACCACTACTACTAAGCTACTACAACTAAGTTGCTGCTACTACTAAGTTACTACCACTACTACCAAGTTACTAATACCACTACTACTAAGTTACTACAACTACTAAGTTACTAATACCACTACTACTAAGTTACTACCACTACTACTAAGCTGCTACAACTAAGTTGCTGCTACTACTAAGTTACTAATACCACTACTACTACTATTAAGTTACTAATACCACTACTACTACTATTAAGTTACTAATACCACTACTACTAGGTTACTAATACCACTACTACTACTAAGCTACTACAACTAAGTTGCTACTACTACTAAGTTACTAATACCACTACTACTAAGCACTACTAACTAAGTTGCTACTACTACTAAGTTACTACCACTACTACTAAGTTACTACCACTACTACTAAGTTACTACCACTACTACTAAGTTACTACCACTACTACTAAGTTACTACCACTACTACTAGGTTACTAATACCACTACTACTAAGCTACTACAACTAAGTTACTACTACTACTAAGTTACTACCACTACTACTAAGTTACTACCACTACTACTAAGTTACTACCACTACTACTAAGTTACTACCACTACTACTAAGTTACTACCACTACTACTAAGCTACAACTAAGTTGCTGCTACTACTAAGTTACTACTACCACTACTACTACTACTAAATTACTAATACCACTACTACTAAGTTACTAATACCACTACTACTAAGCTACTACAACTAAGTTGCTACTACTACTAAGTTACTAATACCACTACTACTAAGCTACTACAACTAAGTTGCTACTACTACTAAGTTACTACCACTACTACTAAGTTACTACTACTACTACTACTACTACTACTACTACTAATACTACTACTACTACTAACACCAATTTCTTAATTTAATCGTTATCCGTTAATTTAGACGGGCTCTAAGGTAGGGATGTAGGTAACGCGATAAAAGATAAGTGTTTTTGCCGTTTTAAAACTTTTTTTAGTCAAAATAAATAAAATATTTCTCCATAAGAAACAGAGTTTAATTTTCTTCACGAGGTGATATCAACAGTCGTTGAATATTTGTCGAGAGTGTCCTGGAATTCAAAGACAATTTTTTCTCTTCATTTAAAAAGTTTCTCTTCTAATGCTGCTCATGACAAATATTCAACAACTGTTGATATCAACATGTGAAGAAAATTAAACTTTATGTTTATACTGGGGAATTATTTGATTTATTTTGGCCAAATAATCCCAGCAAAAACACTATCCTTAGCTTACGTTCCCTGTACCCCCTCCTTAAGGGCGCCGTCTTCCAGAAGGTAAAAAACCTTCACCCTATCTTTTTATGAGAATTTGAAGGTTCAAAACCGTAAAAATAGTCCTCAAACAACTTTTTTTTTTTGCTCCGCGTCTTACTACCTATTCATATTTTAAGAATATGTATTAATTACGCCAGTGAGCTAGGAATGAGTAAAGTTGAATTTGAAGTGTACCCGCATTTGCGCGGAGAGATAGTGGAAACCTATTTTTTTAAACACCCTCAGTACACCCGACAGGGATTTGAACCCCGATCTCCCTGTCATCGGGTGTCGAGTCTATTGAGAGTGACGCCTTAGACCATGTTACATGGTTTTAAACAGCTTAAATTTATACTGTGGGCACATTTACCAAATGAATGTATTGATTTAAAGAAGGTTCTATCCATCTTTCTATAATTTACATTACTCTATGTCATAAAACTGAGGTAATTTTAGGATGTAATCCTATATAGGGGAAAATTTATTTCAATTCTTTTAATAGCAGTAGATGTAGTTGTCTGCTTGTATCTTGCTTTGTATACTCTTGCGCACTGATCGAGTCGGTTGGTTTAGGCGCATGTGCAATGATTGCGTCGGTTGGTTTAGGTGCATGCGCAATGATTGAGTTGGTTGGTTTAGGCGCATGCGCAATGATGGAGTAGGTTGGCTTGGGCGCATGCGCAATGATTCAGTTGGTTAGTTTAGGCGCATGCGCAATGATTGAGTAGGTTGGCTTGGGCGCATGCGCAATGATTCAGTTGGTTAGTTTAGGCGCATGCGGAATGATTGAGTTCGTTGGTTTAAGCGCATGCGCATTGATTCAATTGGTTAGTTTAGGCACATGCGCTTTCCCAAGCCAATGTTGTCACGCAGAGAAAGCAAAGCTGAGGTTGTTTCAATTTGCACCGAGCGGACAACGCCGATGAAGCCGTAGATCTTGTGTGGTGGGTGATTGATTGGCTTAGAGCTTCAGTCACGTGATTCTGCTTTTATTTATTTTTTGTGACGAACGTGTGAATCCACAGTGACACGACAGGATTGCTCTCGCGGATTGTGTGAACCCAGCCTAGCCTCCCCCCCCCCCCTCTACGCCTTGTTGCCGTCTGTCCCAAGAGCATGCGAGGTTCAAGCCGAGAGTTTTAAAATAGCCACGTGGTGGCTGTACATAACACATCGCCCATTAATCGCCGACTGGTTAGCGGAGGGCGCGCTCGGACACAAGAGGGAGACGGGATGACTTCGCGTCATTTAGTTGATCCCCCCCCCCCCCCCCCCCGCCGTCACAAAACCTCACTAGCTTCTCGAGAAAGTTGAAATTCTTCCAAGGTCTTTTTATTCAGGATCGGCAATCAATTTATCTCGCGGGCGTCTCTGTGCATTCATTAGTTTGACCGCAAGGACAAAAGACGTTCTAAATTAAAAAAAAAAGTCTTGTTTGTTACGCGTTGCCAACAGCCGTTTAATTTATTTTATTGAGTGCTAAACGTATTTATAGAACAGTTTTTTTTGGGAGGGGGGGGGAACCTTTAAAATAAGAAATATGTTTTTTTTTTCTTCATTCACCGCGTCTTAGTAACCCATTCGGTTTATACGCTTATGTGCTAATTAAGGTAATGGGTTTGGGATATGGAAAGATTAATTTAAAATAAGTGTATCCGCATTTGCACAGAGAAAGAGTGGGAAAACCGTTTAGGGAAAAATCACCCACCCTCAATGCATCCGACCGGAATCGAACCACAATATCCCTGTAATTGGCAGTCTAGTCTCTATTGCGAGAGTAGCGCCTTAGACCATGTGGCCACCAAAGTGGGTGTCATTCGTATTCTTACACTAATCCTGTAGGAATGTTGTAGGTTGAGTTTCAAAGGAAATGTAGCCACATTTGTTTGTAATAATAGTGGGAAACAGATGAACAAAACCGCGTCTCGCTAACCCGTTCGTACAATCTATATATTTACACTAATCCGATGAATATGAGTTATGTAGTTTTAGTGGAAATGTAACCACAATTGCGTGGAAGGAGAGTAGGAATCTATTTATTAAAAAACTCAGTAGCCTACATTAAACTGGGATTAAAAAAACTCTACCTCCCTCAACACTGGCAATCCAGTCTATTGGGAAAACTGACGTCTTAGACCATACAACCACCAATGCAAGTAGCAATATAGTTGAATATAAAGTTATTATATCCACTACTGGTTGTCTAGGTGGTCTAGGGTTGCTTGAAACCCCTAAACTTGTGTATCACTCGTCTTTAAAACACTAGTTGTGGAACACCCTATACCTTGTATCACTTGTCTTGTAAAACATGAGCTGGGAAACACCCTATACTTGTCTTGTAAAATACTAGTTGTGGAACACCCTATACCTTGTATCACTTGTCTTGTAAAACATGAGCTGGGAAACACCCTATACCTTGTCTTGTAAAATACTAGTTGTGGAACACCCTATACCTTGTATCACTTGTCTTGTAAAATATGAGCTGGGAAACACCCTATACCTTGTCTTGTAAAACACTTGTTGTGGAACACCCTATAACTTGTATCACTTGTCTTGTAAAACATGAGCTGGAAACCTATACTTGTCTTGTAAAACACTTGTTGTGGAACACCCTATACCTTGTATCACTTGTTTTGTTGAACACTGTTGTGAAATACCTTACTGTGAACTAAGTCCGGCCATATTATCTTGTTTTAATGACCTTTTGTCTTTTAGACATTTTGTGTTCACTTACGTCTTATATAACCGAAAACATTTCAGATGATTTATTTCAACAACTGAGCTAGTCTTTGTTACAAAAGGACAATATAGACAACTTATCCCCCCAGTGGCGCACCAATTAGCAGTCAAAATATTATAATGCTTTGAAAGATGTTTTGAGCAATTTATGACCGGACATCACGGGCCGATAAATTCAGTTATTTTCGCTTCATATGAGAAACACACACACACACACACAGTGCCGGATTTGAGGGGGGACGATTGCCTCGGGCTCCCCCACAAGAAAGAAAACAATAATTTTAATTTTAAATTGTAGATATTATATACTGCTACCATTCCAGTGGCGGCGGGACTTTATTTGCGTATAGAAGGCCAAGCAATATATATATATATATATATATATGGA
Source organism: Timema podura (assembly GCA_033556935.1). Taxonomy (NCBI): domain Eukaryota; kingdom Metazoa; phylum Arthropoda; class Insecta; order Phasmatodea; family Timematidae; genus Timema; species Timema podura. The sequence continues at coordinate 81,177,243 of JAVRXN010000011.1, forward strand.
CTTGCCTTCCACCCCCACCTCCACCCTCCTCCCCTCCACCATAAAGATTTGAAAATTTTATGTCTCTAAAATCTATTTTGGGTGAACCTCCCCCAAGATTTGAAAATTATATTATTATTATTATTATTATTAACTATTTGTAGTATTCTAACCCAACATTTTTTGAAATGTGGCTGCTTCCAGAAGAAATTTGGAGTGGTTCTCCTTCAGCAATTTTTTTAAATATATATTTTCCGACATTAGAGTAAAGAGAACATATGCGTATAACCTGAACAGGCAGTGGTGCTAAAATTAATAAATAAACGGCTTGCCGTATTAAATATATTTAAACAGATCTAGAAGCACGGTTCAATCTTGTCCTCATTTTAGTAGATTGTTTTGTTATTAGATAATTATGAGGGTTGAATCCAAATCTAGAATCCGAATATTATTAAACACGATTAACATAATAGGCCTACTTTTCTGCATTAATTCAGAGAGTAGATTTAATAACTAAATGTTTACAATTTTTGCTACGATAAATTCACATTTAAGTGTTTTTTTTTTTCGGCCTGTCTCACTTTCCATTTGGGTTACACATTTTTTTTTTAAATCCGCGTGTTAGAGCCCGTACCAGCGTTGGCCTGTAAAGAAGACGAAGGAAAACCACCACTAAAAAATCGAATATGGAGAACAGTCCTAAAATACATTCACGACCTTAGTTTACTTGGATGACAGCTCAAAAAGTTACTAGAAATAGTCCCTAATATATCCCTACGCCAACAGCTGACACATTGTCACTTTGGATAACTGCAATGAAAACCGATGGTAATATATGAATTTGATAGTAACCACAGTAATTTAGGCAAATATTATTTATATATTTATTTGAGGTCGGGCAAAAAGCTTATTTATCGTTTTATTCACTCAAAAATATTATTATTAACAACACTTTCCCAAAAGGTCTAACGAACATAGCTTCAAAATGGCGACCGACGAATTTAAACCACGTGATTGTTGAACATGACGGAAACAAGTTCTTTACAATGATGCACCCACGCAGTGGATACAAATATTTTATTCAGTTAAATATTTCGAAATACGATAAATAATCATAGCATAATTTATTATGTGTTAAAAAATGACAAGTATTTCTCTTTTCCAAGTAAATACGATGCCCGTATTAAAAGGTATTAATGTGTGCACTATATTACACATTACAGATACAATCCAAAACGAATAATAAATAATTTTAGTTATGTTTAAAATGTTGTTTCGAATTGTGTAAAAAGAAATTATTAAAAGTAATGAAATGGTGTGAGAAAACTTAAGTTTACTTTATTTTAAATGTAAAATATAGCATGTAATTAAAAAAACTTAGCATTTATAACAAAACAATGATATTTTACAAGTGTTGGCAACTCAAAACCTAAACATATGATTTTAGAACTGTCATCCAGGTAAAAACCTATCATCAAAAGACTTTACAGAGTTCCCTGAGCGGGATTCGAACCTTAATAAACACATAAACACCTTCCTGGTCAGAGGTGAGACCAAACCAGTCGCATTCGCTGGCGCTGAACCGGTTTTTTAGTACCGTTTCTTTCCTGAGGGCGATATTATGATGATGATAAAAACCCAACAAGAACGAATCTCCTCCGCGAACATAAAAACAAAAGTAGTTTTTAAGTTATGTGGAATGTAGTGTTTTTCAAGCAGTGCGTGGGATTGGTATGCTGTCTGTCGGTAAGTGTACAAACTGTCGCGTTTTTCTTAAATTATTATTTTGTACAGTGTCAGTCATAAAAAGTGGCCGGCCAGCAGTAGTCAAGCCACCGCGTCTTCTGAATATCAAATGGGAGATCCATTGTGTCCAGATCTTAAAAAGTACACTTCCGCATGCCGCCTCGGTCAGCGAGAAAGTTTCAATCGCTGACAGGTCACACGGCTTAAAAATAGTGGGAACTACTGATTCTTCGCTGCCCGTCAACGTTCATGCAATAATAATAGCTATGAAACTTTCCAAGGTAAGAGGATAGCTCGCTGCTAATTCTCAAATATCTTAATTTTTCTGTTTGAGCACATTAAAAAAATTACTGTATTTGTTAGAAAAAGGTTAAATAAAGAGCCCTTTTTCATCAAGACTAGTGTCACAGCTTTGCAAATAGGCTTAAAGAGTCGTTGAAAATGAACTAATGTCATATTTTCACACAATTCATTTCTATTAATAAAACATAAATTATAGGGTTTTTAAGGAATCTTTCGACTTTATTTGGCATGAACCCTATTTTGAAATGACGCATTGTGTAAGTAAATATCGCGTTATAGTTAAACGTCTGCACGGCAATTTCTCGCTTATAGAGGCCCTCTTAAAATTTAGTGGTTACGCCTAACCCTTCAGGTAGAGTCATTAGCAGAGAGGACATGCCCTATCCCCCAGTAATCTGCCTAAATGATAACTCTTATTATAATTAGGCGTTATGTCTTACGACAGCTCCATTCCTTTTGTCGTGATTTATACCCGAATGCGTCCTTCTTCTACCTCCTCCATAAGCTCCCAGAATTTTCTTCTTTCCTTCAAGTATCTAAATATTTGAATCCTCCTTCTTCCTAGGCTCCTCTTTCCCTCAACCTTTCCTTCTATGACGTCGTGCAGAAGACAGTTCCTCCTAAGGATATGTCCAATCCAGTTTGCTTTGTATCAGATAATCACATCCAAAATGGTTCTATTTTAACCCTCTCTCCCTTAGGACGTCTTCATTTTATCACCAGGTCTGGCCACCTGATCACGCAAATTTTGAGGTTGATATCGTGTATTTTCATTTTCCACCCATATTTTTTTATATTCAGTACCCCCCACCACCACACTGAGGATAACATGTCGTGAGTATAATTGTGTAAGTGAGGATAACAAGGTTGGTCCTTACACCACAATGAGGATAATGAGGATAACTTTTCTCCAAGTGAAATGAGGATTACTTAGCAGTGTGGTGGCTTTATAGTACACTGAGGATAGTGGGAATAACCTTTCTTTGAGTGAAATGAGGTTAACTGTTTCAAATTAAATGAGGATAGCTACATTTTGAGAATAGATTTTCCCTAGGTAAAATGAGAATATCGAAGTATAATGAGAATAAGTTTTGAGGATAGCTTATAAAATTATTTGTTGTAAGCTCTTTCATAATAGTGAGGATAACAAGGTGAGGATAATTTATGCTCCAAGTGAAATGAAGATACCTTCAAGGCCGTAGCCAGCCAATAATTTCAGGGGGGGTTTGGTGGGCCATCCCCAATTGCCGGAGGCTAGAAAAAATTATAAATGTTAAACAGTTCTAGAAGCTATCTGAATTGTTTTTCATGGGCAAATTCCCTACCTAATGGCGAAGGCTAGAAAAAAATTCTAAATATTAAAAACCTCTAGAAGCGCTCTGAGTTTTTTTTATGGTAACACAGCCCCTAATTTGTACTTGTACCTTAATTTTGATATTGTTTGAACCATAAATAAAGCCATATATATTGTCTTAGTAAAATTTGGAGGGGGGATTGTTTGACCCCTCACCCCACTACGGCCTTGGATACCTTTGTTTTGTTTCAAGATAAGTTAGGATACCTTTGCCCCGGGTGAAATGAGGATAACAAGGTTGGGAGGATGATACAGTAGGCATAGCGAGGATAGTTTTGCTCCAAGTGAATAGCTGTACTAACATTTAGTACGAACGCTTAGGTACAGAAAGGGTTTCTAATTTATTATGAAGAGCTAAAAGGAGTACGAAGCTCAACATGTGGTTCACAGGCTTTTTTTTAGCCGAGTGCCCACTTCTGAGAATTGAATGCTGGGTACCCCCTCACCCCTCCTCACCCAAACCCGTAAAGTTTAATATAGTAAGAATGCTGAAAGCAGCGATAGTTATTCTTACATCCATGTTACATTGTACAATCATATTTAATTTTATTTAAAACTAAACTATTGTTATTAATATTTATAAACACTTTTTTCGTGGCGTAACTAATAATCCTTGGGAATAAAACACACGTTTAAGACATAACATTGGGTGACCTGGCGGTCTAGGGGTAAGGTGTCGGACCTCTGTGCTGGGGGTCCGGGTTCAATCCTCGGTCCTGACACAGATTTATCTGATTGCCAAACCCTTCCTTCACCTCTGACAAGACGTGTATTAATCACAACTTGTGAATGTGTGGAATGCCAGGCCTCCACCGTGGTTCGGATCCCACGTTAAATTGTATGTCCTCCATTTCATCTCACAATCACCCTACCATTACACATTAGCTAAGTGCGTATAACCCAACGGGTAGTAAGACGCGGTGCTAATAATAATAACAATAAGACATATACTTTATGTTAAATGTTTACTAACATAATGACAACATTATAGAACCAATAAAATATATTAAAATAAATTTAAAAACCCTTTTGTACAAATATTGTGTTGCCTTCTACTATTAACATAAAATGATTGATATAAAAAAACCTTCCCCTACACCTCATATACAATTTAACGCCCCCTTGAAAACACCCCTCCCTTCCCAACCCAAATTTAGGAAATACCGAGTTCGCGCTATACTCTCGTGTTAGGACCTAGACTAGACTGCCAATGACGGGTAGATCGAGGTTCGAATCTCGGTCGAGTGTACTGAGGGTGGTTTTTTTCCAAACTGGTTTTACACTCTCCCTTCATGCAAATGCAGAAACATTATTATTTATCTAGCACCACGTCTTACTACTCGTTCGGGTCATACGCTAATGTGTTAGGAATCAGGAAGGTTTAATTTTGAGGAAGTGAACCCGAATTTGCGTGAGGGAGAGTGGAAAAACCATTCAGGGAAAACCACCCCCAGTTCATCCGAGTGATATTCGAACCTTGATCTCCCCATCCTCGCAGTCTAGCTCAACACGAAACTACAGTAGCGCGTTAGCTAACTTCGCCACCGAGGCGGGTGAGTGCGGGTACATTTCCTCTAAATATAATCTTTTCCCAATCCTTAAAACCATTAGTACATAAACGTAGATGTGGTGCTAAAAATCAGAGGGGTAGGCAGGCACACGACCAGAGCAAGTTTGGTGAACACAGTTTCAGAAGAATCCGAATTTCTCACAGGTATTCTGCCTGTCTTAGACTCTTACGAGTTTAGCAGGATTTAAACCAGGACCTAGTTGTTCGCGGTCACGGCGAGGCCCCACATCGCTAGTCCGGAGCACCGCCTTCTAACGGGTCCCCCCTTGCTGTATGCTCTGTTAGAATCGCTAATGGACCTCTCGCTAGTTGGTGGGGTCACCCAACCCCACCTAGCGCTCATCACAACAAAATGGATTTTAAAAATATTTAAATTAAATAATTATTAATTACTAAATAAAAAAATAACATTTATATATTTTATCTAATAGATTTTTTACCACCGCGTCTTACTACCCGTTCGGGTTATATGCTCATAAACTAATTACGCTAATGGTTTTAGGGATTAGGGAGGTAATATCTACAAGAAATGTACCCACATTTGCGTGGAGGGAGAATGGAAAACCATCTTGTAAAAACTAGCCTCAGTACAAACGACCGAGATTCGAACCTCTATCTCTCCGTCATCGGCAGTCTAGTCTACTTTGAGAGTAGCGCCTTAGACTATGCGGCCACTGAAGCGGATAATCCCCCCCCCCCCCGCGCCTATTTAATGACATCATTCTAATCACAAAGCCTCCTATACAAGTTACCTTAATTTCCCGGGCATTTAGATATTAATTTAATGATCAATCAAAATATGTGGAGTTTTGGGCTTTTCAGAGTTGAAAATGTCAACTTATAAACACTGTTTACATGTTTTTATGTATAGGGCCATAGAGAATAGTTTTTATGTATAGGGTCATAGAAAATAGTTTTGTGTTCATCCCATTGAACACCAAACTCGTGTATTCTTCAAGGTTAAATATTGAATAAACTAAAGTGCCTGTGTAGGTAGCTAAGATAGTACAAATCAGATATTGCGCTTAGGTTAAATATTGACAAAACCTTTAACAATACACGAGTTTTGTGTTTACTGGAATAATCACAAAACTATTTTCTATGGCCCTATACATATTTAGACTTGTAAACGTGATTTAAAAGTTGACATTTTCCACTTTGAAAAATGCAAAATTCAAGATATTTCTGTTGATAACTAAGAAAAATAATATTCAGTAACCCATTTTAAAAAAATAGTAGTTAAAACAAAAATCCCTCCCCCATGTCGATTAAAGCTAGGCGGGTCACAAAAGTTTGTCGTTGTAAAAATTGGTTCACAGTTCTAAAATGTTTTGGAATTAAGACCTGGTGGTGTATTCCTGAGTATATTCATAGCCATCTCGAATAGTTTGTCCATTTAATTTTGCAAAGCAAACCACTCTAGATGCTTACAAATGCACTCAGGAATACATACCCCTGGTTTACTTAATGTTATTTCGAAGTTATTGATAATATATCTCAAAAGTGACAGCTGTGGATGACACGTTTTGATGTACGAGTAGACTACATAAAACATTTGGAGTAACTTTCTTTGTTCCATTATAATACTTAGGGTAGGCCTAAGTTCGCTTTGTGTGAATAACAGAAACATGTTTCTTTTATTAACTTTCTTCATTATCTAAAGCACGCTGTATAAACTTGTTTTATTCTTGGCACACATCATGTTTGATGAGTTCTACAAAGTATAAACAGTATTTCAATGTTTTTCAAACTGGAGTACGTGAATTCCCACTAGAGTTTCATTTAAAGTAAGATTTTATTTTTTGATCATAGCAGAGGTATGATCAACAAATTAATTCAAGAGTTTCAAGTGATGCACTGTAGCCTACTTTAATAAGAATTTCTTTCCCTTTGCCGTAGAGTCCAGTTTTCATATGAAGGTCCTTTTTAGAATTACAAAAAACATTTATTTTTAAACCAAAAGTGATAGCATTTTATCATTTTAACTATATTATTTTATTGCAATGGAAAAAAAAAATCTCTCACAGGTGACAGAGCGAGGGACTAATTTTTTTTTGTCCTATTATGAGAAATTAAATATTGTAGCTAATTTTTTTCTATAAAGATTTTTTTTTCAAGAAAACTTACCTAATTCACTCGAAAACTTTTGACAATACGAAGAATACTTAAATCTTATGTCAATACACATAAACCTATCAATGTATTCGAAACATGCCTAATTCTTGTAAACTAATAAGTATTATTTCATTACTTTGATTGAAAACAATTTATACCTCTTCTAATGAAACTCCTGAAGTAGATTGTCACACAATTAGATCTAAATTGGAAGCTACCGGGAGTTAGACCTATCTCAACGACCCACTTTAATGGCCACGTGGTCTAACGCGCTACTCTCGCAGTAAACTAGACTGCCGATGACGGGGAGATCTGAGGTTTGAATCTCGGTCGGGTGTACTTAGAGTGGTTTTTACTAAATGGTTTTCCACTCTCCTTCCACGCAAATTTGAGTACACTTCCTATAAATAAATATTCTAGATTTAAGTCAGTTAATAAGTCGTGTGTTGATATAATCAGTCAGTTCAAAAATTGCATGTTAATTACTTCAAATAAATTGAAAAATAAAAAAATTTGCGGATGAATACATGAAAAAAAAATCTAGTAGTTTTTATAGCTGCCATATAAAAGATTTATGCTAAGAAGATGGACTGTAGCTTACCACTAAAACTTTAATAATATTTGTAACGACCTTTTATACTTATACAAAAGAGCAGGCATTTGTTCTATTTTTAGGAGAAATGAAAGGAGTACGGGCCTGGAGAGAGTTAGGGAAACATTGGTCGAAATAAGTGTTCAGTTCTGAGCTATGCGAGGACATCTTAGGTGGTACGTGAAATTTAAAAAATACATCAACACACACACACATATTTTAATTAATAGGCCTACAAAAGATATATTTCTCATTAAAGTTAGAAATTAATAATTATATATACGTAATACATTAGGATACATGTAATTTTTTTAGCACTTCGTCTTACCACCCATTCGGATTTTACTCACATGAGCTAATTACGCTAATGTGCTAAGGATGAGGAAAGTTGAATCTAGATAAAGTGTACCCGCATTTGCGTGGAGTAAGAATGGAAAATCATTCAGGAAAATCCAACCTCAGTACACCCCGACTGGGATTCAAACCCTAAATCTCCCAGTCATCAGCCGTGTAGTCTAGTGTGAGAGTGACGCTCAAGGGGTGGTCTAGTTTATTCAAAGTGAGTGTACCATGCTACTCTGGTGGATAAAAAAGGGGGGAGGGTGGTTCCCAACTCACCTTGCTGACTCCTGTTGACGCCCGGCGCCGCGTGGACAGATCCGACCTCTGTCTCCAGGTGGAGCGCCTGGGACGACGCCGACACCATGAGGACGCAGGTGAAACAAGTGACGGTCGCAGCCGTCGCGACGCCGACACTTAGCTCCTTCTTGCCCACCACCATTTTCTTCCTCTTCCGCGTTCCTTAGCTTACCCCCTTTCCGTCCCCCTAACCCTAAAAAAAACTCCACAGGGACCCCGATGTCACCCTACCGTATTCACATCTTCCGGGCGAGGATAAGTCCAGGAGAAAGGAGAAACTCTTTAGGTTAAGTATTGCGTCACCGCCGTTTGTACTAATTAATAAAATAAAATAAAAACTCTTAGCAAAATGTATGCAACTTCTCAACACTAAAAAGTTTGTACTTGTAGTTCAAAACAAAAACTCCGCTTTTCAATCAAAAAAAAAAAAAACTTAAAATACTTCAATTAAATCACAGAAAATGTCCAAAAGATTTCAATAACTTTCTTTAATTTAATTAAAATTAAGATGATGTAGTTTCTTAAATAGCTATGAACGTACGTACACAGTAAATAATTGTTTGAGAACCGATTTATTTTTATCTTAAAGGTAGAAGAAACTGTTCAATTTTTTTGATTTTATACAGTTCATTCAGTGTCTTGTTTAAATATGTATATATATTATACGATGCACAAACCGTAAAAAAATAAATAAAAAATATACATCTATGTATAGAGTTCAGTGACACGCGTACAACTTATTCCCGGAGTGAAGAGGGATAACTAACTACGTCACCATCCGTCTCTGGCGCCAGCTCACTCCCGACTGAACTGACAAGATAACAGAAAAATACACAACTCCGCTCGCCTCATGGGACCGCCTCTCCCCTCCCTTCTTCTGTTTTCCCCTCCTCTGTCGCTTCACAGCTACTAGTAACTCCCCACCCCCATCTCGGTCCCCAACCAACTCAACCATCCTTCTTCTTCCTATCCTATCCAGGCCGCAGGGCCCCCCAGAAACTTGCTGGCATGCCACAGATTGACTCGGCTCTTTATTTCAACTCTTCGCCCCCCCCCCTTTCTACTTATCCATTCACCCCTCCTCAAACTCATCCTATTAAAAAAAAAGACAAAAAAAAGTCTTGCTGAGCACCTTAGACCATCTTCTCTTAAAAACCGGTCAAAGATAAAGAAAAACCCCCCCTACCCCTTCGCCCTCTTCTCGTTAAGTACATAAAGTAGTAAAACGCTAGCCTTTCCTCTTCAAAATCAGCCGCCGACTTTTTGTTTTTCATTTAAAAAAAAGCTAATGTCAAAAAAAAAAAAAGAAGATATAAGCGTAATAGCTTCGTCAATCTATAAATTGTTTTATTTTTGTAATACGTTCATTTATTTTTTTTTGCGTCCTAAATTAGAAAATCTTTCTAATCGTAATACTTTTTTATTTCGAGAAAGTAATTTTTTTTCTATTTGTTTGAAATATCCGCATTTAAAAAACGTAAAAAAAAAGCGTAGGGAGGATTAAAGTAAAGTTTTATAGAAAATGTATTCGCAATTTACGTTCAGTAAGAGTAACAAAACATTTGGGAAAATCAACCCAAAGTACACCCGGCTGGGTTCGAATTCCAATCTCGTTGTTTACGAAAAAACCAGTATAAATGAACCTGGTATTTATCTAGTCAGGAACGAGGCAGTGAGCTAAAAAAATTGAAACCCATAGTCAGTTGACCTAAAGTAATTTTGCATAAAAATTTATTTCTCCAAAAGTCAGTTGACATAAAGCTACTTATCCTGAAATGAATTTCGAATAAGTACAAATCGACTTTTTTTAACTTCACGAAATTTATTGGGCCAGATTACTTTTGGGACAACTGACGTGTAGGCCTACCTATCTAGTGCCACCGATTCAGGTATGAAAAATGAAAACAAATGTATAACCACGAGTTAAAATTATTAGCTATGCCATCAGAGCATTTGCTATATGCTTTCTAAAGTCCTTAGTTAAATTCTCAGCTATTACCCACAATTTATTAAATAAATAAGACTGATTCCCCTTCATTGGGTGGCAAACTAACGTTCTTGGATCCGGTTGTTGTGTCTGTGTTATAAAATAAACGATTGAAACGTCGCTTTTAGCTCGTTAAAGTTATTAGATGCGTAGATAACAACATTTGGGATTGAAATCTCTCCACCGCTTGACGCGTTGCTAGTACTTGTCGCGTTTGGGCGTTGATACCAACTTATTGGCGCGAAATATTTGTCTTCTTTAAGTAGTCTAACTCAACTGAATTAAGTTTCCTGTGTTTAAGAAAATAATTGTCACTGATTGTTATTTAATGGTTTTTTTTTATGATGGGGATGACACTTATTAATGTTCATTTGGGCTAGCTGAAAAATTAAATTAATTTGAGGACACAAAAATGAGAGAAATTAATTTAAAATAAAATCCCCTGCATTCTAGTGAAAAGAAGTTGGGAAAATCATCTCAAACACATTCGACTTGAATATCAAACCAGTTTGAACATACCAATCAAAATCGCTTGCGCTGCTGGTTTTACTGTTTACCAGTTACCTACCAAATTTATTATTAAAGCTACTACTAGCTTCGGTGACCACGTGGTCTAACGCGCTACTCTCGCAGTAGACTAGACTGCCAATGACGGGGAGATCGAGATTCGAATCTCGGTCGGATGTACTTATGGTGATTTTTTGCAAAATTGTTTTCCACCCTATCTCCACGCAAATGTGGGTGCACTTGCTATAAATATAACCTTCCTAATACTTAAAACCTTTAGTGTAATAATTAGTACATAAGCGTACAATCCGAACGGGTAGTAAGACACGATGATAAAAAATATATTAGCGCTACTTTTATCAAGTGAGTCATTTTAGACTTATCTTACAAAATAACTTATTAGTGAGCAAGGTAATTTAGTAAATAAATACACCATCATTTGCCTGGAAATTTAACCCCCTCCTATATTATTGGGTATGATACGATTAAAAACCAACTCAAACTAGCTTCTAAAGACATTTAGTTTAAAAAAAATATATCCAAGTGTGGAGCATGCAAATTTCCAAAAAAATTAAAAGTCTCAAATTTAAAAAAAAAGTAAAACGCTGCTTTAAAAAAAAAAGGCCTCAAGAGGGATACAATTGCCAAACATTTCCCACGATATGACCTCAGTCGGACCCCCTTTGGCTTAGTGGGGAAGGGGGATAAATTACCTCAAAATAACCTTTTTGGTGTAATTCTCTCCCCCTCTCCTCTCCTATACATATAAGGTTCTGCCAACACTGCTCCATTGTACCCTATACATATTCGAACTCTGTCCTTCCAAGTCAAGAGTCAGACGTGCTAACTGTTAGCCTAAATTTCTCTCTATGTGTTTTTATAAAAACGTATAGAACAAAAGGTTGTACATCCTAATTATGTTGATAACGTGTCCAAGAAACGGGTGGCCAGTCCAAGTTAATGACCTTGCGATGATAAGGTAGATTTCAGCCGTGTTCTCGATTACCAAAGTGTTGCATAGTAATGAGGTGTTATTTCAGTCCATTGTTATTGTAATGTTACGTACATTCTTAGGAACGTTGTCAAGCCATTAGAAACTAGCTAGTCCTATTTTCATAGACGAGCCTTATATGACAGATAGAAAAGTTTCTACAGTCCAATTTTACAGGAAATATTTTCTCTGACAGCTAGAAAAGTTCTACAGACCAATTTTCACAGGAAATATTTTCTCTGACAGCTAGAAAAGTTCTACAGTCCAATTTTCATAGGAAGAGGCATATCCCACAGCTAGAAAAGTTACTACAGTCTAACATTAATAGGAAGAACCGTATCTGATTACTACAGTCCAACTATAATAGGAAGAACCGTATCTGACAGTTGTAAAAGCTACTAGAGTACATTTGTCATAGGAAGAGCCGTATCTGACAGCTATAAAAGTTACTACAGTCCAACTTAATAGGAAGAGCCGTATCTGACAGCTAGAAAAGTTACTACAGTCCAACTTTAATAGGAAGAGCCGTATCTGACAGCTAGAAAAGTTACTACAGTCCAACTTTAATAGGAAGAACCGTATCTGACAGCTAGAAAAGTTACTACAGTCCAACTTTAATAGGAAGAACCGTATCTGATAGTTAGAAAAGTTACGACAGTCTAATTTTAATAGGAAGGGCCTTATCTGACAGCTATAAAAGCTACTACAGTCAAATTTTCATAGGAAGAACCTTATCTAACAGCTATAAAAGCTACTACAGTCAAATTTTCATAAGAAGAACCTTATCTGACAGCTATAAAGCTACTACAGTCAAATTTTCATAGGAAGAACCTTATCTAATAGTTATAAAAGGTTTTTTTAAGCACCGAGTCTAACTAAAGTGTGTTAAATATTATGAAGGTTTAATAAAGAGAAAGTGTACCCGCATTTCTACGTAGAAGACATTTTCTTATAGTTTAAAAAGTATATATTTAAAATCCACAATGATTATGGTAAATATTCAAGAAATGTTGAAATTACTTTTTGTAAAAATTTAAACTAAACGTTTCTAATGTAGCAATATAGTGTGTATTTTGTACAAAAATGTTTTTTTGTTATAATTTTTTTTTCAACTTGGATCCTTTGTCCCCATAACCTCTAGACCCCAAACATGAGAGGGTAGTCAAAGAGTCAAATATCCACCACGTCACGAGCTGTTGATGCAATGTTGCATAATTGAGTGGTGGCAGCATCATCGTCCCATGACGTGACAGCTCAAGTCTCGACCGGTCGAATTATGTTATCAATCCTAGGGTTCATCGTTTGCAGTCCACAGGTTGTATTTTATCATGGCCTTGTCACATTCTTCAAAGTGTGCCCGTCTTGTTGGAGCTGAGTTACAGTCCAATTTTCATAGGAAAAGCCTTTTAAAAAATACAAACATTTTACTGTGGTCAATATTATAACCTCCTTCCTTCGACCTCTGACAAGACGTTATTAATCACAACTTGTGAATGTGTGGAATGCCAGGCCTCCCCGTGGTTCAGATCCCACGTTAAACTGTAGGTCCTCCATTTATCTCACAATCACCCTACCACTACACATTAGCAGTGAGTGCGTATAACCGAACGGGTAGTAAGACGCGGTGCTAATAATAATATAATATAATAAATAATAATAATAATAATAATAGTAGGCTGCTTTGGTGGTCACGTGGTGTAACGAGCTACTCCCACAGTAGACGTGACTGGGAGATCGAGGTTCGAATATCGGTTGGGTGTATTGATTTTTTCCCCCAAAATTTTATTCCTCTCTCTCCCTCCATGCAAATGCGGGTACACTTCCTCTAAGTATAACCTTCTACTCCCTAAAACCATAGAGTAATTATACATAAGCGTATAATACGAACAGGTAGTAAGACGGGGTGATAAAATAATTAATTAAAAACATTGTAATGTTATTCTTCTCACAGTTCAATTTGGTAGACATACTTGTAGTTTTTACGGCTCGCGGTTAATTCCCTGCGGAGGGAAACATATTTGAAATATTATTTGTTTCTTGACACGGGTTCATTTACATGTGGGTTAGTTAATTTTAGGATATTTTATCAGGTTATAAATGAAATCCCTAATGTTTTTTTAAATTTAAATGTTTATTCAGCGTTATTGCGGTACTGAACAGGGTGAATACGTGATCAGATATCACACTTGCTGCTATTTCACTTCTTAGGAAATTGAGGAGGGTTGAAATGTGATTGGATCTAGATTGTTCCAATCTAGTCACCGAAGCGGAATAATTACGGTCCGAACTCAGGTCAGGTCTGCTCTGCTCTGGACTATCACACGAGTGTTTTAATCTAGTTTTTTTTTTTCAATCAGGCTGTTTACGAAGATTTTGCTTCTAGCATGTTCGAATAACGTGATGCAATCATCCTCGTCTTTAACCCCCCTCCCCCCTCTCTTTTCCTTCGAGAAGATTTTGCCTGGGTGACCGATAGAGACATAAGGAGTTTGACACCACTATAAATTTACTGCGAAATATAATGTAAATTAAATAAATATTGAATATTATTATGTTGATCAGATCTTATTATCACAATTAATTGGCTAAAAGGAATGTATAAAATATAATCATTATCACATTGATAACATTTTATTGTATGATTATTCTTGTTTTATAGGTATTGGTATTAGCTATCAAAAGTAAAGCTGTATATCACGTGACTTGAAAGACGTCACTCTCGCAATAAACTAGACCGCCGATGACGGAAAGATTGGAGTTCGAGACCCGATCGTATGTACTGAGAGTGGTACTTTCCTAATAGTTTTCCACTATGCCTCCACGCAAATGTGGGTACGCTTCCACTAAATTCAACCGTCCTCATACTCAACACATTGGTGTGGGTTGGTATTTTTGGTACGAACCCAACCGGGTAGTAAGACACGGCGCTAAGCAAAATAATTGACAGCATTTTTTATTTTCTCTTGGTGTTATTACTTTTTCTCGGCCTTTTGGAGAGAGAAAGTATTGTGATCCGTAAAAAAAAAAATCGAACTCGAGATAGTGATAGATGTCGACGTTTCATGACCCTCCTGAAACTGAAAAAGTAGATTTACGCGATTGCCGTCTGTCCTATCTTGGTCTAGAGCTGAAACTATTTTACTGATCGGGCTAAAATTGGTATCTGGGGCTTTTATGGGCTCCCTCGAGGAGTTTTTATTAAAAAATTATACATATAACCCTAAAATTAAGGGTAATTCACTGAAGGGCAAAAAGAGAAAAAAATATTTTTCTCAAAATTCTATCCAAAGGTTTTAGTTAAATTTTGTATCCACGCATTGATTAACACTTAAAACAAAATTGCAGCTTTCATTTCCCCATGTAAATTACTTTGAGGGAAGCATAAATAAACAATTTTGATCGTATCTCCGCATCTATTTAAGATACGAAATAACTTATCATTGTAAATAAAAATCTTTTATTTGAAATATATTTTTATAAAACCAATAGTTTCTGAGCTATGAGCAAATATATACTTTTATTAAGGTATCCGAAAATTTAAAATGATTGTTATGCTCTTTGGTGGACAGAGATGTCCCTCTTTTCTCAATGTTTCTGTAACAGTGTCTATTATTTCATGTATGCTCTTTGGTGGCGTGTTTCTGTAACAATGTATGTTATTTTGTTTCACAAATCTTGGTAGTTTTTTTTTAGTACATATCTCCATTTTAAGATTCGGTAAAAGTTGCGGCGCATCGTATCATTTATTTTGATAACTATCCGTAGGACAGCTAAGGTCACATGATTTGACGTGAAACTAGAAATAGTAACTTTTCTAACTGTCTGATAAAGTTCTTCCCACAAGATTTGGACTGTACCTTGTTCTATTCTTACTATCGGCGCTAAGATTACCAAGATGAATCACTAGGAGAAATACTCGTGAAGTAAACATGAGTCACATTGGCGAGGATGGTGCAAGGTTTGGGACAAGAGGGAAGACGTTGTGCTGAAGATAATGATTGTCTTCCCCCATTTGATGGCACTATAATTACACAACTCGCTACAAATTTGTTTTTTTTGTTTTTCTCCCAGCGTGTCACTTAAAACAGAATGTTCACTGTTGGCTTAGTTCAAATTGGTTCAGTTAATTTATTTAGTTGAATCATTTGCTGTTCGTTAACTACGGCTTGAAATTCAGTCATTCACCAGTTCATGACATCTACACGTATGTGAGTGACATGATATAGGTGTTACATACACAGAATGTGCCGTTTGGCATGAGGTTCATTTAAACACGTGTTCCATTTGACCTTATTTCTGAGTTATAGTCATGTTTGTACTCCAGTAATGTTGAGCTGATTAGCATTACTTTGGATTCACACCTTCGCCGAAAAACTAGAGCAGAACAGAAGCGTTGTCACGTGACGTGCTCTAAACCAATTACAAGATTTCCGCTTAATCGGCGCAAACTGTTCTGCTGAAGTTCAACTATTCTCTACTTTGTCCACTCTGCTAGAGATGTTAGGCACAGGAGAACCAATCAAATCTCAGAACCAACCATCTCAAATTAGTGTGCATGCGCTCTACAGCCAGAAGCTAGCAGACAGTTTCATTGGCCGTTGTGAGGAGATTTGAAATAACTCGTTAATGTAAAGCGTGTGTATCGATGTATTAGATTGTGCCACGACATGGCGTTATAATTTGAAAACATACATTGGGAGAATGATCTAAAATATATGTATATCTACTAGAAAATAAAAGATGTTGATAATCAGCTGTTTTAAAGCGTTGCAATGCATCATGGGTCAACTTTAAATATGTTAATTACTGCGCAGATTCTGCTTTCTATTTTTCGGTGAGCGTGTGAATCAAGCATTATAGGAAGTGCTCAGAATGTCCACCGGCCTGAATGCGAGCCTACTACAATCGTCGTGTCGTAGAACGCCGCACTTTTTCAAAAATACACTGCTTGTATTCAGGCTGAAGAAGGCCATTTTGAGCATTTCCCATAATGCTAAGCAGCTCCACATTACTGGAGTATAAACATGACCATAGGCCAGTTTCATAGTCATACTTAGTACGCCTTAAGTGCGGCGCTATACTAAATACAGGACACCTACATACACCAGAATAGAATGGGTCAGTTCCACGTATGACCTGTCAAGGGTGTCCTGAAATTTAATGAACACTTTTTCTCTTCATTTAAAATGTTTCTCAACCAGATACTGTACTAATATGCTCATAATAGATATTATTATTATTATTTTTAGCACCAGCGTCTTACTACCCGTTCTGGTTAGACGCATTTACGCTAATGTGTAATGGTAGGGTGATTGTGAGATGAAATGGAGGACCTACAGTTTAACGTGGGATCCGAACCACGGTGGAGGTCGGGCATTCCATACATTCACAAGTTGTGATTAATACACGTCTTGTCAGAGGTGAAGTAAGGGTTTTGCAATCAGATAAATCTGTGCCGGGACCGAGGATTGAACCCTCGGACCCCCCAGCACAGAAGTCTGACACCTTACCCCTATACCACCAGGCCACCAATATTTTATTTATTTAGGCAAAAAGAAAATATTTTGCTATAAAAACTGTAAAAACCGTGGTTTTTTCCTCATGTCTTCTTTAACTCCATCTTAACCGGGGACCTCACAAGACGCGACTTGAAGCATTCTATTCGAGTAAATCTGAACAATGAGCTCATACAATAAAAGCAACCATCGTCTCATGTTCTTTTATAGGTTATGAAGTGAGATAGGAGCTCTTTGATGTCTAAAATTAGCAACCATAAATCAATTAGAATTGTTTGAAGGAATACAAGAAAAAAAAAGCTTCATTTAGTTTTTTTTTTCATTCACAGTTAACGTCGGTAACTATTTGTCTTTCTCTTTGTCTTAATTCTCTTCCTCTTCTTGAATTTTTTTTTCTTTAACCTTATTTATTTATGCTAAACCTTTTCAACCTAATTACTGACGTTATATGATTGGTAGTTCCACTTTAAATTCGAAATGTACCCCTCCCCCCCCCCTTCCCTTCCTTAAAAATCAGTTTTACAAACATCCCATAAACTAAAAGCTGAAGTTTTTATTTAAAAAAAAAAGGGTTACCCTTTAACCTGTCACGTGATAGGCTTACCGTCTTTAAACATCTCTCTGATTGGGCAATGGCTGGAAAACAAAAGATAGTGTGCATGCCTGAGCTACATAAAAATATTAATCTATCTATCCGTTTTTTTTCTATTTTTTATATATTAATTTTATTTGTTTAGCTCTTTTTTTTTTTTAGGGTGAAGCGAGGGGGGTATATTTGTGTTCCTGCCACAACACTGCAGGAGGTTTTTATACTATTATTTTCTTTGTGTGTTTGTGTTTTTTTTTCTGTAGAAGGGAAGGGGAAGAAAAGGAGTCCTGTCCATTAGTTTGTTTATTCCTTTGCTACTCAACAAAGCCATTTTACTCTTCACATTAAAAAAAACACCCCGGTCTCATATAAGTTGAGAGTGGAGACAAATAAAAAAGGATAGAAGCGCAATCCAATTTTTATGGTAAGAAATCCGTCTCCTTAGCTCAGTAAATCAATGGTGGAATTATCCACTTTGGTGGCCACATGGTCTAAGGGTGATTCCCAATCAGGGTTCAGCAAGAATTTGAAAAAAAGCTTGTTTTTATTGGTATGTCCATAATTTTTTTGACAATGTGTAAATAAATTAAGAGAATTCTTGTACCTGAAGAATATGAAGAGAAGATTGTGGGTAGTAATGTTAAAAGTGAGGTTAGTAAAAATATTTTTAAGCCAAATTCAAGTACCTAAGGACAATAATTAAAAAAAGTCTACTTTTAAGTATTCATACGTCAACTCATATAATCTGTAGCTATCACTTTTTATGGATCTCATCAATACCTAAAAAAAACACACTAATAACGTATTAAAATGTTATCAATACTGACTGATTTTTTTTAAAAAACGGTTCTTTCCATAAAAATTGGACTATATGTGAATGTGGAAACGTTTTGGCTTCAAGCGATCTCGATCTATTTTTTTTAAGTCTCGTAGTTTATTTCGAAACTAGCTTGGTAATTTATTTAATCATTTATGCTTTGATTTATTTTAAAATATTTTTAGAATGGAGGGAAAAATATATTACAGTGCAGTGGCACCCCCAAGAAAGGAATAAGGAGGAGGGGGGTAAAGAAGGTG
This sequence comes from Timema podura, assembly GCA_033556935.1. Classification (NCBI taxonomy): domain Eukaryota; kingdom Metazoa; phylum Arthropoda; class Insecta; order Phasmatodea; family Timematidae; genus Timema; species Timema podura. Next base: position 81,196,208 of record JAVRXN010000011.1, read on the forward strand.
CATGAGAGGGGAATATATCCCCTCACCTCCTTCCGAGACCGCAAATAATTTTAATAAAAGCTTAAACTATATGAAAATAAAGTTTAAATAGAAAATGAACAGTTAAGTTATGTCGAATAAATAAGCTAAATTTTAAGACCAAGCATACAAAATTGTAAAAAAGTACAGAAAAAATAGCTTAGATTAAATTGTGTGAAACCTCACTCTCCCCCCCCCCCCCCCACCACCACCACCACCTACCAACCCAAATTAAGTTTCTGAGGGGCACTACCGAAGAGGCTTCCAAACAAATCAAGAAATATGTATATAATTCTGTTTTCGTCTCTAATTCGTGAATACATTTGCGAGGCGCAAAGAAAGAAAAATAATAAGAGAAACTAACAATAATTTTAAATAATTCAGGTAGATTATTAAATAAAATGGATTGTTTAGTTGTTTCATTCCGTCAATCCTTTGAGCATGTTCGCTGTCAAGCGGAGAAACAAGATTAGGAATGAAGTTATCCGGGAAAGAGTAGGGGTACAGGGAGTACATGAGATAGTAGAGGTAGCAAGGCTGAGATGGTATGGTCATGTAATGAGGATGTTGGAGTACATGAGATAGTAGAGGAAGCAAGACTGAGATGGTATGGTCATTTAATGAGGATGTTGGAGTACATGAGATAGTAGAGGAAGCAAGACTGAGATGGTATAGGCGTGTAATGAGGATGTTGGAGTACATGAGATAGTAGAGGAAGCAAGATTGAGATGGTATGGACATGTAATGAGGATGTTGGAGTACATGAGATAGTAGAGGAAGCAAGACTGAGATGGTATGGTCATTTAATGAGGATGTTGGAGTACATGAGATAGTAGAGGAAGCAAGATTGAGATGGTATGGACATGTAATGAGGATGTTGGAGTACATGAGATAGTAGAGGAAGCAAGACTGAGATAGTATGGGGATGGAATGAGGATGTTGGAGTACATGAGATAGTAGAGGAAGCAAGACTGAGATAGTATGGGCATGGAATGAGGATGTTGGAGTACATGAGATAGTAGAGGAAGCAAGACTGAGATAGTATGGGCATGGAATGAGGATGTTGGAGTACATGAGATAGTAGAGGAACAAGAGTGAGATGGTATGAGTATGTAATGAGGTAAGAGAAGAAGATAAAATGATGGAAATGAAGTAAGTAGGAAAAATACCGCAAATGAGGCCAATAAAGAGATGGGAGGAGCAGATAACAGAAAATGTTCAAGTGAGAGTTGAAGAATGGAAGAAATTAAAGAAGGAAGATTGGTGGAAGGATAGAGGAAGATGGAGGCATTTTACTAAACTGACCGGAGCACAGACTGGAAACAGTTGATGATGATGTCAAACACTGAGTAGAAAACAGAATGTCCCTGGTGCAGAAACAGGCTCGTATTACCAAACCACTACCAAATCATTATAACCTCACTAGGTATCAGTCAATCTCAGAAAGGTTTTCTTGTCGAATGGCCTTAAAGAGTCGTTGAAAATGAGCTAATATCACATCATAAAACTCCAACTCTAGGGTTGTTAAAGAAAAAGCACCCCGTTGGAATATTTCGACTTTATTTTGGTGTGAACCATATTTTAAAATAACGCATCGTCGAATTAAATATTGCGTTAGAGCTGAAAGTCTGCGCGACAATTTATCGCTTACCGAGACGGACCCCTTAATTCAGTTTTGTTAGTCTCGTAGTCGGTGAACTGACGGTCTAGGGGTAAGGAGTTGGACTTCAATGCTGCGGGGTCCGGAGTTCAATCCTCGGTCCCGGCACAGATTTATCTGATTACCAAACCCTTCCTTCACCTCTGACAATACGTGTATTAACCACAACTTGTGAATGTGTGGAATGCCAGGCCTCCACCGTGGTCCGGATCATACGTTAAACTGTAGGTCCTCCATTTCATCTCACAATCACCCTACCATTGCACATTAGCGTAAGTGCCTATAGCACGAACGGGTAGTAAGATACGGTGCTAATAATAATAATAATAATAATAATAATAATAATAATAATAGTCTTGTACTGATATTACCGGTGGATATAGAACGTTACATGCACACTTTGTTAAAAAAAAATCATTCTCAGCTGATCCTGTACGTATTGTATATATTTCTTGACGGCATCACGTTGGCAGAGAAAACAGAAATAGACTCTTAACGTCTTTTTATAAAATGTACCCCCTCCTCCCTAAGTCCCCTATTTAACCTCCTTTCCCCCCCAAACCCTCTCTATCTTAACATACTTTCTTTCAGCATTCATACCCTCAAAAAACTCAAGTTTTTTATTTGTTTTTTGCTTTCGAGAAACATCTTTATACTTTTCTTTAACAAAAATCACTTGAACTGTTTTTTTACATCCTTTTTTTTTATATGAAATATTATCAGGTCTGTTTCAAAAATCCTAAATGTGTTAAATTGACTTTAATGTTCTCTCGATCCTTTGAAGGGTGAAGTATTGTGATCGTCAAAAAAAAAAAAAAAAATTAACTAGCCATTTTGATTCGAAAAAAGTTGACGTTTCATGACCTCCCTGAAACAGAAAAAGTTGTTTTTGCGATGCTGTATGTCTGTCTGTCTATATCTTGGTCTAGAGTCGAAACCATTTTACCGATCGGGCTAAAACTTGGTATCTAGGGTTTTAATAAGGTCCACCATAAGGATTTTTTTGGAATTAGATATCCAACCTAAAAATTAAGGGTTGTTTACTGAAGGGCAAAAAGAGAAAGAATCGATTTTCTAAAAAATCCATTCTAACGATTTTTAATTAATTTTTTTTTTAACATAACAAACAAAATATAAATTCTTGTTTTCCCATGAAAATGAATTTTAGGGCACTTAAGAGAAGCGGGAATGTGCAATTTTGATCTTATCTCCGCAACTTTTGGAGATAAGAAATAACTTAGGCCTATCACGGATAAAGATGTAGTACCATCAGATATAAAACTCTTTCGTTTGAAATAGATTTTTTTTAAACCACTTGTTTCTGATATATGAGCAAAAATAATATTTACATTTTTATGGAGTTCTTTTAAATATGAAATTGATTGTTATGCTCTTTGGTAGAGTGTTTCTGCAACAATGTATATTATTTCGTTTCACAAATCATCCCAGTTTTTAGTAAATACCTCTATTTTAGGGTTAAAAAGATATATAGTCCGTGGGGTGCACCGTACATTTATTTAGCACTTGTTACTTACCACTTACCACTCTGGTGGATTTTTTTAAATACTTGTTACCAAGGCCCGGATTTTGATGACATGTCATCTTTTTTATTGGTTCTTCACATACAATAATCATAAGTAGACCCTACACAAACTCTGTTCATGATCCCCATTTTGCTATAATAATTTGGTCTTTTTTTTTTTTGTCATTTTGGATTTTCAGGTCATATTTTCTTGGTTTGGTTTTTGTGTAATATTTTTTTAACATTGCTGTATCAGTTTTAGGTATTTTTGAATGAGTTTTAGGAATTTATGTCGAATAAGTATATTTTAAAATTTATAATTTTTTTTTAAATCACACAGTTGTAGGAATGAGAAGATAATTTAGGGACTGAACTTTATGTCCTCTTTGCTTGTTTGATTGTTGTTAAAGGCTTTCCTTTGCATATATACATTTTTTAGTTTACATTAGTAATTTAGTCGTGTGGATTGATTACGAATTTAGGTCATTTTTTGCTGTTGTAAATTTGAAGTCATTGTTTAGAATTGTTAGGTCATTATAAGTAAGTTTAAAAAAAAAATTTAGGTAATAAAAATCTAGGCCCTGCTTGTTAGTTGTTACATAATATACTTTTGTGTTGATTCTTCTTACCTGTTACATATTCTACTGGATTAATATTTTAAATTTTTCATACTCTTGGGTCGATTTTTAAATATTTGCTAAACATTCTTCAAGGTTGATTTTTTTATATCTGTTATTATTTTTTCTTGGGTTTAATTTATTTTACATATGCTACACTCAATAGTGAGACTACCCATTTCATGAATTAGGCAAATTTCTGTTCATTCCGTGAATGACATTTTCGCTTGACCATCTCACAAATTGGGCAAAATTGCATTAAGTCTTTCCTATTTCATGAACTGAAACTTATTGTACTGTCTACAATTAGCTTAACTGAAATTCGATTTTAAGATATTAAACTAACCCAACCTAACTTAAACTAACCTTCCATTTAAAACAATTAAAAGTTAAATCAACTTAATACTAACCCGGTCTTCGCTTGATATTTCACGGACCAGTCAAAAACTCGTCCATTTCATGAAATGGGTAATGATTGGAGCTTCCCAGTTAATTGAAATGGGCAGCACAAGCACTGCACAGTGTATGAACTGGACGAGTTTTTTGCCCAGTTCGGGAAATGCCCAATTCATGAACTCGGTGAAGTTACGAATGTGGCGTAACACAATCTTGGATTATTTGGTGAATTTTTCCTATTTATTAAAATGTCGTTTGTGGAAACGTTTTAATTTTTT